>OY982947.1:4800000-6000000 GCA_963891755.1 Pyrrhia umbra | reverse complement strand
TTAGAAACGGACTTCTAGAGCGATGTTTCAGCAGAAACTAAATTTATTATTTACTCTTCTAAGTAGGGCTGCCATCACCCAAATCGTCGACCCTGGGCTAAAACTATAAAAACCCCAGACGTATTGAATGATTTTGATTATTTCCCCGGACACTTTTTCATTATTTGTTTTATTTTATTGCTTACCTTTCAATCAAGCGGGATCGGATATCAGGTAAAAAGTCTGGGATTTTTCCGGACGCTCTTCTAAAACCCACACAAATCCGGGAAAACCCGGACGAATGGCAGCCCTAGTTCTAAGGGCCAAATTCTACGACTGATGGCTATACAATCGGCCCTTTAAACTAAAACGTTTTTTAACCACGAAGCGGAAATTTTCGTGTTATCCAACCCTGGATTGGAAATCGACCTTTTCAGGAATAAAAACCCAAAATGTATTCATCGTAAGACAGAAGTGTGAATTTTTGTAAACAGCTGTTTTGAGTTGATCGGACCGTTATCTTGTCGGTGAACTTGGGCCTAAGTGGTTTTGGAAGACGGTTATATTTTTTGTTACCATTTTAATACGAAACCCTACAAAAAAGATTTATACTTCTAGTTCCAAATTACACAATATTATATTATTATGTAGTTAACAACATTTGCAAACTGACACACACACAAAACCCACTATGTATATATTATTACACACTTTTTAAACATTAAAATAAATGTCAACACAAAAGTTTATCAACACACAACAGCCTAGATATCGTCGCGAGTAATTTATTTATTTATTTCGTCAGACATCGCGGCGTGCGGCCTCTGAGGTTGTCGCGAGTCAACTGATGTGTTTGTGGATTATATTATCCCACACAAGTCTCAACCCACTCGTCTTCTAAGGCCCAAGTTCACCGACAAGATAACGTTCCGATTAACTTAAAACAGCTGTTTACCATAAATTCAAACTTCCAACTTTCGATGGGTAACGTATTTTCGAGATTTTTATTCCTGAAACGGTCGATTACCAAACCAGGGTTGAACTAGAAGTGGGTGACACGAAAGTTCCAGCTTCCTGGTTAAAAAACGGTTTTGTTTAACGGGCCGATTACGTAACCATCGGTCGGTGAACTTGGCTTGGGTAAACAATATGTTAAGAAAACTCTGTCCGACTTGGAACTAGTATACAGGCTGACAGGGACGAGGGACGTGCTCTAGGACATGAAACCTATAGTCTGTACGAATTGATTATACGAAAAATTTAAACAAAGTCGTAACCTATTTTGTTCTAATTCATCATCATCCTCCTGCCCTTATCCCAATTTTATTTGGGGTCGGCGCAGCATGTTTTCTTCTTCCATACTCTTCTATCTGCCGTCATCTCGCTAGTAACATTCATTCTAATCATATCAACCTTCACACAATCCATCCATCGTTTCTTCGGTCGTCCCCTTTCTCTATATCCATCCACATTCATGTCCAAAACCTTTCTCACTACATGATCCTTATTCCTCCTCATCACATGCCCATACTGCTATTTTGTTCTAATTCTGCCACAGAAATTAACAAAATGGCGTAAGGATGACGTATTTATGTCAATTTCATGCTCTAAACATCATCATTCATGATTTAATGCTATTTTATTTATCTATGTGTGAAAAATTTAAGAAAATAGGTTACGATTTTGTTTACTTTTTTCGTAAAATCAAATGGTGTAGACTATACTACCAAAAATAAAAAACTTTTGTTCCAAGAGTCTGTAAAATTGGCTAAAATTTGTCTTGTGTATGGGAAGTGATATTTTTAAAACTGCTTATTGAATTTGGTCGAAATTTGGTACAAATATAATTTACTAGCTGTTTCCCGCGGTTTCACCCGCATCCCGAGGGAACTACTTAGCGCACCTGGGTAAAAAGTAGCCTATGTTGTTCCTCAGGGTCTATTCTATCTCTGTACCAAATTTCATTTATATCGGTCCTGTAGTTTTGGCGTGAAAGCGTAACAGACAGACAGACAGAGTTACTTTCGCATTTATAATATTAGTAAGGATAATAGTCCGCTTCTGAATGCTAAATATATATATATACTACATACTACACTACTGACTAATACAGAGCGTCAAAAAATTCCTCCTCATCGCGGTCAACTAGGAGCGTACCCTAGGTCCGGCTGCATTGCCACGTTGGATAGCTATACTTATCCGTTGGGCAAAATAACAGTCAGCCTTCGAGAAGCGTCTATCAGCCGCCTGGATATATTTCCTTAAATTAAAGGTGAGCATTCGGACCCCATGACCCGAGAGTTTCAACACCAAACGGCTCGAAAATATTGCCAATAAACAAATAGTTCTCTAAACAGCACATAATCTTTAGCCGTTGATCTAAAAACAAACAAGATTACTAACAAGAACTCGTTCGTTGTGAAATCCGACATTCAAATGTTTTTGTCAACACACTTAAAAAAAGCATTCTTTACTTATTTTTTATATCTAAACGTTGATAAGGTGCATAATGTGTTACGTAACTTTGCATTTTATGATTATACTAGCTGTTTCCCGCGGTTTCACCCGCATCCCGAGGGAACTACTTAGCACACCCGGGTAAAAAGTAGCCTATGTTGTTCCTCAGGGTCTATTCTATCTCTGTACCAAATTTCATTTATATCGGTCCAGTAGTTTTGGCGTGAAAGCGTAACAGACAGACAGACAGACAGAGTTACTTTCGCATTTATAATATTAGTAAGGAAGTATGTAAGGATTTATAGCTGTGCTAGTGTGTTATCTGTCGACCCCGTAGGCCTACCCTAAAGAGACGACCCCGTAAAAGACTGTTTGAATTTAGTTTGTCACACAAAACTGTTTGTTTTAACATTATCTTAGTCTCTCAGGTTTTACGATAATTTTTCTTTGGCTATCTGTCTCTTTCCCTCGCATTTGTTTAGACAAGGATGCTATAACAAAACAGTGACGTCGTATTTAACACTTAAGCCTAGCCCAGTGTGTCTCCAATGCTCTCTGGACCTATTAGCTTAGCATATATCCCTCTCTATCAATCTCATTTGTGTAGAAAAGGATAATTCTAATATATTCTGATCCAGCCTGTCCCTTGCTGTCCTTCCCCAGCGACGCCCTAAGCAGAGGCCCGTACCCCACTAGGGGGTGCCCTTAGCGTGTAGTCGCTTAGTTTTGTAAGTTAAGCCCTGGCTGGAGGTCCTAAATTTATTTAAGGCACTTCACAGGCAAGCCCGGTTAAGCAGTCGACAACCTTCTAGGTTGACATGCGAGATGCTATATAAAAAAAAAAAGGATAACACTACAAAATAATGACGTTACCACTCACCCCTAGCCTCCCTCAGCGCGTGCGCCGCGTGTCTCCAACTGTTCCTCTCGGCCAGCGCAAGCGCAGTATTGCCGTGCGCGTCTAACTCGCTCAGCGATGCGCCTGCGCTTAGCAGCGTCTTCACATTCTCAAAATGGCCGCGTTCAGCAGCGATGTGGAGCGCTGTCTGAAATATTTGAGGGAAATAGTACCACGAATTTATGTACACCTAAAAGTAACGATGACAATGGCCGCGATTCTCTTGACACCATCTAAATTAAATTTAGTCTATAATTCTCTCTTTCCATCAACAAATATAAGAAAGGGATAGCAAACTTTTAACACCTGTCAAATTAGAAAAAAATAGTTTTCCATACAAAATTAAACATCACGACGTAACATCTCGACTAAATTAACAAACCTGTACGAACAAAATGTCATCTGTCATTTAATTTGACAGCACTGAATTACTTGCTATCCTCTTCTTGTATTTCGCAATAGAAAAAGAGCATGATATTTTAAAATTAGTTTAGTCGTGTGTACGTCAGAATCGGCACCAGTGTCACTTTGACCAGCTGAGGTTTCCTGGATTCGATTTAATTGACACCACGAATTCCTCAGTGTATGGCAATATTCATAATTAGGAATATTTTTTAAATTATTTATTTGACCCAAATTGATGGCACGTAAGTGTAAATTACATGAATTTTAATTTTTAATTGCCCAAATATTTTTCGTTTTTTTATTTAAAAAATGACGTTGCCCCACACCAGGAATTACTCCTGTATTGTGGGTGCGTTTACACAACAACACCCAAATCTATACTTATAATAAATCTATAGAGAGGTCAATTCTGTACATGAAATATATTTCCAAAATAACCATCAGGGGGTGATTAGGGATCGATCCTGATGCCAAAAATGCAATCAGTAAAATTTTTGTCTGTCTGTCTGACTGTATAAACTCTATAGAAACAAAAACTACTCGACGGATTTTAACGAAACTTGGTACAATTATTTGTCATACTCCTGAGATGGTTATAGTATACTTTTCATCACGCTACAATCAATAGGAGCAGAGCAGTGAAGGGAAATGTTGTCATTTTGTTTAAACGCGCTAATCTCAGGAACCGCTGGTCCGATTTGAAAAATTCTTTCAGTGTTAGATAGTTCATTTATCGAGGAAGGCTATAGGCTATATATCATCACGCTAAGACCAATAGGAGCGGAGCACCACTATTCCAAGCGGACGAAGTCGCTGGCAGAAGCTAGTACAGAATAATTTTAGTTGTCCCGTGCGGGAATCGGACCCGCGACACGCAGCGCAACAGCCAATTGTTCAACCACTACGCCAAACGTGCCGTCGAATTAGATTACCTTATCTGACCCTAATTAATTGCACTTATGTGTAATTTTCCTTACCTTTCCTCCAGTAGCTGCATCGGACTTAGCATCAATCTCCGCGCCAGCAGCGCACAGCGCAGCGAGGCAGCGGCTGCGCTCAGCCAGTGCAGCAGCGTGCAGCGCGCTACGGTTGCAGCTGTCGTGTGCATCGACTGCTGCACCGCTGGATAGCAGCTCTTGCAGCAGCTCTAAGTTGTCCCATAAGGCTGCCTGGACAAGAAACCAATAAAAAAATTCACAGAAAGTCAATAAAAATTCACATGTAAAGGGAATCGGGACACATCTGCCTAGCCTTTTCCCAACTACGTTGGGGTCGGCTTCCAGTCTAAACCGGATGCAGCTGAGTACCAGTGTTTCACATGGAGCGACTGCCTATCTGACCTTCACAACCCAGTTACCGGATAACACAATCACTTGGTTAGACTAGTTGACAGACTTTCTGGCTTCCGACTTCCCGTAACGACTGTCAAAGATCTACAAATGACAGCCGGGACCAACAGCTTAACATGCTTTTCGAGGCATGGTGAAATCTCACTATGACATAGATGGTAACCCATCCAAAGACAAACCGCGCCAAGCGCAGCTTAACCTATGATCCCTTTTTCCCTATGATTCCCAGCAGCAACACATAGTAAGTGGTAAAGGGCGGGCATTTTGGGTGCTTTCTTTTACACAATATTATCTACACTAATATTATAAAGAGGAAAACTTTGTTTGTTTGTAATGAATAGGCTCAAAAACTACTGGACCGATTTTAAAAATTCTTTCACCATTCGAAAGCTACATTATCCACGAGTAACATAGGCTAAATTTTATTTTGGAAAAAATAGGGTTCCGTAAGATATTTGGGTTTTTCGGACACAAGGTGTAAGAAATCAACCAGAAAAGTTACTTTTTTTGCGTACGCTACTAATCTCAGGAACTACTGGTCCGATTTGAAAATTCTTTCAGTGTTAGATAGCCCATTTATTGAAGAAAGCTTTAGGCCATATATCACGCTAAAACCAATAGGAGCGGAGCACCACTATTCCACGCGGACGAAGTCGCGGGCTGAAGCTAGTTGTTCATAAAGTGCTGATTTTCAGCTAAGTATTAGAATAAATTATTTTTGAATTTCAAATTTTGTAATAGACAAGTAAACTCCATAACTTTGGACCGCTATGACTGTCTGTCAGTGCACATTACATGTTTACCAGTAAGAATTAGGAAAGTTTTAATCTGTGATTTTAGTAAATAATACAAAAATCAATTTTCTTTTCGTAATTTCCAATTTTTGTGCCAAAAATCTAAATTGGTCCAAATCCTTATCCTTACTAATATTATAAATGCGAAAGTAACTCTGTCTGTCTGTCTGTCTGTTACGCTTTCACGCCAAAACTACTGGACCGATATAAATGAAATTTGGTACAGAGATAGAATAGACTCTGAGGAACAACATAGGCTACTTTTTACCCGGGTGCGCTAAGTAGTTCCCTCGGGATGCGGGTGAAACCGCGGGAAACAGCTAGTCTTTTATATATTGATAATGAAATTAACAATCAGGTATAAACATAGCTTACTTAAGCAGCAGGGATATTCTCTCAGGTATTTTGTCCGATAAAACAATAATTAGGTCAAACATTGTTTTAATTTATTTTTTTTTGGGTTGGGAAATCATCTAATAACTCCACTGTGGGCAGAGCGGGAAAGAGTATCAGACTCTAACTGACTAAAACCCATCCATGTTCCATTCCATTCTTCACCCTTTCTGTTCCGGGGACCCACACTAGGTAGTCTTATTATAATAACATTTTGTTATCTGTGGGGTACTTATAGAAGTCTTATTTAACAAGAATATTTGAAAATATTTACATTATTGATACATACAATGGTTTAATATTAATTATTTAAGAAAAAAATATATTTAAAATAGTCTGTGATGAACATCTTATAAAATAAAGATCTTAATGCAAACACTTCTCTCAAAATTCTGATTGTTTGTGCGCAGATATTTAAATACTATTAAATGAGATGTGGTGCTATAAATCCCCTAAGATGACCCACCGACCAAAAATGAAAACTGGTTAAGTAATTTCATTCTAAATCCGCCCCTAAGATGACCCACCGACCAAAAATGAAAACTGGTTAAGTAATTTCATTCTAAATCCGCCCCTAAGATGACCCACCGACCAAAAATGAAAACTGGTTAAGTAATTTCATTCATATTTTTTTTTATGAAAAACATTATTTTTCAAAGGTTTTCCTATGAAATCCGTCATTTAATTGGTGACTAAAGCCTGAAGAAAGACCTTGCGCTACGTTCTAAATTCTACAAAACACGATAACTGCATTCTAAACCACACTGAACTGCAATATCACAGCCCTTCACCGAGAGAGTACCAAGTAAAGTTTTTATCAAAAATCTTAATTACCTGATGTAGTAGCCGCCCTTGGAAGTTGTCCTCATCCGGGGACAAGTCCATTACGCTTGTTTTCAGAAGAAATACACAAGTAAAACCGACATTTCCGGCCTAAACAGCCGCTCAACCGTAACGAGAGGCCCCGACACGAATTACGGCTGTACACACTGAAATGTTCACTAAAACTGCATTTAAAATACACAGTTATGTGCTCCAACACTTTTTTTGTTTCGGCATTGCGGATGGAAAACGTTAATTAATGCCAAATTGCAAATTAAATCGCGAATTAGATTTATTGATTTGTTTGATGACAGCTGACCTGCCTGACTGACAGACCGTTTGACAGGTGAGTGACAGTTAAAAACTGCAGTGTTCCGAAGTGAGTTGTATTTGAAATTTGATGCGCTTTTGGAACAAACCAAACCATATACAAAACCAAACTTTGGTATTTAAAACACAGCACCTACGTTAATAAATTAAATTAACTCAACCACCAGTAGTAAGATTTTAATACCAGCAGTTCTTCTTTTGTACATCGCTTAATGTGACTGTTCCGAACTGTAAGGTCGATGGTTCCGAGCAAAACAAACAAAAAAATTAACCTTTTTAAATCACAATCAATTTTTCGACGAAATATTTTAGTTTGTGGAGTTTTTATCAATCTACCCTCACACAATGGAGGTAACATACAAGCACTGTTCAGTTCTGCTTTCTATCGCTAAAATTAAATTGAAAATGTCTCGTAATTATCTCAACTTTCTCAGGAGGAGTGGCAGAGGAGGAAATCAAGACGGGTGGATAGTCTCTTCCTTGATTATCCGAGTAAGTAATACCCTTAGAATAATAACGCATAGAAGCTTATTGGGATTTCAGCCAGTCTTATGTATACAAGGTCACGCTCTGTCGAACACAGCTACCGAGTAATAATTTAAATGATAGTTTGTACCGTGCCTTTTACGTGAAGTGATTCCTATCTATCTGACCTTCACAACCCAATTTCTGGATTTTCACATGATTTCTCTTAGTAAGAATGGATAAATGTCTCATTAATTTTCTGGCTTCTGACTACCCGTAACGACTGTCAAAGATCTACAAATGTCAGCCGGGACCAATTCGTGCTTTCCGGGGCGCAAATGGTCTAGGTATGAAATAGATGGTACCAGAATAGAATGGAGAACCCACCCATAGACTGACTGGTTTAGCCACGATCGACTCCGACTGTTATTAAGGCACGAGCTCTTTATTAATCAAAGATTTATAATATGTACTTACTAGCTGTTTCATTCGCATCCCGAGGGAACAACTTCTAGGTTATAGACTATGTATCAGTGGTGGATCCAGGATTTTGGTTTGGCTTGATTCTGATGAGGGTAGGTTTTATCAAGCGAAACACTAAAAAAGCATAGAACATTTTATTTTGCTTAACGCATTATATTTTATACTTGCTTAGGTTTGGGGGGGGGGTGAGCGCTTAGCCCCCCCCCCCCACCCCCCTGTATTCGCCATTGCTATAGGCGTACCAAATTTCATCCAAATCTGTTCAATAGTTTTTGTGTGAAAGAGTAACAAACATACATCCATAATGTTTTACAAACTTTCGCGTTAATAATCCTAGTACGATGACCTTCTTTCAGAACTTTCTCCAGTACCTGAAGAATCAAGGGAGTCTTACGACAAATTACAAAATATACCATACGACGATGTTTCTGATGGTTCCTCTAGATCCTACAGTCCACTGCCCCCCCTCATCGTAGAAGTATTACCAAACAAACACGATGAACCCGAAGAATACTACGTCAAACTTCACAAAAAAATCTTAAAGATATACAGGCGACTTTTTATTGAAAACAGGAGCTTATGCAGTGAGGAATATGATTCATATTCCAACAGTTCAGATCTTGATAGTTTAAACTACAATGATTTGATGGGAAGCAATATTGGTGAATATATTAATAATGTTACAGAGAGTAATGATTCTAATTATTCTAATGGCAATGAAGCTGATTGTGAAATGGTTGATTCCGAAACAACTGACGATGTAAATGAAGAATCAAGTAATAGAAGTGATGAACATGAAATAGAAGACTCTGACATGTCAAGAGCTGATGATGAGGAAACAGGCGAAACTCTAGAGTATATTAATGATGATGATGATGAACAAGTAGATGATGAAAATTCAATTAATCATGAATTTAATGATTTGGAACGACCTAGTAATGATCGAAGTGTCCAAAATCTAAATGAAATTGAAGCTTCAAATAATGCCGGAATAAATGACAATAATAAAGAAGATGAATTTAATGGTAACAGCAATGATTTGACCGAAAGCCAGGAAAAAATGGATTACGAAGAAAAATCTGATACTGAAGAATTGAGTAAAGAAACTAAAACTGACTCTGGTTCCGTTGATAATGAAATTAATTTGAAACCAAAGGATAGTACAGTAACAGCTTCTGATGATGAAGATCTTACTGCCATTGAAGCCATGGACGAAGATGTAGAAACGAATAATTCTAGCGAAGGTAAGTTTTCTGTTTTTAGATTCTTAGCGTGAGATTTCAACGTACAATTAAACCTGTTTTCTGCTCTTTTAACATCAGATGGATCAAACGGATCATCTGCCTAGCCTTTTCGCAACTGTGTTACGTGGTTTCCAATCTAACCACACGCAGCTGAGTACCAAGAATGTCTAGTAAAATATTTTTATGTAAATCCGTGATAGCAATTAAAAACTATTTTTAACCGACTTCAAAAAGGCGGTTCTCAATTCGATTGAATTCGATTTTTATATATTGTTTTATGTATGTACCGATTACGCTGAGATTAATGATCCGATTTATGTGATTCTTCTTTAGTTTGATGCGAAATAGTTGCTAATTGGTCCCATAATTTTTTTACATAGTTTTGCCCAGTAGTTTTGATTTTATGAACATTTTTGTTTACATGGACGATGTAATTATTAATTATATCTTCTCTTTTAAAACAGGTACAGACTTCAGACAAATAACTACCAGGGCCTTAGTCCACGTGGATGGATCCCAATGTTCTGAGGATAGAGAGAGTCCTATATATGAAGATTCCATTAGGAGTGTCATTCTGTCAACGAAACCTGTTAGGAGACTGGCTGCAACTCGCGAGGTTGATGTACGAATTGAGTTAGAAGATTTAATACAAGTGGAAGACAATGAAGGTTTTGGTTTTATCCTTTTAGTAATCTATAAAAAATGCTTTGTCCTGAATGACTGACGGATCAACGCACAGCCCTAACCGCTGATCGTAGAGACCTGAAACTTGAAAGGTGTATTCTTTGTATGACGTAGGCATCCGATAAGACAGGATTTTCTGAAATTCTACTCCTAAGGATAAGAAAAAGGAGGGCAATGTTTGTATGAAACTCTGTCATTTTTCGATTAAATTCTTATTCTCGCGGGCGAAGCCGCTGGCGGAAAGCTAGTTAATATTAAAAACTAGCTGTTTCCCGCATTTTCACCCGCATCCTGAGAGTACTTCACGCACCCGGATAAAATGTAAAGTCTAAACAGTCTTCAGGATCCTATCAATCTTCATGCCATATTGTATCTAAATTGATTCGTCATAGCGAAACAAAATCACATTCCCATTAATCACTTTATTTTTAGTTACCTTAATTGTTGTTTTTAGTTGTATAATATATATAACTCAGTCTGTCTATGTCGCCTACACGTTGAAACCGCTGACGAGTCGAAATTAATTTTGATCCTTCATAACTTTTTTTTCGAATAGGAAATCAGCTTATGACTCCTCCCGCCATGGGTGGGGCGAGAGGGATTATCAGACTCTTACTGACTACAACCCATCCATGTTCCTTCCTCAGCCCTTTATATTCCGGGGGCGCGGTAACTCTTTCGAACGTCCCGCAGCCCCGACGTCCTTTGAAAGAATATGGGATACTTTAAACCGGGTCCATGATAGTTCCCTTAGGATGCGAGTGAACTTGCAGGAAAGAGTTAGTCCTTCATGAATTTTAAAAACTAATTTATTTATTTGTACCATTCTATACAAATAGGTACCTACCTATACAGATGATCTCATACGGCATACCGTTGTGAAATCTATTAAATTCACTGTTTTTACGATCGAAAACAGCTATTAATTAGCATCTCGATTTTATCTTATTTTGTTGACAAACCACTGTCTAAATATTTGAGTTTCATAATATTATTTTTATTGCACAATACCTATTCGTAATTAACCTTTTTATAATTAGACTTCCATTCCAAACTAACCAGTTTGGACCTGATTTGTATTTTGCGTGTGGTGACTGCCATTTTGACCTTTAACTCTGTCAGTGGTGGGTACACGATACTGCACGGTATGGTACCACCAAATAAAATATTTTCAGTACCTACCATTTTCTTTTTTATTAATTTTGTTATGTATTTGAGTGCGTTTGGCAACACCTCAACAGATGTTGAGTGACGATGCTGCCAAGGATGGATCATGCAAGCTCAAATAGTGTCTATCACTTCATCGACGTCATTAATTCGTATCTATATTTATGCCAAATACCTTTCTAGTATAAGAGTGTCCGTAGGCTACGTTGCTGACAGATAGACAAGTGGAATAGTTTTTCGTTAACTACGGAACACAAAACTTCCCAAAAATGCCTTTTCTAGTATTTAAGAGTATTCGTAGACTACGTCGCTGATAGACAGACGACGAAATGACGAAACTATAATAGTTTTTCGTTGACTACGGAACACTATAATCCCCAAAAATACTCTTCTAGAACTATGAAACTTCTTACTTCATGCTCTCCAGTCGGTATTGAGACTACTTAACCAACAAAGCCTCATTATTGATCCAAAACATTAATATTTCAGATCCACCAACAATCCTGACTTACATATACAGCGAAAATGAATCCACTATCGAAGAAATTGAAGAAATGAGATCTCACCAAACGTATTTACCTCGAATAACAATACCTGTCACTCATCACAGTGACTCGGAAATATCAGACCATCCTACAGCAATTTTAGAAGCACCTACGGTCTTGACATCTTCATCACATAATGGAGACGCCAACGAAATATCAGAACTTAAAACTTCAGATGATATACATGAAATTCTAAACAATATTTTCAATGAAAGTAAAAATGGTAATGTAAATAATTTATCTATTAGCCGAAAGAGAAGAGCGACTATTTTTTCTGAAACTAAAGATATTTCTATTCAGACAAGTGAAATAGTTACTTGGGATGATTATAGCGGGGAAGTTTTTGCTGGGACGCCGAAGGTATTTCGGCTTTGTGCCTGTAAGGATCACGTCTGTCGATAATTAAAGAAAGTTCTTCATGTGTAATTGTGTAAGTTATAATACTCAAGCGTAGTTTATTCTTTTTACGACGCAAATAAAATGCTTCAAAAGTTGATAAAAAGTTCATAGAAACTTAAAAGTATTTCGGCAAAATGGCGTTAATTTTTTTCTATTATTTCTTAATATTATACTAAAGTTGATTTAAAAAAAATATTATCTCTAAAAAAAATAGTTTGTTATGTAATTAAAGATTTTTATTTTGTGTTTAAAATGCGGGATATTGTGTTTAAAATTATATTCACGAATGTTATCTTAGATATATCTACCTAATCTTTTTATTTGTTTTAATTTTGTATTTTATTACGTTTGTATTAATGAATAATAAATATTTTTAAGATAAGCTGACTTTATTATTTTTTCCGAAGCATTCAACATTCAGAATAGTATTAAATTAATTTATTTTAAACAACACTTTTTATACGATTTATTATGACGTAGATAAGTATGAAGAGGAGAACTGGAACTGTTTCTGTTTCAAAATCATGTTTTTTTTTATGCCCGAACCTTACTCATCCCTAACAAATAGTGCTTCCTCAAGGTAGTATCTTGGGCCCAACCTAATGTTTACATTTTAATTAACATTTAAGCGTTATCAGTACACTACTTCGTCGGTCCAGTGGTCGTAAAAGCTTGTCCTAAGCACTGGTCTAGATACCCTGGTTGGCCAGATGCCTGGTTGAACGAGTAGATGCTTGGTGCCCGGTTAATGTTGATCACATCTTTGCCATCGTCGTCCGTTTACGTGGGACTTAAATTTTAATACATCCGGAGAAATGTAGATGTACCTTCAATGGCGGCGCAAGACCTAAACTTAATGTGGGCAAGGTACGTTTTGCGAGGCCCTCTGATGGTGCAAGAAGAAGAGAATATAAAATATTTTTATTAAAAAAAAATACTAGTGATTTCCACAAATACTGAAAAGAGAAAAATAAGTTTTATTTAATCGCTAGTGGACGAATATATCGCTCTAGAAGCAGACGCAGTTGCAGCCAAATATGGGGGGGGGGGGTCACATCAACAGTAAAAGTGAAATTAAACTTCCATAGCCGAAAACCGAAAAACCAAAAAATCATGAGGGTCAGACACTTCACTATGACTGTCAGTCACATCACTGAGTGTCAGCATCTTAACTATGAGTGTCAGCAACATTTGCTATGACTGTCGGCCACTACGCTGAGTGTCAGCGACTTTACGGGTTTCAGCAACTTCACTATGAATGTCAGACACCTGACTATGAGTGTCAGCATTTTTGCTATGAGTGTCAGAAACTTTGCTATGAGTGTCAGACACTCCACTATAAGTGTCAGACATTTCACTATAAGTGTCAGACACTTCACTATGAATGAAAGCAACTTCGCTATGTAATTGACAATGAAATAGAACTTCGAGTGTCAGCCATATTGCTGACACTCATGGTGAAGCAGAAAAAACCGAAAAATCATGAGTGTCAGTCACCTGACTATGAGTGTCAGCAACTTCACTATGAGTGTCAGCAACTTTGCATTGAGTGTCACTCACGTATGAATGTTAGACACTTCACTATAAATGTCAGACACTTCACAATGAATGATAGCATTTTGCTATGAAATTGATATTGAAACTGAAATTGTCAACATCTTCATAATGAGTGTCAGTCGCATCATTGAGTGTCAGCAACTTCACTATGAGTGTCAGCAACATTTGCTATGAGTGTCGGCCACTACGCTGAGTGTCAGCGACTATATGGATGTCAGACACTTCACTATGAGTGTCAGACACTTCACTATGAGTGTCAGACACCTGACTATGAGTGTCAGCAACTTTGCAATGAGTTTCAGACGCTTCACTATGAAAGATAGCAAAATCGCTATGAAATTATATTTAAAATGAAATTGAACTTTGCTATGAGATTCAGCCATTTCGCTTTAGTATGAATGTCAAACACTTCATTATGAGTGTCAGCAACTTTGCTATGAGTGTTGGCCACAATGCTGAGTTTAGTGGCCATATGGGTGTCAGCAACTTCAATATTAGTGTCACACACCTGACTATGAGTGTCAGACACTTCACTATGAGTGTCAGACACCTGAATATGAGTGTCAGCAACTTTGCTATGAGTGTCAGACACTATACTATGAGTGTCAGACACTATACTATGAGTGTCAGACACCTGAATATGAGTGTCAGCAACTTTGCTATGAGTGTCAGCAACTTTGCTATGAGTGTCAGACACTTCACTATGAGTGTCAGTCACATCACTGAGTGTCAGCATCTTCACGATAAACCGATAAACCAAAAAATCATGAGGGTCAGACACTTCACTATAAGTGTCAGACACTACACTAGGAGTGTCAGACACTTCACTATGAGTGTCAGCAACTTTGCAATGAGTGTCAGACGCTTCACTATGAATGATAGCAACTGTATATATAATGATATATAATGTAACTACACTATTGTATTAGGAAACTGTGATGATAGTGTATATGTGGTGATAAATAAATAAAAAAAATAAATAAAAAACTTCGCTATTAAATTGATATTGAAAATGAAATTGAACTTCGCAATGAGTTTCAGCCATTTCGCTGAGTGTCCACTTAACTGTATTCCAAGAGCCCGTTATTTTATAAAAGCTGAAAGTTTGTCAGCGCATGCTCCCATCACAGGTAAGAACGATGGACTATTATGAAGTTTGGGTTATCGTGGCTTTGGCAGGTAAACGGTACTACAGCTTGGCAAAAAAGAGTAGAAATTAATAGGGGCGCCACTTTACCGTTCGTGTGGCAACCCGCTGCGACCGTATAGCGTACCAGCCTATCGTCTTGATACTAAGCTGTATTTTTTTCTACTTTGATTTATTTTTAATTTATTAAAATCAGTAACTATTATAAAATGTAATAACAATGTATTCACATCATGTAACTGAATACAAATTACTTATAAGGACTAATAATGTAAGCACTCCTGTGTTTTAATAAAAAAAAAATTGGGTATAATAAAAAGACTTATGAGTATAGCATTATTATAATTGATTCCAATAAATCTTACTCTAAATATTCCACGCCCTCCAAATCCATGTCTTGGCTAGAGCTAGCCATAAACTCATCTGAGTCACGCTCAGATTCAAAGGCACTGCGCTATCATGTTGGAGATTGATTCCTCAACATTTCATGTCCACGTACTAGCCCTCTCATAAATTCATAATACTTTTTCTATTTTGATAACGTGCTGGCATGAATTCTTCTGATCCTAGTCGGATATAGATTGAATTTCATTTCATTTCATGCACGTTTGGTGCTTCCTATAAAGATTAAACATTTGATTAAACCTCTATCAATATTAAATGTAAAAACCGGCCAAGTGCGTGTCGGGCCACGCGCAGTAGGGTTCCGTAGTAGGAGTTAGTTAGTCGACTATAGCTCTGTAACCGGTTAAGCCTACTTAGCCGTGATAGTTTTCCTTATAATTTCATTACATGTACTACGTCTGTGATTTTTTTCACATTTCTAGGTACAGCCATTCAAAAGTTAGAGGGGGGGGTAACTCGTGTTGAACAAAAAAAATCACTTAAAATCTAGATATTTAGCAAATGGCTCGCTTAACTGAAAAATGGTCTTCACACACCCATAATATTTTTGAAAGACCTATCTAACGATACCCCACACGAAGGGGTACGCGAGAAAAAAAATATTCATCCCTACTTTACATGTTTGGGAGCTACCCTAAAAAAAAATATTTTTCAAAATTTTATTTT
This sequence comes from Pyrrhia umbra, assembly GCA_963891755.1. Taxonomy (NCBI): domain Eukaryota; kingdom Metazoa; phylum Arthropoda; class Insecta; order Lepidoptera; family Noctuidae; genus Pyrrhia; species Pyrrhia umbra. The sequence continues at coordinate 5,983,811 of OY982947.1, read as the reverse complement.
ACCACTTTCTCGGCGTGATCAATATACATATTCATACCAAATTTCAGCTTTCTAATAACAAAAACCACGGAGCTATGCCGCGGACAGACAGACAGACAGACAGACAGACGGACAGAGCGAAACTATAAGGGTTCCTTGTCGGACTACGGAACCCTAAAAAGTCTACGATATCTATTTTTTTGTAATATTCTAATGCTAGCTACGAAAAGTATTATATTATCTTGTGATCACGCTCATAGATAAAGTTATTTAGAAATCGAATTTACATATTGCAGAGTATCAAGGCTCAAGCCAAACAAGTATCAATTAATCTATTCGCGCTATACCAAAGTGTCAAAGACAAAACGTAAACATAACCTATATGCTCGATGTTTATTGTTCAAAATTTCACTTATTTCGTATTCAAGCAATTCAAAACCAAATAGAGATCATAAATTAACACTTGATACAACTAAATACAACAAAACAAACTCTTACATACCTGTCATAATGGCGGTACTTTGGTAAATATCGTCGAGATCGGAAAGAAGAGTTTAAGCCTCATGTTCGACCAGATATCGCCTATAAACATTATAAATTGTTTCCTTGCTAGTACTCCCAATGGTTTTATTTATTATAACGTGGTTTTATTAACGTTTTGATGGTCGAAATAAAAAAATAAGTAACTCGCGAACTTTGTTTACATCGAACGTCACAGAACGACATTAATTGCCACAGGCTGCCAGCAATAAAAAAAACCGGCCAAGTGCGAGTCGGACTCGCGCACCGAGGGTTCCGACCATTGCAAAGAAAAAATACGCAATAAAGTCGCAATTATCTTTTTTTTTCCGACCGCATAATTAAGTTTGTTTTTAGAGGAAAATTGCTGATTACTTAAAAACTACCTGCTAGATCTCGTTCAAACCAATTTTCAATGGAAGTTTGCATGGTAATCTACATCATATATTTTTTTTAGTTTTATCATTCTCTTATTTTAGAAGTTACAGGGGGGGGGACACAAATTTTACCACTTTGGAAGTGCCTCTCGCGCAAACTATTCAGTTTAGAAAAAAATGATATTAGAAACCTCAATATAATTTTTGAAGACCTATCCATAGATACCCCACACGTATGGGTTTGACGAAAAAAAAATTTTTGAGTTTCAGTTCTAAGTATGGGGACCCCCAAAATTTATTGCTTTTTTTCTATTTTTGTGTCAAAATCTTAAAGCGGTTCACAGAATACATCTACGTACCAAATTTCAACAGAATTGTTCTTATAGTTTCTGAAAAAAATGGCTGTGACATACGGACGGACAGACAGACAGACAGACAGACAGACAGACAGACAGACATGACGAATCTATAAGGGTTCCGTTTTTGCCATTTGGCTACGGAACCCTAAAAATTAGTTCCGTTTCTAGACTTTTTTGCCAAGCTGTAAAGTTGTGAAAAATACCTATCTTTATTCGTCTATCATAAGATGAGTTGATTCACGGTATGAGCCCGTGACTATAAAGTGTGGAATGCGCTCATCACATTTTTTATTTCGTTTTGTTTGACATTTTAACCTAAAGGTCTTAGCTACCAGGTACCAAAAAAAAATTGTTTGACATTGACAATAAATTTGACAACGTCAAAGTGAGGTTATATTGTCAATATCGCAAGCCACAGCGATATTTTTTAGTTTTATTGCATGAATTTACATTATTTCTTTATAAATCTGAACTGTTCGGAATAGTTAATCAAAATGTCGCCATCCGAAGGCCCTGTCAAGGAGTTAGACGACAAATTCGTGAAGTTAATCGGTAAATTCGTATCGGACATCAGAAATGGGTAGGTTATATTCCCATCATATTTTAATGGAAATCTATTCATTAAACCCATTATTTCTATCATTAAACCTACGGTAATAGTGTCTAGTTTGTTGTTGAATGTTTACAATGTAAGATTGAGCAGTATTCGTGTTAGAAACTCAAAATATGTTGTTTTACAAAATCTGTGTTATTGCATCAGAATTCAAATATGCTATCTGTCAATATGCTTACATATATTCAATAACTTGCTATAGTCATATTTGTATACGTTCACATAAGTAAATTGATGTGTAGTATGTTCAAATATAATAAAATTGTAACAGGCTGATGTCTGTTCTGTAATATCTATAATATTGAAGAAAGTACTAAAACTAATAGACACAGTCTTTGTTAGAGCAAAAATACAAAACCATTTTTTTTTTTTTGGTCTGTATTGTACAGATTTTGCACATGTATTATGTTAAATGGGAGCACATGGAACAACCACTTCAAGCTTTGTCGCTTGACCCAGGATTTCATGTTTACAGCACTTTGAACAACTATTGTCTGTTCTAATTTATTTTAAGAAAAAAATAAACAAAGTCGTAACCTATTTTGTTCTAATTCTGCCACAGAAATTAACAAAATGGCCTAAGGATGGAGCATTTATGTCAATTTCATGCTCTAAACATCATACATACACATTTAATGCCACTTTATTTATCTGTGGGAAATTAGAACAAAATAGTTAACGATTTTGTTTACATTTTTCTTAAAATCAATTGGTACAGATAAATTCATGTGGAAGTAAAAGATGTATAATGACAAAAACATAGCTATTTCCCATGGTTTCAATTGTATACCAGGATAAAAAGTATCCTCTTAGAGTCTCCTCTATCTCATCTGCCTAGCCTTTTCCCAACTATGTTGGGGTCGGTTTCCAGTCTTAACCGGATGCAGCTGAGTACCAGTGTTTTACATGGAGCGACTGCCTATCTGATCTCCACAACCCTGTTACCGGGTAACACGGTACCCCAAGAGTCTCCTCTATATCCATACCAAATTTTATTGTAATCAGTTTAGCTTTTTGTACGATCTCACTGACCGTACACACCTACTTTGCAGACACAGCCACCTGCTTACCTCGTCCGTGAGTCACTGATAGACTACCTATGTAAGAAGGAACAAGTGAATGAGGAAGAAGGGTATGGCCGTGCCGCCATACTAGAATGTTTTTTTTTTATAGAGGAAGGATGGTCAGACACGATTTTTATATAACAAGTATTTAAAAATTTTAAACAAACTATTTATTAGTACCCAAGTGTTTTCTACTGACCGGCAAACCCTTGAACTCCACATTAGTTAGGATAATTATGCATTAATTGTGTAATTTTATTAACCTTGTTTCCAGAAAGTTGCGTGGCACAAACAATATTGCGCTGGCAATGGTCACATTGCTGGAGACAATTATTACAGACTCACAGAATGCAACAGCCTTGTAAGTATAACTTTCTATCATATTTATATAACTTCTAGCTGTTATGCCATATGTGGTGGTCCAGTGGTTAAGGCACCTGCACCTTGTGTAGAAGTGTGGGTCCGAAACCGGACAAGGAGCAATGTGACTTTTCTAAAGTCCTATATCGGTAAGGTTTGAGGAACCATTAATAATACAAATATTATAATTCAGTCTTAACACATATTGGCTAGCACATAACCTTATACGTTATGCCTGCATGGAGGCTTCCGGCGACTGGGACCGCAATTAACTGATCCGCGGTGTGAGTCGCCGGATGGATTTAATTTAAATATTTTTCTTCCGGCGACTGGGACCACTCATAAAATATAAGGTTCAAATCAAAAATAGTACAGTCAGACAAAAAAATCTTCAGTGCACTCTATAATATATATTAAAAGAATCAAATGGACATTGAACATTTGAAATGTTGCGTCACTAAAAGTACTAGGACATCATAGAATGAAAGAGACCGCAGTGTTGTTTCAACTACCCACCCGTATATAATGTAAATAAAATGCGCACGGAATACGCGGGTCTCGCCAAGATAAAGAAGCAAACTACTTGAGCGGGCTCGCGTATTCGTTGGTTAGTTGCAGTCGTCAGCCAATCAACACTCAGCGAAGTGAAGAAGTGCGAAACCCTGGTATGTTACGTGGCATTATTACAAAGTAACTGGTGGGTAGTTGAAACATCACAGCGGTGTCTCTTTCATTTTATGCTGTCCTAGTAACTTCACTAGCGGGATGGGAACAACAGAATTAGGTGCAACCTACACATCCCGTCTTTCGATCTCACTATGTTGGTAGAATTGAATAGTTCCGTTATCCGAATGCGGACGGAACTTCTGCAACCTTATGAAGCCCTGGTATGTTACGTGGCATTTACAAAGTAACGGGTGGGCAAAAATTTTACATTATGTACGGATGGGTAGTTGAAACAATACTGCGGTCTCTTTCATTCTATAATGTCCTAGTACTTTTCGTGACGCAACATTTCAAATGTTCAATGTCCATTTGATTCTTTTAATATATATTATAGAGTGCACTGAAGATTTTTTTGTCTGACTGTACTATTTTTGATTTGAACCTTATATTTTATGAGTGGTCCCAGTCGCCGGAAGAAAAATATTTAAATTAAATCCATCCGGCGACTCACACCGCGGATCAGTTAATTGCGGTCCCAGTCGCCGGAAGCCTCCCTGCATGTAATAAATTCTACTAGTGAGTCCACTCCTTTGTTAAATCTGTCTACGTGACATGTCTACACGGGCGTACCGATACGCAAGTATAGCCGACCCGAAGCCGTCGCGGGCTGGGGAGGACTCTGCTCTCTTTCATACCGCGCCCCATCGTTGCTCCGTCTAAACACCGAGTTGACTCACTATTAGAATTTATTACACACTAGCTGTTTCCCGCGGTTTCACCCGCGTCCCGGGGAAACTACTTAACGTACCTGGATAAAACCTTAAACCTTCTTCAGGGTCCCCTCTATCTCCGTACCAAATTTTATGCAAATCGGTTCAGCTGCTCTCGAGATTTGCGCTTAGCAACACATTCAGCGATTCATTTTTATCTACACTAATATTCTAAAGAGGAAAACATTGTTTGTTTGTTTGTAATGAATAGGCTCAAAAACTACTGGACCGATTTTAAAAATTCTTTCACCATTCGAAAGCTACATTATCCACAAGTAACATAGGCTAAATTTTATTTTGGAAAAAAATAGGGTTCCGTAAGATATTTGGGTTTTCTACCACTATTCCACGCGGACGAAGTCGCGGGCAGAAGCTAGTATTACATAAAGGAAATAGCATGTATTACAAATATTTCCTTTGCATTTGCAGTGAGCTGTGTGGCGCAGTCCGCGCGGTGGGGCGGCACGTGTCGTCAGCGCTGCCTCACGAGCTGGGGGCTGCTAATGTAGCCCGGAGAGTGCTGCGGGCCATCCGAGATGAGAACAGGGCGCATGCCAACCAGGTACAGACCAGTTGCATATACAGCTCACACAATCTTGTGTCATGCTTTTCGCCGTCATGGCGCGGTTGTCAAAAATGTGCCGTTGGTTTTTCGACGCTGCCGCTGGTCGCTTCCTCACACGAATTTCATCATTACCAGCCGTAAAAAAAACAATATTTACCCACATTAATAGGCTATATCTATTTCATTATTTAACATTATAATTTTAAGCTTGTAAATTATACAACTTAAACGACAGTCGGTCAGTAAAAAATTTAGCATTCACCCGCGCGCAATTTCTGTTACATATCAAATAAATAAAATGTTTTTTTCTATAGGTCATGACTCCTATTGTGTAACGTGGGCGACATATAGCATTAAATACAGGCCAACACAGAACATGGGGTCTTTCGCCCCAAAAAAAATGGGGTTAAACTATTTAACCCCCAAAATTTGTGTACATTTGAACCCCACAGCATTTAAAACAGCTGTGTTACGTTGCAGAGTATAGAGGGCTCGGGGGAGAGTCTCCAGCGCTTGGTGCTGGCCGCTGGCTCCCGACGCGCCACCCTGGGGGCTGCCCAGCATGACCTCAGGGAACCGCTGAGGGATCATATAGCTGAGGTGAGAGTTTACAGGTTAAATTCTAAAGGTGCGTCCAAACATTGAGCGGCAAGAGCGCGGCAGCAACACGCGGCATGGCCTCTAGTTAGGACAATCCTTTTTTTTTTTTTTTTTGTGTATGGCATCTCGCAGGTCAACCTAGAAGGTTGTCGACTGCTTAACAGGGCTTGCCTGTGAAGTGCCTTAAATAAATTTAGGGCCTCCAGCCAGGACTTAACTTACAAAACTAAGCGACTACACGCTAAGGGCACCCCCTAGTGGGGTACGGGCCTCGGCTTAGGGCGTCGCTGGGGGAGGACAGCAAGGGACAGGCTAGATCAGAATATATTTTGATTATTATAATCGGGAATTTTAAAGCTATTAGCTCAGCTCGCGGGCTGGCTCGTCGAGCTAGGGTCGGGAGGGCATGGACAAGGTCGTCGCGATGGACCTCGGCGGCGAGGTCGATACGAACGCGGTCTGTGTTTGTGTAGAGTGCTAGTGGACCTACTGCTCTCTTGGTAGAGGGTTATAGCGTCATCGGGTATGGTGAGAGTATGCCTCGGGCGGCGAATTTTACTGATCTGAGAGGGTGCGTATCCGGCGGCCGAGACGACCAGAGGGTTTGGATGCTTTTCGGCAGCATCAAAGTAATGCTTGGCGGCACGTTTCATGAACTGCTGGATGGTGGGCAGTTTGAGATCGAGATGGAGATTTTCGTTTCGTACGTAGAAAGGGGCCCCTGTGATTTTTCGTAAGAAACGGTTTTGGAGGGTCTGCATTCTATGGAGACGGTATGGCTTTGAGTGTGCGAACACAACGGAAGCATATGTCATAATGGGGCGGATGCACGTGGTGTAGATGCGCAATTTGCACTTGAGTGACAATTTGCTACGTGCATTTAACATACAGTGGAGGCGACTGAGAGCGAAGGCCGCTCGAGAGCGGGCAGACTTTATGTGCTCTCCGAAGTTGAGGTGACGATCAAGTATCACACCTAGGTATTTGGCTTGCTCTTTCCAAGGAATCGGCTTGTCAAACATGGTGATAGGACTGGGTAGGGGTGGATTTCGGCGCGGTCTCGAGAAGAGAACTGCCTGACTCTTGTCGGGATTTACCTCGATTCTCCATTTCTTAGGACAATCCGACGAATGTTTGCGATACTGAAACTTAACGATACTGAGCAATGTTTGCGCGCGGCATGGATCCCGCGACAGCCGCGCGCGGCAACCGTCCAATCATAGCGCGGCAGCCGCGCACACGCGGCTACTTAATCTTTGGACGCACCTTAAGAATCCCTTTCTGTCAAACTTCATTTTGACTAGACAGATAAGGACAAAACAGTTTGATAGCTAAAAGAGGCTTTTAAGACTATAGTCTGTATCAATTTATTTTACGAAAAATATAAACAAAATCATAACCTGTTTTGTTATAATTAAATGGCGTTAAATGAATGATGATGTTTAGAGTATGAAATTGACATAAATGCGCCATCCTTACGCAATTTTGTTAATTTCTGTCACAGAATCAGAACAAAATAGATTACGACTTTGTTTACATTTTTCGTAAAGTCAATTGGTCCAGACTATACTGGTATTATTATGAAGAAGACGGTATGTGTGTACCAAATTTAATCTTAAGCCATTCGGTAGTTTTTTCGTGAAAGATGTATGTTTGTTACTCTTAACAATACATCCTCAGAAACTTTTAAGTCACCATCATTTTGTATCAACTTTTAACCGTATCAAAAACAGTATAAAGGAGCCCTTAAGGTTCCACTTTGTCGTAAAAAAACTTCATCATCTGCCTTTTCCCAACTATGTTGGGGTCGGCTTCCAGTCTAACCAGATGCAGCTGAGTACCAGTGTTTTACATGGAGCGACTGCCTATCTGACTTCCACAACAACAACCCGGGTAACACAATACCCCTTGGTAAGACTGGTTGTCAGACTTTCTGGCTTCTGACTACCCGTAACGACTGTCAAAGATCTATAAATGACAGCCGGGACCAACAGCTTAACGTGCTTTCCGAGGCACGGAGGAGTCTCGCTATAATATAGATGGTCACCCATCCACGGACCGACCGCGCCAACTGCAACTTAACTTGCTGTAAAAAAACTTTATTGCGTATAATATTCCTTCCAAAGATTTGAACCCTCGGTGCGCGAGTCCGACTCGCACTTGTCCAGTTAAATAAACTAGATTTATTGCTTAAAACAGTTACGCGGGGAGATAGAATCAAGTATATCTTCAATCTGCGGCCAAGCCCGCGAGCACGTGCACGGAGACGAGCTGATCCTCACGTACGGAGCCAGCGCCGTCGCCGAGCGGTTCCTCAGAGCTGCAGCACCCAGGAAGTACAAGCTGATACTGGCTGAGGGACCGGATCAGACCGAGGTATGACCATCTGCCTAGCCTTTTCCCTAGTACTGTGGCCGTGTGGTTCCTCAGAGCAGCAGCCCCCAGGAAGTACAAACTGATACTGGCTGAGGGACCTGATCAGACTGAGGTATGATCATCTGCCTAGCCTTTTCCCTAGTACTGTGGCCGTGGGGTTTCTCAGAGCAGCAGCCCCCAGGAAGTACAAGCTGATACTGGCTGAAGGACCTGATCAGACCGACGTATGATCATCTGCCTAGCCGTTTCCCTAGTACTGTAGGAAGGTAAGGAACCGCTGCAGAATCTATGAAGTAAACGAGGACTTGATCAGACCGAGGTATAATCATCTGCCTAGCCTTTTCCCTAGTACTGTGGCCGTGTGGTTCCTCAGAGCAGCAGTCCCCAGGAAATACAAGCTGATACTGGCTGAAGGACCTGACCAGACCGAGGTATGTTCATCTGCCTAGCCTTCTCCCTAGTACTGTAGCCGTGCTGTAAGGAACCGCTGCACCACCGAGGAAGTATATGGGGACTTGAGAGGTATGATGATCTGCCTAGCCTTTTCCCTAGTACTGTAGCCGAGTGGTAAGGAGTCGCTGCAGCACCTAGGAAGTATACGGGGACTAGATCAGACCGAGGAATGATGATCTGCCTAGCCTTTTCCCAAGTACATTGGAGTTTGCTTCCAGTTTAACCGGATTAACAGAGTACCAATGTTTAACATGGAGCGCCCGCCTGCCCATCAAATATGGGGGGAGGGGGTCAGACTCTTACTGACTAAATCGCATTTTGACAGCTCATAAAAAGTATGTCAAGTGATAAGTGGTGTGTTCTACCCATAGATATATATGTTACTAAAGTAACTAGATGTGCAATCACCAAGCAAAATGCGTGCCATAAAGGTTCTGACCAGTCATAATTCATGACATCTGTCACTTGGAAGCCAGCTTCTTCAGAATCTATCAGAGTGACAGCAGGACGTTTTTAACAATAATATGGGCAAATTTGTAGTAAATGCCATCCTTATCATACAGATGTCATGAACATTACGTTTCGGTTAGTGTGAGAGAGATAGATATAATTTTACATCAAAATGATTACCAGTTTCAAAGCTACGTCTGCATTCTAAAAAAATGGTTACGTTTTTGTGACCGCGTAATGTTCGGGATTGCATCTCTATTGATATATCTCGATGGTTCTACCTAATTAAATAAATATTGATGTGTATTACAGAGTCACGCGATGGCCAATCGTTTGAGCGCTGCAGGTGTCCCCGTCACGGTCATTGGCGCGGCGTCCATCTACGCCGTTATGTCCAGGGTTAATAAGGTAGGTTCCCCACCAGTACTGAGGGTTTGAAGCCCACTGCTGGGCTTGAAAAACTCCATATAGCTATCAACTTTACCTATCGCAGTCCATTTCTGGGGGGAGGGGGGCGTCATGCCGTTTACCGTCACGGCGCACCAGTCGGTTTTCGTAAATAAATATTAATTTTATAGATGTTTAAAAACTTCGCCTTCTTATCGTGTGAGCTGCAGGTTTTTAAACTAACAAGCCCTAGTGTCAGAGTTTTCTCAAAACCGCCTGACGGCCTCTGACATGGAATTGTAACAACGACTGCTATCAAGCAGCCGGGGACGACGGCTTAACGTGCCAGGCACGGGGGTGTAACACCGCCAACTTCCTGACTCCGGGCTGCTTTGTGTTATTTTTAACCGACTTCAAAAAAAGGAGGAGGTTATCAATTCGACTGTATTTTTTTTTTTTTGTTTGTTACCTCATAACTTGCGACTGGGTTAACCGATTTTCATGATTCTTTTTTTATTTGAAAGCTGGTGCTTCCCGTTTAAATTTTATCACTACCGGTTCAGCCGTTTTATAAATATATCAAAAATAACGATTTATATCTACTTGCTGTTATGCCAAATACTTAGATGATTTGGTTATTTACGCTTATTACAACCTAAAAAAGTGGTGTGTTTATTTTGTTAAGATAGCAAGACCGAGACACTGAAAAGCGAAAAAATAAAAAAGCTTTTTACAAAAAAATTAAAACCGACTTCCAAAAAAAAAAACTGAAAAGTAAAAAATAATTTTAATTTAAACGCTTTACGACCAAAACATCGCTCTAGAAGTCGGTGTCTTGTAAGTTACTATTGTTGGTATTTCGCATTTAAAATCCACAAAACGATTTCGGCCCGACCCGGCAATGGAACACGAAACCCCGTTAACAGCAGTCGCGTAATGCGACTACTAGACTAACAAGACAGTCCTGGATGGTTGACATCAGAAATAGACATTTATCCAACTGTGTATATATATACTAGCTGTTTCCCGCGGTTTCACCCGCATCCCGAGGGAACTACTTAGCGCACCCGGGTAAAAAGTAGCCTATGTTGTTCCTCAGGGTCTATTCTATCTCTGTACCAAATTTCATTTATATCGGTCCAGTAGTTTTGGCGTGAAGCGTAACAGACAGACAGAGTTACTTTCTCATTTATAATATTAGTAAGGATAAACTCTTGTGAACCTGTCTGTATGTCCATCAGGTGATAATCAGTGTGAAGGCGGCGGTGGGGGGCGGCGCGGTGTTCCTCGAGCCCGGCATGCATGCCGTCACGCAGGCGGCCAAGCATTACAGCGTGCCGGTATGAATTCATCATCTGCCTAGCCTTTTCCCAACTATGTTAGGGTCGGCTTCCAGCCGCAGTTGAGTACCAGTGTTTTACATGGAGCGACTGCCTATCTGGACTCCACAATCCAGTTACCGGGAAACATGATACCCCTTGGTAAGACTGGTTGTCACACTATCTCGCTTCTGACTATCCGTAACGACTGTCAAAGATCTACAAATGACCTTGTTACTATAATTTTAAATTCTAAACCCATTTCCTCCACTTTTGCTATGGAAGCTATCATCATCAGTCTATTTATTATCCCACTGCTGGGCACAGGCCTCTTCTCATACATAGAAGGCATGAGCATTGATCACTACACTTGCTCAAGGCGGATTAGTGATTTCAGAATTTTTAAGTCCAGGTTTCCTCACGATGTTTTTCCTTCACCGTTAGTCAGTGGTGTCTAAGATACACTTATTGGATCGCTCGGAAGACCGTCTCCGGTGCCCTGGAGACGGTCTCCATCTGTCTCATCATTATTTGTCTAGCTTTTCCTCAACTATGTTGGGGTTCGCTTCTAGACTAACCGGATGCAACTGACTATATATTTCCTTTTTTTTGTGTAAAGCATCTCGCAGGCCAACCTAGAAGGTTGTCGACTGATTAACCGGGCTTGAATCTATATATTTCCATACTCAAAAATTCAGACTCGAGCCTACGTTGTACATCCATGATGCAATTACATTATGTCTGGATGTTAAAAGAGACTGTGACCCTTGAGTTTGTTTCGGTGTTTCTTCTCAAGGCAGTCAGATAGGAAACACCGGCCTCATCTAGCTTTACAAAAAAATAAAAATTGACGTGTAAAAGTGTTATTTTATAACCTACTTGCGAAAGAAATATCATTTATCATACCAAATTTTATCAAAATCCGTTCAATCTTTTTATGTATACGAGATGCAGGTGCCTTAACCACTAGGCCACCACAACCATAGATACAGGTATATACATACATATATATGTCTGAAATGTCGCAGGTGTTGGCGCTAGCCCCCCTCTACAAGCTGTGCCCGGGTCACGGTAACTACACGACTATGGTCAACGCGCTGACGGCACCATACACAGCTCTGTCCTACGAGTAAGTTATCATCATTCATCATCACATATCGTCATCATCATCACCATCACACATCGTCATCATCATCAGCACACAACATCGTCATCATCACACATCATCGTCATCATGATCACACTTCATCATCGTCATTATCATTCATCACCCGTCATCATCGTCATTATCACACTACATCATTCCACGTCATCATCATCATCACACATCATCGCCATTACCACACTTCATCATTGTCATCATCACACGTCTTCATCATCACACATCATCGTCATCACACTTCATTGTCATCATCACTCATCACACTTTATCATTGTCATTATCATGACACACCATCGTCATCAAGATCATCAAACCTCACCATCATCACCACATTTCATTATCGCCATCACACTTAATAATTAGCGTCATCACACTCATCGTCATCAAACTTAATAATCATCATCACACTTAATCATAATCAACACAGTTAATAATCAGCGTCGTCACTCTTAATAATCGTCATTATTATCATCATCTACATAAAACTACTCCACAATATTGGAAATAGGCATACCCTAACGTGTGCCATATCGCCCGGTCTTCCACTTGACGCATCCTATCCAACTTCTCATCATAATCTATCTCTACGCCGAAATTAATTGAAACCAGTTCATCAGTTATATCCTGATAGTGTAACCTACCAAACTAACTGATATCTATACTTATAATAAATCTGTAGAGAGGTCAATTCTGTACATGAAATATATTTCCAAAATAACTATCAGAGGGTGATTAGGGATCGATACTGATGCCAAAAATGCAATCAGTAACATTTTTGTCTGTCTGTATAAACTCTATAGAAACAAAAACTACTCGACGGATTTTAACGAAACTTGGTACAATTATTTGTCATACTCCTGAGATGGTTATAGTATACTTTTCATCACGCTACAATCAATAGGTGCAGAGCAGTGAAGGGAAATGTTGTCATTTTGTTTAAACGCGCTAAACTCAGGAACCGCTGGTCCGATTTAAATAATTCTTTCAGTGTTAGATAGTCCATTTATCGAGGAAGGCTATAGGCTATATATCATCACGCTAAGACCAATAGGAGCGGAGCACCACTATTCCACGAAGCTAGTTTAAACATATTTTTCTTTCCACAGTCGACAAGAGACGGCGAGTGCGAACGTGCACGTGTACGCGCCGTTGTATGACTTCGCACCGCCCGACCATGTCACTTTGTTCATCACGAATCTGTAAGTATCTTGTTTTTTTTTCTACATGACCTCTTGCAGGGTGCTTCTAACAGCATTCGACCTGCTTAACCGGACAATGTGGCGAGGTCCTAATTTAATTAATTAAATTAAGGCCTCCAGCCAAGGCTTAAAACTAAGTGACAGCGCGCTAAGGGCTCCCCCTAGTGGGGAAGGAACCTCGGCTTAGGGCGTCACTGGGGAGGATAACTAGGGACTAGCTGGATCATAACAATATTATTATTAGGGGACTTTTTATGCTACTGGCTCAGCGCGCGGGCTGGCTCATCGAGCAAGGGTCGGGGAGAGCATGGACGGGGACGTCGCGACGGGCCTCGGCGGCGAGGACGGTATGACGGCGGTCTGTTTTTGTAAACTGTACTGGTTTCCCTATTACTCTCTTGGAGGAGGGTGATATCGTCGTCGGGGAGGAAGTATCTTGTTCTTCTAAGGGTCAATTTATACTAGCGCAGAGTCGAAGCGTCAAATTCTTTACAACTAAAGCGAAGCCGCACGAATGCACGCGTATACGCCAGAATATGCATCGTGATCAACACCGACGCAGGCCAATTCCCGACTGATGACGCGTAGGTTCGCTAGTTGGCGCATAGATATGCGCATATATATGATATAGCTGTTTCCAGCGGTTTCACCCGCATCCCGAGGGAACTACTTAGCGCACCCGGGTAAAAAGTAGCCTATGTTGTTCCTCAGGGTCTATTCTATCTCTGTACCAAATTTCATTTATATCGGTCCAGTAGTTTTGGCGTGAAAGCGTAACAGACAGACAGACAGACAGTTACTTTCGCATTTATAATATTAGTAAGGATACGCGCGAATGCGCGCGCACCAATCACCGTTGTTCACGCGCAGATGCGCGAATTCCGAAGAATCCGCGTGGTTTTTTAAAATCTCAGAAGTAATGTGTGCGTTACGCTGTGGAGTTAAGGTTGAATTTGTTATGTTCAGGTTTGGATAGACGCTTCGATGCGTTTCGACTCTGCGCTAGTATAAATTGACCCTTAGTTTTTAGGGTTCCGTAGTCGACAAGGAACCCTTATAGTTTCGCCATGTCCGTCTGTCTGTCTGTCCGCGGCATAGCTCAGAGGTTCTTGGTTTTAAGATTTTTGGTATCTCAGAGGTTTTTGGTAATTCCAGAAAGCTGAAATTTAGTATAAAAATGTATATTTATCACGCCGATAGTGGTAAAATAAAATTGTGAAAAAATTTTTTTTTTTAGGGTAGCTCCCAAATACGTAAAGTATTGCTATGTGTTGCACGGGGATGCATATTTTGATCTCGCGTATCCTTCGTATCGTTAGATAGGTCTTTCAAAAATATTAAAGGTGTGTGAAGACCATTTTTCGGTTAAGCGAGCCATTTGCGAAATATCTAGCTGTGAAGTGCAAATTTTTGTTCGATACAAGCGCCCCCCCCCCTCAAACTTTTGAAAAGCTGTCCCTAGAAATGTGAAAAAATTCACAGACGTAGCACATGTAATGAACTTACAAGGAAAACTATCACGGCTTAGTAGACTTAACCGGTTACAGAGTTTTAGCCGACTAACTAAGACGTACTACGGAACCCTACTGCGCGTTGCCCTACACGCACTTGGCCGGTTTTTTTAGGCTATCAATTTGAAATTTGGAACAGTTATAATGAATGATTGTCCAAGCGTATTGCAAATCATCATCATCCGCCTGCCCAAAAGGTTAAAATTAAATGAAAAGGTTAAAAATCATATCCTGGAACTGGGCCGAAAGATGGAACATGGATAGGTTTAAGCCATTTGATGTATGGAGGAACACTGTGCGGGGTCCCTCCATTGAAAAGGGAGGATCCTCCGGCCAGGCGGGTGATATTGCCTGGCGGGCTACTGCCCGATGGTTGATGTCGGGAAGTTGTATATGTTCTAACTTGCTTGCGAACACTTCTTGCGCGATGTAGGAATCTTGCCTTCGTAGTTTGCATGTAGCGAGATAGGTGTCGCTACAGATGCTTTTCTAAAACAAAAAACAAACAGAACTATGTGTATATACATACTTACCAAATTTCATTCGAATCCGTTTAGTATTTATTGCGTGAAAGAGTAACAAACGTACATTCATCTGTCTAGCCTTTTCCCAACTATGTTGGGGTCGGCTTCCAGTCTAACCAGATGCAGCTGAGTACCAGTGTTTTACATGGAGCGACTGCCTATCTTACCTACAACCCAGTTACTGGGTAACACGATACCTCTTGGTAAGACTGGTTGTCAGACTTTCTGGCTTCTGACTACCCGGAACGACTGTCAAAGATGTACAAATGACAGCCGGGACCAACAGCTTAACGTGCTTTCCGAGGCACGGAGGAGTCTCGCTATGACATAGATGGTCACCCATCCAGAGACCCACCAAGCCAAGCGCAGCTTAACCTTTAATCGGTCGGACCGTGTGGCTGTTACTTAGCCACGAGCTCCTCCGTAACAAACGTACATTATAGGATAGATATTATAGTTTTTTTTTCAGTCTTTCACATCTTCACAATTTTAATATTTGTTTTTATATTATTTCAGGGGCGGCAGCTCTCCTTCGTACATGTATCGCATGGTTTCCGAGCTCTACGATCCAAATGACTTCAACCTGTAGCGGAGTTCAATAATTCGGACGAGTTCGGTTCATTTCGGACGAGTTCGTCCAACTTCGGACGAGTTCGCCCCGCTTCGGACGAGTTAGATCCGCTTCGGACGAGTTCGTACCACTTCGAACAGGAACACAATACTGTACAATGCTCTACGATAGATAATTATTTCAGAGATAATTTTATTAACAATGAAAATAAAATAATTTGGACTTGATACTTTTATGCGTTATTGGGTTGCGCTTAGCGCGGTCGTTCTGTGGATGGGTGACCATCTTTGTCATTGCGAGACTCCTCCGTGCCTCGGAAAGCACGTTAAACTGTTGGTCCCGGCTGTCATTTATAGATCTTTGACAGTCGTTACGGGTAGTGTAACAACCAGTCTTACCAAGGGGTACCATGTTACCCGGTAACTGTGTTGTGGAGGTCAGATAGGCAGTCGCTCCATGTAAAACACTAGTACTCTGCGGCATCCGGTTTAGACTGGAAGCCGATCCCAACATAGTTGGTAAAAGGCTAGGCAGATAATGATTTGTATGCGTTATCAAGGATCTTTATACGCATTTGTTTCGCTTTCACGATAAAACTCCTGAACCAATTTGGAAGAAATTTGGTAAGGTTATACACTCCGCGGAACACGGGTGAAAACGCGGGAAACAATTAATCTAAATCTAAATATATATAAAACTCAAAGGTGACTGACTGACTGACTGACATAGTGATCTATCAACGCACAGCCCAAGCCACTGGAGGGATCAGGCTGAAATTTGGCATGCAGCTACATGTTATGACGTAGGCATCCGCTAAGAAAGGATTTTGATAAATTCTACCCCCAAGGGGATAAAATGGGGGATGAAATTTTGACAATTTTAAACCGATCGGGCTGAGAATTCATATAGACCACGCGGGCGAAGCCGCTGACGGAAAGCTAGTTAATAATATAAATAAAACCTTAATGTTATAATGTTTAAAATTTCATTGTTAATAAAATTATCTTACAGCTAACAAACATTTCCTTTGTAAATAATTTGTATAATAAAAGAATTTTATACAAAACTTTGTCGTTTTTATTTATCAAAAATATGTGTTTTATTTCTTATTATATGAGACGGACATACATCATCAGCTATATATTGTCCCACTGCTGGGCACAGGCCTCTTCTCATACAGAGAAAGCGGCGAAAACATCGTGAGGAAACCTGGACCTAAAAAGTCTGAAATCGCCAATCCGCCTTGAGCGCACGTGGTGATCAACGCTCATGCCTTCTCTGTGTGAGAAGAGGCCTGTGCCCAGCAGTGGGACGACATATAGGCTGATGATAATCGTTCACTAGCGACGGAACAGCATTTCAGAGCGGCGCGGTCCAACCGCAATCTGTCGCTAATGAACGCCAGACTTTATTTAACAAAATCTCTATTACAACTGAGGTCGCCGACATAAGTTGCCAGGTTGTGACGGCGACCTTATTCAATAGAATGTGAGGTAGCCAAGATGCCGATTAAGTCGCCAGGTTGTTTCAGCGACCTTATTAATTAAAATCATCACAACAATTGACTATATATGTGATACTGCGCGGATGTTAAGTGACGTCTTAAATGAGAGTGTATGGGTTCGAAACCTGGCAAGTGTCAATTTGACTTATTCATAGTTATAATGTACCTACTTAGGTACTTTCCAAGTAGATCTTGGACGCAACTGACTTATGTGCTAAAATGGCTTAACCGATTTAGATGAAATTTGGTTAGAAGATAAATTGAGGATAGGATAGTTTTTATCCGGGTGCGTAAAGTAGTTCCTAAAAAGTGCGGGAGAACACTTTGTATTAACTTCATACAATATGCTTACTTGAATATATTTCTAACAATATAGATAGTTATTAAACTTACATCGTTTCGTATTTGTTATCGTAGTTAGTAAATTAATGAGCAATTAGTTGGCTCGACCGATTTAGATAAATATTTCATAGGTACAGCGAACGGGGGAAGTCGTACCGTTTTGTCTTTTGACCTATAAAATATAAAAATAATGACATAAATAGTTCATGAGTCATTCGTATCGAGCGCAATTTGGTATCCACCCCCAGAAAAGAGATAATATTTTCATAGTCATCCTTATTTTTTTTTATTTCATTTTGTTATTCATAGCCCGTATGGCATATAGCTACGAAAACATTTAAATGCGGTCAAGCATATAAATGGGAGTCGGGCACTCCAGGGAAATTACCATTCGCCTAAACGAGATAGGCACTGGTGACAAAACGTATTAAAAATACCGTAAGTTTCATAGCAACGCCCGTTATACCAGATTATACCCGCCACAATTCCGCTTCTGTTGCAAAATAAAACGAAATTAAGTGAAAGTCGGTCTCGCTGTTGTGTCATCACAAAAATAGCATCGCGCTGCATGGGATCAGGCGCCATCGTGAACCAACACGCACGCCGCGCCCCAACCACACACCCGACTAGCACCAGCTCACTCGCTCCCATTGGAGAGACAGGGACACAAACACATGCCGCACTCGCAGCCAACTTCACACTGCACTATGTGCGTCATGTTGGCTGCATTATAATAACAATGGGCGGGGTCTTTCGTATTAACAGCGCTGTACCGCTTTACAATGCTAACCGTCTAAACAGTTCTGCTCCGGTTCCGCTTAATACAGCGCCGCAAATGTCGAGACACGAGTTGTGTAAACTTTTTTTAATGAGGCTTACGTATCGGTCGTCCGGACTGGGCGCATAGCGTTACATTATCTCGGATTTTTTCTTGAAACTGTGGGGTTTTTGCCGTTCCTCAGTTCTATTTCTTTAGGGGAAAACTGTTTTGTGTTAATAGTGTTCGTTTTGCGAGATTGTGGTATGCGCCCGTGCGTGACGACCGAGGCGAGATCACCGAGCCTGATTCACATTAATTATGTGAACGGTGACGAACCATTTTAAGTGCGCGATAACACGCCCGTTGTTCTCGGACATCCAGGACATTTTATTATTAGCTTGCGAAGAACTCAAGTGCGATGCATGTATGCCGCTAATATAAAATCAATACTGAGTGAACTGTTAATCCTTACCGTACTTTGAACTGATTTCTTTCACAGCAATACATAATTTGTCGTTAAATATTAATATTAACATACTCCATTTAGTTTTGTTCGACTAATTAGTAACAAAAAAATATTTTTAACAAAATGCTAAACTTGGCGGTCGTTTTTGAATCTAGTGCGTGGTGCGTCCACTAGGCGGCGCTGCTCACATAAAGACTCCGTGCGCTTGCGTGAGCTCAGTCCGCGCGAGCTTCGCGTCGTTGCAGTAGGTTCCAAAACAAGAGTGTAGGGCTCCGTGGGAGTCCTAAAAATAATAAATTAAATAATCTCCGTGCTTGTAAAAGTGTCGCAGTGCAGTGTGTCAGTGTCGTGTTGTTTGGTGATAGTGACGCGAAGCGGAGCGCGCGGCTCCGGCGTGTCGGCGCGGATCGATACACCACAGTGGTATGGCGCAGAGGACATGAGCCAAGGGGGCTCTCGAAGGCCCTATTCGCGCGGGGGCCCGCGCTGGCACCCGCGCTACAAGGACTACTGGGACTACGAACAAAACTATAGGTACCTATACTTTGTACAGGCATATTGATGCGTGACGAGCATTACTCATTTGTCACGTCGTTGCTGGCGCCCTACGTGCTCGGGTGCTTAACATACGTGACGAATGCATCCTTTGATGCGCTATGCATGTTTTCCCCCCACTTGACACATCCTCGTGGTGTTTACCTACAGCAAACAGACGAAATTATAATAGTTTACGTCACGGCAAATTGCAGTTACGTAAACTCGAGTTAGGAGATCACGGAGCCCTGTTATTTCCATAATAAATGTGTAGTGTCGGGCAGAAATTCACTGCTTACAATTTTATTATGACAGTGAGGTGTTTTTTCCTTCGTTCTTGAGATTAGCGCGTTGTACTCTCGTCAAACTCTGTTGGAATTGTTTCAAAATCAATAATGAGGTTCTACAAGGCATTTATTAGTTATCTCTTCCAATAATCTTGAAAATTTCGTATTTATTACGTTATACGAAGTTTCTAATAGAGTTTTGTATGTAATTTGAGTGTAATTTCATTAGTTATTGGTTCATAGAGTTGTGTAGAAAGTTTGTAATGCTCAAAAAGATGATCTTGAAGGCTATTCAATTCTATCTATAAAATAACAACATGGTAAAGAAAGCATGGTGTTTATAAATGCCATCACTTTTCACAGTTTGGTCATATTAATAATTAATATATACTCCATTTACAATAAGATTAGGAATTTAAACGACCCCTATTTACGATTTTGAGGTGCATCGCTAAGGTGACATGATAAAAACAGATGCAGAATATGTATATTTGTTATTGCAAACATTATTTTGCTTTCATCACCATCCTTATATGTATGGAATAGAACTCAAAATCGCTTGAATAAGCTGCGAAAAGTGTTTGTTTTTTTTCTAATTTTATTTTAAATGAAGTATATATACTCACTTTTGAACGGCAAACTTTTAAACGAACAACACAAAAAATAAGGTATTTTGAACTTATGATTACAACCTATTTTCAATCATGGTATGGATGTACATGGAACCCTGATGATGGTTTTAGGCTACTTTTTATCTATGTGCATTAGAAAGTTCCCTTGGAACTAGGGTGAATCACTGGAGAACAGCTTCAAAAAAAAAATGTCCAGCCGTTTTGCTGTGAAAGCATTATAAAAGGCTGTCTCCCACATTTTTACCCGCATCCTGACAAAACTATTTCACACACCAAGGTTAACAGTATATGTTAATCCAGGTTGTAAACTAAGTGTGTACTTAATTTCATCCAAATTCATACAGTCGTTTTTGCATGAAAGTGCAATAAACATTCTTACATCCTCATGACCTTTCGCATCAATAATCTTAGTAGGAATAAGTGAGGATAATTAGTTTTCAACCCACATGCTTAGTCATGGTTTTCTTAGTAAAGTGAAGAGATTATGACTCATAATATTTCTCAAAGTTTATTTATTTATTTATTAACAAGGCACTCCAACGACTTATCCACTAAGACATGTATATATAACTAACTTTACATCTTACATCGTGGATTTGTCACTTAAAGAAGTGCACAGCATCTGCAGAAAAGTTAGTGAGACAAAGTACGTTAGGTGACTAATATTCGTAAAAAGCAATATAATATATTACATCCGGTTATTAACAATTTAGTCATTAAAATAAATAACTTAAAAATATAATAATAAAGAAATGCAAATTTGAGAATGTGCAAAATATAAAAAAGGGAAAAGAAAAATTTTTAGTGTATGCAATTTTTATCAGGTGGGTCGTGTCGCATGTTTGTCTGTCTTGTCTCAAGTTAGACAATATTGATTGAGTTTTTGGTCCTGTGGTGGCAAGAGTTGCTGAAGCATGGGGTCTTGGTATTGATTCCCAGGAGTTTTTGTGTACAGTTTTACTGTGGCCCAAAGGGTAGCTTATACTTTGGCCAAAGGCTAAGCATTGCCATCCAACGTGGCAATGCTGCCAGCCTCTTGGGTACACTTCCAGTTGATGGTGATGAGGAAGAATTTTTTGACGCCATATTTTAGTTAGATTATTATTACTACATTTATAATTTCTTTTTTTAATTTTTTCTACTGTAATATTGTATAATATATAATATATTTTATTAAATAAATTCACTTCAAAATTTGATTCTTAGAAGACAGCTGGAGCTATGATAATTTTAACATGTCATACTATATGGAAATTATTATTTTTTAAACTGTTGCGACGACAGCATCACCAATCCGCCTTGAGCAAGCGCGGTGATCAATGCTCATGCCTTCTCTGTATGAGAAGAGGCTTGTGCCCAGCAGTGGGATAGTTGTATATGTATGTTTTTTGTCTACCTTTTTAACGTCACGTTTGGCGTAGTAGCTGACCAATCGGCTGCTACGCTGCGTGTCGCGAGTTCGATTACCGCACGGGACAACTAAAATTGTTCCGGGTCTGGGTGTTTGTGCATGTTAAATTATGTTTGTAAACGCACCCACGATACAGGAGTAATTCCTAGTGTGGGGTAATGGTCTCTTTTACAAAAAATATCAGGAACAATAATTTAAACAAAGCGATGGATAACTTCTTGCCACACGGCTTGCCCTCTAGACGTATACGTATAAACATATGTAAATATCAGTATTTTTTAAGCCATTCCGTTCGTTAGAGGTGACTTAGGGTCAAAGGGGCGGAAGCGGGCAGCGACCGACTAGACGCTGATATCATAAAAATAGATAAAAAAACTTACCTATTACACTGAAATATTGAACAAAAGCCATTTAGGTGACTATAATAAAATTATTACTAAACTAGCTGTTTCCCGCGGTTTCACCCGCATCCCGAGGGAACTACTTAGCGCACCCGGGTAAAAAGTAGTCTATGTTGTTCCTCAGGGTCTATTCTATCTCTGTACCAAATTTCATTTATATCGGTCCAGTAGTTTTGGTGTGAAAGCGTAACAGACAGACAGACAGACAGAGTTACTTTCGCATTTATAATATTAGTAAGGAGTAAGGATTATGATACCAAATAGATTTTATTGTAGTTATAAAGCTAAGCTGACCTATATATAGTATTAGTAAAATCATTTATTTTATTATGAAAACAGTGCTAAATAGTATTTTACATGCTTAGGAAAAGAATCAGTCCTCTAGAACAATTAAGAAAAATGTTAAAGCTGATTTTGTGCATGACACATTTCAAATCGCGCTCCTCAAAAGTAACGATTTTGCAGAAGTAAGATAGGTCGAACTATGTGTGTACTAAATTTCATCCCAATCCATTCAGTAATTTCTGCGTGAAAAAGTTACAAACATTTGGATGTTGATACACACATAGACACCTGGTAACTACATACATGTCTTTTGCGCTATCGGTATTCGCTTAAAAGATGTCTAGTCGTAGTAATGTCTGATAACAGTTCCTAATGTACACTTTCGTATCATGAAGATAGTTAATACTACGCATATTTCAAAGAATACTGAAACCCCGCCCCAGATGTAGTCATTCAGTATTTTTTAGGACTCATTTTACCAGGTACTAGCTTCTGCCCGCGACTTCGTCCGCGTGGAATAGTGGTGCGCCGCTCCTATTGGTTTTAGCGTGATGATAAGCCTATAGCCTTCCTCAATAAATGGGCTATCTAACACTGAAAGAATTTTACAAATCAATCAGTAGCTCCTGAGATTAGCGCGTTCAAACAAACAAACTCTTCAGCTTTATTATATTAGTATAGATTATTATAATCGGAATTGTAAAGCTATTTGCTCAGCTCGCGGGCTGGCTCGTCGAGCTAGGATGCGTGGTCAATGCTCACACCTTCTCTGTATAGAATCCGTCCCCAACATATTTTAACAAGGATAGGCGGATGTTAATAGTACGAGCGAAGTCTGCCGTCGAAATAGCACGCATAAGGTGCATGTGTGTGTGTATGTGCACGCGCAACGCAGGTAGCGACCGACCTTTGGGTTCATCGCACCGCCGCCCTAAAATACACACGGATGTCGCGACGCCGGGCTGGGGGAGAGGGGGAGAGGGATACGGCACAAAAAAGGTGCACAGGTGGCTTACAGTGTGTTCGACCCTTTTTTCTGACACTATGTGTATTTGAAAGACCATAGATGTGCTCTATGGATTACAGGAATACGTTTTTCGTTGCCGTTTCAGACGATATTTCGTGGGAAGTGTGAGGTTGAAAATTGTATTTTATGTACAATCGACAAATTTAAATCATGACCCACTTTGACGATAAATCGTTCGAAACTGTCAAAATAACAAAGATGTCCATCATTTTCAGTGCACTTAGGACGTTTTAAATATTAGGCAAGCTATGTCAATACGGGTTGGAGATCTATGCAATTTTAACCTTTGTTATCACTACAATAGATAATATTTTCTATAAAGCATTAATAAAAATATTTTGAATCCAAACTCTTTGGAACAAAAAAAATGTTCTTTTTCAAAACCATGTTCGAACGAATTCTTTCGATTATAAAATGACAGCGTCAAAAAGTCACTCATAAAAAGTTTATAAATTTATATCGTGTTACCATGGAAACGTATGTTTACGCGAATGTCGACCTAATTGTATTTGAATGTATGTAAGAATATAGCCTTATGGTGGGTCATGATTCAAATTGGTTGACTGTACTCAGGAATGTTTTTTTTTAATGAGTTGAAGTATTTCTGAAATCAGGTTTTTCAGTGGATCTAGAACTCATTACAAAGATTATAACTTGTATCTACTAAAATAATAAATGCGATAATTAGCAGGATGAATGGGTGGATGTTTGTTACTCTTTCACGCAAAAACTACTGAACGGATTTGGATGAAATTTGGTACATACATAGTTTATAACCTGGATTAACATCTAGGATACTTTTTATCCGGGTGCGTGGAGTAGTTCCTTCAGGAAGCGGGTTAAACCACACGAAATAGCTATACTTCATCTATACTAATATAATAAAGCTGAAGAGTTTGTTTGTTTGAACGCGCTAATCTCAGGAACTACTGGTACGATTTGAAAAATTATTTCAGTGTTAGATAGCCCATTTATTGAGGAAGGCTATAGGGGTATACATCATCACGCTAAGACCAATAGGAGCACCACTATTCCACGCAAACGAAGTCGCGAGCAGAAGCTAGTAGTTAATAACCTGGATTAACATCTAGGATACTTTTTATCCGGGTGCGTGGAGTAGTTCCTTCAGGATGCAGGTTAAACCACACGAAACAGCTATACTTCATTAACAATAAGATTAGAAAAACTTCCAAACTCTTTTTGCAGCTTATTCAACCGATTTTGAGTTCTATTCCCTACTGATAAGGATGGTGTTGAAAGCAAAATAATGTTTACAATAACAAATATATTCTGCATTCTTCAATACGGCTCAAAATCGTTTGAACAAACGGTAAATAGATTATAATCGATTTTGTACACAAAATTATAGCCTCTATTATTTCTCCTCACCATAAAACCTTGCCTAATGATGGTATGTAGGAAGCCTACCCTTGCCCCTATAGGAAGTGTCTTGAAAGGTGAATGAAGATAAGCAACAAATTTATAATACCAGCTGTCACCCGCATACTGAGAAAAATACTTCGCACACTTGAATAAAAAGTATCCGGTGTTATCCAGGTTAAAAACCACGTGCTTACCAAATCTAATCTAATCTAAATCTAAATATATATAAAATTCAAAGGTGACTGACTGACTGACATAGTGATCTATCAACGCACAGCCCAAACCACTGGAGGATCGGGCTGAAATTTGGCATGCAGGTAGATGTTATGAAGTAGGCATCCGCTAAGAAAGGATTTTGATAAATTCTACCCCCAATGGGTGAAAAAGGGGGGCAAATTTTGTATGAAAGTCCGTCATTTTTTAATTCACGCGGGCGAAGCCGCTGGCGGGAAGCTAGTTTTATACAAATTCGTTTAGTAGTTTTTGCGTGGTAGAGTAAAAAACATACACCCTTACGAAATTTCGCTTCTATAATATTAGTAGGATCTAATAAGTTTTTGACTCAACAATACTAACACAAGTTGGTTATCATGATTGGCCTATTTAATATCCTACTCAGTGTAGGATCAAGCAAGCGCAGGGCCCGTAACACATTTGATCGAGGGGCCCTTGATCTGCTATGGGTATAATAATACTAAATTTTCGCCAGCGTCTTCGCCCGCGAGGGCTATACGAATTCAAATTAAAAATGACAGAGTACCATACAAACTTTGCCCCCCTTTTCACCCCCTTAGGGGTAGGATTTCGAAAAATCCTCTCTTATTGAATGCCTACGTCATACAAAGAACACACCCTCCAAGTTTCAGGTCTCTACGATCAGCGGTTTAGGCTGTGCGTTGATCCGTCAGTCATTCAGGACAAAGCATTTTATATGTAGATGAATATGTTTCACTAAAAAAATGACGCTTAAGCAAGGTAGGCTGGTTGGGCGCAAGGCCCCTTTAGGTGCGGGGCCCGTAGCAATTGCTACTCTTGCTACGTGGTGACCCCGGCACTGATCCTACTGCTGGGCACAGGCCTCTTCTCATACAGAGAAGCCATGAGCGTTGATCACCACGTGCGCTCAAGGCGGACTAGCAATTGACACAAGTCAGTCTATGAAGCTTAAAGAAAATATTTGACACGATGGCTCCATGGATGGGTGACCAGCTAATTTTAATGATCCCTCGTTCTTAGGATAGCACTCATTCAATCCCTGATGTCATTCACTAGATCTTTGACTTTGTTCGAAGCCAGTCTGACAGTAGACCAAGGGACATTGATTATAA
This sequence comes from Pyrrhia umbra, assembly GCA_963891755.1. NCBI lineage: Eukaryota > Metazoa > Arthropoda > Insecta > Lepidoptera > Noctuidae > Pyrrhia > Pyrrhia umbra. The sequence continues at coordinate 5,957,627 of OY982947.1, read as the reverse complement.
TGTTACGAACGTAACTAGATCTGCCATCACCAAGCAAAATGCGTGCCATTAAAGTTTGAGCCCCCAGCCACAATTCGTGTCATCTCTCAGCTTGACTTCAACTCTATGTCTGGAAAAACTGACTGTCGCCGTCTTTGTCAAACAGATGTCACTTACATAATGTTTCGGCTAGTGGGAAAGAGATAAATGAAACGTTGCATCTTAGTACATAATAGTTACTAGTTTCAAAGCTACGCCTACATACCAAAAATTGGTCACGTTTTTTTTGACGCGTTATGGTCGGGATTGCATCTCTATTGTATATATCTCGATGTCAAGGTGTGTAGTCGTGTTACCCAGTAAATATGTTGTTGAGGTCAAAGAGACAGTCTGATTTCTTCACGATGTTTTCCGTCAAAGTTTTTATAGGAATGCAGATAAAAAAAAATGCTAAAAATTTGCTTGTATCTCTGTCTACTACGATGCTTGTAATAAACTATATTATCTAGCATAAAAGGAAAAAACTGCCTTGCCTTAACAAAATACCGTCTTATCACTCAAGTTTAAGGTTGATATTTGCACAGCAAACGCTAGAGGTAGAAAAAATGCCGGCTGTGTTAACAATACGATACCCTCCCTCCCTCCTACCTGCCTACCCTCGGAGTACAATATATGGAGAATAAAGCCGAATTTCACAATAGGCACAAACATTTTTAGGTTTCATACCTGTACTGGACAAAAACATTGTCGAGTTACTGTGGACGCAAAATTTTTGCCGTCTGAAGATTCCTAACAAATGCTAATTTCTTTTGTTTTTTTTCTCTCTCTTTTTCTTTTGTGTTAAAGTTGGTAAAGTAAAAGTTTGTGTTGTAATAAGAATTTCGAAAGACGTTTTTATGAGGCGATTTTACGGTAAATGTTGAAATAATTGCAGGTTTTGTTCTAGAGAAAAAGTCATTTTTACAAAATTATTGGAGGCAATAATATTTTTGCTCACTCCTATTGAATGGTAGTTTAGAATAACTGGTGAAATGTCCTAAGTAGACTTCTGCTTAACCCCTCGAGTCTAACAAACGTGATGTTATCAGTATATGTCATGTCAGGGCTGTGGGATTGTACGAAAGTCTCCGGAGCCCTGGAACACGGGGCTGGGGGATGTTCGAAAGAGTTACCGCGCCCCCAGAACGCAAAGAGGAATATTAATTGTCAGACCACATAATCCTTACTAATATTATAAATGCGAAAGTAACTCTGTCTGTCTGTCTGTCTGTTACGCTTTCACGCCAAAACTACTGGACCGATATAAATGAAATTTGGTACAGAGATAGAATAGACCCTGAGGAACAACATAGGCTACTTTTTACCCGGGTGCGCTAAGTAGTTCCCTCGGGATGCGGGTGAAACCGCGGGAAACAGCTAGTCCATAATAAATCTATACTAATATAATAAAGCTGAAGAGTTTGTTAATTTATATATTTGTCAGAATAATGTTACAATAAAATTGATCTTAAAATTATTGCTATGTCCAAATGCCATTTGTCCAAAACGTTTATGTAAGCGCATATTTTCTTGGTGCATCTGATTCTAAGTTCAGTTTTCCTTGCAACTTCAACGCCAAGAATACATAACAGTCTTCCAGGATGTCTGTGCCATATCTTTCATCCCCCAATCGTCTTCCAACGCACATGGCCTTTACATTTACATCGTTCTCAAATAAAAAAAAACATTTGATTATATGAATATTGTAAAACATGTTGAAAAAGAGTAACCATGGAGTTTCTTGCCCGTTCTTCTCCATAGGAATCTACGCTTTGGAACGGGCAAATAGCTTCAACGTTCTTTTCGACAGATTGACAGACTTGCGACTCTTTGACAATTCAAAAGTCTAGTTGAAATAAAAGATTAGAATTTTGAAAAAAAAATGTGTTTTTTTTTTCATACAAATGAACGTGTCTCTCATCTGTTTATTTACAATTCTCAAACAATACAATCTACATAGTGTCGTAGTATTTATTTAGAACGATAACACAGCGCAGATATGCTCAATACAAAATGGCTGAGTTCAACAATCATTGTTTTGTTGACCTCCTGCTGATAAATGTGGGTGGTGTATAAACGCACTTCTTGAGAATGATATTGTTTCGATAATCATCAGCCATCGTCCCACTGCTGGGAACAGGCCTCTTTTCATACACAGAAGGCATGAGCATTGATCAGCACGCTTGCTCAAGGCGGATTGGCGCTTTCTGACTTTTTAAGTCCAGGTTTCCTCACGATGTTTTCCTTCACAGTTATACTTAGAAAGTATATATAGGTACTATAGAAAAATCACATTGGCTCTTGCCTGGTTTCGAACCCGCACACTCGTACACGAGAGGCAGGTGTCTTAACCAGGCCACCACGACACAGTTTTGATTTGATTACCGGCCAAGTGCGTGTCGGGCCACGCGCTATAGGGATCCGTAGTACGTTTTAGTTCGTTGTCTATAACTCGGGAACCGGTAAGGCCTACTTAACCGTGATAGTTTTTTTTTAAAGTTTGTTAATTATGTGATACATCTGTGATTATTTTTTCACATATTTAGGTGCAACCATTCAAAAGTTAAAACTAGATATTTAGCAAATGGCTCGCTTAACCGAAAAATAATCTTCACACACCTCCATTTTTTTTCGGTTTAAAGAATCTTTATTCTCATAAGAACATCATACAGTTCACTTACATGAGATTAAATAAAATTAAAAAAATATGTAGATACAATGTCGTCTAATGACGGTACATGCTGATTTTTAAATAATAAGTAGAAACTAAGATTTAATGAGACTATAACACTTACTACGTTACGTATATACCTATGATACAGCATCAGAATTTGCCAATAAAATGAAATACCACCAAGGGATATAATTTTTTTAAAAGATCTATCTAACGATACCCCACACGATGGGATAAGCGACAAAAAATAAAATATCATTCACACTTAACGTGTTTGGGACCTCCCTTAAAAGAAATATTTTTGCGTGATTAATATGCATATTCATACCAAATTTCAGCTTTCTAGTACTAATAACCTCTGAGCTATGCCGCAGACAGACAGACAGAAACTGTAAGGATTCCTTATGCACCAAGATACGCGACGATATTTATAGTTTTAAACACACAAATTCTCACATTACCGTATTTAATCTCAACGAATAGTAACTGGTATTTAAGTTGGTTTTAAAGTTGCCTTGAGGTCACACATCAGTCACGCAGGCTACTGCCGGTTCTGTAACCTCCAAAAATCTTCAAGCTTTATCGTATAGTACGTTGATTACCCAGCACCTCACGTTTGAGGTCATCAAGTTTTACAAACTTAAAACTTCGCGGAATTAAAATGGCTGTCTTTGGTTTTCGGATGGCTTTTAGAAGAGTTCTTTGCTCTCAACTTAGTTAGGGTGTGTCGATTTTCCCATAAAAGTCATTTTTTTATTTATTTCATATAGGCCTCCAAATGAGGGACGTGTAAAGATCATCGAGATATATCAATAGAGATGCAATCCCGAACATTACGCGGTAACAAAAACGTAACCATTTTTTAGAATGCAGACGTAGCTTTGAAACTATTAATCATTTTGCTGTAAAATTATATTATTATCTATGTATGTTTGTATGTCCGCGATTTTTCACAAAAACTACTGATCGGATTTGGAAGGCGTTTTCGTTAAATAAATGCAAATTATTTTCAAGGAAGGTTTAATTGCGTTTATTTTGTAATAATTATCAGAACGGGTTTTCTGTGTTCAAATTTATCTTTAAACTCGGAGGAAGGAAACGGCGCGGCAAACCATACAATGTTTCACGTTATTTATAACAAACACTAGCTATTCCCCCGGCTTGGTTTGCCTGGAAGTACTTCCCGTTTGATTGTGTGTGCTGTTTGAATAGTCTCTTTTTAGTTTTTCTCGTATTGATAGCAGTTTTGTTACAATTCCATGTCAGAGGCCGTCAAGCGGATTTGAGAAAACTCTGACACTAGGGCTTGTTAGGTTGGTAAACCTGCAGACCACACGATAGGAAGAAGTTTGGCTAACTAGAATAGCACCCGTTTTCATCTATATATATAAAAATGAAACCCGTTTTCCGTTGTCACGACATCTATTCTATATATATATAAAAATGAAAGCCGTTTTCCGTTGTCACGACATAGCATGAAAACGGCTTGACCGATTTGGCTGAAATTTGGTACGGAGATAGAGAGGACCCTGGAGAAGGTTTTAGGCTTTTTATCCGGGTGCGTGAAGTAGTTCCGCCGGAACGCGGGTGAACCCGCGGGCAACAGCTAGTTAACAATAAGTGTGATAAGTAAGGCTTGCAGGGTTCTTTGTATGACGTAGGCATCCGATAAGAAAGAATTTTCTGTAATCTACCCCTAAGGAGATGAAAAAGGGGCGAAGTTTGTATGAAACTCTGTCATTTTTTATTTGAATTCTTATAGCCCACGCAGGCGAAGACGCTGGCGGAAAGCTATATCCGTACCAAATCCCCTTATAACAGATTTTTCCTTTTACACTGTCAGTATTTCCCACTTTACCTGTATAATAGTTCTCAGTATATAAAGGTATTAACGCGTAAACGTTGTTTTCGATGACGTAGGACCGCGGAAGCGCGCGCAAGGCCATTGAGCGCCTGTGAGAACAATGCAATCGCTGCGCTTGGGAAACTAGCTACGTCACAGTTTGATGCAGAAGTTTTCGTCTGCAACATCCTCAGATGGACTATAATCTTTACCAATTGTATTTAAGAAAAAAATAAACATTTCCGTAACCTATTTCGTTCTAATTCTGCCACAGGAATTAACAAAATGGCGTAAGGATAGCGCATTTAAGTCAATTTCATGCTCTAAACATCACCATTCGTCATTTAATGCCGTTTTATTTATATGAGTGGGAAAATTAGAACAAAATAGGCTGTGATTTTGTTTATGTTTTTCGTAAAGTCGATTGGTACAGAGTATACAGGAAAAATTCGAGCTGGTAGACTATTCTTGCAAGATTGTTTAGGTTATGTTTGAGGATCAGCAAGCATCGCGCTAAGTACACGACCTCATAGGTGGCGTGGAAACGTGTGCATATTATGACGATAACAGCTTTTACAACTTTTTGAATCGTTATATCTCAGAGACGGTGGCTCGTAGGAAAAAAGTATATACATTTAGTGATCTTCAATTTTTTTCAGGGGTACTTTTATGATAAAACTTACCGTTTTGCTGAAAATCGCGAAAAACTCATTTTTTTACCTTTGACCTCGAGTAAATTTTTTTCCATACACGGGAATGGTGGGGAACTTAAAAATATTGTTTATAATGTATATAAACCATAATTGTCCATAATTGTTTAATTATGTTTTGATCAATTTTACTGATTTTCAGCTTGTTGTGATTTTATGCTTCACTATCATTTTTGGTCTAGATTGACCGGAGTAATTTTGCACATTCTTCTTCCGTAGTTCTTGAGATTAGCGTGTATGTTAATGTTCAAACAAACAAATACTTCAGCTTTAGTATATTAGTATAGATATCTGGCAGACTTTAAAGGCGCCACCGTTCTAATGAAATATTAATACCTAATAGTTAATTAATGATCATTTGGTCTTGAACAAGCAACTAAGTGAGCATTAAGTAACCTCTAGTCTAACTTATTATGTGAGGTTTCGCTTCAAGTCACGTGTAACATTATGTAGCTAAGTTACGATAGCAAGCAACTCGTGTTCGAGTGTTACTAATTCCTTATCTATACTAATATTAAAAATAAATAATAGTTTAAAAAAACTAAAAAAACACGCTTTTATTGCTGACCAAACTAAAAAGTAGAAAATATTTTTTAATTACAGAGTAAAAAGCGTGGGGTGCATTTTCCTATATTTTCATGACTCTCCTCTCATAAATGGTTGCCAATAGAATAGGTGTAATAATTAAAATATCAAGCACCCCACGCTTTTTACTCTGTAATTAAAAATAATTTTCTACTTTTTAGTTCGGTCAGCAATAAAAGCGTGTTTTTTTAGTTTTTTAAACTATTATTTATTTTCCATTTTTTAGTTCGGTCAGCAATAAAAGCGTGTTTTTTTAGTTTTTTTAAACTATTATTTATTTTCCATTTTTTAGTTCGGTCAGCAATAAAAGCGTGTTTTTAGGGTTCCGTAGTCCGACAAGGAACCCTTATAGTTTCGCTCTGTCCGTCTGTCTGTCTGTCTGTCTGTCTGTCCGCGGCATAGCTCCGTGGTTTTTGTTATTAGAAAGCTGAAATTTGGTATGAATATGTCTATTGATCACGCCGAAAAAGTGGTAAAATAAAATTTTGAAAAATATTTTTTTTTAGGGTAGCTCCCAAACATGTAAAGTAAGGATGAATATTTTTTTTCTCGCGTACCCCTTCGTGTGGGGTATCGTTAGATAGGTCTTTCAAAAATATTATGGGTATGTGAAGACCATTTTTCGGTTAAGCGAGCCATTTGCGAAATATCTAGCTTTTAAGTGAAAATTTTTGTTCGATACGAGTTACCCCCCCCTCTAACTTTTGAATGGCTGTACCTAGAAATGTGAAAATAATCACAGACGTAGCACATGTAATGAACTTACAAGGAAAACTATCACGGCTAAGTAGGCTTAACCGGTTACAGAGTTATAGACGACTAACTGAGACCTACTACGGAACCCTACTGCGCGTGGCCCGACACGCACTTGGCCGGTTTTTTTTAGATTTTTTTATCGGATTATTGCATTGTCATCGGCCCTTAACACGTGTGCAAAGTTCCAAGTTGATCAGACGTCTAGAAACCAGTGAAAATTAGGTTCAAAGATTCCGTTACATACATACATACATACAACCCGAGCTAATATAAAAGCGTGTTAAAAAGAGGAAAAATTTGTTTGTTTGTAGGGTTGTAACTCAAAAACTACGGGACCGATTTTAAAAATTCTTTCACCGTTAGAAAGCTTCATCTTTACGAAGTGTCATAGGCTATATTTATTTCCAGAAATAATTAGGGATCCCTACTAAAACTTGAATAATGTAACCCGAGGTGCAAAAAAAAATGTCCACGCGGGCGAAGCCGCGGGCGAAAAGCTAGTTTGTCTTATAATTTGGCTGATTTTCGCTGTACACGCCGTGGGTGGGGTGGCAGGGAGTGTCAGAAGACTCTTCCTAAAGCCCATCCATGTTCCTTCCTCAGCGCTTTTTATTTTCGGTGCATGGTAACTCCTTCGAACATACTGCAGCTCATTAAGAGCCCTGCAACTCACAGACTAATTAATCAGCGCATCATCGTCAGCACAAACGAGTTCCGTGACGTCACGATAATAAACTAATTTAACCGCGATGGCAATGATTATATTGTTCAATCAGCGGCTGTAAGGTCTTAGTTACCACCGACTTCCGTGACGCCCCCACGACAACGGCATTTCGTAACGCCACAATTTTCGATAAACTTGTTTTCCTTATTCGGCGTGTTGAAAGATCGATCGATGTTTTGGTTTCTTGCCAAGGAAATATTTTTATGCAGTTAAACAGCCTATACAAGTCAGGGGGGCTAAATAAGTGGCAAAAACGCTATAGAAACCCTATAGAATAGAAAACAAAATGTATGGGAATGACATTCGTTTACGACTAGCTATATGTCATTCCCATACATTTTGTTTTCTATTCTATAGCGTTTCTATAGCGTTTTTGCCACCTGTCTAACCCCTCAGGGATTGCTAAAGGGAGATGGGTACCAGTGTCATTCAACGAACGCCACATAGCACAGACTCTGAGACAATGCGTGTGGGTGAATCGCGTTTTGTTGTTTGGTTTCCGAATCGTCATTACCGTCGTCACCGACTGTCGTTTAAATTGTATAATTTACAAGCTTAAAATTATTATGTTAAATAATTAAATAGATATAGTCTCTTAATGTAGGTAAATATTGAATTTTATACGGCTGGTACTGATGAAATTCGTGTGAGGAAGCGAACAGCGTCGAAAAACCAACCGCACATTTTTGAAGAATCACCCGTGTGCTGGTGACGCAGGTGCCACTAAACAGTAGTGAGAAATAGCCATCAAGCGGGATCTACACGTGATCACCATCAGATAGCTTTAGAAAATGTTATTTTGTTTCTGAAAGCTATATTTCTCGCAATAGTACTCCCTCAACAACACGTAACTGTATAGCCATTGTTAAACACGGACTCCATTTTGTTAAGCCGAAATTTTGCACCGACACGCCTCGCGAATCGCGCGGTCGCGGAAAAAGAAAGTTGGTTTTTTATCATAGCTTTAAATTGCTTGAGCTGAATCATGGCCGTGAATTTGGTAGTTGGGGTTCTGTATAAGTTTGAAAGCTTTTGGAGGCTATTCAATGTTTTAATTGTTCAATATTACATCCTGATCTCAAGTCTCAATATAAGTACGACAATAGTTCAGGGCATAAAATCTGGCTTTGTAGTGGTAGTTAGAGAAGATTTTGAAAGCGTTACCTGGGGCTGTACCACCACGTGTTTTTGCATTCACTATTCAGGCTTGAGAGCATGACACAGCTACTAACGTCGTATAGCTACGTCTCTTTTTCACAACGAAAATAATCTTGTTTTTGGCAAGTCATGGTAAGGCCACTGTACTATAATTATTGAAGATAACGAAATTTCTCAGCCTTAGTAAAGAAGACTTAGATGAGACCACTAGCGTGCTCGTAATCACGCAAATTGTTCACGATATTTAACCAAAAAAATCATTATTACATATATCAGTTTGTTATAACATCGTAACGAAACCTTATTCCTAAGTGGAAAATCAAAATCAAAAGTCATTCATGTAAATTAGGCTGAAAATCAGCAAATTTACAAGAGAACCCCCATAACGCCCGCCCTTCAACACTTCCTATGTGTTGTTGCTGGGGAGAAGTAGTGGCGCAACAAACTCCCCAGCAACACATATCTGTATAAGGTTTGAAGAACCTTCGTTTATACAATATTAATACAAATATTGGAATATCCTAGGCCTATTCCTTCCATTGAAAATATAAGAAAACACCTACGAAAAAATCAAGGCTAATGGTTTAGGTGTCTAGAATTATGTACTGAATTTCTGAAACAAGCGCCCGAAACAGCGTTAGTCCCACACGATATCTTTGAAGGCGAAAAATACTATCACGTAAACGATCCTGGCAATATTAATGGTAGTAAATCGTGAGCCATTTGGCGCATGCGTATTCTATAGCTGCGCGAATGTGTGTCAGGTCAGCGCATGCGCAAGTGTTACAAGGTTGAAGTTGCGACGCCTACGCCAGTCTTTGTGTACCCTGCATTGTTTATAGTGATGGCAGTTTAATCAAAATGTCTGAGATAAGCTGTGGGTGTGAAAATGGGAGGATATTAATTTTAGTTTCACTTGCAAAATTGTGGTGTGGTGTATTTTTTTGCTAGAAGTGAGAGATTGTATTGAACTAGCGGACGCCACAGACGTTGTACTGTCCTAATTTTCGTTTTTATGAAAAACGACGACATCTATCGGGTCCAATTGTATTTTCAAACCGTCCAGGGACCCATTCAAATATACACACATAGTTTCATCCAAGTCAGTTGAGCCGTTTAGAAAGAGTTAAGTGACAAACACATGTCCAGAAGAATTATCAATTGAAAAAATAGGTAAGGTAAGAAGTCTATTTGGTAGCTAAATGGTATTCACATACCAATACCGGTAATACGGCTTACTTAAGTAAGGCCTTATACCTTAAATTAAACCCTATTGAACATTAAAGACTTGATACGGGTCGATGATTCAGGCGATGAGGTAGTAAGTAGGTCGCAATTATTTCTCAATTCCACAATGACCTAGCCCTGACCACACTTCAAGGACAATAGCCAGACACGATCTCTTACGTAGCTGCGTAGCGCTACAGACTACGACGGAACCTGCGTAGGTGCTACGGAATATCTAGGTTTGGAGGTTCTAACCTAGGAATCGTTTGGAAATCAATGACGTGTTCTGACGATGATTAATTGTGAATTTGGGTAGCTGTAAGCTTGGGTTTGAAGTAAAAGATTCTATAAAAGACAGAATGGTTAGAAAATAAGTGTGGAGGATGCAGAACGTGTGTACAAAAAAACACCCTATTGAAAAACGATTGAATAATGGTTTCCTTTCAACTAAAACTCTCATAGAGCAATACATTGCTTTAGAAGTCCCATCTGTGTCTCACACACATTTTTGCTTCATACTCTCCTGCAGAGATGGCCAGTCTCATTCGAAATTGGTCACCGTGATCGAAATTCGATCTGGGAGGGATAGAACCGTTTACATTTATCTGTTCACCTGTTATATTCAACTACTTTACGTTACAAACCAATCTCGAATTTCGCCTGGATTTGAATGGTGTGCGGATGTTTAACACCTAAGCGTCGTATCTTTAGACGTTGTTACACGTGTAGATATTATTACTAATGTATCAGTACGTGATAATGTGGGTATACTGATTGGCAGTTGGCAAAATAGTGATGCTGAGAGTGTAGGCGGAGCCACGGATGGAACTTTAGCAATGCGTTGTCTTGTTTGATTCATAGCTACGTTTTGCACTTAACTCGCTTTGAGGGCTCGTTGCTAAGTAACAGCCGTGCGGATCGATAGCAAGGATAGCCGCGGGTCCACGGATGGGTGAACATTTTCTTAACATAGTGAGACCCCTCCGTGCCTCGGAAAACACGTGAAGCACCTGGTCCTGCGCCTAGGGCTCTTTGCTAAGTAACAGCCTTGCAGATCGATAGATTAGCAAGATTAGCCGCGATCAGTCCATGGATGGGTGACCATTTTCTTAACATAGCGAGAGCCCTTCGTGCCTCGTAGAGCACGTGAAACTACTGGTCCTAAGCCTGATATCTCCTGATAAGTTAGCGAGGGAATAAAGAGAGCACTTGTTTCTACGCAATCGCTTGTGCTCTATAATATCTCCTGCGTACCTGGATAGTCTACATTGACATTGGCTGTGACCGAAATCGGTCTGGAGAGATTATTTTTTATTACTAATCTCGCTTCTCCCAATGGCTTTCACCAAGTACCTATAGAAATGTATATTTTGAGTTTAAATGTATAGATTATGTCTCTTATAGGCGACATTTTTGCTGCATTTTCCCAACTATGTGTGAGTTTGCTTCCAGTCAAACCAGTGCAGTTGAGATCTAGTATTTTACATGGAGTGACTGCCCATCTGATCTCCATAACACAGCTACTGTTACCACGATATCGCTTTGTAAGGATGTTTGTTAAACTATCGGGCTTCTGACTGGCGGTATCGATTGTCAAAGATCTACAAATTACAGCTGGGGAAACTGGGAATAACATCTTAACATGCTTTCTGAGGCATGGAAGGGTGTCTGTATAAAAAATTATGATGTAACTATGCTTGCTCTCGCGTCCTGATTCATTTCTTGTGTATTTTATACTGAACATGTCGAGGTAATCTACTGGTTAAGACACCTGCATCTCAGCTATGACCAGCCATATCTACGTTCTAAGTGTAACTTAGACACCACCGACGAACACCTGGTCTAAAAATTCTGAAATCACCAATATCTTTTGAGCTAGTGCGGTGATTAATGCTCATTCCTTCTCTGTATGAGAAGAGGACTTTGCTCAGAATGATAATTATTATGCCGATGATTAATGCATTTTATAGGTCATTAGCCTTTATAAAACTCAATATCACAGGCGTGACTGCAGTCAAATGGCGTCAACAAACAAATGTGAACAAACAAGAAGAATACAAAGCATCGCTCCGTTTACACTGCAAGTTGCAACAAAGAAAGTCTTTGTATATTAACCACGATAGCGCATAGCACCATGCATGAACTCAAACGTGAACGTGACGTCATAATACAGACTGAAAACGCACCAAGTAACATTTGAAGCTATTCCAAACTAAATATAAACGCAAGTCTACAGACGGTCTCGATGTGTGCTATCAATACGTACGTGTTTATATGTGTGAGTCAGTTTACAAACAGTACACACACGTGTAGAGTTCACACGTGCGCGCGTCGTCGCGTGGCCGTTGTACACACTACTTTAGATGTTACGTCAATTTATTGGCTGTATGCGTTGTTGCCTTGCATTTAAAAAAAATGTGAGTTTGGAATTATGGCCGGCGCGGGAAATGAAAACAAAATGGCGAATTTTATTGAAATGAAAATAAGGGATCTGTTGAAGATAATCTTATCGTTTTTTTTTTCTATGAATGATTGTTGGTTTTCTAAATATACTTTAGTTATGTCATTGACTTCGTCCCCAAATAAGTTGCGTGATCATGATCATAACTTAGTAATATATTATTTTTAGGTACACACTAGCTATCCGCCTGCGGCTTCGCCCGCATGGGCTATACTAATTCAAATTGAAAAGGACAGAATTTCATACAAACATTGCCCCCCTTTTTCACTCCCTTAGGGGTAGAATTTCGGAAAATCCTTTGTTAACGGCTGCCTACGTCATACAAAGAACACACTCTCCAAGTTTCAGGTCTCTACGATCAGCGGTTTAGGCTGTGCGTTGATCCGTCAGTCATTCAGGACAAAGCATTTTATATGTATAGATTTTCAGATAATAGTTTGATGTTTTACGATAGGTATCGAGTCTGTCTAGACTTTATCGAATACCGACCAAGGAGTACTGTCTCACTCAACTTTACTTTTTTGTAGAATGATAGATTTCTAGTTTCTTTTTCTTTACAGGTCAAAGTCAAGTCATTGAAAAGACGTTTAACATTATGCACTTAAGTTGCAATAGATTGGTCTTAGAATAGGATTTTGTGCTAAAATGATTAATAAAATGAAATTTTCCCTTCTTTTATAAAACCGAACCGACAGATGGTAAGATTGTTGCGCCACTTCTTACCAGCAAAAATACGTAGGAAGTCATGAAGGGCGAGCGTTTTGGGGGCTGTCTTTTGTACATTTGACGTTCAAAATTCTGATTTTCTACCTACTTTGAGTAATAATTTTGGAATTTTGGATTTTCAAGATAAAAATTAAATGGATAAATATCATGTTACAAATTTGGGTGCTATCAGCCTAGCACGAACGCTATAATGCAATCGTAATGTTAATGTAAGCGATTTTCGAATCCTAAACACAACGATACCAAAGCAAAATTTATGCTAAAATTGCATAAATAACAATTTGCAGCATCCATAAATATGATGACTTAATCATCAATTTAAATAAATAGTACGTTACAAGCGAGTATATTCCAATCAAAAATCTCATTCGATACGAATACTTTTTCGAAAGTGATTCTAGGCCCACTGGTCTTTTAAACAAACCACACTATATTTACTAGCATAACACAGTAAGTGTCCATCGTAGTGAAACTTACCAGTTTCTACTTAATTTATACGCTACAATCATCGCGTACTATGTAATTATGATAACCAGCTTCTGCTTGTGACGTCGCCTGCGTAGTAATAAAAAAAGATACCCCTTTCAATCGACTTCAATTTCTTAGTCTTTTTGGTCGGAATACGTAAAGCATTTTTTTTAGCTAGAGATTTTTTTAATGGGACAAGCCCGCCACTCTATTCTCAACCAATGCAACTCCTGAAAGCCAGAATCAACAGTAGCGACGAATTTAATCAGAAAAGAATAATGGAGGAATAGGAATAACCATGGTTTCCACTTCCCTCCATATCAAGCAGGAGACAGATGTAAAGAGTTAGGCCATTAGCACAAAGGGATGTTTACAACTGGGTGAAGCGACTGCCTATATGACCTCCATAGCACAGTAAACTGGGTAATACGATGACAAGTACTTAGACTTTCTGGCTTCTGACTACCTGTAACGGCTCTCTGAGATCCCCGAATGATAAGTATGTTGGCTTCCAGCGAACTAGTACGTCTGAATATTATAGATTTTTTACACGTCGACCACAACCGAAGTCGTGGTATTAACATTGTTTACAATGAACTTGAAACCAATAGACTTTAGTAGGTGAGAGGAATAGAGCATAACATGTAGATCAAGAACTCACGAAGGTCGAGCCTCGGAGGTCGCATGCCATGGTTTTGCAACCATTGTAATAGAGTCAAATATCGCATAGCTAAAACGTAATTGTACGAAAATTTTCATGATTTGTATTGTACCAGAGCTGGTTGCGTCGTAATACCTGCATACGTGTGTCTGTGGGTATTCGTCGCTGTGTCAGTGTGAGGGTATGGGTGTCGGTGTCAGTGCATGCGCGGCACACAGCAACTGGCTTTGAGATAGCAAACGCATCTGCAATGTTTATGCTTATTTTATGCGTGTGTGGGTAGTTTTTATATGAGTTGAGTAGCAAAGTCTGACAATATTGCTTTCCATACTGCGTTGGGGGGAACGAAAAATTTGTAGGAGGCGTTAAAATGTGTAGTTTCTTTGCGTGTAATATGTGAGAAGAAAACTTTATACCTCTTTTCAGCATATTGCGTCTAGCTAGGATTGTTAGATTTGGCATGGTTAATAGTTTATATGTAGAAGGAAATAAAACTAGAATTTTTATAATTTTATCAACATACGATGGGTTATGGCTGCTAATAATTATCTTTGACTACAAAATAAATCGAAGTAAAAGACATATATTCCCAAAACTAACCTAAAGCAGCCTTTCAAGCTACGGAAAAGCTACCGCGGCCCTGTAACACAAGGACGAAGGAAGAAACACGGATTGGTTTTAGTCAGCAAGAGTCTGACACTCCCTCTCCCTCCGCCCATAGCGGGAACGAGTCATTTGATGATATCCCAAAAGCAGCCTTTTAAAGTTCGTGATTTGAACTCTAAAAAACATTCAAGTTTGCTCGCGTTAAATATATGTACATATTCTTTGGTCTAGCATTGCTTCTATCGCGTGTTGAGATAAGGTATAGGGGAAACGTCATAAACTGCTCAATTGGTTAGCGATAACAACGATAGCTTTCGACACTTGAGGCACGCGACTGATAGGCTTGTGTCTTCATGAACGGTTTTACAGCGTCTTATGGTAATGAAGAAATAACTATCTATACATATGAAATGCTTTGTCCTGAATGACTGACAGATCAACGCACAGCCTAAACCGCTGATCTTAGAGACCTGAAACTTGGAGGGTGTGTTCTTTGTATGACGTTGGCAACCGATAAGAAAGGATTTTCCGAAATTCTACCCCTAAGAGATGAAAATACGGGGCAAAGTTTGTATGAAACTCTTTTAATTCGAATTCGTATATCGATTGATGATTTCCCATCGGAAAGGAAAAAAAAGGTCTCGTATCTATCCGTGAATTGATTGCGGCAAGGACAGCTTAACCTCTTCATTAATGCGACTTTTATATACCAATAAGCCTACCTTTATCAATATTCATTGTCGTTTTAAATGTCAAACTCGGCAACGAACTTCCTTGTTGACAATCTGTTTTAAAGTAAATGTTAATGACCTAATCAAATACTTAATCAGTTTTGATTATAATAACTTTAATGACTTGAATATTGAATATGACAAAAACATGGTCGACAGCGAAAATTGGCACAAACTGTTTTCCGCAGTAATTAGTTTACGCAGAAGTTAAGGTAAGATTCTATACAATACATCGTCACCATATGCCTAGCCTTTTCCTTACTATATTGATGTCGGATTCTATTCTAACCGGGTGTAGCTGAGTACGACTGTTTTACATAGAGCGAGCGGCAAGCAAGCCCTTAGTATGACGGGTTGTCAGACTTTCTGGCTTCTGACTATCCGTAACGACTGTCAAAGATCTACAAATAACAGCCGGGACCAATGGCTTAACGAGATTTCCGAGTCACGGAGGAGTCGCATCGGTATATCATAGATAGTCACCTATCCATAGATCGACCGCGCCAAGCGCAACTTATCCTTTGATCGATCGACCCGTGCGGCTGTTACTTAGCCACGAGCTCCTCGTACAATACATAGGCTGATATAGAAAGCTAAATATCAAATAATGACGGAATCGTCTACCTGGATGACCTTGTGGTAAACACGGCCTTATAAATGGTTTCTGGCTAGCGTCTAGTACATTGACTTTTGCCCTGTACCAATGTCCTCTAGACTGTATTTCGGTAATGGCGGATGACCTCAGCGGAGTATAACCTTCTGAATAATAATTCTCGAGACATATATTATAATTCCGGTGTGTACGCAGACACAGATGCTCTCTGTATTCCCTCACTCTCACAGTCCGATGGGACGGTATTCTGTTACGGACGGGAAGAGATCAGGCGCATGACCGACAGCATTAAGTGCTCTTCAAGATATTATAGTTCCGTTGTGTACGCAGACACAGGTGCACTCTTTTCCCTCCCTCTCACAGTCCGATGGGACGGTAATCTGACACGACCAGGGAGAGATCAGGCGAAAAACCAACTGCTTTGTGTGCTCCTCAAGGCTGGATTGGGTCTCAATATCTTAGGAAAACAATCACCCAGCCCTGGACTGACCATGGCTACATGAAATTCGGTTTTTCATCTACAGGGGTACCCAACGTATCTATTTTATTAAGTGACAGCTATTTCGCGAATTTTCGTCTTACAAACAAAATTTCATACATGTGCCTTTGTACATGAAATGTATGTATCAAATGTATAAAAAATGTATATGTGTGCAATAAAAGAATAATAATAATAATTTCATCCTAATTGTTCTGCTGTTTTTCCGTGTTAGACGTAGACGGATTTTTGAATTTGTAATATTAGTAAATATAATCATGCTTTTTTTTTTCAAACATAACAGGCACAGTTGCTCGAGAATTTGTTGCGCCACTTCTTCCCCGCAAAAACTAAGGAAGTGGTGAAGGGTGGGCGTTATGGAGAAAAGAAATAATGGAAATCATTTCCTGTCAAATTATCTCCCACAAGATATATTGACAAACGCTCAAGTTGTGGTTATTGTGTGTTTTAGTTTGGGAAACTTAAAATGGAGTTCCCATTAAAAAAACGGCACTTTTAAAATACATGACTTTGAAGAAAGACGTGTTGTCTGTTGGCATTTAAATGTAAACAAACATGAATAATATTTTTAAATTTTAAATTCTCACATCGTTTCTTCCGATACCGGTTAAAAACGGGCCTGCAGTCGATAACTCCGTAAACCTTCGGCCTACTTTGACGTTTGTCGACGCCATCTTGTTTTTTAAGTCAACAAACGCATGAAGGTTTTAGCTGCTTGTTTGAGAAGGTTGGTACCTGCGTGCCTTCTGCAGAATGGAAGCTTGAAAGTCCCCGTTTCTTATTTCAAACAAAAAACAGGCAAAAAAGGAAACAGCCGCTCGCCACGCTTTCCGCAACGCGTATTATAGCTCTTTCCCGCTCTCTCTCTACAGTTTACCTTTAGTGTAACAGAGACGGCGATGCTCCAAAGATTTCGTGTTCATGGTAAACTTTGTCACCGACCGCAAACTCTTATCAATCGCTAACCACACGAAATTCGACTTTATTTCTCGGGGAATATAATGTATTTTCGCCTCAACAGCATCAGACAATAATGTATGATTTTTCATTATTCACACGCCATCATCATAAAAATCGAATCTTATGTCGTTTGAAATACGGCGCAAATTGCAACGACTAGTTTTTTGTGCGAACCGAAACTGCTGACGAACGCAACTTGTTGCAAATTATTCTTTATGGCTTTTAAAATAGAGGTGGTGTTAGGTTGGCGATGGGGGTGTTTGGGTAAGCCTGTGTTCCCGAAAACGTGAGGGGTCGTTGAACTGTTCAGACTCTGCCCATGGACTATTTAGTGAGGGTCGTGTTCTTCGAGCCCCAAGAGTTTGGCTTTGACGAGTTTTTGAGATGAATCATGGTGTGGTTTCACCTAAACTTTGATACGTCGAAACTACCGTATCTTGTTTTTTGGTAACTTATGGTCTGTTGCTATAGAAATACAAGTTATTTTTTACTTTAATTAATATGTTTATGTTTCCCGAATGCTTGCTTTAAACTCTCGAAATATTTTCGGAGGAATTAAAGCATAGTTATTCTGCCCGCCAGTTGGTAATCTGTAAATTATCAGCCGGTTGCATAAAACTTTTTAACTTTTATACTTTATACTTTTACGAAAATCACAAAACGTGATATCAGTAATAAGAATACTTTTAATATGTTTTATGTTATCAATACATAGATATAATAATGAAGTAAACATATATCATAAATATAAAGACGAAAAACATAAAATAATGGCAAAATTATTCAAGTTTATCCTCCATTTTGACAGATCTTGGATGACAGTTCTTCCGTTTCACGTATAAGTAAAGTAACCCGATATTTTTTTGATGCAACCGGCTGTGTGTACAAAATTTCATCGTGAGAAAAGTTTTTGCGTGAAAGAGTGATAAATATAAATAAATAAATAAATATCTTTGGACAATTTCACACAGCGCCACCTAGCCCCAAAGTAAGCAATGCAAGCAAGCATGCTTGTGTTATGGGTGCTAGCTTAACGGATACTACTTATATATTTTTATACATATTATACATAGTAACACCCAGACCCGTTACAGAAATTAAAATTCATCATTTCAATTTCTGCCCGTATACTTATTCACATACATCCTCAAACACTTTCGTATTTATAATATTAAGTAGAATATAAATATTAGGGACAAGCTTTCCGCCAGCAGCAACGCCCGCGAGGGCTTTACGAAACCAAATTAAAAATGACAGAGTTTCATACAAACGGTGCCCCCCTTTTTCACCCACATAGGGGTAGAATTTCGAAAAATCCTTTCATATCGGATGCCTACGTCACACAAAGAACACACCCTCCAAGTTTCAGATCTCTACGATCAGCGGTTTAGGCTTATCCGACAGTCATTCAGGACGAAGCATTTTATAATATTTCTTTGTAGACAGTACCTACAAAGAAATATTGATATGTATAGATATATCAATATTTCTTTGTAGGTACTGTCTTATATAAAACTCCACTTTGGAAAGCGTAAAAAGTAATATATTTCAAAATCGACCCTTTAAAAGGAACAGGAAACAAGTTTTTAATTAATTTACAAAACAACTTTCGTGAACTTATTTCGGGCGAAAGAGAGCGGTGATCTTTATTTACGTATATGTAGTATTTATGCCATGTATGTACTAAGGAGAAGGGCTCGTGGCTAAGTAACAGCCGCACGGGTCGATCGATCAAAGGTTAAGCTGCGCTTGGCGCGGTCGGTCCGTGGATAGACCATATATGTCATACCGAGAATTCTCCGTGCCTCGGAAAGAAAGTTGGTCCCGTTGGTCCCGGCTGTCATTTGTAGATCTTTGACAGTCGTTACGGGTCTCAGAAGCCAGAAACTCTGACAACCAGTCTTACCAAGGTTATGAAAAATGTAAACAAAGTCGTAACCTATTTTGTTCAAATTCTGCCACAGAATGATACAAAGAACCTCTGAGCTATGCCGCGGACAGACAGACAGACGGACATGGTGAATACTATAAGGGTTCCTTGTTGACTATAGAACCCTAAAAACGACCGAATGTATTCTGATGAAATTTGATATAACACGTAGAATAAATTTTATCTAGATGAATACAGTATTTCCCTTAGGATGCGGGTGAGACCGCGAGAAACATCTAGTCTATATGTATAAATATATAAAACTTGAAACTGCCAGGCTGTCTGATCGATCAACGCACAGCTAAAACCGCTAGTTCTAGAAGGATGAAATTTTGCACAAATGTTCCTTAAATGACCTTAGTGTGCACTAACAAAGGATTTTTCTAAATTCATCCCCTAAAGAGGTGAAATAAGGGATAAAAGTTTGTATGAAACTGACGTTTTAAATGAATTCGTCATACGCAGGCGAAACCGTATGCGGAAAGCTAGTCTATACTAATATTATAAAGAGGAAATATTTGTTGGTTTGTTTGTAGGATTTAACTCAAAAACAACTGGACCGATTAAAAAAATTCTTTCACCGTTAGAAAGCTACATCTTTACGAAATGTCATAGGCTATATTTATCTCCAGAAATAATTAGGCATCCTTACTAAAACTTGAATAATGTAACCCAAGGTGTAAAAAAAATACCCACGCGGGCGAAGTCGCTGGCGGAAAGCTATTGCAGTGCCTATATACTTTACATAACCTTGGTACACAACCGGGTTCCATGATGCCATTTGCAATCGAAAGCGGGGTGAAAGCTGCCAGCCAGAGCTGAGCACCACGACCTGCCTCGACAGGCTTATATAGCTTGCTATATTGACTAACTTGCTAATACTTGTGGCTTCACCCGCGTCACCAGGGAACGTAACATGCCCGGATAAATACCCCTTTTTTTCGAATGGGAAAGGGTGAATCTTCAATATTTTGCTGTTTGGTTTCCGGATCGTCATTACCCTCATCACCGACTGTCGTTTAAATTGTATAATTTACAAGCTTAAAATTTATTATGTTAAATAATGAAATAGATATAGCCTCTTAATGTAGGTAAATATTGAATTTTATACGACTGGTAATGATGAAATTCGTGTGAGGAAGCGAACAGCGTCGAAAAACCAACCGCACATTTTTGAAGAATCACCCGAAATCATCAAAAAACCCCTATCGCCGTGGGTGGGGCGGATGGTTGTGTCAGACTCTTACTGACTAAAACCCATCCATGTTCCTTCCTCAGCCCGTTGTATTCCGGGGGCGCGGTATCTCTTTCGAACGTCCCGCAGCGCCTGACATAAATACCCTATAGCCGTCTCCAGGGTCCTATCTATCGCTGGGGCTGCAGGATGTTCGAAAAAGTTACGGCATCCCCGCGACAGATCGTAGTGTAATGAGACAAAAAAAAAACTGGTAAGTGCGAGCCGGACGCACGAGGTCTAAAAAATTGGCGATGTAAAATCAGCGGAAAAATAAATAAAAAATACCAGAATTTGTTGCTTTTTGTTGCTAATTAGTTGCTAAAAAAATAATTTTGTTGCTCCGTCCGATCGCAAAAAATCGGAAATAACGCTAACTTTCGATTAAGATAGCGTGGAAATCACTGGATGTAGACTTATCGATCAAGCGAATAGGGGTCAATTTGTTGCTAATTTGTTGCTGAAAGATGTTAGGAAAAAAAATAAAAAATAATAAAAAAAAATTGAATTTTTTTCTTACCATAGCAATATGGGTATCAAATGAAAGCTAGTAAAAAGACCAGTTCAAATATATATCATATTATGTTTATACTGCTGTTTTATTTAACACAAAAAAAGTTCAGAATAAAAACATAAATTTAAAAAAATATAATAATAATATAATAAGAGTATTTTTACGCAGTCGGGTTTTTTGATTTTTTTAAATTTGTTTTTTTTGAATTATGTCAAAATGGATAATATCCACGCCAGCTTAATTCTTGAGATTTCCGTGAAAAAGTTGAAAGAAAATTTGTTGCTGCTTCTGCTAGATCTTGTCTGAGTACAGAGAGTCAGCAACAAAATAGAAACGGAAAGTCAAGAGACGTTGAAGATTGTTTTAAGAAACACCCGGCCACGCCAACTTAACTCTTGACTTTACCGTGGAAAAACTATAGTGAAAATTTGTTGCTGCTCATACTGCAGCTTGTATCAACATAAAAAGTCAGCAACAAAATGGAAAAACGGAAGTCAAGAGATGTTGGAGATCGGTTTACAAAAAAAAACGACCACGCCAGCTTAACTCTTGACTTTTCCGTGGAAAAACTATAGAGAAAATTTGTTGCTGCTCATACTACTGCTTGCTTCAGCATAGAGAGTCAGCAACAAAATGAAAAAAATGGGATATCAAGAGAAGTTGGAGATTGGTTTACAAAAAAACCGGCCACGCTAGCTAAACTCTTGACTTTTCCGTGGGAAAACTATTGCTACAATTTGTTGCTGCTCATACTGCAGCTAGTTTGAGTACAGTGAGTCAGCAACAAAATAGAAAAACGGAAGTCAAGAGATGTTGGAGGTCGGTTTACAAAAAAACCGACCACGCCAGCTTAACTCTTGACTTTTCCGTGGAAAAACTATAGTAAAAATTTGTTGCTGCTCATACTGCAGCTTGTATCAGCATAAAAAGTCAGCAACAAAATAGAAAAACGGAAGTCAAAAGATGTTAGAGATCGGTTTACAAAAAAACTGGCCACGCTAGCTTAACTCTTGACTTTTCCGTGGGAAAACTATTGCTACAATTTGTTGCTGCTCATACTGCAGCTAGTTTGAGTACAGTGAGTCAGCAACAAAATAGAAAAACGGAAGTCAAGAGATGTTGGAGATCGGTTTACAAAAAAACCGACCACGCCAGCTTAACTCTTGACTTTTCCGTGGAAAAACTATAGTAAAAATTTGTTGCTGCTCATACTGCAGCTAGTTTGAGTACAGTGAGTCAGCAACAAAATAGAAAAACGGAAGTCAAGAGATGTTGGAGATCGGTTTACAAAAAAACTGGCCACGCTAGCTTTAACTCTTAACTTTTCCGTGGGAAAACTATTGCTACAATTTGTTGCTGCTCATGCTGCAGCTAGTTTGAGTACAGTGAGTCAGCAACAAAATAGAAAAACGGAAGTCAAGAGATGTTGGAGATCGGTTTACAAAAGCTGGCGTGGCCAGTTTTTTTAATCAATCTCCAACTTCTCTTGATTTTCCTTTTTTTTATTTTGTTGCTGACTTTCTATGCTGAAGCAAGCAGTAGTATGAGCAGCAACAAATTTTCACTATAGTTTTTCCACGGAAAAGTCAAGAGTTAAGCTGGCGTGGTCGGGTTTTTTGTAAACCGATCTCCAACATCTCTTGACTTCCGTTTTTCTATTTTGTTGCTGACTCTCTATGCTGAAACAAGCAGCAGTATGAGCAGCAACAAATTGTAGCAATAGTTTTCCCACGGAAAAGTCAAGAGTTAAGCTAGCGTGGCCGGTTTTTTTGTAAACCAATCTCCAACTTCTCTTGATATCCCATTTTTTCATTTTGTTGCTGACTCTCTATGCTGAAGCAAGCAGTAGTATGAGCAGCAACAAATTTTCTCTATAGTTTTCCCACGAAAAAGTCAAGAGTTAAGCTAGCGTGGCCGGTTTTTTTGTAAACCAATCTCCAACTTCTCTTGATATCCCATTTTTTCATTTTGTTGCTGACTCTCTATGCTGAAGCAAGCAGTAGTATGAGCAGCAACAAATTTTCTCTATAGTTTTTCCACGGAAAAGTCAAGAGTTAAGCTGGCGTGGTCGTTTTTTTTTGTAAACCGATCTCCAACATCTCTTGACTTCCGTTTTTCCATTTTGTTGCTGACTTTTTATGTTGATACAAGCTGCAGTATGAGCAGCAACAAATTTTCACTATAGTTTTTCCACGGTAAAGTCAAGAGTTAAGTTGGCGTGGCCGGGTGTTTCTTAAAACAATCTTAAACGTCTCTTGACTTTCCGTTTCTATTTTGTTGCTGACTCTCTGTACTCAGACAAGATCTAGCAGAAGCAGCAACAAATTTTCTTTCAACTTTTTCACGGAAATCTCAAGAATTAAGCTGGCGTGGATATTATCCATTTTGACATAATTAAAAAAAAACAAATTTTAAAAAATCAAAAAACCCGACTGCGTAAAAATACTCTTATTATATTATTATTATATTTTTTTAAATTTATGTTTTTATTCTGAACTTTTTTTGTGTTAAATAAAACAGCAGTATAAACATAATATGATATATATTTGAACTGGTCTTTTTACTAGCTTTCATTTGATACCCATATTGCTATGGTAAGAAAAAAATTCAATTTTTTTTTATTATTTTTTATTTTTTTCCTAACATCTTTCAGCAACAAATTAGCAACAAATTGACCCCTATTCGCTTGATCGATAAGTCTACATCCAGTGATTTCCACGCTATCTTAATCGAAAGTTAGCGTTATTGCCGATTTTTTGCGATCGGACGGAGCAACAAAATTATTTTTTTAGCAACTAATTAGCAACAAAAAAGCAACAAATTCTGGTATTTTTTATTTTTTTTTCCGCTGATTTTACATCGCCAGTTTTTTAGACCTGGACGCACGGAGGGTTCGGTACCACCATTTTCAAAAACGGCAAATAAATAACCTTTGTTGTATGGGAGCCCCCTAAAATATCTATTTTATTCTGCTTTTTAGTATTTATTGTTATAGCGGCAACAGAAATACATCATCTGTGAAAATTTCAACTGTATAGCTATCGCGGTTCTTGAGATACAAACCTGGTGACAGACAGACGGATGGACGGACAGCGAAGTCTTAGTAATAGGGTCCCGTTTTTACCCTTTGGGTACGGTACGGAACCCAAAAAACACGGTCAGGACGCGCGTGAAACTGCGCAAAACGTAGTTTTCAACAATGATGGCGGACCAATCAAAACAAAGGCATACGATGCGACAGATTACGTCACAAAGCGACTTACCGAGGCGTGCGATGCTCTTGAAGGTTATACTACACGTGTATAATTCTTTGCGCAATACCACATACCACCAGTGACAACGGAATTTTTAACCATATTTATAAGAGAACATATACGAGGAGCTCGTGGCTAAGTAACAGCCGCACGGGTCGATCGATCAAAACGTTAAGCTGCGCTTGGCTCGGTCGTTCCGTGGATGGGTGACCATCTATGACATAACGAAACTCCTCCGTGCCTCGGAAAGCACGTTAAGCTATTGATCCCGGCTGTCATTTGTAAATCTTTGAAAGCCGTTACGGGTAGTCAGAAGCTAGAAAGTCTGACAACCAGTCTTACCAAGGGGTATCTTGTTATCCGGTAACTGGGTTGTGGAGGTCAGATAGGCAGTCGCTCCATGTAAAACACTGGTACTCAGCTGCATCCGGTTAGACTGGAAGCCGACCCCAACATAGTTGGGAAAAGGCTAGGCAGATGATGATTTATTATAGTACGTTGAAAATAACTAGATTTGGGTGTTTAACACCACCAATCAGTTGACGCACTTTTTATGAACTGTCAAAACGCGTTTCTCTTATAGATTCTAAATGGCAATAGCAAACTATGACGACACGTTATTGCGTTTTGTTACTGCACTATTGTATTAGGAAAACACTAAGTTCTAACAGTGCGTAAGTCATTTTTGGTGGATTGGGGAACTGGGAACAAAATTCAGAGTGATTTACGCACTTTAAGAACTTCACTGATGCTGTGTTTATAGTTGTACTAGCTGTTTCCTGCGGTTTCACCCGCATCCCGAGGGAACTACTTAGCGCACCCGGGTAAAAAGTAGCCTATGTTGTTACTCAGGGTCTATTCTATCTCTGCACCAAATTTCATTTATATCGGTCCAGTAGTTTTGGCGTGAAAGCGTAACAGACAGACAGAGTTACTTTCGCATTTATAATATTAGTAAGGAAAAGTAAGGATAAGGATAAGTGGTAATAAATCTATACTAACTAATATAATAAAGCTGAAGAGTTTGTTTGTTTGAACGCGCTAATCTCAGGAACTACTGGTACGATTTGACAAATTCTTTCAGTGTTACATAGCCCATTTATTGAGGAAGGCTATAGGCGGTAAAACCAATAGGAGCGGAGCAACACTATTTCACGAGGACGAAGTCGTGGGCAGAAGCTAGTAAAAAGATATAGAGCAGATACAGGTTCACTCTCTATTCCCTAACTCTCAAAGTCCAATGGGATGCCAATCCGACACGACCGGATAAGGCGCAGGATAAACTGACCACGTGCTTCTTCACTAAAACGCCCACCCATCCACATACTAACCGCAGCAGCTTACATTAATCTACGAGGAATACTTCTTGTTCCTGCCCTGTTCCCAATCTATTTGGGGTCTGCGCAATATTTTTTTCGCTTCCATTCTTCTCTGTTAGCCGTCAACAAATCAATCTATCCATTTCTTCTTTGGTCTCCCCCTCCCCTTTCGTCTATCTACATTCATATTCAATACAACTACAATGAATACTTGCAGTTATAAAACAAAGCCCCACAAGTCTCCTCACTTCGTGCATGTCTTGTGACGTCACCGCCAACACGGGAAGCGTTTGTTGACAATAGGTTTTGTTAAAACGATAGAGAAGATTAAATACCTCGGTTCTGCAAGGTATTGTTTGATAAAGGTAGGGCTGATAAGTCCTGTGCTTGCCACGATCACTCCGTGGGTGGGTACACGCTAAGCTGTTGTCATTTGAAGATCTTGGATAGTTGTTAGGGGTAATCAAGCTATTACGCAAAAAGAGGGGTATTATAAGTTTGACGTCGATGTCTGTCTGTGGTATCGTAGCTCTCAAATGAGTGGACCGATTTCTATGCGGTTTTTTTTCATTTGATAGCCAGTTTGACTCGTGGTATTGACCTACACCCAACTAAAGGTCTATTGCTCGAAAGAGCTGCAGCGCATCCTTGGAACACTTAGGGCGAAAGGACTTAAATCTATCCGTGTTCCTTCGATTGTCCCTTGCATTCCAGGGCTTTTTTTGTTTCGGATGGGAAGTCACCAAATGACCCCTCCCACTGTGGGTGGGGTAGAAGGGAGTGTCAGACTCTTTCATTCTAAAACCCATCCATGTTCCTTCCTCAGCCCTTCCTCAGCCCTTTGTATTGGCGCGGTATCTCTCGTCCCGCAGCCGCGGGTGCGTTCGAGGGCTGCGGTAACTCCAACAACCCCACTACCCGAAATCCCCTTCGTATCCTCACAATCTGTGTGCAAAAACCATGCGTCACAGTGCAGTAAATGTGACTCAAGCGTGACTATCGATCTAATGTTAAAGTTATTGCGACAACCATGAGATCAGCAATATAATATCGCTTCCCGCTTAGTAACCAAGTGTTTATTTGCTTGACGAACAGTTTCAGCTGGATTCTAGCCAAGATCGGGAGGAACGCGAATATTATTTCCTTGTTAGATAGGAACTTGGCACTCTGCAGATGTTAGGTTGACTTGCGCTGTACATTGTAGATTTCTATTTAAAGCTCTTCTTAGGAAATAATTTGTGGAGGTGGAGGAACATGCTCTGAAGTTCCGCCATAATTTTAGGCGTGTGATGATAGACTGGTGGGCCTCTGCCCGTTTGCTAGTATCGGTAATTTGCACTTACAAGTATAAGTTTATAAAAAAGCTATTTTGCTTAAACCTATGCGTTGGGTTGTTGGGTTCTGTATCTCAAGCAGAAAGAACAGGTGGTTTCTTTGTTTTCGTCACTTTATTGTCGAAATCTTGCGAATATACTTTTTTGGCATTACAAACTTTGCCGTTGAAAAACACGCTCACTGATTATCCGTTACAGACGTACCTTTTTTCTGCAGTTAATTTATAAAGTTTTCTGTCCAAAGCCCCTGCATTTCAGCTGCATTATACTACAATTACATTATACTCCGTACAAGTCACAGTGACTTTTCTTTAGTTATATGTATGTGGGATTGGATGTGTATCTGAACGCAAAGAGTTATGAAAGTTGAATGTGTCAGTAAACATAGTTATCCGAACGGAATGAATGAGTAATGAGTGAAAGGTTGGAAAGGTTGGTTGAGAAGGGAGGAATGAAAGGGATTCGAAATATAAGAAAAAACGACGACGGACATGTACAAAGATTTTTGTAAGATTTAAATTTTATCACAAAATACAAGATAAAACTATCAAAACTTTTTACAAAAAAATTAAAGTTTTTTTATTTTTTCGCTTTTCAGTGTCTTCTTGCTATCTTAACTCCACTTTTTTAGGTTGTAATAAGCGTAAATAACCAAATCATCTAAGTATTTGGCATATCAGCAAGTAGAGATAAATTGTTATTTTTGATATATTTATAAAACTGCTGAACCGGTAGTGATAAATTTATCTAATTTATATGGGACCACACGGGAAGCACCAGCTTTCAAATAAAAAAATAATCATGAAAATCGGTTCACCCAGTCGCAAGTTATGAGGTAACAAACATTAAAAAAAAAAACAGTCGAATTGATAACCTCCTCCTTTTTTTGAAGTCGGTTAAAAAGTGAATTTATTTTATCCCCGGATCCCACATGTATACGCCCTAAGTATATCTTAGACACCACTGACTAACGGTGAAGGAAAACATGAGGAAACCTGGACATAAAAAGTCTGAAATCGCCAATCCGCCTTGAGCATGCATGGTGATCAATACTCATACCTTCTCTGTATGAGAAGAGGCCTGTGCCCAGAAAACATATTCGTCGCTCGGCAGTGAAAACCTCGTAAAGCACAAAATCATGGGTTTTATTTTATTTATTTTTTGGAAAGTAACCCTCCGTTACCATTAGAAAAAAAATTATAATAATGTTCATTTAATTTGTGCTTTACGAGGTTTTCACTGCAGGGCGACGATATAGACTGATGATGAAGCTCCAATTTAAAACTCCAAGTAACAACATAATCTCTTTTGTTACAGCGATGGCAGCAGCGCAGGCAGTCCGAAAGAGGCTTGCGTGGCCGCCTCCCCTCCCCCCGCGCCGGCGCCGGTCAAGCGCGACGTGCGTCACCACCACCAACACGTGGCGCACCAGCAGCATCAGCAGCACGGTCCCCACGGCCCTCATCAGCAGCATATGCACCATGAACATCATTCTAGGCCGCTTAGTATAGGTAAGAGGGAGAGAAGTTTCTAGAAGTCTCTATACTTCATTAACAATAAGATTAGAAAAAGTTCCCAACTCTTTTTGCAGCTAATTCAACCAATTTTGAGTTCTATTCCATACTGATAAGGATGGTGTTGAAAGCAAAATAATGTTTACAATAAAAAATATATTCTGCATCTGTTTTTGTCATATCACCTTGGTAATAGAGCTTTAAATCGTTTGTACAAACGGTAAATACGGTTCGTTTAAATGTCTAATCTTATTATAAGTGGAGTATAGTAAATTTAATTTTCCGGATTTGTACAGGTATACTAATCTGTCACTCTTTGATTTTTACTCACTGTTTAATTCCCTGTGCGTGTCCTGAAATTAATACTTTTTCTTTCTTTTTTTCAAAGACACGAAGGATCTACTAGGTTTATCTTTGGAATTCTGGATGATTTTACTTTGTCAAATATATCTTTACTTTTTCAAAATGGCCACTAACGATGCATTTCGACTCTCGCCTCGAAGACTCGTTAATTAAATGAGTCAGACAGACATTTTTAGATACTTCAAACTGTTCAACGTAATGTTCTTTGTGGGAAAAACTCTAGAATCTTTTTGTTGGCTAAAGATTGACTCTGGGTTGTATAATATGTTGAAAATGATCCCCTATTACAGTATGAGAGAGATGGATGTGTACAGGACGAGTATCACTATCTCTTTTTCTGAGTAACATTTCATTATGTGTATAAACAACAGATATTAGGTATCTTAGAACATCCGTGCAACTAATTTGACCTTTCATAAGTGCTTTATTTGGAGTCAGTGAAAAAAAAATGTTCACTATTGACTTTTGACATCGAAATGGAGCCAGTAGGGCACAGCAAAGCTTATATTTGGGCTTTTGGTTTTCTGATCCCCGGAGCAATTTCTGATACAAAATATATTGTCCAAAAGGCGGTGGAGCGGGTGGATCCCGGCGCGCAGAGCGTCGCGCCGCCGGTCCTTCCGAGCGACGCCGCACAGGTACGAAGTGACGTCATAAAAATATGCCAACTTCAATTACAGACTGACAAAAATGTCAAGGTAGAAGTTAATCGTGGTGGCCTAGTGTTGAAGGCACCTGCATCTCGTGTACGAGTCTGCGAGTACCAATGTGACTTTTCTAAAGTCATATGTGCTTTCCAAGTGTATCTTAGACACCACTGACTAACGGTCAAGGAAAAGGTCGTGAAGAAACCTGGGCAAAAAGTCTGGAATAGCAAATTCGCTTTGAGCAAACGTGGTGATCAATGCTCATGCCTTCTCTGTATGAGAAGAGGACTTTACCCAACAGTGGGATAGTGTACAGGCCGATGATAGAAAGACCACACATTGAACTCTATTAATTGAAGTACAGAAAGCTCCAACTACTACAATTTTAGACATACAAGCCATTTTCCATAGCCAACAGTCCTTTTCGTTCCATCATCATTCTTTTTTTTTTTGTAGGGCATCTCGCAGGTCTACCTAGAAGGTTGTCGACTGCTTTACCGGGCTTGCCATCATCATTCGTAGTAATAGAACTCTTATGTATATCATGTTAAAGATAATATTTCTGTTACGTTTCAGAAATGCGCGTCAGTCCAGGAGGTGCAGGTCCTTCGGCAGACCCGCCTCATATGATGCATCATCACCACATGGTAAGATATCAGCTCTGTCATACAGGTTTTTGAAGAATAGGATTGTCCTGGAAGTACTCTGAGTACAGAGGTCTTTTGAGATGAGACTTGGCCCTAAAGACACAATGAAATCATAGCGTAAAATTTCAGAAAAAATAATTTTCATTAACGTATCATTCGAGATAGTTACAAAAATGTTAATTAGAAAATTGAGAAAAATAGTCTTTTTTTTCTATGAAATTTTTAACCAAGAAATCGTCTAGCGAGTTAGCTAGTTACAAAAAATAATAACGGTAAAAAATCACCCGTATTCAGAACCTCCTCTTTTGGAAGTCGGTCTAAACTCCGGAAAAGTTCGATAAAAAAATATCACCCTATTTGAGAATCTCCCCTTTTGTAAGTCTGTTAAAAACTCCAAACTTCAAGTTTCGAAACCCATGTTCTGCTCGCAATTTTGGCTATCTACCATCCAATGTTCTTATTTCTCATTCCACAGGACACCAACCCTCTCGAGGGTTCAGTGGAATCGATGGTGAGCGGCGCGGGTTCCTCAGACGGGGAACTGTCCTCGAAGGCAGGCGACAGCCCAAGCAGGAAACGTAGGCGCATATCCAGACATTTGTCATCAGGTAAGGACCATAGATAGGTGCTACAGGAGCTGGTACACGTGCTACCAGCGCACGTATGTCTGCGGCTATGCGGCGCTGTGTCAGTGTCAAGGGTGTGGGTGCCGGTGTCAGTACACGCACGTCACACAGCACAGCGCCGGCTCTGAGAGCTCGTCGCTCAGCAGCTCGTCCGTACGTACTACCAGCACACGTATGTCTGCGGCTATGCGGCGCTGTGTCAGTGTGAAGGGTGTGGGTGCCGGTGTCAGTACACGCACGTCACACAGCACAGCGCCGGCTCTGACACCACGTGTATGCTGTGCTCTATACTGGTGTTGGTATTGGCCAGTGACCATCAAACATCAGATGGGCTTATCACCATCTCTCTGATATCATCTAGGAGGTGGTGTAGCAAATTTCATTGACGATGAAATTCACTTAGCAAAAGAAATTTTTCATTGAAGAATTTTTTACCGATTATCAAAAATGGAAGTCGGTGGTAAAATACTCACAGCAGTAAATAAGAGTCAGTGACTTCTGGAGCGATTGGTCTACAAGATTTTAAGCAGAATGTATTTTTTTTTACGTATTTAAGAAATCGGTTGTATTTCTCAATTATACAAATTGCTCGTCGTATTTATTAAAAACATGATTTTTACTCTAGGGACAGTTTTATTTACGACCCAAAAATCACCCTAGTCAAAGTTCCGTTTACATTGGCTCTTATTTCACAAAATACAGTCTATGTAAAGGATTTTTTTTCTATAATTACAGGAGAAAGCAATGTATCAGTATCGGCGCCCACTGTCGAGCGTCGTACGCCCAGACATCATTACCAACCGCCGTGAGTATATATTTGTCTTGCTTGGTGTCTCTCCCAGGTGGTGTTTAATGGTGACCTTGAGGCATTGATATACACTTCTCATCAAAAAAATCGAAACACTTTCGTTTTTATTGTTTTTGTCCTAATTTTTTACAAAAGAGAATTAATTCCATGAAAAAAAAAAACATTATTGTGTAGCTGGCAGTTTGGTCATTACAGTAAGAAGAAAAAAATCAAAATTCGAAATTAGAATTTCATTTGTTTATCCTAAAATGAAATTAATCACTGTTTTGAGACAAATGTGTATTTAGGGTTGGAGTACGTTTCTCGTTTAAAAACTAAAAATTAGCGCTTGTCTTTAAACTTTTTGTTTCTTATTTCATTTACTGTGACTTTGGGACGTCTGAAAAAACTTTTTTTTCTAAAACATATGGATACTTCGCCCGCAGAAGCCGCCCAAGTGGTGGCATTGCTGGATTCTGGACTTAGTCAGCGTGTTGTGGCTGCAAGATTGCATCTAAGCTTATCATCTGTTCATAGAGTCTACAAACGCTATCGGGAGACTGGTTCGTTCACGCGCCGTTCAGGATCTGGCAGGAATCGGGTCACTTCTGAGCGAGATGATCGATTTATTGTAACAACTTCTTTACGAAATCGACGCCTTAACGCTTTTCAACTGCAGCAGCAGCTTCGCGTTGTACGAAGAGTAGCTGTAAGTGACTCTACAATAAGAAGAAGGTTGAAGGAACGCGGATTGGCACCGCATAAGCCAGCGAATGGGCCGAAATTAACTGCAGACCATCGAAGAGCGCGCCTTAACTTTGCACGCGAGCACCTAACTTGGTCATACCTTCAGTGGAGCAAAGTACTGTTTTCTGATGAGTGTAAAATTATGCTGTATGGTAACGACGGAAGGAACAAGGTCTACAGAAGAGATGGAGAACGCTTTGCACAATGCTGCATTGAAGAAAAGGTCAGCTATGGTGGCGGTTCGTGGACGGTTTGGGGAGGAATCAGCGCCGACGGTAAGACAGAACTTGCCTTTGTGTCTGGGCCACGGCTGCCTGCACTAAACTCTCATCGGTACATCGAACAGTGTCTTGAACCTCATGTGATGCCCTATGCACATTTTATTGGCAACGACTTCATATTCATGCACGACAATGCTAGAGCTCACACCGCGGGCGTCGTACGAGATTATCTTACCGAAGTCGGTATCTCCATTATGGTATGGCCAGCAAGAAGCCCGGACATGAATCCCATTGAACATCTATGGGATGAATTAAAGAGACGAATTCGAGCAAGAGATCCAGCCCCAGAAACACTTAGCCAGCTGCAAAATGCAATCCAAGAGGAATGGGATAATATACCACAACATGTGATCGTGACTCTCATCCGATCGATGAAGAACCGTATGGAAGCAGTAATAAGAGCTCGCGGAGGGAATACAAGTTATTAAATAAACGTTTCTTATTTTTTTTTTTCATTTACGCGTGTTGTTTTACCCATTTCCTTCATATTCCATACAGGGTAAAAATTACTCATTATACAAAATACGAAATCTATGAAGATTTAATTTGAATTTAGAACAATAACATTAGGATTTAAAAACCTCATACTACTCACTATTAAATGACATTTTACATTTATTCCTAAATATACACATTTTTCTGATAATCCTTATCAAATCATAAACTGCGAGGTGTTTCGATTTTTTTGATGAGAAGTGTATAATGTTACTAACGTAACTAGATCTGCAATCACCAAGCAAAATGCGTGCCATGAAAGTTTGAGCCCCCAGCCACAATTCATGTCATCTGTCAGCTTGACTTCAATTAAATGTCTGGAAAAAGTAACTGTCGTCGTCTTTGCCGAACAAATGTCACGTATATAATGTATCGGTAAATATAATGTTTCGGTTAGTGTGAAAGAGATAAATAGAATGTTGCATCAAAGTGGTTACTAGTTTCAAAGCTCCGTCTAGATACTAAAAAATTGGTTCCTTTTTATTTGACGCGTAATGTTCGGGATTGCATCTCTATTGTATATATCTCGATGCCTTGAGGACTGAGAGAGTGAGAAGCTGGTGATCGCTGTCACTAAAATCCCAACTTACTATATCTTGTAGCAAAGCCTGTGAACACAAGTTTTTTCTCGCGGTTTCCCGCGTCCCGAACTACTTGACGGTCCCAGATAAAAAGTAGACTTTAATCGTCTCCAGGGTTCCATTTACCGTAGCTCCGGGATGTTCGAAAGAGTTACCGCAGCCCCGGAGCGCAAAGGGTGAAGGAACATGGATGGGTTTTAGTCAGTAAGAGTCTGACACTCCTTCCCGCTCCACCCACAGCAAAAGGAGACATTTGATGATTTACAATCCCTAAAAAAGGAGTCTCTATGTCGTATAATCGTATAATGCAATCCGACGAATTTTCAATTATAAGGTTACGATTTACGATCATGTACGAACAGTTATTTTTAGTAAAACGTAATAAAAGTTAACCAGATTCGTATACTGGGAACCAATTGTGCAAAGATAAAGAATGGTGTTTCTTTCTATTCTGCTCTATAGGAATCTACGCTTTGGAACAGGCAAATAGCTTTAGCTTAGTGACCAACTGATCGGTCTCATCATTGACTATTATTTTATTAAATTGTTCTGTTTAATATAATATCACAACTTTGCTCCCTCAGGCGGCGGATGCGCTACGTGAACAACGGCGCGGGCGCGTGGGCCGAGCGGCTGCTAGAGCCGCACGCGCACCCCGCGCACCAGCCACACCCCGCGCATCCCGCGCACCCCGCGCACCCGGCGCACCCCGCGCACCCTGCGCATCACACGCACCACACGCATCACGCACATCCGCATCACACGCCGTTGTTGCTTGACATCAACCAGGTAACTTTATATTAAAACATGGCCTGTCTTTGAGAGTTACATCAAATTTGTATACAGGGTTTCCAAGAACAGGTGGTTTTTCGCCATCCTGTATACAAAGAACAACCTGTTCTTGGACACCCTGTATAATTTCGGTCATAATGAATGTGGCATATTAATTAAGGGAGATTCACTTGCTAAGATTTGAGGCTTTTAGCCCTTTCTGTTGGCCCCTGCTGTCAATTTCGTTATAGTACTTTTTGTAAACTGGTATTCATCTATTTTAAAACAAACTCTTGTACTGTGGGTCGTATTCGTATCAGATCAACAAACGGCACTTACGCGGTTACAATATTAGTATGGATAAGACAATATTTTGACGACCTGTGTGTTTTAGTGGTCAACATGCCACGCAAGAGGTCCCGGGTTCGATTCCCGGCCGGGCAGAAATTGAAATAACGAATTTTAATTTCTGTGACGGGTCTGGGTGTTACTATGTATAATATGTATGTATTTAAAAAAAGTATATAAGTAGTATATCCGTTAAGCTAGCACCCATAACACAAGTATATTAGTTGCTTACTTTGGGGCTAGATGGCGCTGTGTGAAATTGTCCAAAGATATTTATTATGAAGACTATATTGAATCTATTATTGAACAACTTCCAGATGTCAGTGCGCGGCACGCGGCTGGGCGCGCTGGGCGGCGTGGGCTGGCACCCGCACGCGCACGCGCACCGCGAGCACGCGCAGCGCACGCAGGTACGCACGCACGCACGCACGTGCACGCGGGACACGCACGAGACACCACTCGCTGTAGACACCACTTATTTAGGAGGAATTATCTTGTCAAACTCAAAAGTCATGTTTGACTTTTTCAAAGTGGCTTTTGTAGTCTCAAAAAGGTCAAAAGTATTGTTACACTCATACAATTACGTTGATGATTTCTTAAGTCTTTTATTAGATAAGTATTTACTTACTTTGTTTTACTGAATACAGTCAAGCCTGCCTGAAATAAATAAATTAAAGGCGTGCAATTTTCAAATTAATGTCAGATATTATTTATCTGGATAATTATTTCATTTACTTATTAAATATTAATAAAATACTGTGTTTTACAGCCAGTGCTGTTGAATTTCATCAAAATTGGTTCAATGTTTTTTTGCAAACAGTAACTTATCTGTCGTTAATAATTATTCCAGGTTAATTAATTTAATATACATGAATTCTTTTATCTTGTACAATTTAAAAAAAAATATATACAGGGTGTTCCGAAAAATAAGTACGTAATGTAGGTGTGCCCTTTTTAGGGTTCCGTAAGAAAAATGGTAAAAAAGGAACTCTTGTAGTTTTTTTTTAAGTCTGCATTGTCTCCGTTGCGTGTCCCGGTCGAACATTAATAATACAATTTCTTTCAGTGTTACCAATTAAGACAATATTTTAATGAACCAAGTTTCTGAATAGGTACGACAAAGTCTTTTATGCTAGCGTCGCATTTTAATTTATTACACTCTAAAATTAAACAACAACAAAACAACATTAATACCACAAAATATTGGATCAAACATTTGTAGCTCAAACAAATGTTTGTGCCAACAATTATTTACGAAACACACAAAACTGAGAACCAAATAACACACATTTCTTTTAAACAACAGAAAATACACAAAAAAAGACAAATTTTAGGTATATAAACTGTTACATGCAAACGAACGTGAGTTTTACATGTGTGCGTCACCCACACAACTTCGAAAGCGTGACGTCACAAGTGTAAGATTCAAGTGTCGCCAACAAGAAAAAACATTACGATTGATAAGTCCTATGTTAAATTGTCAATCTGGGCATAGCATATAATGGTAAATATAGGCACACTCGCGACTCGTTAGGATATATTGTATAACCAGTTATATACATGTATGTTAGTTTTATGTATAAGTTAAGTTATTTAACGGCGATCGAACCGAATGACCGATTTTTTTTGGTGACGTCATCATATGAGTATCAGTCTATAGAATATCTATATAATCACGTGATGACGTCATATGGCACGTCCGTTCGGTTCGGCCGTCGTGCACCCGTGCTGAGGGGAGTGGGTCGGACGTAGGTGACCGCGGGCGGTGTGGGAGCGCCCGAGCTCTGGGGCGCCGCCGTGCTGCCCCCGCTGCCGCACCTGCGCTACCAGGTATACACCCACGAACAGACGTAATACACGCGTTAATTGACTGCGCAAATACTGCGCATGTTTGCGCAATTTGGCGCAACTTTTGCGCAAAATTCTGCTAAAGGGTTTGATGGCTCCGATACGATTGAACGCTTTTTATAAATCTGCTTATTTGTTATAGGTGATAACCTTCACAATCATTTTAATTGTGATTACTGGTGTATGTTAACCCCTTCAATTATGTTTCTATTAGTTTATGATTAGTTTCTGCCACACAAGTTTCAATAATAATAAAACAAATTATTCTGCGCTACTTTGCGCAACATTGGACTGTTGTTTATATATCAAGGAACGCTTTAAACGTCAACATATTATAATATTATTACGACAAACACACAACATAATTATCATCATATTAAAAGTGCATTAACCTTAATAAAAAGTATGTTATAATAAATAAGTTATATAAAGCTTACTGTTAATAACATCGCTCTTATTAAACTAATTAGGTATTTACAATAACTATTTTTTTCACCTTGCAACGGATACCCTGACTTAGCTTCTAACTTAATCACATATAGGTTAGTTGAAGGGGTTAAAATTATGTTTTAACCGTCCAAAAGGCATTGTAAAAAAAGTATTGTAAATAACATTAAATCGTATCGGAGTTGGTTTCAAAGTTTCTTACTGTCATAACGTTTATGTTGGACGCGTGCATGTTCCTAACACAGTACATTAGCATATCGTCCAGATATACGTAACAATGTTGTATAACATCACGGAGGTAATTGTCGTTGTTGGTGGGAAATTAATTATTGTTAAGTTAATTTAATAGCATTTTTATCATCTTCGAAGTTATGGTATTAATTAACTCATGAAAAAGTCTCATGATATTAAAATTGATGTGTTAACGGTATTTGATAATAAGCTTTATCCAAGTCTAAACAAGTGATCCCCTCATTTATCGTCGATGATTAATACTGTGATAAATTATTAACATTCATTTGTAACCTCCGTGTATGTGATATACCGTTGTTATAATCGTCTCGTGGGCACGAGTTGTCTCCGTTCCGCTGCGTGATGGTCCCTATGATGGCGCCGTGGCTGCCAGCCCCGCTTTACCACTGTATCTCTAGTGACGTCACGTGTACTAACACACACACTTACACATTACAATTTAACAATTGTTTAAAATTACTCTTTGTTTTATACCGGTCTGTATTTGTACAGTATCTATATCATGTAACCTGTATTTACAAGACATATAATATTAATTGTTTCTTCAAAAGTGATAATTATTAGTTGTTAAATCTGGTATTTTGACTGAAATCTTAAGAATATAGAAAATCACAGCCCGTTCATATTTTCTGACATGCTTTATATTCTAATCATAATGAAAATACAATAAATTTTTATATGATATCTTCCTATATCTAAAAATGTTTGTGTGTGTGTTAGCTCGCCGTGTCAATGGTTTGGTATTACTCTTAAGCTTCAGGTTGTTGGTTCGTCAGCTTGACGATACGCTCGTCTCGTTAACTTTATCATAGTGTTCATTATATAAATACTTTCTATTAGTTACTGTGACGCTTTTTAGATTAACACTTTTTTTTACTAGAAAGAATTATACCATGATTATGACTTGAAGAACTTATAAAGAAGAAGAAGAAGAAGAAAAAAATATTGACACAAAAACACAGTATTATGTATAAGGATATCAGTAATAAAGATAATAAGAAAACACTATAAGCTTGTTGTGCCAAATAGGTCCAGTTCAGCATTATGCCAGACAGCTTGTGCCTGACGCTGGTTTTCAATTGGGCTATGAGGCATTACGGGCATTAACCAGTTTACTTAAAATATTGCATAATGCATTCATATTTAGGATAGATTACCTTTTGTCTATTCACGATTCATGCCACTGATGACTAGAGTGGATCCTATATTATTCATAATCTGAGCCCAAGAACATCATTGCAAGAGGTTTACAATCATATTTTTTGGACATGATCCTCTAATTGTCATTAACATCTCAATTTTTTATCTGTTCTTAATTACCACTTGTTTAATAAATGTCAATATTTTAATTTCAAATAATTATCCTTAATGAGGCAGTTTAGCTCGTCTCGTCACTGTTCTGTCTTTGCCTTTCTTTTCTGCTTTGAAAAAAATCATGAAGTTTTTAAGCTCAAATTAAGTTTTTCCAATTCCAAAAGTGTTGTCTACAAAGCGTCACGGCATCAGAATCTATATAAGTGTAAGCATTCGTCTCCACCGCGCTTGGTTTGACAATAGTATGTTACATGATACTCTCGATGTTACGTTGGTCCGTCGTAGTAGGAGATGCCCTGTTATCGTCACTTTTTTCTTCTCTATTTTTAATTAATCTCACTTTAAAATATCGATAGATATAACTTTGAATTCCATTGTAGGTAAATTGAAGACTCGAAGCAGATAAGTACTGATAAAAAAATTAAATAGATTTAAATAGAACCAGTCTTAGTCTTGGGAAAAGGCTCGGCAGATGAAAAAAAAATAGATAAAAAATATTATTGATATTTTATACGAAAGATTATTAAAGTATTAGTACAATGCTAATGAAATCATGCATAAAGAGTTCTCTCCATTTTATAAAACTTTTACATGACTATTTTGAAGTTGATAACAGTTTTACTCATTTGAAAAGAAATTTCTAGAGAACATTTACAAATATATTTTAGCCCTCTTCTATCGCTGAAATTTCATCCAATTCAGTTCAACAGTTGATACCAAATGTCCTATTTATTTCTGAAGTATCGAGTGACGTATACAGGGTGTTTCCTGGCGGACTCCACAAATACTGTACATGGTGTACGCACAATATGCATGCCCAGATGGTCCAGTGTTCTAGGGTGCTAGGCAGCGTTAGTAGCTTGTATTGTGTCGCTTAGACTTAACTAAAGCCTTCGATACTCTTGATAAGATACCTTTTTCTATGTACCGGACGATGCTTTGATTAGATTTAGTACACATTTTGTTTTTCTATGATGAAGTGTTCAGTTATGCAAACTTTGAGGATAAAGAAAATATTAATATTTTTTATTACAAAAAAGGTACCTGTCAAATCTGACTTTAGTTATTTCACTCACAGAATTTTCAACAACTAGTCACGTGTATAGTTTAATTTACGTTTTATTCCAAACCCAAAAAGGTTTGATATTTGTTTCAGGGAGAGAAATATTCAAACTCGAGTTCTTTACTAAATATAAAAACAAGTAGAAATGACAGTACAGAGTT
Organism: Pyrrhia umbra; assembly: GCA_963891755.1. Classification (NCBI taxonomy): domain Eukaryota; kingdom Metazoa; phylum Arthropoda; class Insecta; order Lepidoptera; family Noctuidae; genus Pyrrhia; species Pyrrhia umbra. The sequence continues at coordinate 5,917,730 of OY982947.1, read as the reverse complement.
GCCACCTACAAAGTTTGCATATATGTATTGAACATACCATATCGCTTTAAACATATACATTTTAGATGGTACTCAGAGCATCGTCTGAGCTAAATAGCGCGGGGGCGGTACTAATATAGTTTAGGCTTACCATTGATAGACTGTTTTTGATACGCAGCTAAATTGATGTTTAAAAAAACCTGATATTTGATAGTAAGCCTATAACACGCTCACACGACACACACTTGACGCTTTAACACTTTTATATTAACTATTTTATTCCTTACTCGAGCTTACTAACACTTGCGTTTTAGACAAAGAAGCAGTCGGTTGTTTTTTGAAAACATAAAGTTTTACGAATGGTACAGATACGTTGCAACGTGACGTGTAATGCAACACAAATTATGTTCGCGAACATATAAGTGAATTTTATTTTTTTAATTCCTGTACTGTGTTGTCTCTGTGAGAAGTAAGATCACCCCTTTTTCTATACTTCTTAAGTCAATTTATATGACTGTTTTCTTCCATTTACATCCGGAATACAAAATTAAGACGAACATTTGAAGTTGCATTACGTGTTCGCTCAATAATTTAGTCTGTTACTGCAACAAAAGTTATTGTAATGCAAAAAGCAACCGGATTCTTCTAAATAATGTGACTGATAGTGTTTAATGTGTAAGTCTTAGGATTTATCATGGTTATGTTCAGATGCAAGCGAAATCGCGCGTTTTTTGTTCAAATAATTGTAATGATAAAACGCGTGTGAAACGATCATCTGTAGCTAGCCTTAGTCGTGTTTTCATTAGGCGACATAATTGGTAAAATGAGTAATTAGTCTTGTGTCATGCAATTAACACGTTCACTAAATAGTATATCTAAATGTTTTTCTTACTCCTCCACTGTTAAATCATTTATTTGGGACTCTTCAAAAAACATTGCCTTGAAGCATTTTGAGTGGTCTACACTGTTGTCTATTAACCCATATTAACATAATATGGGTTTTTCATTGAATGCCTTGAATTTGAGGGTTTCTGCACTCTTTCGCCTTATAAACTTAAGTTAAGCCAAATCTCACCCATATTATTCTTATTATATTATTCTTGTCTTTGCGTGGATAAAAAAAAATATTGGTCGCCTAATGAAACATGACCCCAAAAGCCTTAAACAATGTTCTATAGTTAAAATTAAGTGGAATACAAGTGTATGTTTGTGAGCGATTCAGCTCTCATAGTGCGATGTTTTGTGAATGGCGATTGGCCACGGCACATGTTAGATCGACCCGCTTGGACCTACGACCGACACTTGCAATCTACACATGTGATTCATATACTGCGTTTTTATTTAAACCATCATTCTTACAACCTACCAAGGCGTCAAGTATAAACCAGTTACTAGGTTGTGGAGGTCAGCAGTAGCTCCATGTAAAATACTGGTGCTTTTTTTTCATAATTTTTAATGGATTTCACTTTAGCATAAGTGCGAAAACGTCTGAAGATAATGGAATATATTATAAGCTGTTTTCGTTATTTTCTAATAAAAAATATTTTTTTTATCATAAATCATGTGTGTTAAGTTGCTTGTTGTATGGTCGATTGTAAAGAAGCATACTTTTATAGTTGTATCATCTACTTCCTCGAAGCTTATACAACATCCAAGCAGTGTGTTCATTAGAGATTTTGTTTAAGCTTCTAGAAGCGAAAGGTAGTAAAATACTGCTATTGTGTATTCTCCTTTACATGTTAGAGAGGTGGCGGTGCCTTTTAGACAGTGTGCATCACTCTTTAAACATAGATGTGCACAGTGCTTGAAAATGTAGGTATGCTGATGTGGTAATGCGATGTGGACGCTTTTGTAAACAATAGTTTAGAGACGTTAACGTAAAAGTAAAGATATTACTTTAAGCGAGTAAAACGAAATTTGGTGTCCATGAAATATAAAGCGATAACTGACAGTTTGTAATGGAAAAAGGAAGTTAAATGGTATCGTAATTAATAATTCCAGACAAAAAAGAGTCAACAAGCTTGCTTTTCATCTCTATTCAAGGAGTTACATAATACTAAGAAAACAGGCTATTTGTATGCCATGACATCAAATAGATTCATATTTAGTTTACAAAATCGTTCAATCCGCCGCGTCCGCCAAAACGCTCTAATTACATTAAAATCTCGATGTTTTTCATGCCACACTCCTGACTCTGATTGTTACCAGTTATCTTAATACACACAATAACAGCGCCGAAGTGCGGACGACACGCTGACCTAACAACGGGTGTAGCGTACACAGGCTTCGAATTATCACTAAAATTAATTATAAGTATATGTGATCTTTGTGGGAGAAGTGACGGTTGCGGTACACATTGTATGCTAAGCGTGCTCTTGGGTATTCCGACAAATCTTAGGTATAAACTATGATTGGCCCGAGACTACGGCGTAGTAATTTGCTACGACGTAGCAAGATTTTTGTGAATAACTAAGTCAATTTTGAGTTTTTCTCAAAAATATTTTGATGGTTGTGTTGCTTAATATTGATTGGTTATTTATCTGAAATATGTCGTAATGCTCAAGTGATACGGTGTATAATCGTAAGTTAACACTTTCGTGAGAGCTACACCCTAGCGCGCATGTCTACACTCGGCGCGCGCATGCACACAGCCCATACCGTTGTACATAAGTACTGCAAGGTCTAGTCGCTGCATAACACATGTCTAGTCAACTAACTCCCCACTTGACCCCAAGTGGGGGGTTCATACCCCCGGTCCAAACGACCTTCCCAAATATTTTTTTTTGGTAAAACTAACCCCGTCACATAAATTTTATTATTCGTGTACCGCATGCAACGATTTTCCTCACTTTTGGATACCTTGTGTATGTGTTACGTGTTCTTCGTGTATAATTTGGAGTTTCGTCTTCGCGTTTCGCCCTGTGTCGTCTGATCGCACGCTTGATAAGAGACTGACTGATTACTGTTTAGATTTTAAAGCGGTTAATTAAACAAGGTTTTGTTTTCACGCTAAAGATCTTCCTGTTCTAGTTTTTTTATGAATATTGTTCTACTGGACCTAATTTCAGCTGTATCTGACTCTTTTACTCGTATATGTTTAGACAAAGATGCTATGGTATTTTTTTGTTTCATAAAAGTGGATGGGTCTGTCTGTTATTAAGCAAGCGCAATGGTGACGTAGCTCACGGCCGATGTGTCGTGCCGCCCCACATGGGGTGAAAGCGGGGACGGTCTTGCCACACTGTTTATTTAAGATTTTTGCCGCTAGCAACTCAAGCTTTGGTATTATAGTAGAGAATAAATAAAAAAAATATTTGGCTGGTCGCTTTGATTTAGAACTTGGCTGTTTCTTAAGATATGCTCTTTTTAATGTGAACAATTGATTAACACTTTGTATATGGCGTTAGCGAGGTATTGTGTGTCGCGGTACACTAGCAGCAATAAGTTTTTCTCTCGTTCTTATATATTTATATCTTTTATATACTCATCAGTTATGTTTATTTTATTGCCAACTATCTATATGTATGACATCATTATAGTTTGGTCCACATTAGCGTAGCGTACCCTTATATCACTTACGAATATATTTTTTCGATTATTTTTATCAAGGATTCTTTTCTGAAATGTTTATATATTTTTAAAATGAAAATGTGAATAGTTATATGGCACAATTTTTATATATTCTCATAGATTCGACACGTGTGTGGATTATTTATTTATTTAATGTCATGTACTGATAGGACGAGTAGAGAACCTTTATGCTTTAAATGATACCGGCCTCTGTTTTTGTTACCCTGGTATTTTGGGCTCCTCTATCATTTTAAAAATTGAATCTTGCATCCGGAATTGATGTCAGAAATTATAACGGACATTACTCTTCTTACACTTGCGACCAGTACAATTTGACTGAGTTTTTTTCATTTCATTTACTTTAAGATCGACCAATTTCTTTGCACGCAAGTGTATTGTAATTTTTTTAAAGATATGTCCGTAATTCCGAATCGGTTCAGGATGTAGGAATGACTTTATTTAAGATGGAATGTAACACGAATATAAATACTAACTCTTATATTCTTATTTCATTTGTCTTGCTTGCACATATAGGGAGTAGAAAGAGAGAGAAATTCTTGGATACAAGAAAAAATCCTCTAAATTAAATCTCGCTATTATCTGTCATTTTTGGACTAGGTCTAGCGTTTCTAGAAGTGTTTATTTTTCCCCATATTGATAAATATCTCCCTCAAAAGATTGCTTCGAACAATCTCCATATTTTTGCATTACTACTACCAAATTTATCCTCATTAGGGCTAGGATAGTAGATATTATCAATTTCTTTTTCAGGTTTATTCGAAATCGTAACAGATATTTCGTTTTTTTAATGTATGATAACATCTCTGTATCCAGAGGTCAATATTCACCCCAATTTTCTCAAAAGAATTGTCCAAAACATCCCCATAATCTTTTTTTCACAAAATTTTTGAAGTCTAGCCGTTCTAGTACCGCTGTATGACCAAATTAGATTTCGAATCTCTATTAAATTTACACTGCATTGCATTTTGTTCATTGTGCATCTATACTATATTTATTTATATATTAATAATTAATAATAAATAACAAATTCGTGTTGCATTCAATCTTTTAACTAATAAAAAGGCGGATTACAGATCGCGGGCGGCGCTCAATGACTTAAAACTCTATTATTTAAAAAAATGACTTACCATTATTAAAGAATAATCCAAATACATTACTGGTTTTCTACGCTTAGCTTTTGGCGTATAACGCTAAAGAAAAACGTAATTGGAAAAAGGTAAACAACTAGAAACAGACTTGTGATCTGTTAACTGTTTTATCATAATACCCTCAAAATATGTACATAATAAATAAATAAAAAACCTATTTTAAAAACATAATTATGTCGGACTTCAAAATCCTAAACATTTTTTTTGTGAGATCATCAATGAAGTGTAATAAAATTTAAGCGGTAGAACATCAGTAATGTATATAATTTTGAAGGAAATCACTTTTGTCTACGTATTGAGATGACAATAGATAAGAGAACTGAATAAGATGCATATTGACACGGTACTATTTTTTTTGTTATTAAATATGTGAAACGTTGATTTAAAAGCTTATAATGAAATCAATGGGACAACAATATTCAAATCATTGTATGATGAGACGGGACAGAAATTACATTAACAGAATATTTCTTACGTAATTTTACATATTTATAAAATATTATATTTATTTGAAACCATAAACTCTAACCTTTTTAAGCTTCCATAAAGCTAATTAAAAGCAATTACATACTTCCCTCAAAATTAAAATTAATATCAGACTGAGTTAAATGGGCGGGTTGCTAGTATGAAATGAGAGTTTCAAAAGAGCCTGCCAAGTCATTTGAAATAAAAAAATGACTTGACTTGAAATATAAATAAAATAAAACAAAAACAAGTCATATTTTCTTTAAATTCCTTTACACGCCAAAATACACCACATTAAACTATCAAAATGTCATAGTTGGTCACAAAACGCCCCACACCTATCTGTCTGTACGCCCCAAAAGAAATATGCATCTTATTTTAAACCAAAAAAAAGTTCACAATCAAATTTTACACAAGTCATTGGGCGCCGCCTTCGCTCAGTATTTCCCCCGCCCTCGAGCGTGTGCTGACGTGTCCTCGCTGCAGATGGGCGGCGTGTACGCGGGCCTGCAGTACCACGGGAGCTTCGCGCCGCCCCCGCCGCCCCGCGGACCCTTCGCCTCGCCGCCTCATCCCCACACGCACTATATCGCTAATTCGCAGGTTAGTAAATGATAAATGATATTTATTTCTGCAAGTAGGTTATAAAATAACACTTTTACACGTCAAAAAACATATTAGTACATAATCTATTGAGGCTCAAGTTCACCTACAAGATAACGGTCTGATTAACTTAAAACAGTAGTTTACCATAAATTCAAACTTCCAACTTTCGATGGGTAATGTATTATTAGAGGTTTTTATTCGTGAAACTGTTGATTACCAAACCAGGGTTGAACAAGAAGTTGACAACACGAAAATTACCGCTTCGTGGTTGACACAATTATAATTTTTTTTAGCTTTCGGTTGACGTCTGGTGCCAGTACGGCGGAGCGCGGACTAATTCAGACGGTGTCGACTTAGGTGCACTGCACTCATCTGTCACACGCGAATAACACTAGCGTCATCTATTTAAATAAATGTCTGCGCTTTGGACGTTAACATTAAGTTAAAATTGATAAATATTTAACAATGTTTTCGCCCACAGCGTGCTGAAGGCGGGCGTCTAGAGATGGTGGGGGGCGGAGAAGGTACCTTATCGCCCCTACAGCCCGCCACGGACCTACACCACGCCCCGTTACTGCTCGCCACTGAGGTGAGGACCCGTCACTCTTCCCTCCTCTTCAATACAGGTGTCTCGGAATCGTCGGACGACCTGTATTCAAGAAAAGTTTGCAGTGCGCAATTTTTTTTTGGTTCAGTTTCAGTAATATAGAGGAGCTCGTGGCTAAGGAACAGCCGCACGGGTCGACCGATCAAAGGTTAAGCTGCGCTTGGCGCGGTCGGTCGGAGGATGGGTGACCATGTCATAGCGAGACTCCTCCGTGCCTCGGAAAGCACGTTAAGCTGTTGGTCTCAGTTGTCATTTGTACATCTTTGACAGTCGTTACGGGTAGTCAGAAGCCAGAAAGTGTGACAACCAGTCTTACCAAGGTATCGTGTTACCCGGTAACTGGGTTGTGGAGGTCAGATAGGCAGTCGCTCCATGTAAAACACTGGTACTCAGCTGCATCCGGTTAGACTGGAAGCTGACCCCAACATAGTTGGGAAAAGGTGACAACGTTGTTAGACGGCACGTTTGGCGTAGTGGCTGAGCAATTGGCTGCTGCGCTGCGTGTCTCGGGTTCGATTCCCGCACGGGACAACCAAAATTGTTCTGGGTCTGGGTGTTTGTGCATGTGTAATTAATGTTTGTAAACGCACCCACGACACAGGAGGAATTCCTAGTGTGGGGCAACGTTTTTTAATAAAAAAAATAAAAAAAGAAGCCTAGGCAGATGATGTTGTTACATGATGTAATATGTTCGTTTTGCAGGCGCGCGGAGCCCCACTGGAGTTGATGGCGCCCCACCACGCGAGACACGCTCTTTCACATCACCACCATGTAAGTTCCTTTCTACTACGATGAACAAAATTTTAAAATTCAAAAGTCATTATTCAAACTAGACTGAAAATCAGCACTTTTTGAAAGTCATTTTTTACAAAAGACAGTTCCCAAAACGCCCTAAGCCAGTAACCCTAATTCCTTCATGATTAAGAGAAAAATTTTATGCGGTTGCATCAATGCTGTTAGAATTATTATTTACGTTTAAGACTGTATTAATTAATCTTGTAACGAGTTTTGAATAAATATTTATTTATAGTTGTGGCGTCTGTTAAAATACGCCATGTTAGATTTTTTTAAACAGTTCGTCTTCTTTGCGATATTAATGGTTTTTCAACGACTAATTTACCCAAAGATTTTCATACAAATCTGTTCTGTAGAAAACTCGGACACTAGGGCTTGTTAGGTTGGTAAAACCTGCTGCTAACGCGATAAGAGGAAGAGGAGCATATAAAGTAATATTCATCTTCCATCTTTATAATATTTAGTAAGACCAGTCTTTACTAACAAGTCGTTATGTTTGTCCACACAGCGTCGTAGCGGCGGCGGTGTAGGCGTAGGCGTAGGCGGAGGGGTGGGCGTAGGCGTAGTGGGCGGCGGGTCCCGAGCGCGCCCCTACGTGCGGCACGCGGCGCGCTGGCCGCACCACCCCATTCACCATATACACACGCAGGTGAGGATATTGCAGGAATCTATACTATTATAATAAAGCTGAAGAGTTTGTTTGTTTGAACGCGCTAATCTCAGGAACTACTGGACCGATTTAAAATAATCTTACACTGTTAGATAGCCGATTTATCGAGGAAGGCTATAGGCTATTTTTCATTACGCTAAAATCAATAGGTGCGGAGCATCAATGAAGAATGTTTCAAAATCGGGTGTTAAAGTTAGCGATAGCCCGAATTTACTATTCCACGCGGACGAAGTCGCGGGCAGAAGCTAGTATCGAAATATGGATCTATCCATACATCGAGATATATCAATAGAGATGCAATCCCGAACATTACGCGGTAACAAAAACGTAACCATTTTTAGAATGCCGACGTATATTTGTAACTAGTAATCATTTTGATGTAAAATTATATCTATCTCTCCCACACTAGCCGAAACATATCTGTATGATAGGGATGGCAATAGTACTCACAGGGAAAATACGGTGTCGCGAACAAAAAAAAATGGTATGAATTATGTCTGTGGGCTCAACCTTTATGGCCCGCATTGTGTTCGGTGATTGCAGATCTAGTTACTTTAGTAACATAAATATCTATGTATCCATACTAAAGATATATTTATTAAATACATTAACCGTCTTACGTATAAAAAAAAACTTTTATTTTAAATTTTCCCAATTCTCACCTAATCCTTACTTACTATCCGTAATCCGGGATTAAGTTAACTTACGTTCGGATTAGCGCTAAACAGTATTTATAAGTGAGATTACGATCAGCGGTTTCGGCTGTGCGTTGATCCGTCAGTCATTCAGGACAAAGCATTTTATATGTATAGATAGTTAGTTCTTCATGACCATAAGACGCTGTAAAACCGTCCATGACGATACAAGTCTATCAGTCGCGTGCCTCAAGTGTCGAAAGCTATCGTTGTTATCGCTAACCAATTGAGCAGTTTATGACGATTGATTATGAGGCTGTGCATTGACCCGACAGTCATTCAGGACGAAGCATTTTATATTATGGAGGAGCTCGTGACTAACTAACAGCCGCATGGGTCGACCGATCAAAGGTTAAGCTGCGATTAGCGTGGTCAGTCCGTGGATGGGTGACCATCTATGTCATAGCGAGACTCCTCCGTGCCTCGGAAAGCACGTTAAGCTGTTGGTACTGGTTGTCATTTGTAGATCTTTGACAATCGTTACGGGTAGTCAGAAGCCAAAAAGTCTGACAACCAGTCTTACCAAGGGGTATCGTGTTACCCGGTAACTCGGTTGTGGGGGTCAGATAGGCAGTCGCTCCATGTAAAACACTGGTACTCAGCTGCATCCGTTTTAGACTGGAAGCCGACCCCAACATAGTTGGGAAAAGGCTAGGCAGATGATGATGTATAGATTTGTGCTAACGTGCAGCTGTCCCCGCAGGGCGGCGGCGGGCTGGTGGGCGCGGCGCTGCCGGCGCACGTGCAGGCGCAGCTGCACGTCGCGCAGCCGCTCTCCCTGCCGCCTCCCCCACCCACATACCAGGTAACTATTCATTTCTGATTAAATACGTAACGGTTTCCAAGACAGTAAAAAAAATCTCTGGGACTCGTCGAGCTTTCAGGAGTTGCAGTGGTTGGGAATAGTGTGGCGGGCTTGTCCTATTAAAAAAAATACCAGGTAACAGCCCACACACACATACACACTTCGACTTGAAATACACTCGCACTAACGCAAAAACATATTGCTTTATTAAAGGAATATTACTACTCGAAACTCATATACATATATGCACAAAAATATAATGAAGTCTATTTAAAATTACTAGAAGAAACACACAGCTACCCATGCACCAAAGAACTATAAAGTGAAAAAATACTACCCGAAGTCACACAAATATACCCATATCATAAAACTACCTAAAGGAAAAATATTACCCGAACTCACACACAACTACCACCATCAAAAAACCCTTTCCACACCCTTTGCGTCTGGGGTAAAAAAAACTTTTATTGTTGATGGGTTTCATTATACTACCATTTTTTAGAAAGCCTGCAAAGTCGACAAAAAAAAGAAAAAAAGAATTAAAGCTATATGTAAAGATAAAAAAATAAATATTTACCATTTACATAGGTCGTGCCAATTGATTTTACCAAAAATATAAACAAAATCGTAACCTATTTAAATAAAATGGCATTAAATAATGAATGATGATGTTTAGAGCATGAAATTGTCTTAAATATGACACCCTTACGCCATTTTCTTAATTTCTGTGGCAGAATTAGGACTTTGTTAACATTTTTTTCATTAAATCTACCGTACCGACTATACGCATAAATATGATCTTAATGCTAGACAAAGCCTCCACAGAGAAGGAATGAACATTAAATTATATTTTTTTTATTTTTATACCGGATGTTACGAGAGGTTATTTAAATTCTTCTAAAACTTTTAAGTTGTATTTCCAGCCGGGACAGGCTGAGCCTCTGCTGCAAGGCATGATATCACAGGCCACGCGAGCTCTATCCCACCAGGTACGATAACACGCCATAACGGGCTGAGGTCGCGCCATAACGGCTGATAACGGGTTTGGGTGGTGCCATAACGGCCGATAACGGGTTTGGGTGGCGCCATAATGGCTGATAACGGGTTTGGGTGGCGCCATAATGGCTGATAACGGGTTTGGGTGGCGCCATAATGTCTAATAACAGGTTTTGGTCGCGTAATAAAGACCATTAATATGTTTGTGTGGTGCCATAATGGCTGATAATGGGCTTAGGTGGATGTAATTGCTGATAACAAGCTGGGTTGGCAATAACATGCTGAGTTGGTGCTATTGTTGTTAATAAAAAAATGGGTTGGTCTATTCAAGGTTCATTACCATGTTGGTTGATACCATAATGTTCAATTCAAATTTGATAGACTAATATTGACCGATAAAATGCTGGAACGGTCTATTAATAGCCAATATCAAGCTGAAATGGCGTGCATAATCCAAAAATGTTCTGAGAAGCGTCATAACGATATAATACATGTTGGTGTAGCCCAATAGAATGCTAAAGTAGCTCAAATATGGTCAATAACTGGCTGAGGTGCTCCTATTATGGCCAATAACAGACTAAGATAGCCCAAAAACAGGCTAAAGTAGCAGTCCAGGGTGGCTCAATAGTGCGCTCAGTAATGGCAACAAAAACAAGCTAGGGTGGCCTAATAACGACTAATAACAGAAGCCCAATGATGGCCAGTAATAGGCTAAGGTGGCGCAATAATGGCCAATAATAGTCTAGGGTGCCCCAATTGTTCGTATCCGAACAGGAGTTTAATTACGCTGGCTACATTATAATGTTTATTTTTTATACTGGCAACAAGGTGTTAGTTTTTGTTTCCTTTTAGACTATAAAAAATGGTTGAAGAATGTCATGTCGGCTAGAAAAAATGTGATCCAATAAAAATGATTCCAAAGTTTTTCTATAAGTTTAATTTTATTTATGTTTCGCCACTAACACCAATAATGGCCAATAATAGTCTAGGATGGCGCAATAATGGCTAATAATAGTCTAAGGTGGCCCAATAATGGCCAAAAATAGTCTAGGGTGGCTCAATAATGACCAACAGCAGGCTAGGGTGGTCCAATAACAGCCTAAGGTAGCCCAATAATAGCCAATTATAGTCTAGGTTGGCCCTAATTATGGCGAATTACAGGCTAAGGTCGGTTAATAACAGGCCAAGGTATTAAGGATCATATTGATCCAATTTGAAACACATGTTATACAGCTTTGGCGAGCTGTTAAAACCATGTCTATACAAAGCTTGCGTTAATTTTAATGTTTGGTGATGGTTGATTCAATTCGCTTTTCATTTGACTAATATTATAAATGCTTATGTCAGTTTGTTTGCTACGCTTACACGGTAAAACGGCTTAACCGATTCTCCGGGAGGAAACCGCAGACAATATGCTTTTGTCCAACAGTGGGACAGGGTAAGGAAAAGAATATTCACATTAAAAATTTGCTTTATTTCTAACTTGTTTGTTTCTATTTTAACTCAATCAGTTCAGTCGTTTCCCCGTCAAAGTGTAATAGATTTTACGAAAAATGTAAACAAAATCATAACCTATTTTGTTCTAATTTTCCCACATAGATCAATAAAATGGCATTAAATGGTGAATGATGATGTTTAGAGCATGAAATTGACATAAATGCCATCCTTACGCCATTTTGTTAATTTCTGTGGCAGAATTAGAACAAAATAGGTTACGACTTTGTTTACATTTTTCGCAAAATCAATTGGTACAGATTATAGTTACTTTCGCATTTATAATATTGGTGAGGATGGTGACCCTTCATCATCATCATCAGGCTATATAATATTTGTCCACTGTTGGACATAGGAAGGATGTCATTGTGATGAATGTTTGTTCCTTCTCTGTTGCTTGACGGGTTTTTATATATATATAAAGATCAAGTCGTGGTGGCCTAATGGTTAAGGCACCTGCCTCTCGTGTCCGAGTGTGCGGGTTCGAAACCTGGCAAGCACCAATGTGACTTTTCTAAAGTCATATGCACTTTCTAAGTGTATCTTAGACACCACTGACTAACGGTGAAGGAAAACATCGAGAGGAAACGTGGTCTAAAAGGTCTGAAACCGCCAATCCTTGTGCAAGCTTGGTGATCAATGCTCGTGCCTTCTCTGTGTGAGAAGAGGCCGGTGCCCAGCAGTGGGACAATATATCTGTATCTCAAGTAAAAATATAATTATATAAAGAGGTAAAATTTGGTATGTAGGGGGTAAACTCCAGAAATACTGGACTGATTACTGGTACTCAGCTGCATCCGGTTAGACTGGAAGCCGACCCCAATGTAGTTGGGAAAAGGCTAGATAGATGATGATGATCGAAGTAGAAACCGAAAGAATAGCTGGTAAATAAATAGTTCTTCTATCATCTAGGGACGTGTAAACATTGCCATGATACCAGGAGTGATTACAAGATAAATTTAAATTAAAAAAAAACCCTCTACGTAAAAATGCCTTACATCATTTTGAAAAAGAGCTGATACTCTTACACTGCTCGACCGATATTAACCAGACATAGCTAAGAACCACCGCAAGGAAACTGGCTTTTAAATAAAAAAAACCGCATCAAAATCGGTCTATCCCTACGATGCCACAGACAGACAGACAGACATCGACGTCAAACTTATAACGCCCCTCTTTTTGCATCAGGGGTTAAAAAAGCACTTCAAAATCGATCCTTCTGATGAGAGCCAGTTGGGAAATAGCAATAGCATTTGCCTAATGATGATACATGTTTCTTCCACAGGTGTTCCTAAATCTCCTAGCGATGTTCCCGCTATCGCCTTACGCCGAAGCCCGCGGTACCAACGCAGGCGAAGAAGGCGCCGATGCCACTGAACCAGAGAACTATGAGGCTCTTCTGTCCCTTGCTGAGCGGCTCGGCGAGGCCAAACCCCGTGGCCTAGCCCGCCACGAGATCGACGCCCTGCCCAGCTACAAGTACGCCGCGGCTACCCACCGTGGGGAACAGACCAGCTGCGTGGTTTGCATGTGCGAGTTCGAGACGAGACAGACGCTACGGGTGCTGCCGTGTGCGCACGAGTTTCATGCTAAGTGCGTCGATAAGTGGTTGCGGGTGAGTGTTCTTCAAATTGATCTTAAGTTAGTCAAAATTTCAGTTCGAATAGCCTTTCCTAGTCTTATGAAAAGTAACACTAGTTGAACAGTTCCAAGGAGATGGATTCCTAAAGAAAAGTAGTACAACCGTAGGCGCCTAAACGTGCTGCGAATAAGTTACTGCCCCGTATTGCAAAGGGCTGAGGAAGGAACATGGATGGGTTTTAGTCAGTAAGAGTCTGACACTCCCTCCCACCCTACCCTAAAAAGTCTTATGCGTCGATTATTAGGGATTCTTGGCTTCGATGCCCAGGTCAGGCAAATTAATGTAGGGATTTTCGACGCGTTGTTTTGACAGCAGACGTCAATAGAAAGCTAGAAATATGTTATTATGACGTCACAGAAAGTAGTAATCAAGATACACGCTGTAACAAACAAAGAGACAAAGTTAGTTACTCTCTCTTTTACTAAGGCCGCTTCCTGACTTGGCGGTGCGGTATCGGTATGCAGTAATTTATATTATACCGCGACTTTACTAATGATAAATGATATTTATTTCTGCAAGTAGGTTATAAAATAACACTTTTACACGTCAAAAAAACGTTACGTTAATGTCGCTCAGATCTCCTCACTAGGCGGTATACTGTCGGTATGCTTTCGGTATAAAACAGTAGGATCTTGGCAGAATCGTTTGTGCCGTCGCGTCGCGAGAATGTCGTCGTCAGATGAAGAAGATGCTTTTGCGTGTTACGCGTATTTGCGATTGCGTAAAAAAAGAAAGAAGTATTGGGTACATCCCTACATTGCCAAAAATATAAATTGCAGACTTTTTGTTGCGGCACAGGTAACTTATAGTTATATAAAAGTGGATATTTTTCCACTTCGGTCACCAAAGTAATACACGTGGTTCTTTCCGCCGCCATTTTACCAAATACACGCGGTGTGCGCTCGGCATGCAGGCTTTTACTGGCTGTCCGACCCGCGACGCGGTATGCCGCTCGCTTACCGCCCCGCTCCCGCGCAGCCCGCGCCAATCAAGAAGCGTGCATTCAAATATAGGCGCTCGGTAAGCTTTCGGTACCGATGCGGTATACCGAAACGAAATCGTATCGATACCGCACCGCCAAGTCAGGAAGCGGCCTAAGGTTTACATATTTTGATTTTTGAACTTGGCATTTTGAATTTTCGATGTTATCTCTAACGGCAATTTATTATCTTGTTACAGTCAAACAGGACGTGTCCGATCTGCCGCGGCAACGCGTCTGAATACTTCAACAATGCTGAGTGACTCGACACACGAACACACACGACGACGAACACACCGTGTGTAGCTGTAGTACTCGCTGTCATCCCGCCGGGACACTTCATGTTGTAATGTGTGATTGACAACAAGAGATGTTTTGACATATGTGTAGTTGACACCAAAAACTAAGAGATCCAAGACACGATTACCCTAAAGATATACACTGACGGACTAATAAACTGCATCAATGTTCAACACGCACCTACCTTTGAAAAAAAACAACATTTTAACCAAGTATTCCAACTTTTTATACAAATTTAAATTGAAACCTATAGTTTGGTTTGTTAACTTCATAACAGCGTAGTATCATTATCCCTAAGTGTATGTTTGTATACTGGAAAGGGCCATTCAATTTTTTTAAACAAAATCTTTGTTGCAGTTTCTTTGTCTGGGGGTATACTTTGTTTACAGTCTAAAAAATTTAAAAATTAGGTATGTAGGCTTTAAAAACATTAACAGCCGGTTAAACCAAACTTTTTGTCATTAATACTTTTACGAATATCACAAAACATACTTTTAATATTATTTCTGTTACCAATACATAGATATTAAAATTAAGTTAAAAACATACATGTATCGTAAATATTTAGATGAAAAACATACAATAATTTTGACAGATCTTGAATGACAGTTCTTTCGTTTCACGTATAAGTAAACGCAAATTTTTTTGATGCAACCGGCTATGAATATTTGGCAAACAAGTGACGTCACAACCGTATTGCTGTACAAAATGTAAGGAGTTAATCGCAGTTCGATAGCTCATAAAAAGTATGTCAGTAGATTGGTGTCAACTACATATTTTGTGATTATTGGGTGACATGAAATATAAGTGACATTGGTTCATTTTTGTTTGTTTTTGACCGACTTCAGAAAGAGGGAGGTTTTCAATTCGACACGTATACCGATCTAGAAGATTACAACAATACACAAAAGTATTGACGTGAGTAAAAACGTCAAAAAATGGTCGGAGATTAGCCGTAACAAACAAACAGTAATCACAAACTACTCATTTCACAATTAATATTAAACCGATGTCGCTTCTAAATCGTGTCGTGCTCTAAGTGTCAACTTGAATGTAAGTGCAACTAATGTCAGGTGTGTAATGAAGTTGTGTCGTGTGTGTCAGACACTCAAGTGTCTATTCTCTATGTTTAATTATTACTGTATACACTGAATTAATTGGAGATTTCGGTCTGTAGAACCTATAGTGTATACTAAAAACATTGTCTAAAAACTAAATGCCGTTTTTGAATGATATTAAGATATTTGTGACAAGGATATCACATTTTTTAGTACTTTTCAAATTCAAGCAGCATGTATATGAAATGCTATACAGTATGTTTTTTTTCTGTGTATAATTTGATTATACAGGTTGATTTTTTCTTTCTGTATAATTTGATTATACAGGTTGATTTTTTCTTTCTGTATAATTTGATTATACAGGTTGATTTTTTCTGTCTGTATAATGGCATTATACAGGTTGATTTTTTCTATCTGTATAATTTTAGTATATAGGTTGATTTTTTCTGTGTATAATTTCAATATACACGTTGCTGTTTTTTTGCAACTCTATTAATTATACAGGAGATTAAAAAAAAAATATCTTAGTATCGTTTAAAAACCGTATTAATACTTAGTTACCGTGTGGTGGAACCCTCTAACCACGACGTATACATAATAAAAACATATATAGTATGTTCGTTTAGTCGTTACTTTCGCGGCATTAGCTACGTCCGCGTCGGTGCCTGTATATATAATAATGTTAGGTTATGTTAGCGCGTGTGTGCGTGCGTATGCGCATGTGTGTGACGTCAATACGGTATATTAATTAATAAGGTATGGTTTAGTTCGTGTATACTGAGACGCTGGTGTGTGGGTTTATTTTTGTGGGATTCTGTGCTCTGTTCAGGTCGCCATTTTGTTTTTTATTACTCTTAATGTATTTACGCATATATAAATCAAAACTTAGTAAGAGCATTCGTAAGAAAAAAAGTTGAAATGTCGAAATGGCTGTGAGTATTCGCCATCTTGAATTTCATGTGAAAAGAAAGTCTTTAACCCATACTTGATAAAGGAACAAACAGTTTTGTAGTAAATGCTTTAAATAATAAATAACAGCTTCAAAATCCACTTTTAATATCCTCGTATTAAAACTAGAAATATGTTGTCACTGTTCGCGATTTCCCTCCGACCGACAGAGCACATTACCTCAAAACATAAAAATCCGCTAGGCATGCATTTTGTTTTTTAATTAACTTACCTCTACCCTGCCCTTGTCAGCTCGTTTCTATCATAATCAGCACTTAACAATTCGATTTCATAAACATTTCGGCCTTGTAGACGGAGACGGATGGAGAGGTTGTATCATCATCATCATCATCATTAGCCTATATAATGCCCCACTGCTGGGCACAGGCCTCTTCTCATACAGAGAAGGCATGAGCATTGATCACCACGCTTGCTCAAGGCGGATTGGCGATTTCAGACTAAAGTCCAGGTTTCTTCTCGATGTTTTCCTTCACCGTTAGTCAGTGACGTCTAAGATATACTTAGAAAGTACATATGAGTTTAGAAAAGTCACATTGGTACTTGCCAGGTTTCGAGCCCGCACACTCGTACACGAGAGGCAGGTGCCTTAACCACTAGGCCACCACGACTTCGAGATTTGTATGCAGTCACAGAACTTGAAATAAAATTAGATTATTCTTTATTATATAGTAGCTTTCCGCCCTTGGCATCGCCCGCGTGGACATTTTTTTTACACCTTGGGTTACATTATTCAAGTTTTATTAGGGATCCCTAATTATGTCTGGAAATAAAAATAGCCTATGACACTTGGTTAAGATGTAGCTTTCTAACGGTGAAAGGTTAAAATCGGTTTAGTAGTTTTTGAGTTAAAACCTTACAAACATACAAACAAATCTTTCCTCTTTATAATATTAGTATAGGTGACACAGTGGGCTGTGTAAGCGATTTTTTACAGACAACCTTTAGAAAAAAATTCTGAAAGAAGGAGTAATTATGCTCCTTGAGCAAGCGTGGTGATCAACGCTCGTGCCTTCTCTGTGTGAGAAGAGGTCTGTCCTCACTGGGATAAAATAAGACAGATTTTCATATACAAATCACACCCGACTTTTCAATTAGACTTTAATAAAAATCGTTCGGAATTTAATTTTATTTAGTTCCGTGAGTGAATTTTGTTACAACCTCTCCGCTTTGTAGGGCGCTTTTAGCGCAGAAATGTGGTCTGCTTGTGCAATAAATAACTCTATAACTATTAAAATAAAACACATTTAAGCTTCAACTAGTCCCACTGTGATTTGCACTACTATTAAAAAAGCGACCATGATAATTCTAAATAATAATAATCTCTCCAGAACGACTTCGGTCACGGCGGCCAATCTCAATGTAGACTAGCCAGGTACGTAATAGATACTATACTATATTATCTCATGTTCTTCCCCATGTTTTAATCTATCTCCGTACGGAATGACATCTAAATCTGTCCAACCGTTTTGCTGTGAAAGCGTAACAAACAGACAGTTACTTTCGCATTTATAATATTAGATAAAAATCAAGATAGTTGCTTAGTTTTTTAGATTCATGTTTTAGTTGGATAGCTTAATTTACTCATTTGGCCGAGAGCATTTGGGTAGAAAAGCCTTAATTCAACTCAAAATATTTCCTCTTCATCATTTCCTTTTCAAAATACAACTGCATCTTATTAGAAAGTGCAGCGACACCCATAAAAAATCAATTAAAATACAGTCGAAAAATTTAAGAAAATCATTGTCAGAAAGTCTTCTAACCAAAATTCGAAGACATTACCGCCAACCGTCCCAGATTGGGCTAGACTAAACCCCTACCACTGGTAGACCAAAGGCCTCTTTAAAACTAAGTCATCATCTGCCTAGCATTTTCCCAACTATGTTGGGGTCGGCTTCCAGTCTAAACCGGGTGCAGCTGATTACCAGTCTTTTATGGAGCAACTGCCTGTCTGACCTCCACAACCCAGTTACTGGGTAATCAATCGACCCATCAGGCTTTTACTTAGCCACGAACTTCTCCTAAAACTAATTATTTATATAAATTGCTTTTTTAAGTAAGTGCATCACGGAGGGACATTTAAGACTAAATATTGTGAAAGCAAAAGCATTTGTCTTTTGTCTAAACTACAACTTATCGCTCTCTTTTACTTATGGTGAATAAAAGAATGAGATGGCAAAAAAATATTCACACCATCACATGATGGTGGGTCTAGAACAAATCTGCGAAATACCATGTACCCAATAATACCTAAGAATCGTTATCAGTTCCACGTGTAAATTTGAAAGGAAACCTGACCTTTCCGTTAAGTTTCAGACCGCCAATCCCCCATGAGCGAGCGTGGTGATCAATGCTCATGCCTTCTCCCAGTAATAGGGCAAACAATACTACTGTTTTAAAATTCTCTTGTCATCTCTTTTCATTCTTCCTATGAGTAAAAGAGAGGTATAGTTAGTAGGCATACAGTCTTCACAATGTTTTATTCGTTAACACCATGAACTAAAACTATAAATGGAGTGATCACCTACCTTACCTTATGCCGATCTTGACCACTTTTGTCTCATTCTTGTGGTCAGACTTTCTCTTTCAAGCTTATGTAGGCTTTCTCTACTAGAAGAAGACATTTTAAATTGTTTTTTTTTTATATCAGTGGCACATTTCGAAATACCTATTTAATTTATGCATTGTAACTAAATGTCAATGTTTTTTTTTGTATGGCATCTCGCAGGTCAACCTAGAAGGTTGTCGACTGCTTAGCCGGGCTTGCAAAAATGTCAATGTGATTATTCGTATACCAATGGGAGCTAATCTTTTTGTAGTCACCGGTTAGCGCCACTGTTGAGTAAGATCCTGTGCGTCAACAGAAAAACAGGTCAAAACTCTACAATACTAACTTTTGATAGATAAATACGCTGAAGTAAACACACTGGCACATGTAGATAGTAACTACTACAACTACCTTCGAATTAACTGTTTTTAAAGCCCACTATTTTGCACCTATTCTTAGCTTTGCATGTAAAGAACTAGCATTTATTCAGCTGTAAAGTATATCTGACATTATCAATCAGGAGTGGCACAATATTTGCGATAAACATCAATAATTTGTAGAAATACGCGATAAAAGTGCTCGCAATGAAAGATCTCTTACATTTGACATTTCTTGAGACCTTACTCTACACTAGCGCCTCTAGCGGCGAATTTAAGCGCGGTAGCCCTCATTACATAATGTACCTGTGTTCACATATAAAGTACTTTGATTTGACTACGAGAGTGAAACAAAAATTCTCAAGGTCATCAGTTAGGTATAACAGGTGAACCCTCCACTTTTATTTAATACTTCATGGTTAACACTCTTCAATGAACCCGACACCACACTCGGAATGTAAACGATTGCTACGTCTTCCATTTAGTTAATCAAAGTTCAAAGGGTTGAATGTTACATTTGACGAGAGTTTGAGAATTGCGTTTGTAATGTAACCGGGGTTTTGTGTCGTGAGGTAGCTTTAAACATTATTGTTAAATACTAAATGTCGTGGCTTTTTTTGCTTGAATCAGTTAAGTGCAACTAACTCGTAGAGTATTCGGAGTGCGTTAGTTTTACGCGTTTTTTTTTGTGTTTTTAAAAAGAACACCAAACAGAGTAGCTATCGATTTTATAATACAAGTAAACAGAAACATACATCTTTAAATCTTTCAATTCAAAAATCATAAGCCCTCCTTTTTGCTTCGCCGTGGTCTGATAATAATGTTCTAATTTGAGCCTCAAAATTAGATATCGCTAACTTTAACCAGCTTTAAGTTTCTTCATGACATAAAAACCCGGTCTGATGCCTGTATTCTAAACCGATGATTTAAAAATCGGCCGATAAATTACATTGTACTGAACATATTAATCATAGAAACAATTTCGTTTTCCTCTCCCGCACTCGCCACTAATTTAAATGTCATACATATTTTCTAACCTTCCATGGTTCTGTCTAGCCTTTTCCCAATTATGTTGAGGTCGGCTTCCAGTCTTAACTTGACGCCTTGAACACCAATATTTTACATGTAGAGACTGCCTATCTGGGTAACACGATTGGTTAGGCTAGTGGTCATTTCTAGCTACTAGAGTGACTGTCAAAGATCTACAAATGACAGCCGGGACCAACGGTTTAACTTGCTTTCCGAGATACGGAGGGGTCTCCCATCACCTATCCGACAGCAGCAAGCATGAGCAAAAATTATCAAACCGTGTAGCTGTTATTGATCTATCATAATCCCATGGTTAATAAAATTTTAATTAGAAAAGTTATCGTTTTAGAGTACAGGTGTATAAAGTGTGGTGTCGCGTTTGGGCGCTGTAATATCGGGACTTGGTATTGGTGTGTGTGAGTGGCGTGTATGTGTGCGTTAGTCGCTCCGATACGAAGGAATATTGGCGGTTTTTGTAGGTAATATACTTGATCGCCTTTCAAATATATATATATATGACTAGCTTTTTCCCACCTTTTCCAAATATTCCAGCATTACTCTTTAGGTACAAATTACAAATCTCTTAGCCTGGTTTTGGCTCTCAAACTTTTGCATATTTTTATATTTAAAATTAATTAATTTCACCGGGGAGCAAAATATTGATTAATCTAAAATATTTCAATTAAATTTTTCTGTTTCCCATATCCCTTTAACATCCACATTCGTCATGGTATAATTCGTTCGACATACTTAAGTTCGTATCGGAGCATCGCTGCGGTGTTTTCTTAGTATTGCTAGCCAATGTTTCTTATAAAAAAAAAATACTACTTATACTTTTGGTTTGGTAATTTTACGAAATTATATACAGGGTGTATAAGGCATTTGACTAAGATTAAAGCTACGCGTTCTGTTCGATCTTTTAAAAGTTATTTTATGTAAAATTATTGCAGAAAAAAACATGGTTTATGTAGAGCGCAATGTAATAGACGAAATGGAATGTGTCCTGAGGTTGACGCCAGAGTTAGGTAAAGTAATTTAACGATGACGTCTGAGACGTCAAATCACAAATTTCTCTTTGAAATAAAACCTACATGAAAAACCGAAAAGTCCCTTTCATCTTTACTTGCAGTGGCACTGACTTAACTGGCAAAATATAATAGTTTTTGTTATTTAAGTGCCAATTAATGCACGGTCGCCATCTTATTTTGTGATCGTGCAGCGGTAATATGAATGAGAGCGGTGTGAATGCTTCGATATTTCCATTGCGTTTTGTAAACATAAATACTATGACCTTTGGATATCTCAGTAACCAGTCATTTCCCAGGTATGTCGCAGAAGAATTTAATCATTGTAATAACGAGTAGAATACGTGGATTTTGTTTTTTTAAATAGTATTTTTCACCCTGTATATTTTTTTGCAAAATTATTATCCAAAAAAATAATAGAGTGGCTTGCTATATATTACGTGTAATGTGTTCGTCTATTTTTCATTCCATAACCGTTTTAAAGAATTCTACCGAGGCACTCATTTTTATACGGATATTCTTTTAAATAATTCCATACTAACAAAAATTTAGGTACAATAGTTATTTTGCACACTGAGCGACTTAGCAGCGCGATTGTGGGGCTAAAGTTGCTGATGTTAAAATTATGTTTAGTATTTTGTTGTTTTTTTTTTATTATTGTAATAATAGTTTTTACACAAATACCATTTTATTGTGTCGGTAAATGAGTGTGTGAACATTGAATAATGAAGTGTGCAATTTTGTTATGAATTTCTTCTTTTATTGGTTTTCTTTTTATTAAGTAATAATGCATTAAATTTTTTAAATTACTATCGCGTCTGCTAGAAAATTTTGTCGATTGTTCCAACGTTTGTAAACATCCTTATCTTTAATCTCGCTTGTATTATAATTGTTTATAGTTGAAATGCAATAATTAATTTGTAATTATTATGTTATGAGAGTATTGGGCGGCTGACCGTTTGTAGATAAATTGTTTTGATGATACATTTCGACTTATCTGCCTAGTCTTTTCTTGTGTTCGGATCGGCTTCAAGTAATCCAGTTTAACCAGATGCAGCTGAGGCTCAAGTTCACCGACAAGATAACGATCCGCTCAGCTGAAAACAGTTGTTTAGCATAAAATCAAACTTCTACCTCACGATGGATAAACCTATCATTTGGGTTTTTTATTCCTAAAACGGTCGATTACCAAGCCGGGGTTGAACAAGAAGTTGGCAACACGAAAATTCCCGCTTTGTGGTTGAAAAACACCGCTTTGTGGTTGTAGGTGAACTTGGTCTTAAGGCGTAAGTACCCACTCACGAGTACAAGTGTTTTACACTGCCTTCGAAACCTCCACAATACAGCTACCGGTTAACACGATTCACGACATTTTGAAAAGTAATTGAAAGTTTAAAACACTCAAGGAATAATTATATTTGGAATAAAAGTTGATGACAGAATAAAATTAAGTAACTATATTTGAGACATTATATCACAAACTCCTTGAAATAAAGGCTAGTTTCGCCTATCTTTTTCACGATTTATCTGTCAGATAATTCCGGAGTTCCATATAAAGTTATATTAACATGTCTATCTACTAACAGTCAGCCGTCCACGTCGTGTGCCATGTCAGTTCGCTTCCGATGCGGTCGCTCCGCGCTGTTTTGTAGATTTCACATCTTATATAATATAAACATACAAGTACATAATGTATATTGAAGGTACCATTTTTTTATAGTCGGATAACTTTTAATTGATGAATTGTTATGACAGTTTGGCAGATTATGTAAAGAAAAATGTCGTACTGTTATATTTATTCTTTAGATAAAAGTTATCTCTATTGAAAGATCTGCCCTAAAACGAAGTAAATATTATGAAGATAAATAATAAGAAGAATTTGATATACAATGTTGAAAAAAAAACGCGTCTGATCGAAAAACGAGTGATTTTACTCATCACAATTAACAAGTTTAATATCGCAAAATTGTTTTGTTTCATACATTAGTATGGACTTTCATATTTTTCTTGTGTTTGTGTATGGGATTACAATATTTTGTGTGTGTGAGTAACTTCTGAAATAAATACAATATGTACTTGTGTGTAAATTATACGAGGCCAAGGGCAGATAGATAGATAAAAAATAAATTTAAACAATTGATTTTAATACCTATAAAAAATAGATTTAACCGTTTCTTTACATATCGGTCGGTGGCAACGAAAATCAAGTTTTTTATAGTAAGCAAGAAGATATCGTAAGACGTTAAAAAGGTAACAATATCATATTTCGGAAAAATAATAAAATAAAAAATTTCTTTTAGCAACCGGCCAAAAGGTACTTACTTGGTATCATTTTTTGCACCGACAATGAAATTAAACGACGAGACGTTTTTTTAAACTCCTGCTGCCCTCGCCTCGCTTGCTCTACGTTATATAGTTAGTTACTATTAACTGTTTAGTTTAGTTCTGGTTAGTGTTAATTTTTAACGTGCATTTTTTTCTATACGTTAAGGCATAGCGTACTATGGGACAGTGGCACAGCAAAATTGAGTGATTGTGGCGCCCACTGTGGGGCGATTATTGCGCAACTGTGGGGCGAATTTTGCGCCACTGTGGGGCGATTGTTATGCCACTGGGGCGATTGTTACGCCACTGGGGCGATTGTTGCGCCACTGTTGCATGTCCGACTGTTAGGCTTCTTCCATAATAGTGTAGCGTTTTGTTCACTCGCCTGGTTTTATCGCTCTGGTTATGTTTGATACTTGTTAACTGACGGATCGACAGCAAAACGATCAATTTTTATTAGATAGTTAAGGCGACAAAGATGGCGCTATTCGTTCTATATAGCTTCATCTCTTTCCCGCACTGGGTTTCGATCATTATATAAGAAAAGTTAAAATACCACACTAATAGATAAGGACTTCTGAAAAGTGTTTGATTTGTAAGCTTGTTAATGTGTTTAAAAGATAATTGTAAGTCTGAGATAGCGCTATATTGTAATTTATATGCTATCTCGTTCTAACCGCTGTCGATCCAACTTTTCGTTGCTCAATATGTATCACTTTATTTTATATTTATAATTTTAACTCGTATATTACTTTTATTGTCTGTAATCTTGCGTTATATAACAGTTTTCACCACTCGACCTTCCAAGCTTGCATGTGTTGACAGCTGTCATATCTGACAGAGACAAGTTACAACCTTTTTTTACTTGAAATTCCGTTTTTCAATATTTTTTAAGCGACAGCTGTCAGTGAGATCAAGTGACATGTCAGAATGATGACAGTGACAGGTGTCGCTTATGTCAAAGTGACATTGACAGATGTTGCTAATTGCAAAATTGTCACGTTCCGTGGTGAGGGACGCTTTCCGTGTCCGCCAGCCATTTTACCAAAGCATTGTAATACATAGAAATGTAATTTACTGATGACCGACCGAGACGCTGCGATACATAGACAAATATAACTATTGGGAATTGTAGCATCTGAAATAGCATTGTTTGAGTGTACACTTGTTTGATTACATAATAATTTTCTACCATTTTAGTTTAGTTTTTTTCGTATAGCAACCCCGTTGTAAACGTCATGTGTCAGCGTCTCGTCGGCGTCTCAGTCCGCCTTGATGTGCTCAGTCGTTTTATTTTATTAAATGCACTGCTAATGTATTTTTTGTTCTTTTATTTTTTTATTCTCCTTGGTTATTTTTTATGCTTTTAAATAATTTCATTGTTTTGCAGTCGAACGTTTCGCTATGTTAAAAACTTGTCATAATTATATGTACAAGCGTCCCATGCATCGGCTTCTTAGGTTGCGTATATTATTTGAACTCTTCAAATTGCAAACGATTTGAGTTCGATGTCGAAAGAAAGAAAGAAATGAAGGAAAATAGACAGAAAATACGTAAATCTTTGTCCTGCAAGTCTTTTGTATTGTCCAAATCATCGTTCGGATTATTTCAGATATGAGTTGCATTGCTTGCAAGACGAAACTTACTAAGACTACGAGAATTTAACTAATGCGTCATTGTGTATCTCCCATGTTTTTATATATGTATGTATTAAAGGTTCACACCGCACTGTCGTGTATTTTGTAGCTCGGATCTTAATATTTTACCTGAAATGCTGCGAAGAACTTCGACATTCTTATAATGGCATTACTTTTTAAATTATTTGATTGCTCAAATAAGAGCTTTGAAAGGTCACTAACGATCTACTTCAAATACTGAAAGAAAGGCATATTAATTGTGAGGGTAAGCGCTTTTTATACGAATTCGTTGAAAATCTAAAGTATTATAACTATCGTATGTTGTGATTTAGGTATTAGAAGCACGTGTGAAATAGCAACATATCACTGTCCCTTTCGTTCATAGGAATATAATGTACTGCTATTACTACTGTCTCATTTCCATTTCAAAACGCTTAAAAAACAACGCATTGACGAATTTATTACGACAAGCCTTACAAATAAAAGTGTAGAGTATAAAAGACGAATTCTTTTGGCGCCAAAATATTATTTTCGAAATGGAAATTAGACGAGAAAGCTCTTTTAATATATGAAAAAAGTTGGGAATATTTAGACGGTGCCTAAAATTCTGATTTTTATTGTAAATTATTCACTGGAATGTGTATAAGAATTTTAATTAGAGTCCGTACAACTTGATGACGTTTAAAATGGCGCCATTTGCTTTTAAAATATTGTTCCACCATACTCTGTAACAATTGATTTTACGAAAAATGTAAACAAAATCATAACCTAATTTGTTCTAATTTTCCCATATAGAGAAATAAAATCACATTAAATTATGAATGATGTTGAGAGCATGAAATTGACATAAATGCATCCATCCTTACGCCATTTTGTTGATTTCTGTGGCAGAATTATATCAAAATGGGTGGGTAAAATAGGTAACCTTGTTTAAATTTTTCGTAAACCAATTGGTATACACTATAACAACGGTTGTGGTCCAACTATGTTATACTTTTTAGATGTAGCTAGTATAATCGACGTTATTGTAGATTTACGACGAAACGAAAGCAATTTAACGAAATTAATTTTCGCTGAGAACGTCATTAATTTTGTCGGACTTTTTAGTCGTCGAGTGTGTGTATAGTTTCATACGTAAGTGTCAATTTTGACGTCCTATTCGGAAACTATGTAGATTATAAAAAAGAAAATCGTGTACCTATACATTCTAAATATTGTTTTGTTATGCTTTTTATAAAAAGATTGTATAAAGTTAACGATGTATTGTAAAAAAAATGATATTTTTTCCATTTCACTAATTAAAAAAAAACCTTGCCAAAAATTAGTGTTACCAGCTCTTTGCGTGTAAAAACTACTACATATTTAGCGTACAACTTGCAATTGCTTCTGTGTACACCAGTCCAATATTACGTAGCGTAGCAGCGTGTACATAGCCCGTGTATGTACAATATATTATATACATACATAGTGAGTATTATAAAAGTATTTTTGCATGATTAATTATTGTAAAAGTGTCCGATTATGTGTAGTGAGACGTGTGGTTTACTTACCACGTTTTTGTATTTCCTTTTGACTTAGAATTAGCCGGCTAGTTGGTAATACCCCTTGCTGATATTTTAATATATATAGCTGCTCGCTGGATTAGTCGGCTAAAAATAAAAACTAAATGTATTTTCTTATAGTTTTAGCTACAAAATTCCTATTGTTGAATACTGTTGTTTATTGAATTAATATTTGTAATGCCAACGTCGTTAGTAAACCACGCTGTATTAAAAATCATAAAAATTATATAAAAATATAATGTTTGTGAGTAGCCACGCGTTCGGCGCAGTGAAAGCGTCACTTTGCAATAACTTTTCTATACGACAAATTAACTATATAAATTGTAAAGCGAGAATATGAATAGTGTCGGTAGTGTGCGCAGGAGTGATTACGTGCCCCGCACGAGACGTTATGAAACTCAATAAATATTCTTAGATCTTCTATTTCGCAAATACAATTTGAGAAAAAAAAAATTGACAACCTATTTTTTTATCTTTAGGTATTATTTAATGATGATATTTGTATTAGAAAATTAAAAACTGTGTTCCTTATTACAGAACGATAAAAGTTTTAAATATACGATTTTGAGAACATATTATGGCATGATAAAAATGATGAAGATACAAGCTACGCGTTTACGTTTTAAAAAATGTTGTTAAATCTTTCTGTGTTTTGTATTTTTCAATCCGATTTGTATTTGCGAAGCAGACTGAACTGAAGAAGCAATCTTTAAACAAACTAAAACAATAAAACGTACGAGTCCATAATACAATACTATTTATATTTTTTACTAAAAGATTCGCCTAAATATTTGAACATAGAGATGTAATACAAATTCTTAAAATTATTATAAAAATGCAGAGTAAACTTTTATTTCATCTTAGGCTACGTTACTAGCGGCGAGATAAATTTGACGTTACTAAGCACGCGGTAAATAGTATCCCTGTCTCTGTCACACTACAACTGTTAGAGAGAGACAGGGCATTTAGGTCTGTATTACGGAACGAAACTCCGGCAATCATTTTTTTAAGATGGAAAATCATCAAAAGACACCTCCAGTGTGGGCGGAGCGGGAGGGAGTGTCAGTTTCTTACTGACTAAAACCCATCCATGTTCCTTCCTTCGCCCATTGTGATCCGACGCCGCGGTAACTCTCTCGAACATCCCGCAGCCCCGGCAGGCTGAGGCCTTTTCTTAGCACAGATTTGGAGCCTTAGAATGTGAACTATCGCCCATGAATTGGCTGCTAGAGGCGCTAGTATAATAGGTGCTCTTGCAATGTCCAAGTGTAACTGATCTTTGACATTTTTATCGCTGAATTCAAAAAGACATTGACAGAACCTACTTTTGAAACAAACCTCAGCACACATGTTTGGTAACGTCTATTTATTTTAGCCTCAAAAACTTTTAGGCTAACTTTCGAATTTACAAATTGTTGTAGAAGTTCCCTAGCCAGACGTGCCATGTTTGTATGTAAACGTTCACTTTCTCCCTGTTTCGCTGTAGCGGGCACTGTAATGTAATCTCAGTGTTGGATGCTGGATGTAATGTTAAAATAGTTTCGTGTGATGTGAGCCTCAACTGGTGCCCTGAGTTAAAGTGTTAGGATTCAAATTTGCTTGTCAAACTGACGTGAATTAGGCTGTTTCATAATTTATAGATGGGTAAGCATAAGTACTTTTTGAGTTGTTGATAGTGAATGGCCATTATTGTCTTGAATTCACACAAACTATTTAATCGTTTCAAAATCGCTACGTGAACTTAAACAAAATAATTATAACCTGTGTAGCATTGCATGGCACAAAATCCGTCAGCCATTTTGGTAGAAGTTGACGATTCCTAGTTTCCAATAAGCTTCGACAAAGAGAGCTTTTTTATTTTTTGTTGTACTAAATTAATATTTTAAATGAAATGCTTTACTTCGGGGACCAGTAAATAGCCTTTTTTCCTTTTAAAACCTCATTTAGCTCCTAAACCTTCGGAGCTTTGTATAAATTAGAATGCTAAGACCATTTAACCTCAGTATGTACTCGTTTCGCGTCATATCATCGTTCTGTCGTTCTACTGTTCTTTTAAACGCTTTAAGTCGACGCGTTTGATGTATTAGTGTGCGTTTGTACTGGTGTGTTGACAGTTTGTATGTATATTTATCTGTGCATAACGACACAAAATATGTATTTATCGAACAAAAATTAAAGTGTTTATTTTTTAGCAACAACAGAAAGTGCGTTATAAATGTCTATTTAGACAGTTCCTTGCCGCTGTCCCGACATTTTTGTTGTGTCACAATAAATATCATATACCTCTTTACACTCAGACACTCGCTGTATACACTGAGTGTACGGTGTATACACAAGATGTCTGTGTTTAAAAAACTTTCTCTTACCAAATTTATTGTGATATGGGAATAAGTGTCGCGACAGTGGCAACACCAAAGTGTCAGTTGTGTATGACTACGTCGCACTCTCAGCTGTATAATGACGCTCTCGTCCTGAGGTGAAATGGTCTAAGTTAGAATGATAGACAATAGCGGGATGCTGTGTGCAATATCTAACTACCTCTGCGCTAAAGTGTTGAACACCAAGAAATAAGAATTTATATTATTGTGTATTGTAATATAGGTTTTAATCTGAATATTTTTTTTATTTGACATGTTAAAGTTGATATGGCTATCGTGAAGCTTAGGGCACTTTGTCAAAATTCAAGTAGGTATACTCAAAATTTATAAATCGATGGAGTAATTACGTTTGTACGTTTCTGAGACGTCGAATCAAAAACTTCTATTTGAAATAAAGATTACTTTAGCGTACTTTTTGTGATGTATATCTGTCAAATTATCTAAGCTGGCTTCCCACGGTGCGTGATTCTGCAGGCCGATAACAACGGACAATCACAAGGCTCGAAAACGTCTGCGCTACTACGAACAAGCGCGGTGGACGATACTCTTCCCTCGGTGCAACAATGCGGGTTGGTTCGCAACCGTCTGCAGAATCACACAACGTGGGAAGCCAGCTTAACTGGCATTTTTGTTACAAATCGATGCACTAATAAGTGATATATGTATATGTGTGGTCAGCATCATTCTCAAAATGAAAATGAAAATATTATAATTTAAAATTGTCTTTATGATCTTGCTACCCTGCAGTTTAATATATAGTTTTTACTACTTGCTACCAACAAAATAATCTGTTGTTTTCTTCTCATCTTTGAGCGATGATACTGACTATGCATATAAATGTCATACAAAAGCTTATAATATGACACTTTATAAAACTTAAAACCACATTTACAAATTGTTTTTTTTACAATAATAACAAAAATAATCG
Organism: Pyrrhia umbra; assembly: GCA_963891755.1. Taxonomy (NCBI): domain Eukaryota; kingdom Metazoa; phylum Arthropoda; class Insecta; order Lepidoptera; family Noctuidae; genus Pyrrhia; species Pyrrhia umbra. Next base: position 5,887,125 of record OY982947.1, on the reverse strand, counting down.
AATCAACTGCAATAAATAGAATAAAACGTACTCCGAATTTAATCTGTGCATTACATTTTTAATACAGTGCTACCAACATTAGATTATGTTAGTTTTAATGGCGGCAACGTCTGTGTTGCCAGTTTAAAAATAATGTACGAATTTGGTAATATTTTTGTGTGTTGTACTTTGCTTGCTTGAGTCTTGGGGAGGCTATGATTGTTGGTATGATCGATGGATGAGGGCGCTCGCACGCTGTTACACAGCCCGTGTGAGATGGACCGCGGCCTGGTACCACACTACTGCAAAAAAAGTCATTTTGAATAGCGACTGTTTGTTTTAATTTTTAATTTTATCATCCTTGCCTTATTTATAAAAAAAAACTATTAATATTATAGAATCATAGCGTGGCAACTTGTGTGGTAGCATTTTTTAATGTATGCAGGGCTGTAGCTAGAGGCCAATTTAAGGTAGGGCAGCATTGGTTACAGGTAGGATGGAAGTAAAAAAAATATCATATTTGATCTGACCTCGAATCAATCACCTGTAGTTATTTTTTTTAATCTCAAACAATTTACTTAAATATAATAATCTATCTTCGTTTTTGGTATTTTTAAGGTAGGGCATTGTCATTTCAAGGTAGGGCAATGCCTCACAATGGCCCCTTAGCTACGGCCGTGAATGTATGAATGTTTCTTAGTCTGTTGCTAGCATAATGCTAATTAACGGCAAGGGCCATCGACGCGTTATCGCGGCGTCTGCGCTGCGCATACGTTCATCGAACGCCTTCGCTGAATAAACGCTGGTGTGAAGGTGCTCTTAGGCTACTTTTCATCCGGATGCCTTCAGTATTTCCCTCCAAACACGAGTAAAACCGCAGGAAATTGCTAGTATTTTAACACATACACTGCCATCCCAAATAATTTGAAGGCCTAACCTACGCTAGCGTCAGGCACCTGTGCCTGACATGGCAGGAAAAGGGTTAATAAAAACCACTCAAAAACTCCCATTATTTCAACCCTCAACACTCCACCTAGTGAGTAAAGACCTAAGTTGGCATGTGTCTCTAAACAAATCTAATTTAACTAGTTTTCCTCCAGCGGCTTAAACCTGCGTGGGCCTGGGCTATGGGTATAATTTCGGAAAACCCTTTCTTACCGGATGCCTACGTCAGACAAAGAACACACCCTCCAAGTTTCAGGTCTCTACGATCAGCGGTTTAGACTGTGCGTTGATCCGTCAGTCATTCAGGACAAAGCATTTTATATGGAAGAAGATTATTTGAAAAGTAAACAGCTTTTAATACAATAAAAAAACAGTGTTTTACATGGAGCGACTGCTTATCTAACTTCCACAGCCCAGTTACCGGGTAACACGATACCCTTTAGTAACACTTTTTGTCAGACTTACTGGCTTCTGACTACCCGTAACGACTGTCAAAGATGTACAAATTACAGCCGAGACCAACAGCTTAACGTGCTTTCTGAAGCACGGCGGAGTCTCGCTATGACATAGATCCATAGTCACCCATCCACGGGCCGAATCGCAGCTTAACCTTTGATCGATCGACCCGTGCTTCTTCTTCTCCAAACAGTTATTGGTTCTTCTTCAAGCTGCAGATTATACCAGACTAACAAGCCCTAGTGTCAGAGTTTTATCAAACCCACATGACGGCCTCTGACATGGAATTGTAACAACTACTGCTATCAAGCAGGCACGGGGGTGTAACACCACCAACTTCCTAACTCTGGGCTGGTTTGTGACATTTTCCAAAATCCATAAAGCGATTTTGGAATTGAAACTGAGACATCGTTTACAGCAGTCGCGTTATACGACCACTTGACCAACGAGGTAGTAAGTTACACGCTCGGCTATTCCATTTCTATGGCTGGATTTCAGTTTTCTTTCATATTTATTCAGTGAGACTCCGAGCGTTGGAGGGTGAGCGCGCGTCGCGTGTTGCTACACGATCAATTTTACGTAAATATTTTAGTTTCAAAGTGATTTCAGTATAAGAATTGCAGCTGACATTCAATTGGACAATAAGGTATGCATTTATTAATATAAAAAATACGACTTAACTATTTGTAAAATGATTTTATTCTCGAAAACTAATTTTGCAAGTGTTGGTTAAATGTTGAGGTTACCGCGAAAATTTTAGCGTTTTGTAACTTCCCGGGACATAATATGGATCTAAATTAGCTTATCGCACACGTCGTTGCTCGCAATTATTATAGAAATTAAACACAGTCACAAATTTATAGGTTGGTACCTAATAAAGATTGATGTAGGTAGTTCCAGGATTATCCATTGTCTATATCTATACTAATATTATAAAGACGAAAGATTTGTTTGTTTGTAGGGATTTAACTCAAAAACTACTGGAGCGATTTTAAAAATTCTTTCACCGTTAGAAAGCTTCATCTTTATGAAGTGTCATAGGCTATATTTATTTCCAGAAATAATTAAGGATCGATACTAAAAATTTAATAATATAACCCAAGGTGTAAAAAAAATGTCCACGCTGAAAGCTAGTTGCAAAATAAAATTAATAGCGGTTTCTCGCACTTACGCGTCGTTATATCACCCCCGTATAAAAAGTAGACTATAACCGTCCCATCTACCTCTGTGCCAAGTTTCATCCAATTCGTTTAATTATATCTGAGGGAGAGATCGGAAAAAGATGACCCATCCATCCTTTAGTTTTCTTACAGCTTAACTTAGTCATAATAAATCTTTTCTTGTTGTTTTTATGATACTCGTATAATATAATTTGTGGATATTTTTTTATATTAAAAATGTTGCCTTCACACTCTTCGACGCAAAACTAAATCTTGATAGAATTCTTATCGTAGAATTTATACGTTTCGAATGCCTTTGGAAACTAATTTATTTAAAAAAAATGTAGATGTTGTATTCTAACTGGTACCTACCTATAATAAAAAACTTTCCTTGAATAATTATGCATTTAAGTAGCGAAAACCCCATTCAAATAGGATCAGTGGTTTTTGAGAAAATCGCGGACATACAAACTTCTATACATAATACAAAATGCGAAAGTGAATTTTTACGCTTTCACGGTAAAACGGCTTAACTGATTTGGATGAAATTTGGTGTGGACATAGATATATCCCTGGAACAGGGCTGTAGGTAGAGTTGAATTTAGGGTAGGGCAGCATTGGTTACAGGAAGGGCGGAAGTGAAAATTTTATCATATTTGATCTGCCGTCGAAGCACGAGCTCCTAAATCACCTATTGCTACATTTTTTTTTATCTCAAACTATGAACAAATAATTTACTTAAATATAATAATCTATCTTAGTTTCTGGTATTTTAAAGGTAGGGCATTGTGATTTTAAGATAGGGCATTGCCCCACAATGCCCCTTCTAGCTACGGTTAAATGCTAAATTTTATTCAGCTGCGTTAAACAGTTCCTCCGGGACGCGGGTGAAAACGCGGCAAACAGCCAGTTCCAAGATAATTGTTTCAAATAGAGTTGAGTGACCCGCCGTACTAGGAATTCACAATTGAATTAAATATTAGCCAGCCTTCAGTTCCCGAGGGGCGACTGAAAATTACAGTCCCAGAACTAAGTTATACTTCTTTGCCTGTATCATTATTTTTTGAAGGAAAAAAAAACATTGTTAGTTTTAATTGTTCCGTTACACAATTAAAAAAGTCAATTGGGATTTTATTTAATTAAAAAAAAACGGCCCAGTACGTGTCGGGCCACGCGCAGTAGGGTTCCGTAGCAGGTCTTAGTTAGTTGACTATAACTCTGTAACCGGTTAAGCCTACTAAGCCGGGATAGTTTTTTCTTTAAGTTCATTATAAAGTGATTTGTTTCACAATTCTAAGGACAGCCATTCAAAAGTTAGAGGGAGGTGGGGACGCTCGTATCGAACAAAAATTTGCACTTAAATGCTAGATATTTCGCAAATGGCTCACTTAACTGAAAAATGGTCTTCACACACCTATAATATTTTTGAAAGACCTATCCAACGATACCCCACACGAAGGGATACGCGAAAAAAAAAGCATCCCCACTTTACGAGTATTTCAAAACTTCATTTTACCACTTTGTCGGCGTGGTCAATATGCATATCCATACTAAATTTCAGCTTCCTAGTACTAAGAACCTCTGAGCTATGCCGCGGACAGACAGACGGACATGGCCAAACTATGTATAAGGATTTATTTTTGACTATGGAATCCTAAAAATGCAAAAGCAACTTGGTTACGCTTTCACAGTAAAACGGCTGAACAGATTAAGATGAAATTTGGTATGCAGATAGACTGACCCCTAGGGAAGGGCATAGGGTAGTTTTTATCCGGGTGCGTGATGTAGTTTCTACAGGAGGCAGGTGAAACTGCGGGCTATACTTAGTCATCAGCATCAGCAGCCCAGCCCTTTCCCAACTATGTTGGGGTCGGCTTCCAGTCTAAACCAGATGGAGCTGAGTACCAGTGTTTTACATGGAGCGACTGCCTATCTGACCTCCACAACCCAGTTACCGCGTAACACGGTACCCCTTGGTTAGACTGGCCGTCAGACTTTCTGGCGTCTGACTACCCGTAACGACTGTCAAAGATCTACAAATGACAGCCGGGACCAACAGCTTAACGTGCTTTCCGAGGCACGGAGGAGTCTCGCTATGACATAGATGGTCACTCATCCACGGACCGACCGCGCAATGCGCAGCTTAACCTTTTATCGGTCAATCCGTGCGGCTGTTACTTAGCCACGAGCTCCTCTATATATACTTAGTACAGTATGAAAACTGCTTTTGTATTGAAAACAATGTCATATCGTGTGTCCCACATTTCCTAATGATCTTTTTGTATCTAAATGACATTACAAAAGCTCAATAACTAGGTTAAACTCACTTGATACAGCTATTAAGGGACTACATTATTATTTTAAGTGGCCAAATTGTTTGTTTGTAAGTTTTAATCTCCGAAATTACTGAAGCAATTTTGAAAAGTTTCACTTATTACACTATATCTGATAGCCCTCCTTATAAATCCTAGCTAATATTAAAAATACGGATGTGAATTTGTTTATTGTTACGCTTTAATGGTAAAACTGCTGACCCTTTCCCGATGATATTAAGTATAGAGATAGATGAAATCCCGAAAACGGTTATAATTATTTTTTTTCACTCCCGACTATAATTTATAGATCTTTGACAGTCGTTACGGGTAGTCTGAAGCCAGAAAGTGTGACAACCAGTCTCACCAAGGGGTATCGTGTTACCCGGTAACTGGGTTGTGGAGGCCAGATAGGCAGTCGCTCCATGTAAAACTCTAGTACTCAGCTGCATCCTGTTAGACTGGAAGCCGATCTCAACATAGTTGAGAAAATGTCTAAATTTACCTAGTAGATGATGAAAAAAATTTAAAATAAACGATATATTTTCCTAGTCCATTATCATCCTATCACAATAGCATAAGTAGTAATTTTCATGTTTTGCAATAGTCCTACACAAGCTGGGAATTGTCCCTGGATGCATTTCTATCTATACTAATATTATAAAGAGAAAAAGATTTGTTTGTTTGTAGATTTTTAACCCAAAAACTACTGGACCGATTTTAAAAATTCTTTCACCGTTAGAAAGCTACATCTTTTCGAAGTGTCATAGGCTATATTTATGTCCAGAAATAATTAGGGATCCCTACTAAAACTTGAATAATGTAACCCAAGGTGTAAAAAAAATGTCCACGCGGGAGAAGCCGCGGGCGGAAAGCTAGTAGTGTATACAAGGATAACAGCTGTCTCAAAGGGCTTCTGTACGGACTCGTCGGGACTCTGTAGCCCTGTGCATGGTAGGAATTATATTTAAATAAAGACCTTTTTTGTACGTTTTTCCAGATACTTACCTTTTATCAATAAAATGGATAACAAGACCACGACGAAGACTTCGAAAGTCGCCGCATGGATACTGATGACAGTCAACTTTATTGTTATGGTAAGCTAAAACTTCTGAATATTCTTATACACTTTATCTATTCAATTCAAATTTATTTCAATTAAGCCTAATAACAAGCACATTTGAAAGTCGAAAAAGAAAAAAAAATAGTTGCCCATTCCAAAAAGTAGTTTCATATGGAGAAGAACGGGCAAGAAACTCCATGGTCACTCTTTTTAACAATATTTTTCAAAAATTCAAGAATTTCCCAAATTTCTTGTTGATGTTATCAATATCTCAAGGTAAATAATGTATGTTAATATATTCTGCCAGCCCTGAATGCCATTGCCAATGTCTAGCCTTGATTTAAACCTTGATTTTACTAACCCAAACACTTGACCTTGTTATTTTAACCGGATAAAGAAAATTACTACCATTTTAAGGCCCAAGTTCACCAACAAGATAACGGCCCGATCAACTGTAAACAGCTGTTTAGCATAAATTCAAACTTCTACCATACGATGGATAACCTATCATTTGGGATTTTTATTCCTAAAACGGTCGATTACCAAGCCGGAGTTGAACAAGAAGTTGACAACACGAAAATTCCCGCTTCGTGGTTAAAAAAGGTTTTCGTTTAGCGGGCCGATTATATACAGCCAGCCTTTTGGGCACGATTCCCGTTGACAGCGATGCGGATGAATATTTTTGATGCTTTAGTATATTAAATTAATGTTCATTATATTTTAATCACTACATAGTATAAAACAAAGTCGCTTCCCGCTGTCTGTCCCTATGAATGCTTAGGTCTTTAAAACTACGCAACGGATTTTGATGCGGTTTTTTTTAATAGATAGAGTGATTGAAGAGGAAGGTTTATAATGTGTAATAACCAAGCATTGCACCCGTGCGAAGCCGGGGCAGGTCGCTAGTATTGTAAATAAAAAAAAAACTTATTTTGTCGTTACAGATGGTCTGCATATTGATAGTGACGGTTGGTTTGTGGATCATCTCATCTCCGGGAACTCTATCGGCTGCTATCGACGTGACAGGCAGCGCCACAATGAAGGTGAGATTATCCAAATATGTGATAACCGCCTGAAATTACGAATAAATATTTCTACCATCAACCTATATATATTGTCCCACTGCTGGGCGCAGGCCTCTTCTCACACAGAGAAGGCATGAGCATTGATCACCACGCTTGCTCAAAGCAGATTAGCGATTTCAGACTTTTTAGTCCAGGTTTCCTCACGATGTTTTCCTTCACCGTTAGTCAATGACGTCTAAGATATACTTAGAAAGTACATACGACTTTAGAAAAGTTACATTGGTACTTGCCAGGTTTCGAAACTGCACACTCTTAGACAGGTGCCTTAACCACTAGGCCACCTCGACTTAACGACGATGACTGTTTGTCTAATTTAAAAAAAAACTATGCTTATTTACGTGAAATATTGCTATCATAATTATGTTAACGTAAAACGTAAAAGTATAAAGTAAAGATATGAATAGCAAGTCAAATAACAATGGTTTCGTGATAGGACACCGTGGCGAGCGCATGAATTATATATTATCGTTCGGCGCAAACTATCTAGGGCACGATGTTTAATATTAAAATGACAATACTACGGTGTATCATATCATTGCTTTGTGAAAGAGTTTTCGTATTTTTAACCGACTTCAAAAAAGGAGGAGGTTCTCAATTCGACTGTTTTTTTTTATGTTTGTTACCTCATTACTTTCGACTGGGTGAACCGACTTCTAAAAACACTGAATAGAGTTTTTTTTTATAAAAACGCTTGTCGACCATCGCTCTATTCGTTCTAGAAGTCGGTGACAGAAGACTAACAATAACTTACGAGACACCGACTTCTAGAGCGATGTTATGTAGTGCGTCAGAGATGTTCACACAGAATCGCACTGATGGCTTCCACGCTATCATGCGGAAGAAAATAGCGTCGGTAGTAGCGAGAACCCGGGCCAGTGGCAACAGTATTCTAGAAACAGTGGCAAAGAGGGTGTTTTCCCCTTTTTTGAGACATTTTGTGGAGAGGATGGCCGCTTGAAAAACTTGTTTTCATCCTCTGTACAAGATGACTCAAATTCTTTTATATTATTTTTATTTTTTGTATGTACTAACATTAGATATAAGGTACGCTACTAACATTATGGATTCTGTTGTCCGTTTTTTTTAATAAATTAAATTATGGCCGACAAGCGTTTAAATAAAATTTGTTTTTCCTTTTCAGTGTTTTTGGAAGTAGGTTTTTTTTTTGTAAAAGGTTTTTAACGTAAGTACCTACCGCAATACGTAACTATTGTTTTTTTTATTTTCATAAATAGATATATGATATATCCACAATAGGTACATGCCTACATGACATGATCGGAATCTACCACTGTATTCAGGTCACGTGGTAATTATCAACAATAGCTGGAAGTAGGGCGCTTCGGAGAGTGACTGGGCGAACTAAAGTAGAACACATTATGAAGGATAAAGGTAAAATGTGCATATCTGTGTTTTATAATTAAAGGGTTCCGTACCAAAATTGGTAAAAAGGAACCCTAAGGCGTCCATATACCGTGTTCCGTCAGGGACGGGGAAAAAATCTGTTACATACTACTTGTACGAACTCGTTCACACATCTCCGTGTCAGGGGCATCCGGATCGTCAGTGTCGGACGCACGGACGCTCTGACAGTGCTATCCGATTTTTATCTAGGTACATTGACAGCCGTTTAATAAATATACGTTTTGCCGGCTGATAGTCTTCTTATTGATCTACTTCTTCTTCTAGCGCTATTGCAATGATTGCTAATTCTTCATTGTTAAATAAAGACATCGTGTTTGAATACGGGTGACGGATGGCACGTCCCTGACGGGAACACTGACACGGACAACTCGGAACACGGATAGCACTGATCCGGAAATTTGTGGATAGCGCCCTATAGGGTTATCTTTAACTTTTTTATTTGCAACTAGCTTTTGCCAGCGACTTCGTCCGCGTGGAATAGTGGTGCTCCGCTCCTATTGGTCTTAGCGTGATGATATATAGCCTATAGCCTTCCTCGATAAATTGACCATCTTACACTGAAATAATTATTTAAATCGGACCAGCGGTTCCTGAGATTAGCGCGTTTAAACAAAATGACAACATTTCCCTTCACTGCACTGCTCCTATTGATTGTAGCGTGATGAAAAGTATACTATAACCAGCTCAGGAGTATGACAAATAATTTTACCAAGTTTCGTTAAAATCCGTCGAGTAGTTTTTGTTTCTATAGAGTTTATACAGACAGCCAGGCAAATATTTTACTGATTGCATTTTTGGCATCAGTATCGATCCCTAATCACCCCCTGATAGTTATTTTGGAAATATATTTCATGTACAGAATTGACCTATCTACAGATTTATTATAAGTATAGAAGAAGATAAAAATAATAATAATTAGCAAAACCGGACAACTCCTTAAATGAAAGAAAGAAAGAATGAAAAAAGAAAGAAAGCAAGCAAGAAAGAATGAAAAAAAATCATGTTTATATGGTATCGCGACAAGCTTATGATAAAATTAATAATACCTATTTTTTAAGATTTATTTTTGGTACTTAATCATGTAAAAAATCATTAAATGAGTTCATATTTTTCGGGATAATACCTAATCAAGTTACAGTTTTGTTTTTTATCTGTTAGTTCATACAGTTAAAGTTATTTTTATTCAGTGGTTTCAATCATATTGTATAGAAGTGCTCGTCACGGGGTAGCACCGTGGCCCGGTCATAGTGTGGCATGTCGGAAGCCATTATGTCATATCAACAGAAGGTATACCATGTAATCATGGAGTTTAAAATCGATCCTTTTATGAGATAGATTAATCGTTTAGTTTAATAACGTTGGATAGGTCAGTTTTAAGGGTTTTGTAGTCGACAAGGAACCATTACACTTTCGCTATGTCCGTCTGTCTGTCTTTCTGTACGAGGTATAGCTCAGAAAGCTGAAATTTGAAATGGATATGCATAATGATTACGCTGAAAAAGTGGTAATATATATTTTTTAAATATATTTTTAAGGGTGCCGTAATACGCGTAAAGTTTGTCGGCGTAAGCAAAATATATTGATATAAAAATAGTGCATAAACGGAACGTTCTGTGAATATTGTCCGGTTAAGCACAATGCAAGAGGTTATGTAGAAAAAAACCGGCCAAGTGCGTGTCGGGCCACGCGCAGTAGGGTTCCGTAGTAGGAGTTAGTTAGTAGACTATAACTCTGTAACCGGTTAAGCCTACTTAGCCGTGATAGTTTTCCTTGTAAGTTCATTACATGTACTACGTCTGTGATTTTTTCACATTTCTAGGTACAGCCATTCAAAAGTTAGAGGGGGGGGTAACTCGTATCGAACAAAAATTTGCACTGAAAAGCTAAATATTTCGCAAATGGCTCGCTTAACCAAAAAATGGTCTTCACACACCCATAATATTTTTAAAAGACCTATCTAACGATACCCCACACCAAGGGGTACGCGAGAAAAAAAAATTCATCCCTACTTTACATGTTTGGGAGCTACCCTAAAAAAAAATATTTTTCAAAATTTTATTTTACCACTTTTTCGGCGTAATCAATATACATATTCATACCAAATTTCAGCTTTCTAATAACAAAAACCACGGAGCTATGCCGCGGACAGACAGACAGACAGACAGACAGACAGACAGACAAACAGACAGACAGACAGACAGACGGACAGAGCGAAACTATAAGGGTTCCTTGTCGGACTACGGAACCCTAAAAAAGAACGTTCTGTGACGTAATCGTACTTCTCAATGAATCAGGCGAGTCGTGGAGGGGAGCGGCCTTTATAACGCAGCGCAGCGAGCGACAAGGGGCATTGCTATTCTAGCAAGCGTACCGTGCACAGCTCTGATTGTGTCACAGATCTCGCCTTAATATAAATCTAAATTATTCTTTTATTTATGTTAATTGTTTATATATGTACTTTAATTACCGCTTAATTATGATTGATAAACTGGTTATATTTATTCAGTATTTTCTTATAAAAAAGTAAGTCTAAACCCCTCGCAATTGCGAAATTTAATTTAAAGTGCAATTTTTTGTAAAGTCACATTGGTACGTGCCAGGTTTTCAATCCGCACTAGAGGCAGGTGCCTTAGCCACTAGGCCACCACAACTTGGACGGATGCGAAACGACAGGGGAACTGATGATAATTTTGTTCACAGGCCTTGCTACAAGATATGATGACATTACAAGTTGGGATAGCAGTGACAGCGGTCGCCATCTTCCTATTCTTCGTCTGCTTCATGGGGTTCTACGGGGCTATCACTAGATCACCATTCCTGCTGTTTATGGTAAAATTCTTACGGTATTATTAAACTTCTAAAACCCGGTTGCACCGAATAATATCCGGTTACTTGTACGTGAAACGGAAGAACTGTCATTCAAGATCTGTCAAAATCTATTACTAATATAATAAAGCAGAAGAGTTTGTTTGTTTGTTTGAACGCGCTAATCTCAGGATATACTTGTACGATTTAAAAAAATCTTTCAGTGTTAGATAGCCCATTTATTGAGGAAGGCTATAGGCTATATATCATCACGCTAAAACCAATAGGAGCGGAACACCACTATTCCACGCGGACGAAGTCGCGGGCAGAAGCTAGGAAAGGATAAAATTGAAATTATAATGATTTATAACTTAAACATCATCATGAGGAGCTCGTGGCTAAGTAACAGCCGCACGGCTCAACCGATCAAAACATCATTAAGCTGCGCTTGGCGCGGTCGGTCCGTAGATGGGTGTCCATTCTTTTCATAGCGAGACTCCTCCGTGCTGTTGGTCCCGGCTGTCATTTGTAGATCTTTGACAGTCTTTACGGGTAGTACGAAGCCAGAAAGTGTGAAAACCAGTCTTACAAAGGTATCATGTTACCCGGTTACTGGGTTGTGGAGTTTAGATAGGCAGTCGCTCCATGTAAAACACTGGTACTCGGCTAAATGCGGTTAGACTGGAAGCCGACCAACATAGTTGGGTAAAGGCTTGCAAGATGCAATCCATTTTTTTTAAATATTTTGTATTCCAGTACTCTGCGATAGTGCTACTGCTCTTGTTGCTGGAATGCGCCCTACTCTACTACTTCTCAAGCAATCTCGTCGAGGTAAGTTGTGTCAAAAGTCATAAATATAACTTTTTACTAGTACTTTTCCGCGTAATATCAAATTAACTTCCTTTCTTCTTTTTTTTTCATTCTCACACATTCACATATCTTTCATCTAATTGTTCAATCTTTTTCAAGCTATGTCGTCGGTAACATAGATGTACATTATTGTTTCAGAAAGGACTACAAGATGATGGCCAGTGGACTCACGCTACGAGACTGGCTTTCAAATGCTGTGAACTCAAGTAAGTACATATCTCTCTATCAGCGGCGTGCACAGAGTTTTTAGGTAGGGTAGGCAGAAAAGCCAAAAAGTTTTTATACGGAAAATCGATAGGTAGGTACCTATCTTAATTACTCGCGAAGCGGCTTGCCGCTAGCGTGCGAGCCGAGCAGCGCACGACCTTACTACGATAGGTAGGTACGCCCGAGAGATGCGCCGCCGCGCCGCGCACGGGCCAAATGTGCCTAAACTGCTGAGTGACACCTGGTGACACCAGCCTGGCTTTGGTACCCACTTTTCAAAAATACATTCCGCATGTTGGTTTTGGTTCGTCGTCTTGTCGATCAAATAATGATGCATGTAATATGCCGCCTCAAATAATCATAGATTCAGATTTGATTAAAAAAACTTGCACATGAATATCTAAGAGCAATTTCGTAAATAGTTTTCCATAACTCAGTCGTATTTCGCATGAAAGTTGACCTCTCTTAATAACTTCCCTTATTCACTGAGGAACAAATTCTTTTACGTAAAGTGAACTCATGTTTACTTCAAAAACTAACAATAAAAAAGTGATTGAATAATAATTCGGTTTCGATCTTTTCAATACGATTTTCTCCAAGTGTACGGAAGCTTCTAAGTCATATTGCTCGTGGTTTTTTCTACCGTAGGAGATAAATATGAATAGGTGAAACCTGCGTTGTTCCAGACGGTTTTATTGCGGTAAAAAATAAATTTAAAAAAACTACGTTTAAAAAAACCGACTTCAAAAAAAAACTAAAAAGTATTAAAAAAGTATAAAATAACTTAATAAAGATTTAACACAAACCTAATACCTTTAATATTAATAAAACACCATTATTTGTATGTGCTACCTATTGACAGGTTTAAAGTCGGTGCCAAGCCAAATGTAATAGTGTTACTCATTCAGGTATTAAAAAGTTTTCATCTGTTTCACATTAATTCACATTGTTCTTTAAGTTTATTTACGTAGGTTAATCTTTAGGAATTTCATTTTGTTTAGGACTTGGCACCGACTTCAAACCTGTCAATAGGTAACACATACAAATAATGGTGTTTTATTAATATTAAAGGTATTAGGTTTGTGTTAAATCTTTATTAAGTTATTTTATACTTTTTTAATACTTTTTAGTTTTTTTTTGAAGTCGGTTTTTTTAAACGTAGTTTTTTTAAATTTATTTTTTACTTTTTAGTGTCTGTAATAAGTTGCTCTGTAAACTACAGTATTTTTTACAGGATTTTTATAGATTACATAAGGAAGGCTATAACATTTCGTTGTTTTTATTGTCATAATTATATGTTAAATAGTTTTTTTTTAAGTAGCTATGGGTAGGCCTACGAAAGGTGCAGCTTTAAACAATATAGATCAAGAAACGGGAACGGAAAATATAAATCGACTCCGAAACAATTACGTCATCGATGTAAACAAAAATGTAAAAAATGTTCACAAAATGAAAACTACTGGGCCAAACCATGTGAAATTTTTATGGGACCAAATGGCATCTATTCCGCATCAAACTAAAAAAGAATCACGTAAATCGGATCATAAATCTCAGCGTAATCGGTGTACATACATAGAAAAAAAAAAAAAAAAAAAAAAAATACCGATCGAATTGAGAACCTCCTCCTTTTTTTGAAGTCGGTTAAAAATAGTAGGTAAGTAAGGGAAATAGCGTGTATGCAATCCGAGAGCTAATAATAGGAATCAAATTGTTTAGTATTGAATATACGATTGATTGACCTTATACCTTTAGTTTGTATAAATTGTATCTGATTTGGTGTATAGGTGCTGCGGCCTTTCGCTATCACTTGTTTTTTTCTTCGAAAGATAGTTTTACAAACGCATCATTTTTAATTTTCTATACACACACACACCACCTGAACAACTTTCACAGTGAATATATTCCATTTCACACTATTATCAACGCTTAAAACTTACTATTATTAAAATATTAAGAAATATTCGCTAGCACAGAACAAGTCAGATAAACAATAACAACGGCGGGCGACGCGCGCGAAACTCACGTCACAGAAAAAAAATACGACTAAAAGAAATGTTGTTTACTTAGAGATAAGAAAGTCAAAACATGCTACTTTTTAAAATAGTTACATTACATCATAATGTAGATCGGTTCGGAAAACATCGGCCACCGTCCCTTGTGGCCTTGTCGATAGCCGAAGGTTTCCGAACCGATGTTTCCGTCGTATAAATCGCAAAAAGACACAGCCTTTTTTGTTATTTGTGTGCGTAATTTGTGTCAATGTGTGCAAAATATTTATACGAACGCACACTGCATTGTATTCGCATGTCTACGAGTCTTCTTACAAATACTATTATACGAAATGAGGCAATCACGTTTTCTGTCTATTTTCGCTAGGGGCGCCCTAGTACCGCGCAAACTTTTGTGTGTTGTTGAAATGTATCGCGAGTATTGATTCTTCGTAATAGGTACCACCAATATTCGACAGGTGGAGCTGATTTAAGTTTCAAGATTTTTTTATTAATAGTAATTACTCTGAGATAAAATATTAGATACTTATTAAAATAAAATAAAGATAGTAAATATTTTCTGAGTTATGTAGGGTAGGCAGTGTCTTTTTGCCTATATGAACTGCACGCCACTGCTCTCTATATAACTATTCTCTCGGCCTCTCACTTAAAACAGCTCATTAATTTTGAATCTGTACAAGAATTTTCTTGAATTTAAGCTAAAATCCAGCACAATTACACGAGCGGGCAATCGAAATAAGCCACATTGAAATCGGTTCATCTGTTTGGGAGCTACGATATCACAAACAAACGTACAAGATACACAAGTTCATCATATAACAGTCCTTTTTTATTGTTGTAAACAAGAAAAAATAGATCAGTCCAATTTCATTGTAGACTAGCCAGGTACGCAGGAAATATTATAGTGCACGCGCGCTTGCAGACACAGATGCACTCTTTACTCCCTCACTCTCACAGTCCTCAGGGACACAACCCGACACGACCGGGGAGAGATCACAAGCAGGACCGACAGCGACGCGTGCGAGCCGAGGCACGGGTTACTTTGCATATGTGGTGGTGACCACTTACTTATGGTTAACTGTTGTGTATTTTATTTTGAAGTCATGGTGTCCTAGTGGTTAAGGCATCTGCTTCTCGTTTATGAGTGTATGGGTTCGAAATCTGACAAGCAATGTGACTTATATCTGGTGAAGGAAAGCATCGTGAGGAAACCTGGACTTAAAAAGTCTTAATCACCAATCCGCCTTGAGCGCACGTGGTGATCAATGCTCATGCCTTCTCTGTGTGAGAAGAGGCTTGTGCCCAGCAGTGGGACAATATATAGGCTAATGATGATGATGGTTTTGCTACAGCTCCTCAATACCTGATGTGAAGAAGCCTCCGTGGTCTTGTTGTGGCGCTGATGCTTATCCTGACAATTGCACTTCGACGAAAGTATTTAAAAAGGTATGGTACTATCTACCCACTCAAACACATAGACTCCACAGTTGGATATAGAGGCTGTCATTCGTCCGGGTTTTCCCGGATTTGTCCTAGTTTAGAGGGCGTCTGTGGTGCGTCCGGGTTTTCAAAGAGCGTCCGGAAAAAAAAACCCTTGTTAAGACTGGTTGTCAGACTTTCTGGCTTCTGACTACCCGTAACGACTGTCAAAGATCTACAAATGACAGCCTTGACTAACAGCTTAGCGTGCTTTCTCCTAACTGTAATTTTAACTATTTAAATATGTGTTTGTTTGTTTAGCTATTACAGTGAAATACCTGAACCTAGATAGATATAGAATCTTAACTTAGTTAAGTGTGTTTGTTACGCTTTCACGGTAAAATCGCTGGACCGAATCGCGAGATGCCTTAAAACGTAGCGAAGAACATACAATAGTTTTTATTCCGGTACATGAAGTATTTCCGCCCTTAGCCGAGGCCCGTACCCCACTGAAGTCCATGCCCCCCATGATAGGACCCGAGCCGGCGGCGCGTGTCTGTGTCCACACGCGCCCCCGAGGCGATGCACGGGGTAGGACACCTCACTACCCCGTGCAGGAGACGAGGCCCGGCAGGACGGGCTGGCACCAGTGCGGGGCTGCGGACGAATCTGGATTCCCGCGGCCCCGCGCCCACGTGCGAGAAGCGACACCGGGGTGGTTTTAGCCGATAAGAGTCCGGCACTGTTCCCGGCCTCCCCAGGCCGGGTTCGTCCATGAGGATTTCCCCCAGAAAAAAAAAAAAAAAAAAAAGGCCCGTAACCCACTAGGAGGTGCCCTTAGCGTGTAGTCGCTTAGTTTTGTAAGTTAAGCCCTGGCTGGAGGCCCTAAATTTATTTAAGGCACTTCACAGGCAAGCCCGGTTTAGCAGTCGACATTCTTCTAGGTTGACCTGCGAGATGCCATACACAAAAAAAAATTGAAGTATTTCCCTCAGTATACGAGTGAACGAACAGACAGCTAGTTAAATTGTTTTATTTTTTGTTTCAGGATTGTCAGGCGTCTATAGTTAGCTGGTTGGATCGCTACCAGTTGCCAATATACACATCTTTAGCTGTATTCCATGTTGTGTTGTCGTCTTGCTCTTTTGTGCGACGCTCGTGTCATGCGTCTCGTTCTTACAGCTAGCGTTCGCTACGGCGCGTGAGCGGTGAGTGTTTCTTTCTCTCTTATTAATCTCTCTCTCTGTCTTAATGGTTTAAAACTAGATCAAAAAGGGATTCATCTATTATTTAGTCATCTACCTATTATATTAATTTTAGAAGATATAACCGAATTAAAAATTATCATATTTTTTTTGAGGAAAAAATATTTAAGAATATTCAAAAAAAATATTTAAGAATTTTCTGGCGCTGTCTGTCTTATTGTGATTGATGTTTTTTCTCAGCATCTCCGAATCCTGAGCTCTCTGAAGGTCCAAGAGTTAGACCTGGATGGAGTAGCCGTGTGACGCCAACAGTGGAGCCATCTAGCGAAGATGTCATAATGCTCGTCGTGGGCAGGGCTCGGCTGGGCTGGGTAGACAAGTGAACGCGTGGCTAGGTTGGGTAGACAAGTGAATGCATAGCTGAGCTGGGTACGATAGGATTAGCATGGCTAGCGTTATTGGGTAGGATGGGAAAAGTGCATAAACAAAAAAAAAAATTTATAAGTATTATATATTTTTAAAGCTTTATTAGTAGGTGCAATAGTGACTTAATATTAAGATTGAAGGTAATATTTGAAATCATGTTTTTTTCTTTAGTAGTAATATTTTTGATCACCTAAATATATATAATATATAAATGCTATAAATATAGCTTCATCATCATTACCATCTAGCCGCTGTATAGTATAAAACAAAGTCGCTTCCCGCTGTCTGTCTGTCCCTATGTATGCTTAGATCTTAAAAACAACGCAACGAATTTTGTGCCGTGTTTTTAAAATAGATTGAGTGATTCAATTGGAAGGTTTTAGTATATAATTTGTAAAGTTTTTGTATCCATAAAAATCGCGGGTGAAGCCGCCGGCGGAAAGCTAGTTTTAAATAGACTATTGTTGAAATATTAGAAATTAAAAAATTGAACGTCAAAGTTACAAAAGACAGCCCCCTGAAACGCCCGCCCTTCACCAGTTTGTACATGTTTTAGCTGAGAAGAAGAAGTGGCACAACAAACTCGCCAGCAATTAGAATCATATTATGCAGAATTGTTTATTTATTAACTTATTAGATGACCCTGTAAACTTCGTATCACCTACATATATCTTAGCTTTTTCTCTCACCTTCAAAAAAAACCTTTAAACCATCCCTGGATTACGACAAACATTTCAAAACCAAAATCAGCTAAATCAACCCAGCCGTTCTCGAGTTTTAGCGAGACTAACGTCAGCAATTCATTTTTATAATATAGAAGAAGGTTAATTACGTTTATATTTTAAATTTTAGGAAAATAACCATACGTAAATATAACCTACACATAAGTAGTTTTAACTTCATGCTCAATTAAAGTTTTTAAATTTTAGCCTCATGTTTAATTTTTAGCTAGCCTTTTTCAGCCCGGATGCCTACGTCATACAAAGAACACACCCTCCAAGTTTCAGGTCTCTACGATCAGCGGTTTAGGCTGTGCGTTGATCCGTCAGTCATTCAGGACAAAGCATTTTACATATATACACTCGAGAGCAATGAATCCGGGTCACTTAAAAAATGTTAAAAATCTCGGAAACTAAAAATGATAGGTTAATGCAATAAATTGTATTTAATAGACAATGTAATACTCCTTAAATGAAAGTAAAAAAAATATGAGTCATCATACATTTTATTAACACAAAATTACATAAAGAAAAAAACTGCTGATCTCTCCTTAAAACAAAAATAGGAAACATGTAATTTTTGAACTTTATTACGATTTTCTTGAATTTTAATACTTCGTATTGCCTCCTCGTGCTTCCATTACTGCGTTTACGCGGTTTGGCATGCTGTACACCAAGTTCCTTATACGATTTTGGGGAATATTCTCCCATTCCTCTGTGAGAGCAATTTTGAGCTCACGAAGCGTGATTGGGGGAGGGTTTCGTTGTTTTACGCATCTGCCTAGCTCGTCCCAAGCATGCTCGATCGGGTTGATATCCGGGCTGCGCGCTGGCCACTCCATACGAGTAATGTTCATCTCTTGAAGGTAGTCATTCACAATCCTACCTGTATGAGGTCGGGCATTGTCATGCATAAATATAGCATCCTCACCTAAATTGACCATAAATGGACCAACGTGATCATTGAGGATTTCTTCCACATATCTTTCGCTAGTTAAAGAGCCGTTTTCTATGATCACCAGCTCTGTGCGACTTTCAGAAGAAATTCCGGCCCACACAAGTACAGACCCACCACCGTAGGCTACTTTTTCTTCGATGCATGCTTGCTTGAATCTTTCCCCTGGTCTTCGATACACTCTGTGTCTTCCATCGTGCTTGTAGAGCATAAATTTTGATTCGTCGGAGAACATAACTTTTGACCAATCTTCAATACTCCAATTCACGTGGCTCTGGGCATATCTTAGTCTTGAAATACGATGCCCACGCTCCAGTTTAGGGCCGTTTGCAGGTCTAAGGGGTTTTAAGTTAGATTCAGCAAGCCGACGTCTTACTGTCCATGCACTTGGGTTACTTCCTCCGAGGCGTCGAAACTGATTTGTGAGTTCAGTTCCTGTGAGAAAGCGATTTTGAAGCATGGTGTTCACCAAGTATCGGTCTTCTCGTGCTGTGGTACACCTGGTTCTGCCCGTTCCTGGTCTGCGTAGGTTAGAACCAGTTTCTTCGTAACGTCGGAGAACTCTTTGTACTGTTGACAGCGACACACCGACAGTCCTGGCTGTATCGCGCTGACTCCGGCCGGTTTCCAGCATTGTAAGTATTCTGGTGCATTCTTCAGGCGTAAGCGACATAATTTCAGCTTGAATAATGAATATAGAGCACTATCAACATGGTTTATGTACCCACATAAATGACAGATTACAAACAAAAGCAAAACCAAATGCTGTAATTTCGTAGTTCCATCTTCGAAAGTGGCCCTTTTTCAAATTTGTTTTTTTTATGATATAACTTTACAATAACTAAGAAGTTTTAATACCTTCATTTAAGGAGTATTACATTGTCTATTAAATACAATTTATTGCATTAACCTAGCATTTTTAGTTTCCGAGATTTTTAGGATTCTTTAAGTGACCCGGATTCATTGCTCTCGAGTGTAGATTATGTCCTTATCTAAAATTAGTTTTAGAAAGTTCTTCTAACACTTACTAACTCAATTTACCTTTTTCCCGCCTAATAAAACTTTCGTAAAGTTCAAAGTAGGCTGGACCTACTTGTGCCTAACTACAGTTATCAAGGCCTGTACCACCACGTGTTTTTGCAATCACTATTCAGTTTGAGAGCGTGACACAGCTACTAACGTCGTATAGCTCAGTCTCTTTTTCATAACGAATATAATCTTGTTTTGGCACGTCATGGTAAGGCCCCGGAACTTTTTGTTACCCTCGCCCCTCGTGTTCCGATTCCCACAAGCCACTGCATTACTAAGTTTGGCTCACACGCAAACGTGCCAACGGTAATTGGGTCAAATTGTAATCAATAGCTCAGAGTTCTTTGTTCAAAATATATTATAGTTGTGTATTCCTTTAAAAAAAACAAATGCTATTTATTTGTGTGTTTCTATCGATACAAACTATTTAATTCAATTACTTAGACCATTCTTAAGTTGTTTATTTTACTAGCTATTTACGATATCTCATCATCTGCCTGGCCTTTTCCTATGTTGGGGTCGGCTTCCAGTCTAACCGCATGCAGCTGAGTACCAGTGTTTTACATGGAACGACTGCCGATCTGACCTCCACAACCCAGTAACCGGGTAACACGATACCTCTTGGTAAGAGAAAAGATCTGCAAATGACAGCCAGGACCAACAGCTTAGCGTGCTTTTTGAGGCAACCAATCCGCCTTGAGCAAACTTGGTGATCAATGCTCATGCCTTCTCTGTGTGAGAAGAGATCTGTGCCCAGCAGTGGGACAATATATATGATGATGATGGCATGATATTTGATAAATTACTATAGTACCTCTATTTCATAAATTAATTATTCATATTCAGAAACTTATGTCTATTATATTTACAATATTTAAATATACCTACTGCCTTAATATAATTATATATATACAAATAAAATATAAAATAAAACAAAACTTATAAACTTATTTGATAAATATTTTCAGTAATAATATCCATATTCAATCCTGGTGTCATATGTCTTCTGTGCATCAAGTATGGCCGTCAAATGATTAATTCGCATCGTCTCATGAGAAGGCGCCACCTTTTTAACCTGGGAGCAAAGTCTAAAATTAATTTTTGATCCTGCATACATTTTACACGACTGTCCACAAAAAAGTGTTATGCTTTCACCGTCTTACTAAAAAAACCTATTATATATATATTCTCACCTAATCCTTACTTACTACTTAAGTTCGGATTAACGCTAAACAGCATTTATGAGTGAGATTTTTGCTAATCCATTGCTTAGCTTAATTTGGCTTTTTCCACGCAGACATAAAATCCTAGACAAAAGGTAGTATTTTATACAAATGGTCCTATTGGTCTTACCTTGACTGCTGTTTTCTTAATAGTTTTCTTTTCTTCCCTACCGACAATAGTGCTAAAAAGTCTAGCCAGTAAGAAGTACAGAATCTCCACGAAACTAATGAAACTAGCGCCCAGGAATAGTCCGGCTGCTCCTCCGAATGATACTGTCAAAACATTAATTTGTCATGAAAGAGGGAGATAATATTTTTCTATTTAGATTTTGTTGTCTGTGAAAGAGGTGGGATATTTACGATACATACGGACGTATAGAGATAAAATGTTACATATAGACATAACTTGTCATGAAAACAATTATAAATGCATATATTTACAAACTTAAGCCATAAGTGTGTCGTTTATTCGAGACCTTCCTTAGGCAGATAACTTTATAACATATAAAAATCTATTAGCTATTTCATGATTTAAAAAAATGATTATAATTTGTTACAGGAAATATTTTGCTTTAAAAAATTGTGTAGTCCCACTTGGGCGCCACTTAATATCATGGCGCCCAAATGGGCCGTGTAACTAGAAACGTAATGGCACCCAAATGGGACTCATAACAAGAAGTTAATGGCGCCCGAATGGGACTTTTTATATTATTTAGTGTATTTTTCTTATTTTAAAGGCTGAACCATCGCACACAGTTTGGGAAAAACTAGTCTAAAGGTAAAACTGAACGATTTACTCACCAACTAAATCTTGAAAGTGGAACACGATCTCCCTGGTGTATCTGGTTCTTGGCGCTTGTACTGTGAACTTGATTGAACCATGCTGATTGAACGGATGACGATCCCTAAAAATACAAGAAAATACAAAAAGAACTGATAACCTTCTTTTTATAATTTCTTTGTATAATATGTATGTATTTATAAAAATATATAAGTAGTATATCCGTTAAGCTAGCACCTATAACACAAGCATGCTTGCATTGCTTACTTTGGGGCTAGATGGCGCTGTGTGAAATTGTCCAAAAAGATATTTATTTATATTTATTTATTATTATTTATTTTACAATGTTACAAATATGTACCTTTACCAGTGTGAGGAGCTCAAGGCTAAGTAACGGCCGCACGGGTCGATCAAACGTTAAGCTGCGCTTGGCGCGGTTGGTCCGTGGATGAGTGAACATCTATGTTATAGCGAGACTCCTCCGTGCCTCGGAAAGCACGTTAAGCTGTTGGTCCCGGTTGTCATTTGTAGATCTTTGACAGTCGTTACGGGTAGTCAGAAGCCAGAAAATCTGACAACCAGTCTTACCAACGGGTACCGTGCTACCCGGTAACTGGGTTGTGGAGGTCGGATAGGCAGTCGCTCCATGTAAAACACTGGTACTCAGCTGCACCCGGTTTAGGCTAGAAGCCGACCCCAATACAGTTTGGAAAAGGCTAGGCAGATGATGATGATGAATCTTATACAAAAGCTTACCAGATCTGATCAGCAGTAGATATCTCCTTGTATATACAGTCGATGCACTGAGGTGCGCAGGCGCACTTCTGTCCATTGTTGTTGGATAGCTTATGCTTGAAGCTGGCTAGACACCACATGCCCTTCGGAGTGCACGATGGACCTTCTGAAATTATATAATAGTCATAATGTTGTAAGTTGGATTAAATGTCAATGTGAGGGGTTCGTGGCTCAGTAATGGCTTTAAGTTTCTGTTTGTCGAGATTAGCAAAAACATAACCCTCCTTCTGTCGCAGTCGGATAAAAACAACGCTTGTTGTGGTACATTCATGACTCTGTATATCTGTGATCAATTTAACAGTTTTTGGATTTTTACTTATTTTATATTCTCTATTATAGTTAAGCATAGTTATCGATTCTAGAGCAGGGTAAAATAGTGTTTAAATACAAATTTAACTTTGAAGTTCCTTAAACTTTATTTATAATAAGATTATAAAAAATACAAACTCTTTTCGCAGCTTATTCAACTAATTTTGAGTTCTATTCCGTACAGATAAGGATGGTGTTGAAAGCAAAATAATGTTTACAACAACAAAAATAGTCTGCATCTATTTTTGTCATGTCGCCTTAGCAATAGAGGTTAAAATCGTTTGAACAAACGGTAAATAGCTACCTTCAGTACGGAACTCTAAAAACAAAATCGGTTCATCCATTCGGGAGCTACAATGCCATAGACGCGTCGGGGGTTAAAAAAGATGAAAAAGAGCACAAAATACCTTCGTAAAAGTAGTAGAAAGGCACGCAGCCACATAATTCCTTGGCCAATTTACTTCGGCACGATAAGCGACATGTGTTTGTGCTGTGGACCTGAACACAAAAAAAATCGTTACTAATAATTTAAATGCGAAAGTGAGTTTGTTTGTAACGCTTTCACGGTACGAGGCTGATACGATTTAAATGAAATTTGCTTTGGACATAGATGACCCCTTTTTTTCGGATGGGAAATCATCAAATGACCCCTCCCGCCGTGGGTGGGGTGAAAGGGAGAGTCAGATTCTTACTGACTAAAACCCATCCACTTTCTTTGAATAACATAAAATTTAAACTTCTCCCATACAATGGATAACCTATCGTTTGAGTTTTTTATTCCGAATACGGTCGATTATCAAGCCAGGGTTGAACAAGAAGTTGTCAACACGAAAATTCCCGCTTCGTGGTTAAAAAATGTTTTCGTTTAACGGGCCGATTATATAACCGTCTGTCGGTGACCTTGGCCCTTTGTGGCCCACACTAATAACTGTATTTTGCTTGACGGACATTACGACGGGGGTAAAATTTTTGATTTGACTTCACGTCACCTTTCTCCCACTAACAGCCGGTTCATCAGTGTACAAGCATCCTCTTCGCGTCGGCTGCAGCTCCTTAACTCCTCTGCCGCAGCGGGACTCCATCACGCTCAGCTCCGTGTTCCTCACGAGGGTCAGACGGACCTCTGAGGGTTGGTGAGTGAGGTCCATGACGTCGTATGGAGAGTGCACGTAGAACTGTGGAAGGTTGTCTTTTAATGATATGAAAATATATGTTTTAAGCTCCTACTATGTTTTCTATAAGTAAAAACTTCCTCTCCTGAGTTCCTATTCTGGGTTCCTTGAGGTTCGCAGTGCCCATCACGTGCAGATACTTCGGTTAACTCTGGTGTCATGATTTTCCAATGAACAAATCTTTACTTCTATATCTATACTAATATAATAAAGCTGAAGAGTTTGTTTGTTTGTTTCTTTGTTTGAACGCGCAAATCTTAGGCACTACTGGACCTATTTAAAAAATCTTTCAGTGTTAGATAGCCTATTTATCAACGAAGGCTATATGCATCTATATATATATCATCACGCTAAAATCAATAGGAGCGGAGCATCAATGACGAATGTTCGGGGGTTAAAGTTAGCGATACCCCAAAGTTACTATTCCACGCGGACGAAGTTGCGGGCAGAAGCTAGTTCAATATGATTCTTTAGAAGACCTACCTTCAGATACTTAAATAAAGCTTCAAGTATAAATGGATGCTTACCAGAGCAGTCGTTGGCACATCCATGATGATATAGCAGCTAAGTGAAGAGTATTTACAAGTTTCTGGCCAATTGAGGCTGTCGTTAGGGTTCAAATTCCTGTCGAAAAAGTAACTTTGTTAAAAATTACGTATATATATATATATATATATATATATATATATATATATATATATCTTCTTCTCGTGTGAATAGTTATTGAGATAACTTTTACGTTAAAAATGGCGTTAAAACCGTTGTAGTACCATCATTTTAATTTTCATTGTATCCGTCTTAATTCCTTTTGGTGTAGAAGAAAGAAATTTCCCTTAGTCAAAATATCACGTTTCCTGTTGGCCCCGGTTGTCATTTGTAGATCTTTGACAGTCGTTACGGGTAGTCAGAAGCCAGAAAGTCTGACAACCAGTCTAACCATGGGGTATCGTGTTACCCAGTGACTGGGTTGTGGAGGTCATATAGGCAGTCGCTCCATGTAAAACACTCGGCTGCATCCGATTTAGACTGCAAGCCGACCCCAGCATAGTTGAGAAAAGGCTAGGCAGATGATGCTTTCCAAAACAAACATCATTTATCATTTAACGGCGTAGATTGAGGAGTTACTTACGTGATAGCTACATCACCTAATGCTACGGAATTCGTGACGTAACAGGCTCCGCTCTCAGTCATGACCGGGATCCATTTGTACACGGCTTCATCCGAAGACCTGGTCTTGATGTCCGGGTCAGGCATCACCTGTTTGAGACCATTTTCACAACATAGTATAAAACAAAGTCGCTTCCCGCTGTCTGTCCCTATGTATGCTTAGGTCTTTAAAACTACGCAACTAATTTTGATACGGTTATTTTTAATAGATAGAGTGATTCAAGAGGAAGGTTTTAGTATATATTTTGTCAAGTTTTTGTATCCATTGGCTAAAATATCGCGGGCGAAGTCGCTGGCGGAAAGATGGTTGTTTTATATAAGCTTGTTTCCATCTTCATCCTGAGAGAACTACTCCACAAACCTGGGTGGTTAGACAAGTGGCAAAAACGCTAGTAGAATAGAAAACAAAATGTATGGGAATGACATTCGTTTACGACTAGCTATCTGTCATTCCCATACATTTTGGTTTCTATTCTACTAGCATTTTTGCCACTTGTCTAACCCCCCTGGATTAAAAATATCTCAAGTTTTTCCCCAAGTTTTAGTCTGTCTCCATGCCAAATTTCAGCTTAATTTGTGCAGCAGTTTTACCGTGATAGGGTAACAAACATATAGACAGTCGGACAGACAAAGTTGCTTTAAAATTCCCGATTATAATAATCATATATATTCTGATCCAGCCTGTCCCTTGCTGTCCTCCCCCAGCGACGCCCTAAGCCGAGGCCCGTACCCCACTTGGGGGTGCCCTTAGCGTGTAGTCGCTCAGTTTTGTAAGTTAAGCCCTGGCTGGAGGCCCTAAATTCATTTAAGGCACTCACAGGCAAGCCCGGTTAAGGAGTCGACAACCTTCTAGGCTTACCTGCGAGATGCTATACAAAAAAAAACAGACAATGTTGACTTGAATTAGTTATATGACACCACCAAATGAATGGCTGCTCCTAGATTTATGAAAAAATTCACAGACGTAGCATATATAACGAACTTAAAAGGAGAACTATCACAGCTAAATATATGTACTTTAGCGGTTACAGAGTTATAGACGACCAATTACGAAACGCTATCGCGATCGACACGCCCTTGGTCCGTTTTTTATTGGTTCCAATTATCTAGTTGGTGATGACATCTCACTTGCCATCTATTTATATCTATCTATATACTATATATAAAAATGAAACCCGTTTTCCGTTGTCACGACATAGCATGAAAACGGCTTGACCGATTTGGCTGAAAGGACCATGGGCAAAAATGTATGAGCTCCGTCCCCACCTACCAACACAAATGAAACTGGTGCCAATTGTTCCTAAAGTATCCACTATTTGATATAAAAACGTTTTTTTTATATAAATCAATGGGGTTATAAAAATAATTTATTATTAACAAGCCGGCCCGGCGAACTTCGTACCGCCCCATATTTTTATTTTTTGTTATTTTTCCGATGTTTTAATATTTATTCTACCATTTGGGATGGAGACAAATACAACTAATCAAAAACCATGAAAATTGGTCTAGCCGTTCTGGAGTTATCCTCACAATGCTTATAGTGAGCAAATAAAAATATTCAGTGTATTATTATTGCCTGTTAGAGGAGCTCATGGCTAAGTAACAGCCGCGCAGGTCGACATATCAAACAGTGGCGTAACTATACTATCTGGGGCCCGTGGCAAATTCTTTTGATGGGGCCCTATCAGTAAGGCCCGTCACGTTGTACTTAGTTTAATTTTAATAAACCACTTAAAGTAGTAATCCAACATTTAATAACAATTTTATTTTCAAGAGCATGGGTTTATACATTTACATTCAGCGGCGGCCTTAGCCATTGCGAGGCTCCGGGCGGCAGGCCTTTGCGAGGCCCTTGTCTTTAGGCTAATTCTAATAATTATCACATTCTTTACTATGCACGGGACTACAGAGTCCCGGACCTTTGGGAGGCGAACGTGGGCCCGAAGCCAACACGCAGAAGCCCTTTCAGATAACTTTTATGAAATGTGATCATGACTTATGACCGGTTATTGTACCTGTATACACTATAGAAATGCACCCAGGGACAATCCCCGGTTATATGTTTGATAAGAAATGCTAAAGATTTATACTTCAATAATTTTTTTTTACGTTTTTAAATGTTTAATATAATATATAATAATAATATAGTATTGGTTGATTTAGATTAGTTAACAAACACAAAGAGCAACTTTTCCTAAGACTAAATCTTTAATTAAAGCAGATTAGTGTCTTCAGTGCCTGATTAAGCAAGCGCGGGGCCCGCAGAAAATTTGATCGAGGGGCCCTTGATCTGCTATGCGTCTTAAGTGTATAGTGGTAAAAAATAACATTCAATACGCGTGTATGGATGACATATACGATACGACGACAGGTAGTAATACCACCAATTTTCTGAATACGAGCTGCTTTGTGATTTTTTCAAATTCCATAAAGCGATACACGTCGTTCTACCTATTATTCCATTTTGCCATATTTTCCTAACTCAGTAATGTCGTTTGGAAGGAAGATATGAGTTATTTAGTTATTTTACCATGGCATATATCGGATAACCTATAGGGTTTACTGTAGATGACAGCGCAGCGAAGTGAACGCGATTTTTTTAGCATGAATATTATAGGGCTTTTTCAATAAATAGTATCAGAAACAAAATGTGAAATAAATAGGAATATGCAATTGGAAGCGCGAATTTTTTTGTAACGAGATAATAAAATTTTTTTTTAACAAAAATAGAATCTGAAAAGATATAAGAATATATAATTGAAAGCGTGAGCGCAGCGAGCGCGAATTTTCGTCAGCGAGACAATAAAATAATACATAAAAATAAAATAATAAAATTATAGGGAATAAATAATATTTGTTTTTCGCCAAGAATTTCAGGGTTTCCCTGACTGTTGACTAATCTCGATGCTTTCTCTAATCAACTCTTGCTTCCTTGAATTTCACGTTTTTCGTTTTTTCGTTTTTCGTGTGGGGGCCACAGGTCTTCAATTATATGTATGTATGTTGTGCAACAAAATATGCTCACGCGAGGTCGGCCGGTTGGGATGCGCGAGGCCCCTTCAGGCGCTGGGCCCGTAGCAATCGCTATTCCTGCTACGTGGTTAATCCGGCACTGAGTGTCATCTAATTCCTAATATTTTTTAGTCTCAAAAACGCATTTCTTCAGAGGTAACACGTGTGGTAGCAATAATTTTCAGGACAATGTCAATATTGGGGTAAACTTCAGTTATTTTTTTCTGTTAAATTTAAATCTATTTCAGCACCGAGATGACATTAAGTTCTTCGGACAATTCCGCCCTGCCCTTATATATTATGTATAAGTCAAAGCCTACAGCTATAAAGGTAATATATAAGCTTAAAGTGAATGAGTTGACGAACGTAATGAAACATACGTACATGGGGTATGCACCGAGCGGTAGCGGTAGGTATACGATATTTTATTATTACAATTATAATATTATATTTTTGGAGAATCTCTGTGTTTCTACCATAAATATATTATGCGAATAATACATCCATGGTTTCTACAGAAACCGAGCTTGAAGTGTTTCAAGCAAATTAAAAAATATTGAATAAAAAAATATATTGCTCGGGTTGTTGCGCGAGGCCCCTGCAAGAGCGAGGCCCCGGGCGAGTGCCCCGTTCGCCACCCCCTAAGGCCGCCTCTGTTTACATTCATTCACATTCACCAGCCTATACATATACGTCCCACTGCTGGGCATATGCCGCCTCTCAATTAAATGCAATGTTAAAAAAAATTGCTGAGCTGGCGGCCTCTTGGGCCGGGGCCCTCTTGGGTCGGGGGCCCGTGGCATTTTGCCAGCCCTGCCACCCTATAGTTACGCCACTGAGATCAAATGCACTTGCATATGCATGCAAACGCGTCTTCATGCTGCTGCGATTCTCCAGTGGATTGGAGTGTCGCAGTGTGGATGACGCTTGGATACATGCGTCGTCCAGGTGAGTTTATGTATAATGGCCTCTGCTTGTTGACTGAACTGTGGGGGCCGTGCCGAGTTGCTTGATGTGACAGAATGGTGTGACCAGGCTTGCGCGTTAGCTACAGGCTAGGTGGTCATGAACCCCAAGAAACCATGAATGGTTGCTGGCTGGGTAACACGCTGGTTGCTGCTCGATGATGGTAGGAGGTTGAGGGAGAGTTGACAACGATGTCGAAGCTCTTGACATCAGGAGATTTGATTTTTCACAAATATGGAGTATCACATCACATTATACACCGCCCTCCACACACAGTACACAGTATCAAATTCAGTTATCACCAAGTCCTTTATCGTGTACGAAATATTTGCATAGAAAAGTTAGGATACTAGGAAAACCCAATGCATTTGGACAACGTCCCCATAGTAAAAAATCATCAGCTCGATAAGATGTATCAATTGAGCTACATTTCATTTCTGTTGATGGGTGGGGACGATTCCGCCCATGGTCCTTTGGTACGAAGATAGAGGGAACCTTGGAAAAGGTTTTAGGTTACTTTCTATCTGGGTGCGTCAAGTAGTTCCCTCGCGGATGAAACCGCGAGCAACAGCTATCTTCTTTTTCTTCTTCTTCTATTATATAAAAATGAATCCCAATTTCTCTTGGTCATCGCATCACGCGTGAACGGCTTGATCAATTTGGCTGAAATTTGGTGCGGAGATAGAGGGGACCCTGGAGAAGGTTTTAGGTTACTTATCTATATTTATCTGGCTATATTATATATATTTATCTGGGTGATTTAAGTAGTTCCCCCGGGACGCGGACAAAACCGTGGGCAACAGCTAGCACTATTATAAAACATACGCTATGTGTATAGATGGGACTGATAGACTTACATCAACAGCTATCTGGAACATGTCGACGCTGGTCTCCAGGTCACTGAACTCTTCAAACAGGTCCAGGTGGAATAGATCAGAATTCGCGATCGCTTGCACGAGGCGAGCGTGGTAGTCATAGCTTTCATCAGAAGGATCGATATTGAAGTGTTTTTTGATCACTCCTGGTAACTTGGCAATGTTCACACGATCCTGGATGATAGAAGAAATATTTATTTACCATCTATTCTTTCGCTTTCTACTTGAAAGAAAGAAAGAAAGAAAATGCGTTTAATTACGTGATTGGAGACCCATCCATATACACAAAAAAAAAAAAAAAACTACTGATACATAAGGCTCGCTCAGCTTGATGCTGTGACCCTATGCGAGACAAAGTCCCAGCGCTGATTTTCAGCGATACTTCGTTCATCATCATCTGTACAGCATTTTACCAACTATGTTCGAGTCAATACTCAATTGTTTATTGCATTCCACTATGTATTATGCTAGTGACAATTGTGGACGCTGTCGGGCACAGCAAAACATATTTGAAGGTCAGGAAAACATATTTGTATGTCATCTTCCAGTATAAGGCCTATGCAGATGAGTACCAGTGTTTGTCATGGAGCGACAGCCTATCTGACCTCCACAACCCAGTTATCAGGTAACACGATACCTCTTGGTAAGACTGGTCGTCAGACTTATGGCTTTTGACTACCCGTAACGACTGTCAAAGATCTACAAATGACAGGCGAGATGCAAAGCACGGAGGAGTCTCGGTATGATATAGATGGTCATCCACGAACCGACCGCGCCAAGTGCAGCTTAACCTATGATCGGTCGAACCGTGCGGCTGTTCGAGCGAGCTCCTCCTTCCACCTTCAACCTCTCAGACCACTCCACAAACCTTATAACACATTGTGACAGCTGGTACGCTGAACCGCCAGGACCTGAAGTCCTTCTCCAGGGTCACGACTGTAGGGGAGTCGTTGTATCGTTGCAGCTGACCCAGGGACACATCCAGGGCTCCCCAAATGGCTAGGCTGGTGGCTGCTATCCATAGGACCCTGAGGAGAAGGTAGTGAAAATACCAAATGAATATCATGTCACTGACATGACTTTTTGTTTATATTTTATCAAGAAACCACAAGATGGTTCTATTGGCAGTTGGTTTTTTTGTGATTTTTCAGGTTTTTCTTATAAAAACTGTCAATACTGGCTTCAGGTTTCAGCCGTTTTACCGTGACAGCATAACAAACAAACAAATTCACATTCTCATTTATAAAATTAAGAATTTATATATCTTACTAACTTTCCGCCAGCGACTTCGCTCGCGTGGGCTATACGAATTCAAATTAAAAAGGACAGAGTTTCATATAAACTTTGCCCCCATTTATCGCCCCCTCAGGGGTATAATTTCAGAAAATCCTTTCTTATTGGATCCCTACAATATACAAATAACATACCCTCTAAGTTTCAGGTCTCCACGATCAGCGGTTTAGGCTGTGCGTTGATCCGTCAGTCATTCAGGACAAAGCATTTTATATGTACAGATGGCCGGACTTTCATGCTTTCTTTCACAAAGCAATTTCAATTTAACAATCTTACGTAACAATTTTACGTAAATACGTAATAACTACCCAATCTATTTACCTTTCAATCAAATGCCGGCGAGGTGCTGCGATGTGACTGAAGCCATGCATACTGGTCTCCCTGCAGAAGTCTTTCCCGCAATTGACAACAGCTTTTACTATGCCACTCGTGAACCTAGTGATGACTCCAGGTTTCTCTTGATATATAGAATAATCTATAGTGTACATTGTTTGAGAAAACCTCGTAGGCTCGTGTTTAATATAAAGATTTGGTCGTCTTTCGGTGCTGTTTTTCGCGGGAACGTATTTGGATAAAAAGTAGCTTATAATCATATCCAGGATTCCATCTATATCCGTATTGAATACCAACGTTTCAGCAAACAAACACGCTTTTGTAAATAATTATTAGTTAGGATTCGAATAAATGCATGAGTGGAAAGCTCTTCTTCTTCTTATCTAGTGAGCTGCAGGTTTACCAACCTAACAAGCCCTAGTGTCAGAGTTTTCTCAAACCCGCCTGACTGCCTCTGACATGGAATTGTAACAACAACTGCTATCAAGATAACAGCCGGGGACGACGGCTTAACGTGCCAGGCACGGGGGTGTAACACCACCAACTTCCTAACTCCGGGCTGCTTTGTGAAATTTTCTAAAATCTACAAGGCTATTTCGGCCCGATTCGGTTGTCGATCCCGAGACTTCGTTTACAGCAACCGCGTTATGCGACCACTACACCGACTAGGGAAACAGACACGTATGTAAATAACTAAATATCCGCATAATTTTAATTTATTACTTGTCTTGATAGCGTGATATAAGTAATTATATCTTTTATCTCTATACATATAAAATGCTTTGTCCTGAACGACTGACGGATCAACGCACAGCCTAAACCGCTGATCGTAGAGACCTGAAACTTGGAGGGTGTGTTCTTTGGTATCCGATAAGAAAGGATTTGCTAAAATTCTATCCCTAAGGGGATGAAAAAGGGCGGCAAAGTTTGTATGATGCTCTGACATTTTTTATTTGAATTCGTATAGCCTACGCGAGCGAAGCCGCTGGCGGTAAACTGGTATTTCATAATAATTAGCTAAATGCAACATGAAAATTCCATTAGTCAGTTCCAATAATTATAATAGTTAATAACTTTTTACCGCGTTGTTACTTCCTGATAAAAATACTTCATGAAATTATAATCATGAAAGAAGAAAAAACATTTATTTGCGCCAATTAGGTATTTGAACACCAACTAAAATGTACTAAAATGCTATTTTATTAAAAAGATCCCATAGAAACACAACGAACTGTCGAAAAATAAATTAAATCAATGTTAAAATAAATAACATCCATGCTTTAAAAGTTTTTGGAAGGGGAATTCTCTATCCTTGTCACGCGAAACATAATTTGTTCTAGGAAATGTCCAGTTACACAGCGTTTTGACATTATGAGGTCATAATTGCATCGTGATCTCTTTTTCTAGCAATGACTTTTTAAATGCTTATAACTAGGCCGTTTTTTAAGATAATACATTCGTATTTTCACTGTTGTTAATCTTTTCGTTAATTAGTTATGTATTTCTAATAAAAAAATACAGTCAAATAACCAATTACGTGACGAATTTCTAAGTAAGTCATACATAAATATATCTTAGACGTCACTGACTAACGGTGAAGGAAACATCGTGGGAAAACCTGGACTTAAAAGTCTGAAATCGCAAATCCGCCTTGAGCGCACGTGGTGATCAATGCTCATGCCTTCTCTGTATGAGAAGAGGACTGTGTCCAGCAGTGGGACAATATATAGGCTGATGATGATGACGTGACCCATTAAAAAATTAACAAAAAAAGACTATATCTGCCTAGCATTTATAGGTCAGCTTCCAGTTTAAACCGGGTGGGTATAGATGAGTACCAGTGTTTTTATATGGAGCGACTGCCTATCTGACACCCCAACCCAAAGACCCGTTTGTATGTGTACACAAATACATATACGAGTTGAATAGAGAACCTCCTTTTGTTGAAGTCGAGTAAAAAAACTGTTAGCTGTGGGGAAAACCTCGCATCATGATTAGGTATAACAGATGTCGACTCAAGCACTATAAATCAGTTTGAACTAGGTACTCTGTGACATTCGAAGATGCTTGAATTTCGTTTTGTAATATAAATTATTACCAATGATTGAAGAATTCCAGACGAAAACTCGACAGTCGAGCTTAGTAATGTTTTTGTTATTATAACTATAATGTTTTATGATAATAATAAATCGTCGAGTCGTTGATCTACTGTGACGTGTGTAAAATGTCATTGCAGACTTTTATTTGTGTTAACGGTGAGTATTTTTGTGGCTTTTTGTTAGATATGGCGTGGTAATTGTGTGTAAAATAAGTGCTTTAATATTTTGGGAATAAATAGGAGTGATTTTAAAGTATTTTTGATGCTTAAAAGTCGGTTTTTATGCAAAATTTGTTGTCAATTTTGAGGTTATAAAATAGGGTTGTTTTGTTTATTGAAATGTTTTAAGCGTTTAACCTCAATCCGTCAGTTGGTGGGACACGGGAAAATATTTTGTGACGTTATTAACTAAAGTTATCGACCCCTAAGGCCGGTTGCACCCAACTTTTATCATTTAGGTCTGCTTTTATGAATATCACAAAGCATAAGTATTCGTAAAAGTAATTATATTAAGAATATTATACATTGTTCTAGAGTAATATATATCGTTCTAGAAAGTGGTGGCGCAAATACACACTAAAATACCAAATTTAACACTTTTAGAACGATGTATCGGTCCTTTTTTTTTATTTATTTTTTTTACGTGGGGAAATCCTCATGGACGAACCCGGCCCAATGGTGCGGCCGGGAACAGTGCCGGACTCTTACCGGCTAAAACCACCACGGTGTTCCTTACTTGTACCCAGTGCCGGGGGTACGGGTATCGCTCGCGCATTCTTCCGCGCCCCCGGCAGGTATTGGCCCCCCAGATGGAAAGGCGGGCCCCGTCACCCTCTGCGGCCGTCACCCAGCGGCCGACGATGTATCGGTCCTTATTTCCTCAAGCATTTCGTCAAATAACAATATTATTTTTCAATTTGTACTGTTTTTGAAGTCTGTTCTATTTTTTATATATTTTTTTTGTTTTTTTTTTCAGTTTATCTCATATTTTGGTGTCAACATGTGACTGCGTCGCCCATACCTGATGACGTCACCGAAGGACCGCCATGCAGGTAAACTGTATTTACTTATATATTATAATCTGTACCAAGTGATACTAAGAAAAATGTAAACAAAGCCGTAACCTATTTTGTTCTAATTCTGCCATAGAAATTAACAAAATGGTGTAAGGATGGCGCATTTATGTCAATGTCATGCTCTAAACATCATCATTCATCATTGAATGCCATTTTATTTGTCTATGTGGGAAAATGAGAACAGAATAGGTTATGATTTTGCTCGTTATGATAAGCTCGTGGCTAAGTAACAGTCGCACGGTTCGACCGATCAACGGTTAAGCTGCGCTTGGCGCGGTCGGTCCGTGGATGGGTGACCATCTTTGTCATAGGGAAACTCCTCCGTGCCTCGGAAAGCACGTTAAGCTGTTGGTCCCGGCTGTTATTTGTAGATCTTTGACAGCCGTTACGGGAAGTTAGAAGCCAGAAAGTCTGACAACCAGTCTTACCAAGGGTTACCGTGTTACCCAGTAACTGGGTTGTGGAGGTGAGATAGGCAGTCGCTCCATGTAAAACACTGGTACTTAGTTGCATCCCGTTTACTGGAAGCCGACCCCAAGAAAAGGCTAGGCAGATGAGATGAGGTGGACTTTATGACGGATCAATCCTATATCAGATGAACAGTGGCAAAACGTCCGTTAAAAATACTGGCTAAGCGCAGCTTAACTTTTGATCGGTCGTACCGTGCGGCTGTTACTTAGCCACGAGCTCACCACCTCCATATAATAATTAAGTTGGGATAAGGATAATGATCAATAGCCCTAAGCCACAGTATTACGACATCTCCCTACAGTAGCGCAACGCCTTTGATGACGCGCGATGCCGCCGCCGGCGTAAGTATATACGCTAAGATTGTTAAAAAATGGGAAATAAAATAACAACGAAGCGAGACAATTTTCAACAAAACACGATCGCGTCTGCTCCTCGCGCTCGGTCCCGCAAAGTAAGCGTGTTTGCGGGACGCGTGTGACACCGCCCGCCTCCGCGAGTCCCCGCCGTTGCTCCGCGTAAGTACATTCTTTGCGCTACTGTAGGGAGATATCGTAATACGGTGCCTAAGATATGTTTTAGGCTGCGTTTCCACCAGAGATGTGCGAGGATGCGTAGAAAGGAATGTGTTTGTTAAGAACCAATAGAATCGCTTCACTGGGCGACGCTAGGTAAATGAAGGGATTCCATTGGTTCTTAACAAACACAATCCTCGCTACGCATCCTCGCACATCTCTGGTGGAAACGCAGCCTTATTGTTATCACAGCGATGGAGAATTTCGATGCAAGAATGGCGCATGCGTAGCAGGACTGAGTCGTTGCAACGGAACCATTGAGTGCAAAGATGCAAGTGACGAGGCATTCGTTCTATGCAGAAATGAAATGTAAGTATCTACAGTTTCCAGGGCTGCGGGATGTTCGAAAGACTTACTGCGCTCCCGGAACGTAAAGCGTAGGAAGGAACATGGATGGGTTTTAGTCAGCAACCGTTTTACCTATCTATATCTATCTATACTTATAATAAATCTGTTGAGAGGTCAATTCTGTACATGAAATATATTTCCAAAATAACTATCAGGGGGTGATTAGGGATCGATACTGATGCCAAAAATGCAATCAGTAAATTTTTTGTCTGTCTGTCTGTATAAACTCTATAGAAACAAAAACTACTCGACGGATTTTAACGAAACTTGGTACAATTATTTGTCATACTCCAGAGATGGTTATAGTATACTTTTCATCACGCCACAATCAATAGGAGCAGAGCAGTGAAGGGAAATGTTGTAATTTTGTTTAAACGCGCTAATCTCAGGAACCGCTGGTCCGATTTAAATAATTCTTTCAGTGTTAGATAGTCCATTTATCGAGGAAGGCTATAGGCTATATATCATCACGCTAAGACCAATAGGAGCGGAGCACCACTATTCCACGCGGACGAAGTCGCTGGCAGAAGCTAGTTTATAATAAAACTAGTTTCCCGCCAGCGGCTTCGCCCGCGATATTTTAGCTAATGGATACAAAAACTTGATAAATTATATATTACTAGCAGTTGCACGCGGTTTCACCCGCGTTCCGGGGGAACTACTTCACGCACCCGGATAAAATGTAGCCTAAAACCTTCTCCAGGGTCCCCTCTATCTCCGTACCAAATTTCGGCCAAATCGGTCAAGGCGTTTTCATGCTATGTCGTGACAACGGAAAACGGGTTTCATTTTTATATATATAGATACTGTCTGCGCCATTTTTAAAAAAACTAATATAAAATAATAAACAAAATTACATTCACTCACACGCATTTAATCAGTACAGTTACGTCACTATCATTCACTCAAACACGCGAGGTCCATCCTTAATTCCCGCTCACCCCTTCCCTTAACAAAAATCGTCAGTCGAAAATTACACAAGAATACGAACGCGCGCGTGCGCCGCTGCGCCGCAACTCCGCTCAAACCTCAAAGAAAAGTGTTGTGTGTGCCAATTGACTGCTGTGGGTGGCTTTACCAGCTTAAAGAAGAAGAATACTCCATTTGCTCTCCACTAATATAGTTTATCGAAGGACAATCATAACTACTCTCCCGCACCCGTGAGTACCTAACCCTCTTTTCCGCTGCGCCCACAGATACCTTCCTCATTAATCACTCTGTCTATTAAAACAAAAACCGCATCAAAATCCGTTGCGTAGTTTTAAAGATTTAAGCATACATAGGGATATAGGGACAGAGAAAGCGACTTTGTTTTATACTATGTAGTGATGAAATTACGCATTGGTAGGCCGTTAATCGTAATAGATAGTTTAAATTTGGAGCTTGCTTGAAACTTTCGGCTTCGGTCAACACTTGGCCAAATTTGGTTGTTGTTGACCCTCCCCCTCCTCAGAGTAACCCCCTGTTAACATGTTCCAGTTGTGGTGATAATCAGTACCGCTGCGCGTACGGCGCGTGCGTGGTCGGCGCCGCTTGTGACGGGGTCCAACAATGTGCTGATAACTCCGATGAAGTACTCTTCAACTGCTTGCCAGACAATCAAAGACCTATGTGAGTATTTTTCAATGATCATTAATCTACACTGACGGACTAATAAACTGCATCAATGTTCAACACGCATCTACCTTTGAAAAAACATTTAACCAAGTATTCCAACTTTTTATACAAATTTAAATTGAAACCTATAGTTTGGTTTATTAACTTCATAACAGCGTAGTATCATTATCCCTAAGTGTACGTTTGTATACTGGAAAGGGCCATTCAATTTTGTTTAAACAAAAACTTTGATGCAATTTCTTTGTCTGAGGGTATATGTTTTTTTTCAATCGTGAAGAGGTATAATATGCAAAAGGCTGCCGGGGCTGCGGGATGTTCAAAGGAACTGCCGCCTCCCCGGATCGCAAAGAGCGAAGGAAGTTAGTATCATCCGACCCTCTGTCCCGCCCCACCCACAGCGGGATGAGCAATTTGATGATTTCTCTCTCATCCCCAGCGTACTGAGGGAACTTCAACGCAAAGCTGAAACCGCTGGTTCTAGAAGCGTGAAATTTTGCAAAAAAATCCTTATATAATTTACGATGATTCTTTACCTCAGGGATTGCAAGAATGGACAGCCAATAGCTGAAGAGAATATCTGCAACGGTATGGTGGACTGTTCCGACGGCAGCGACGAGACCTTGGCGAGATGTGGTAACGTCACTTGTGTGAAGGACAAATTTAGGTGCGCTTACGGAGGCTGTGCTCATGAGCAGGCTATGTGTAATTGGGTGAGCATCTTAGTATAGTCTGTACCGATTGACTTTACGAAAAATGTAAAGTTTACCGTATGAAGAAGATGGCGCATTTATGTAAATTTCTTGGTCTAAACGTCATCATTTAATAATACCATTCAAAATTCAAAAGTCATTTATTCAAATTAGACTGAAAATGAACGTCAAATTTACAAAAGACAGCCCCCAAAACGCCCGCCCTTCACCACTTCCTATGTGTTGTTGCTGGGAAGAAGAAGTGGCGCAACAAACTCACCTAAGTAGTATTCAATAGGTAGGCGTAGTGGCTGAGCTTGGTTTGGCTGCTACGCTGAGTGTTGCGGGCTCGAATCCCGCACGAGACAAAAATTGTTGGGGTCTGTATGATTTTCAATTACCATCAGGTAGAACACAACAATATGACACGTGTATCTTGAACTGTATAGGAATTTCCTCGTTGGTTTAATGGTCTCATACATGACTGCTGCGCTTTGTTGATTTTGGAAAATGTCACAAAAGAGCCCGGAGTCACGAAGCTGGTGGTGTTATACCCCCGTGCCTGGGACGTTTAGCCGTCGTCCCCGGCTGCTATCTTGATAGCAGTCGTTGTTACAATTCCATGTCAGAGGCCGTCAGGTGGATTTGAGAAAACTCTGACACTAGGGCTTGTTAGGTTGGTAAACCTGCAGACCACACGATAAGTACGTTCATACTGGCTGGAGTCCTCCGAAGTTAGGCTCGTCATGACGTCACGCTGATGTCTTCTTCCAGGTTACAGATTGCGCTGACGGTTCCGACGAATTGGATGAACTTTGCAACAGAACTGCCGTCAAAGATGGATTCATAAAACTGATGCCAAGGTCTCAGGAACCCACCACTATTGGGTAAGAAGGCGTAGATATAAGGCCAGTACCGGGGCTGTGGGATGTTCGAAAGAGATACCGCGCCCCCGGAATACAAAGGGCTGAGGAAGGAACATGGATGGGTTTTAGTCAGTAAGAGTCTAACACTCCCTTCCGCCTCATTCACAGCGGGAGGAGTCATTTTGATGATTTCTCATCCGAAAAAAAAAAAAAAAAAAAAAAAGTAAAGAGTCATTAGCTTAGTCCTAGCCCTTGTTCAGGGTGGGTCGACATTATCTTTCGACGCCCTTTAGTTGCCTTTGGTTTAAAAAAGACTATAGTCTGTAGATATTCGAATTTTTAGCGTCGATCTACGTATTTATATGATCACTAGCGGCCCCTCCCGGCTTCGCACGGGTAGCCTATGTTACTCAGGGTGAATGTAGCTTTCCAATGGTGAAATAATTTTTGAAATCGGCACAGTAGTTTTTGAGTTTATTCATTACAAACATACACACAAAAATACAAATCTTTCCTCTTTATAATAGTAGTGATGGCAAAACTGCTTCCGCGTCTCCCAAAAGGCAGCGTCATTTTGAAAGTTTCTGTATTCGACAAGGAAACTTTATAGTTTCGCGAACTTTAAAGCCAAATTTCTAGTCGACACTTCCAAAATACATAAAAAAAACCTTTAAAAAAGTCACATTGGTACTTTCCAGAGGGGTAGACAAGTGGCAAAAACGCTAGTAGAAAACAAAATGTATGGGAATGACAGATAGCTAGTCGTAAACGAATGTCATTCCCTTACGTTTTGTTTTCTATTCTACTAGCGTTTTTGCCACTTGTCTAACCCCCACGTTTTGAAATCGCCCACTCGTACACGAGATGTAAGTCCCTTAACCACTAGGCCACCACGACTTTGATGAGCTACGATAATAAATGATGTTTCTGTTCGCAGCGTTCGTTCCAGTACATGTGAACTCCCACCGCAACCTGAACATGGTTCCTACACTACAGTAGAAGACCCTAACTTACCAAGTTCTGTGGAAGACTACGTGGTGCTAAACTTTACTTGTAACAAGCCTTTTAGATTGATCGGGAAGTCTTTTGTTATTTGTCATAATGGACATTGGACCCACGAGTTTCCAACTTGTAAAGGTACAAACTCTCTCTGCCTAGTCTTTTCCCAACAATTTTGGGGTCGGCTTCCAGTCTAAACCAGATGCAGCTGAGTACCAGTGTTTTAAATGAAACGAATCTGACCTCCACAACCCAGTTACCGGGTAACACAATACCCCTTGGTAAGACTGATTGTTAGACTTTCTGGCTTCTGACTACCCGTGGCAACTGTCAAAGATCTACAAATGACAGCCGGGACCAACAAGCAACAGTTTATCGTGCTTTCCGAGGCACGGGGGTCTCGCTATGACATAGATGGTCACTCATCCACGGACCGACCGGGCTAAGCGCTTAACCTTCAATCGGTTGATCCGTGCGGCTGTTACTTAGCCACGAGCTCCTCAAATTGTAAAGGTCATTTTTAGGTTCCGTACCCGAAGGGTAAAAACGGGACCCTATTACTAAGACTTCACTGTCCGTCCGTCTGTCTGTCTGTCTGTCTGTATCCCATGAACCGCGATAGCTAGACAGTTGAAATTTTCACAGATGATGTATTTCTGTTGCCGCTATATTATCAACTAGCTTCTGCCCGCGACTTCGTCCGCGTGGAATAGTGGTGCTCCGCTCCTATTGGTTTTAGCGTGATGAAATATAGCCTATAGCCTTCTTCAATAAATGGGCTATCTAACACTGAAAGAATTTTCAAATCGGACCAGTAGTTCCTGAGATTAGTAGCGTACGCTAAAAAAGTAATTTTTCTGGTTGATTTCTTACACGTTGTGTCCGAAAAACCGAAATATCTTACGGAACCTTATTTTTTTTTCAAAATAAAATTTAATGGTGAAAGAATTTTGAAAATCGGTAAACCAGTAGTTTTTGAGCCTATTCATTACAAACAAACAAAGTTTTCCTCTTTATAATATTAGTGTAGAAGTGTAGATGTAGATTGCTAAAACCGGTCAAGTGCGAGTCGGACTTGCATATGAAGGGTATCACACCAGAGTTTTTTAAATCCCATACCGTGATATGGAACCCATTTGGAGGTCCGGTTTTTGGTCTAGTGGTCACAAACGCGAGGGTCTTGGTCTATTCCTGGTCAAGATGCCAGTGGGTTTTTTCATATGGATTTTTTCAGCCTCGCTGTTAAGAAAACGGTCACCCTTCTATAGATATGACTGGGGAGTTAGACGAGTGGCAAAAACGCTAGTAGAATAGAAAACATGGGAATGCCAGATAGCTAGTCGTAAACGAATATCATTCCCATACATTTTATTTTCTACTAGCTTCTGCCAGCGACTTCATCCGCGTGCAATAGTGGTGCTCCGCTCCTATTGGTCTTAGCGTGATGATATATAGCCTATAGCCTTCCTCGATAAATGGACTATCTAACACTGAAAGAATTTTTCAAATCGGACCAGCGGTTCCTGAGATTAGCGCGTTTAAACAAAATTACAACATTTCCCTTCACTGCTCTGCTCCTATTGATTGTAGCGTGATGAATAGTATACTATAACCATCTCAAGAGTATGAC
Organism: Pyrrhia umbra; assembly: GCA_963891755.1. Lineage (NCBI taxonomy): Eukaryota > Metazoa > Arthropoda > Insecta > Lepidoptera > Noctuidae > Pyrrhia > Pyrrhia umbra. The sequence continues at coordinate 5,844,764 of OY982947.1, read as the reverse complement.
AAATAATTGTACCAAGTTTCGTTAAAATCCGTCGAGTAGTTTTTTTTTCTATAGAGTTTATACAGACAGACAGACAGACAAAAAATTTACTGATTGCATTTTTGGCATCAGTATCGATCCCTAATCACCCCCTGATAGTTATTTTGGAAATATATTTCATGTACAGAATTGACCTCTCTACAGATTTATTATAAGTATAGATTCTACTAGCGTGTTTGCCACTTGTCTAACCCCATCTTATTTTCAGCTATCTGCAAGCTATTAAAAGATCGGAGAGTAGAATACAGGTGCCTGTTATCTGGCAACAAGACCTTAGGAGGTTACAAAGCATGTGACTACTTAATACCTGAAGGGACTAAGGTTCAACCAGTGTGTAAGCCTTTTCATTACAACCCCAATGGAACACTACCTATAATGGTTTGTAAAGACGGAAAATGGAACTACAGTGCTTTCTGCATTCCTGGTAAGATTTTCTTCAAATAATTTTTAATAACAAACAATATTACTTAATATGAGCTCGTGGCTCGTAATGACTGTCAAAGATCTATAAATGACAGCCGGGACCAACAGCTTAACGTGCTTTCCGAGGCTCGGAGGAGTCTCGGTGCGTGTGATGGTCACCCATCCACGCATCGACCGTGCCAAGCGCAGCTTATCCTTTGATCGACCCGTGTGGTTGTTACTTAGTCACGAGCTCCTCGATGAGCACTACGAAGTAAAACTACAGACAGAAACAGTTAAGATATGCATCATCATCAGCCTATATATTGTCCCACTGCTGGGCACAGGCCTCTTCTCACACAGAGAAGGTATGAGCATTGATCACCACGCTTGCTCAAGGCGGATTGGCGATTTTAGATTTTTAAGTCCAGGTTTCCTTCACCGTGAGTCAGTGACGACTAACATATACTTAGAAAGTACATACAATTTTAGAAAAGTCACATTGGTACTTGCCAGGTTTAAAACCCGCTCACTCGTACACGAGAGGCAGAGGCCTTAACCACTAGGCCACCAAAACTTTAAGATATACATAGTAGGTTAATAATCATTAGTGGTTTCTGATCCTGGTGATCAGAAACCACTAATTATTGTGGCCAAACAATATCAAAAGGCGTTCCACTAATGTCTGGAGGCGAGCCAGCGAAACGAGGCGAGCTGCCGTGGCACGCAGGTATTTACTCCAAGAAGGTGACTCCTTACGCGCAAATCTGTGGCGGGTCCATCATCAGCACCAAAGTCATTGTGTCTGGTAAGTCGTCAAAAACTCAAAAGCTAATTATTAAATCCAAAAGATTTTTTAATGACTCAATGGCGCCGGCATTTTTCAACTAACTTACTTTTCAGCGCCCTCCTTATTTGAGATATTTCGCCTTCCTTAAAAATAATAATCACAGATTATGTTACGTCGCTCACAGATGGTATTTCTGTGCAGCTGCTCACTGTTTCTGGGAGGCAGGTGTGCGTCAGATGCCCTGCAACTATGCTGTGGCTGCTGGCAAGGTTTATCGAGCATGGGATGACCCTAAAGATGATTACGTTCAACGCCAAGATGCAAGTAGTCTTTTATTGTTTTTTACATAACTAAGGTAGAGAATCGCGGCCTATGTAGAGATTAGAGATGCAATCCCGAACATTACGCGTAAAAAAAAACGTAACCAATTTTTATGTAGTCGAAGCTTTGAAACTAGTAACCATTTTGCCGCAAACTTCTGTTTATCTCTTTCACACTAACTGAAACATTATGTACGTGACATCTGTTCGACAAAGACGGCGACAGTCAGTTTTTCCAGACATTCAGTTGAAGTCAAGCAGACAGATGGCATGAATTATGTCTGTGGGCTCAACCTTTATGGCACGCATTGTGTTCGGTGATTGCAGATCTAGTTACTTTTAGTAACATATACTATTTATGCTTTAGCCTATATACTGTCCCACTGATGAGCACAGGCCTCTTCTCATACAGAGAAGGCATGAGCATTGATTACTACGCTTGCTCAAGGCGGATTGGCGATTTCAGACTTTTTAAGTCCAAGTTGCCTCACAATATTTTCCTTCACCGTTAGTCAGTGGTGTCTAAGATATATTTAGAAAGAACATATGACTTTAGAAAAGACACATTGGTACTTGCCAGGTTTCGAACCTGCACACTCGTACACGAGAGGCAGGTGCCTTAACCACTAGACCACCACGACTTCTATGTATCAGACATAATCATTAAGTAAACATATAATATCATAAATATTATGACGAAAAAAAAATTCAATTTATCGTCCATTTTAACAGATCTTGAATGACAGTTCTTCCGTTTCACTTCTAAGTAACCGCATATTTTTTTGTTTCAACTGGGTCTAAGTCTAGAATAATAACAGTTTTTCTAGGTTTTAGACATAAAGATACCGCCGCGCTTTCGAGGAGTGGAGACCAATTTCCAAGATGACCTAGCCCTGGTGGTTTTAGACAAAAGGTTACATTTCGTCATGTACGTGAGACCTGTCTGCCTGGATTTCGACTACGAGTTTGATGCCCGACAACTGCAAGCTGGGAATTTGGGGAAGGTAAAAAGTTTTTTCATTTCTCATACACGGAAAGTACGCTTAAAGTTATCTGATCAGATTTTTTTTTTTTTTTTGGTTTTTATGACCTGGTAGCTAAGACCTTTAGGTCAAGTCTTTTTATACCTGATCAGAGGGACGAAAGTAGTACTTTTCGTCCCGGGGAAGCGATTTTCCCTGCTGTCAAAAAAAAAAAAACTGCAAGCCATGTCCCTCTATACAGCCTCATTGTTATATCGCGGCGTAAAATTGCAATAAAAAATACTATCAATAATTTTGTAACATGTCTTTATACTGACCCAGGTATTTCTAATTTAGAATTCAATAAATTATTCGTTAATTTAAATAGATTTGAGCAAAATTTATGACAAAAAAATACTGGCTGGTAGAATGCAACAGAAAAAAAAGAGGCGGACAATCGATCTTCAGTTGTTTCGTCGAGTGCTAATTATTTACGTTTACAAATAAAATATTGTTTGTTTATTGTATTTCCTTTCCTCATATTCGAAATGAAAAGCAGAGTGTTTACCTCGGGAGAAAGACCTATGTAGGCCCTCGAACTATTAGCGCCCTCGCTACGCTCGTGCGCCAAACCATCTCGGGCCTAAATAGGTCACTTTCATCCCTTGTGTAACAATCTACTATTATGTACTATCGCGGTCACTCCCGCCTGACCACCACTAAGTTCATTTTTGCTTGCACTCAAAAATAGAAGCGCTCTCTAGCCCCGCCCCTTTGACCTTGAATAGACGAATGAAAGACAAGATCGGCCGGCAGCCGGTCGAGCACATCACAATCACAACACACACAGAAAGGAAATGTTCTTTAGTTCTTCTCTTGAACACATCTAATGACAGACTGTCACGCAGATAGTGAGGTTTTATGTATTTATTAAGGGTTTCGTACCCAAAAGTTGCCTGGAGGTTAGCTATTGTAAGTTTTACAGATATTTATTCTATGGGCCCATAATAAAAAAGAGGGATCCCTAAACAATAAACGTATTTCTAACCCCCGACGCAAAGAGAGGGGTGTTAAAAGTTTGACGTCGATGTCTGTCTATGTGTGTATCTGTCTGTGGCATCGTAGCTCTCAAACGGATGGACCGATTTCAATACGGTTTTTTTCATTTGAAAACCAGTTTCCTGGCGAAATATCTTAGCTATGTTTGGTTAATATCAGTCCAGGAGTATAGGAGTATCAGCTCTTTTCCAAAACGATGTAAGGCATTTTAATGTAGGGTTTTTTTTTTAAATTTTAAATTTATTTTTTTAAGGTACGCTTCACGTAGTATTATTTGATCTGTGCTATTACTAAGACTCCGTTGTTTGTCTATCCATGTAACAGGGCATGTATTTAGGCCGCTAAAGCATCGGTTTTCGGCATTTCCAATCAATTTATTCTTTATCTTTCAATCAATCGGGATCGGGTATCAGGTAAAACCCGGACCCAAAGTGTCTGGATTTCCCCGAACGCTCTTTGAAAACCCCGCCCGGACGTTCACCGGACGCCCTCCAAACTAGGACAAATCCGGGGAAACCCGGACGGATGCAGTCCTATCTATAACAAATCATCATCATCATCAGCCTATATATTGTCCCACAGCTGGGCACAGGCCTCTTCTCATACACAGAAGGTATGAGCATTGATCACCACGCTTGCTCAAGGCGGATTGGCGATTTCAGACTTTTTTTTTAAGTCCAGGTTTCCTCACGATTTTTTCCTTCACCGTTAGTCAGTGACGTCTAAGATATACTTAGAAAGTACATATGACTTTAGAAAAGCCACATTGGTACTTGCCAGGTTGCGAACCCGCACACTCGTACACGAGAAGCAGGTCCCTTGTTTTTGGTCATGTCGGCCAAAAGTCGAAAGGCCAAAAAGGCCCCCACGACTTTATAACAAATACTTACTTTCCATCACCAGGTCGCTGGTTGGGGCTACACGTCCGCAGAAGCAGAGCCCTCCCCATTTCTGAAAGTGGCTGAACTCCCGAACGTCAGCATCGACCGATGTTTCAAGGAAACTCCTTTAGGCTTCACTTCTTACATAACCACAGATAAAATATGCGCTGGGTACACTAATGGTGGGTATTTTATGTCTGTTCCAATTGTTTTTACGAAAAATATAAACGAAGTCGTAACCTATTTTGAAAAATTCTGCCACAGAAATTAACAAAATGGCGTAAGGATGGCGCATTTATGTCAATTTCATGCTCTAAACATCATCATTCATCATTTAATGCCATTTTATTATATTATCATTATATTATTAATTTATTATCATTATGTTATCAACTAGCTTTCCGCTTGCGGCTTTGCCCGCGTGGATTTTTTTTTTTTACACCTTGGGTTACATTATTCCAGTTTTAGTAGGGATCCTTAATTATTTCTGGAAATAAATATAGCCTATGACACTTCGTAAAGATGTAGCTTTCTAACGGTGAAAGAATTTTTAAAATCAGTCCAGTAGTTTTTGAGTTAAAGCCCTACAAACAAACAAATCTCTCCTCTTTATAATATATTATATATATATATTATACTCTTTATAAGTATAGATGTGGGAAAGTTAGAACAAAATAGGTTATGATTTTATTTATATTTGTCGTAAAATCTATTTTTTAGCTATTTTTTCTTACACCCATAGGCACAGCAGTTTGCAAAGGCGACAGCGGGGGCGGCCTTTCATTCCCTGAACTGACAGGTTACGTCACAAGATACTACCTTCGTGGTCTCGTGTCTACAGCTCCGTCAGACAGCCTTAATTGTAACACACAGACAATCACGGCGTTCACACATATATTACGGCATCAGAATTTTATACAGAGACATTTTAAAGATTTTCCAAAGTTACGATTTCAATTCTTTGATTCTAGTATGGTTTCATATTATAATGACACTTCACAATGTGTGTGAGGCGTCCGGGGGAGGCCAGCGCAGCGAGGCACGCCTCGGAAGGCGTACGTTCGTGTCATCATCATCAGCCTTTATATTGTCCCACTGTTAGGCACAGGCCTCTTCTCATACAGAGAAGGCATGAGCATTGATCACCACGCTTGCTCAAGGCGGATTTGCGATTTCAGACTTTAAATCGAAATTAAGTTTAAAATACAAAATATAAATAAACAATAAAGCCAAAGTAAAGATTATATTAATTTTATTACTACAATTAAGTTTTATTTTTACTTTTCATCCCACATAAACCCGCTCAATTTGAATTTTCCCAAAAATACAGATTCAAAAATTTTCTTCCCCGGGCGCGTTCCAGCGGCGCCCGCGTTGACAATCAATGGCATAAGATGATCAGCCTCTCCCAAAGGATGGCAGTCAAAACCTCCTTTCTCCTGTTCCCAAAATATTATTTTCTTTCGATTTTCTTCATTACCAGTGCATGCGTTATTCAAAAAATTATCAAAGTCCTCGTTAACAATGTCTTTTTCAATTTCTGGATTTGATTTTTTGAATTCTTTCATATTGTGATATGACAACCCTGAACCGAAAATGGCGACGCCATCTTTTCGAAATTGATACAAGACTTCCCCTATTTCGTAATGCTGTGCCGCATTTTGGTTTTTCAATATAGATATCTGTATTATTGGAATGTCTGCTTTTGGATTTATTAACATCATCGGTATAAAAACTCCATGGTCCCAGCCTCTTTTGTCATCTAAAGCCGACTTGATTCCCGCGTTTTTGAACGCTTCATGTATTTTTCCCGCTAATACTGGATCACCTGTAAAAAGTTTTAATTTTCGTTTTTCGTAAAATAATATCGTGGCATCATGGTAAAATAATGGATTATGTTAAGGGGACCTGTATCTAAAGGAATCTATGGCATCTGCCGAAATAATAAAGGTGCCTACCCAAATTAAATACGAAAAAAAAACTTTTTATTAAATACAACAGACTTTCGAAATTAGTCTGGTACAAACCGACCAAGTGCGAGTCGAACTCGCACACGAAGAGTTCCGTACCATTATCTAAAAATCACGTTTGTTGTATAAGAGCTCCTTAAATATTTATTTTATTCTGTTTTTAGTAGGTACCTATTTGTTGTTATAGCGGCAACAAATACATCATCTATGACAATTTCAACGGTCTTGCTAACACGCTTCATGAGATAGAGCTTGGTGACAGACGGCCAGACAGACAGACGGACGGACAACGGAGTCTTCGTTCAACCCTTCGGGTACAGAACCCTAAAAAATCAATTGGCTTGTTTTTATCCGCGTGAAACCGCGGGTAACAGCTTAAATAAATTTAAATATAGAATAGGCTTACCTGGTGCATCATATTTGAACTCATAACTCTCTGGAGGAAAATTGTAATAATCATACAACAACGGATGCTTTTCACCAGACGAAATAGTCACAATATCCTCTTCTCTATGCGCCGTAACGATAATTATAGCTTTTAAACGATCCAAATCCACAAAACTCGACACATTCTTCAAAGAATCACCAATTTCAATATTATATTTCTCACGTAAAACGGGATACGGGCCGCCGCCATGATTTAAAAATACCGATGGCGCGAAATATACGTCTTCCATTTTTGAATAACAGAATGCCAACAATATGGCTTCTATTATGATTAATTTTAACATGATAATGGCTAAATAAACAGATAACGTAAATACGACTACACGATATGAGTGAACAAATGATGATTTGTAATATTTAAATAAATAATACTAGTTTGTAATGAAATGCAAATTAACTAGTGTGTCATTTGACTTTGCTTCTGCAACGATAAAAAAAATAATCGGCCAAGTGAAAGTCGGATTCGTATGGTTCCGTAGTTATTAATGTTTTTTCTACTACACCTACTCAGTAAAAAAATAAATTATATTATTTGTTGTATATTTACGGAACCACGACCGACAGATGGTGAAAGCTTTTAAAATAATGCTTGAACCATTTGAAACCCTAAAAATTACCTACCTGCCACACAATTACTGTAGTAGGTAACTACTAAACTATTTGATAACAAACATACGAAACTATTGTAGTTACTTTCATGTGATATAAATATTTGAACAGATAACATTATGACCTCTACACCGACTGACAGACCGCGATAAGTTGAATGTGCATACGAATTGTCTGTGCCAATTGATATTACGAAAAATGTAAACAAAATTATAACCTATTTTGTTGTATTTTTCCCTCATATATAAATATATGAGGCATTAAATGGTGAATGATGATGTTTAGAGCATAAAATTGACATAAATGCGCCATTCTCAAGCCTTTTGTTAATTTCTGTGGCAGAATTAGAACAAAATAGGTTGCGACTTTGTTTATTTTTTTCTTAAAATCAATTGGTACAGATTATAATGCCTTGAACATTTCTTTGGGAAGCTTCCATACACTTAAAGTGGGGATGAATATTTTTTTTTTCTTATTTATCCCGTCGTGTGCGGTATCATTGGATAGGACTTTCAAAAAAATATAAGTGTGCGAAGACTATTTTTCGGTTTAGTGAGCCATTTGCGAAATATGTAGCTTTAAAGAGCAAATTTTTGTTCGATACGGGCGTCCTTTCTAACCTTTGAATGGCTGTACTTGGATACATGAAAAAAATCACAAACGTAGCTTATATAACGAACTTCAAAGGAAAACTTTCACGGCTAAGTAGGCTTAACCGGTTACAGAGATATAGATAGTCGGCCAACTAAATTGGATTGCGGAACCCTAATGCGCGTGGCTGGGTTTTTTTTCGTAAGCAGGTTTTCTAGCAGTGGTATTTAGACATGTTTTGTCAAAATCTGATAAGCTGTTTAAAGGTCATCAGCTATTTTTACTTTTTAAATGTTCGCTTTTTTTCGTTGTTTTAATATCTACATACTTACGATTTTAAAATAAAATTAAATAAGTATTTCTCAACTAATATGGCCGATTCAGCTGATATTGGATTTAAAATGTTTGTCGTAGTCCAAGGAAGGTTTAAACGGTGAGAAAAAGTTAAGATAGATGTACCTAGGTGATACGAAGTTCACCGGGTTATCTAGTTAGAAATAAAATTATTAGGTACTGTAAAGAGAGGAGCTCGTGGCTAAGTAACAGCCGCACGGGTCGATCGATTGTAAGGTTAAGCTGCGTTTGGCGCGGTCAGTCCGTGGATGGGTGACCACCTTTATCATACCGAGACTCCTCCGTGCCTCGGAAAGCACGTTAAGCCGTTGGTACCGGCTGTCATTTGTACATCTTTGACAGTCGTTACGGGTAGTCGGAAGCCAGAAAGTCTGACAACCAGTCTTACCAAGGAGTACCGTGTTACCCGGTAACTGGGTTGTGGAGGTCAGATAGGCAGTCGCTCCATACCATAAAACGCTGGTACTCAGCTGCATCTGGTTAGACTGGAAGCCGACCCCAACATAGTTGGGAAAAGGCTGGGCAGGTGATGAGGTAGGTACTGTAAAGAAGATTTGAGACTAACGACGAAAGAAAAAAAAGAAAGCGCTTGCAATACTATCTATATATACCTACAACAGGCGTACTTTGAGTTGGTATATAAATAAGATAACGAAAATCTTTCTTTCGAGTCAGAATGATATGACAACAATAATTCTAACATTTACAATGCGATAGTGAGTTTGGTTGGTGGTGGTTCACGGTAAAACGGATCAACTGTTAGTTCACCAACAGATGGTGATATAATCAGCCCGTTACACGAAAACGTTTTTTAACCACGAAGCGGGAATTTTCGTGTTATCAACTTCTTGTTCAACCCCGGCTTGGTAATCGACCGTTTTAGCAATAAAAATATCCAAATAAAGGTCGATGCATCGTATGGTAGAAGTTTGAATTTATGCTAAACAGCTGTTTTCAGTTGATCGGACCGTTATCTTGTCGGTGAATTTGGGCCTTAGAAAGTACTTCGGGCAAGTACCAATGTGACTTTTCTGGTTTCGAACCACAATCGTACACGAGAGGCAGGTGCCTTAACCACTAGGCCACAGACTCATTACAAATGCTTTATTGTTTTGTAGTAATAAATAGAGCATAAAAAAGCACGTCTAATTAAGGATACCCTTGAAGTGCGCGCATTTTATTACAACCTTGCAGTTTTAGAGTTACCTACAAACAAAAACAAAAAGGAACCCCAATTGTACGAAACTTCAAATCGATGCTATAATCTATACATATGAAATGCTTTGTCCTGAATGACTGACGGATCAACGCACAGCCTAAACCGCTGATCGTAGGGACCTGAAACTTGGAGTGTGTTCTTTGTATGACGTAGGCATCCGATAAGAAGGAATTTTCCGAAATTCTACCCGTAAGGGGGTGAAAAAGGGGGGCAAAGTTTGTATGAAGCTGTCATTTTTTTAATTTGAATTCGTATAGACCACGCAGGCGAAACCGCTGGCGGAAAGCTAGTCCTAACTATCGCTCGCTCACAAGACCCCACCATCTCCTTCGATGCTGATCTATTTATTTATTTCGCTTCCACGGCAAAACTGGCTAACCGATTTAGATTTAAATAGCTTTTTCCCGCGGTTTTATACGCGTCCACACGGAACTACTTAGGGAAATTCTTACTTTGAGTAATTTACTTATTTAATTTGGTCCTCTGAGCCAAAATTCTTATTTACAGTCTGAATCTACCTAATCAAAAGCGAATTTCCAGGATCAATTTAAAGTAATAACAAAAAATATATTTTCGTTATACAATTTACTAACAAATAAGCAACTCTTAAAGCTAAATTAACAAATTAAAATTTTATAACAATGGTCCTCTAGCTTTTAAAATAGTTTTTATTAAAAATATTTAAAAAACATGATTGTAACGAATTATTTTATTTATAGCATTTTTTACAACACTCAACGACGGCATCTTACATCATTTAGGTAACGAACGTTTTAAACCGGCCTCACCTAGCTATAAACAAGAATATGTTTGACGTGTAAAAGTGTTATTTTATAACCTACTTGCAGAAATAAATATCATTTAACTGGCGGAATTTCCCGGGTCGAGCAGTAATAGGTATTGGGTGTTTTTTCCAATCTTATACATATATGCTTTGTCCTGAATGACTGACGGATCAACGCACAGCCTAAACCGCTGATCGTAGAGACATGAAACTTGGAGGTTGTGTTCGGAATCATTACCTACTGTTTTGATCCGTCGCGGTATTTCCAGGCTTTGTCATAAGACCATTTAACCAATGTATGACTAAACAGGCACAATTCTTAGAATATAAAATTCCGTCACTCGAAGTTCAAGCGTAGATAAATAATCACGCAAAATTGCTTTGTCATTATCAACAAACAAAATATTCTTTTCTAGAAGCCATTAAGTCAATCATTAAGTTTTAACAGTAAAGATCAGCATATTATGGCCCAAGTTCACCAACAAGATAACGGTCCGATTAACTTAAAACAGCTATTTACCATAATATCAAACTTCCAACTTTCGATGGGTAACGTATTATTTGTGATTTTTATTCCTGAAACGGTCGATTACCAAACCAAGGTTGAACTAGAAGTGGGTAACACGAAAATTCCAGCTTCCTGGTTAGAAAAACCTTTTCGTTTAACGGACAGCTTACGAAACCAGCAGTTACAGACAGATGGTTAACTAATCGGCCCGTTAAATAAAAACGTTTTTTAACCACGAACCCCGGGTTGTTAATCGACAGGTTTAGGAATAAACAACCGGAATGATAAGGTATCCATCGTAAGAGAAAAGTTTGAATTTATGGTAAACAGCTGTTTTAATTTAACCGGACCGTTATATTGTTGGTGAACTTGGCCCTAAGTGTATTTAATATCATTCCATGTCAGAATAATTTTATTTTTTTGAGTTATGAGTTTATGTATAAGAAAAAAGGTCATCCATCTACGGACCAACCGCGGCAAACGAAGCTTAACCTTTGATTGATCAACCCGTTGGGGTGTTACTTAGCCACGAGCTCGGCCATTTAGCCATATATCAAAATATAATTACACTTTAAATTCACATTATTATTGCGTTAATTAATTACAACAATATAAGGCATATATGTATATAAAATACACGAAAAAAAAATACAATATAAATAAATAATGTATAATCTTTTATTGAAATAATTACAAATAAATTAATAATCTACTTAAAACAAGTAGTTCACAATAAAATACTTCTTTTGTCTATTAAAAATAATATTAGTATGTACTAGAAAATAAAATTAATTTATTCTAAGTATTTATTTAGATTTTTACAACAGTGGAATAAAAGCCCTTATTTCTGTATAATTAGGATAGTTGACATCAACAATCAACTTTTGAAATGTTGTCTAAAAAACAATTCTCGCATAGATTTTTTTATAGCAATTCATAGTGACCTCACTTATTTTCAAACTTAACTGTACTCCATCCTTACTCCTTACTAATATTATAAATGCGAAAGTAACTCTGTCTGTCTGTTACGCTTTCACGCCAAAACTACTGGACCAATATAAATGAAATTTGGTACAGAGATAGAATAGACCCTGAGGAACAACATAGGCTACTTTTTACCCGGGTGCGCTAAGTAGTTCCCTCGGGATGCGGGTGAAACCGCGGGAAACAGCTAGTTTATAATAAGATTAGAAATTTAAACGCACCCTATTTGGCGTTCGTTCAAACGATTTTGAGCTCTATTGCTAAGGTGACATGACAAAAACAGATGCAAAATATATTTGTTATTTTACACATTATTTTGCTCTTGACACCATTCTTATATGTACGGAATATAACTCAAAATCGGTTGAATAAGCTGCAAAAAAAGTTTTTCTTAACTTTTACTTTTACTATTTATTGATTCCAAATAATTTTAAATGTTTTTTTTTTTAAGAATTTGTCCCTTGGCCTTATTGGTCACTGGTGTCAACTACCCTCCTTCTATACCTATTTTGTTAGCCAGTATGTATACTTCTTTGTGCTAGGAAAGTAAATTTGTATACCATTCCATTATCAAATATTTTTGCAGCAGCTATATTATGACCAAATATAATTTTACAAAAAAATCTTTTGTGCTCTGCTTTTTAGCATTGTTGATAATTAATTAAACTTTATTTAGTGCTATGAGTAAAGATAATTAATCAAATTAATAAAAAATCTACCATTACACCATTATTTACGCACAACAAGCAATAAATTCATTAATTTCATATATCTTGGCACTTTACTCAACAAACAACAAAAAAAAATGCTTTAAAAAAATAATTGACATCAGTCCATGATGAAAAAAAATTCAAAGCAAAAACAACTGATTAAAAAGTTTAAATGCTGATAAAAATTTAAGAAAAAAAACAGTTTACCATTACAAAATCATTCTTCTTTCCATACAAAGCCGCTTAATCTAAATTTCCCGCCCATATCCCAGTTGAAGATCCTCTCAGCCGGCTTTGAGCCCCCAGCCCCCCCGATAACGATCAACGGCATGAAATGTTCTGCTGCACGCATCGGGTGAGCTTCCGTAGCCCCCTTCTGCTGCCTCCAAGACAGTAGCCCCTCTTTCCTCGCTTCCTCACTTTCCGCCGTGCAAGCTTTATTTAAAAAGTCGTCAAAATCTTTATTAACTACAGATTCATGCCGGCCAGCCGACATAAACTCTCTCATATTGTGATATGACATGCCAGAGCCTAATATAGCTATGCCTTCTTTCCTAAATTCATATAATGCTTTTCCAAGTTTAAAATGCTGTTCCGCATCTTGGTTCGAAAGTACAGAGATTTGTACAATAGGAATACTGGCTGTTGGGTTGATCAACATCATAGGCACAAATACTCCATGGTCCCAACCTCTTTTCGAATCCAATTTTGAATTTATTCCCGCCTCTTTTAACGTTTCGTGAATGCGTTCAGCTAAAACCGGATCTCCGGGCGCGTCGTACCGATACTTGTACGTTTCTGGCGGGAATCCGTAGTAATCGAAGTACAGATCGTGGTGCTCTCCTGAAGATATCGTTACCAGCTTCTCTTCCCAGTGGGCAGTGACCAAAATAATGGCTTTGACCTCCTTCAAGTTCATATGCTTTTGTACACCATCGCGCAAGAAATTCGTGAGACCTGCATGGTCCTTGTCCCCTAGGAGGGGCATGGGGCCTCCTCCGTGGTTAACAAACATAGCAGGAGCAAATAAAGCCATCTTTTTAACACCACCAGTGAAATATCGAATTATATTCATGGACAGTAATGACATAGACACTATAAAGGCCACTTGTAGTAAAATCGTAAGTGTATTAAGAATAAGCATGAAAATTGGTTTTGTTCGACCTTATCACACATAAATAATGATTGCAATTAACTAGAAGGTTATTTGTTTTCGATTGTAAAAAATACTCAAGTAGGGTTAGTATTGTATTCTCTTTGCAAGTAGGTAATAAATACCTAATTATTTATTTACATTTGACGTTTGTGTCAAAATCACGATGGTTTTAATTTTTTTAAAGCTGCGTTCCAGGTCTTTCCGCTAGATAACAATAGTTTATTTAGAAAAATTAAAACAAAGTGCAAGATCGCAATGAACAGTCGATTATAAACAAGAGACATAAAATCTTATTGTATCGTTTTAGATCATTGCTTTGTATCCTAAATATAGTTTAAGCTCTACGGAGTAACTAGTGTCTAATTTTCTTAAGACCAGTGGTTTCAGAACGAATCGTTCTAAGCGGAAAGGGATGCCACGAATGCAAGAAAGAGAAAAAACTTTCCTCCATTTAAAAATGGCGTCTCTTTGAGTTGTCCTTTTCGCACGGATATAATTTTAAAATTATCTCAGCTAACTGTTATCAAAACAATTAAATAGATTGTTTATTTACAAAAGTTGATGTTATTACGCGTCTCTGTGTTATTTTCATGTGAATAAAACTCCGCTTTGTTACAAAACAGGTTAAAATGTCGTATGGGCGAGGCGGTTTGTCAGAAAATCTATCACAATATTTAGCGTTGAATCGTTCGTTTTAGTGTAACAAACAAACATAAAAATAGTAAAAATGGACAAGAAAAACAAAAAGAAAACTGTGATCAAACGCAAAACTGATGATAGTGGTGAGAGTGAGAAAAAACCGAAAATTATGGTGAATCGTAAAAATGAAGAGAAGAAAGAGACTATTGAAGTTGTAAATCAGGTTGTGGAGGTCCCTGTGGAGCAGGGCCAGCAGATTGTGCACACGGGGCAGCTAGTCGAGGGCAACTTCGAGCAGCCCGTCTTCGTAAACATGAAGGGGGAACCCGTTCAACTGGGTCCCAATACAGTAATACTTTACGAACAGAGTGGAAACCCGTCGAACTTCGCTTTTGGTGGTATGTGGACCATGGATTCTTCTGGAAGGATCGTGATGGCAGAGACTATCTATGACGTGAAAGGGGAGCCCGAAGAGGAGGGCGCGAATTTCGTGCAGAGTAATACTGAAGTCACTACGGTGAGTTTTTTATTTATTTATTGCTTATCGTAGTAAGGGTTTGTGAAGAAGACTAATTCTTCCTATCGTGCGGGCTGCAGGTTTTACAAACCAAAGAAGCCCTAGTGTCGAGAGTTTTTCGAATCCCACTGACAGGCTCTGACATGGAATTGTAACAACAACTGCTATCAAGATAACAGACAGGGACGATGGCTTAATGCCACGAACTTCCTAACTCTGGGCTGCTTTGTGAAGTTTTTCAAAATCCGGGAATCAAACCCAAGACCTTGTTTACATAAGCATTGTTATTATGTATACTTGTTGGTACTAATCCGCCCTTAAGATGACACACCGACCATACTTTTCAATTTTAAACCATCATCATCAGCATCTGCCTAGCCTTTCCTAACTATATTGGGATTGGCTTCCAGTCTTACTGGATGCAGCTGAGTACCAGTGTTTTACATGGTGTGGCTGCTTATCTGACCTCCACAACCCAGTAACCGGGTAACACTATACCCTTTCATAAAAATGCTTGTCAGACTTTCTGACTTCTGAGTACTGGTAACGGTTGTCAAAAATCTACAAATGACAGCCGGGACCAACAGCTTAACATGCAAGGCACAGAAAAGTCTCAATATGTAATCAACCCGTGCGGCTGTAACTTGGTCACAAGCTCTTTTGAACTCTCACATTCATTCATAAATTAAAATAAATGCAAAAAGAAATGTTTGCTCATTGAGCAATGCTTTAAAAGGTCTGCAAATGCTTAAACAAGAATTTCCTTTTCAGCAACAAGTTGAAGAACAGCAGAACACATATCAGCAGTTTGAACTCAGCAGCGGTACCCAGGTGGACGGCCAGCAGGAGTACGAAGTGGCTATCATTGAGAACCCCCCAGCAGAGCCGACGGAGAGGTACGGAAACTATTTTCTACTTTTAACATCATGGGGATAAATGATAAATATCTGATAAATATCTTTTGGACAATTTCACACAGCGCCATCTAGCCCCAAAGTAAGCAATGCAAGCATGCTTGTGTTATAGTTGCTAGCTTAACGGATATACTACTTATATATTTTTATAAATACATACATATTATACATCGTAACACCCAGACCCGTTACAGAAATTAAAAATCATCATTTCAATTTCTGCCCGGCCGGGAATCGAACCCGGGACCTCTTGTGTGGCATTCCGGCATGTTGACCACTAAACCACTCAGGTCGTCATATTACTTTAGATAATTACTTAAAAGACTCCAAATCAGTTGTATTTGCTACAAAACTGTCTATGGTATTGTCTATCATTTTATTAATTTTGGTGTTGGTAAAACCAACAAGGAAAACTAGCAATAACAGATAAATAAGAAAAATACAGTAATAATAAAATGTACGTACTACTAGCAAGTTTGATTGACATGTCGCTCCTATCAAATACCAAACATTGTGTATTGATATTAACACATGTATTTAACTCAATATCGAAAAAAAATGTTAGTTACGGCCTTTCTTCTTATGATGGCAAAATAGCCTGAGTAGTTTTTTACCCATATTTTGCAATCTCTCTCTCTCTGTAGTCGTTCCCTCATGACTGAGGATCGTGATTATCATCGGGTTGTCCACATTTGGATCTAATGATCTGCCTCCATAGGTTTCTATCCAATGCGTCTCTGACGACCGAGCAAGACTTGGATGAAGACGAGTCCTTGACTTGATCGCTCCATCGTGTTGGGGATCGTCCGCGAGCTCGTTTGCCTTCTGTGTTATATTTTGCAATAGTCCTTCACAAACCGGGGATTGTCCCTGGATGCATTTCTATAGTGTATACAGGGATAATCGTCGTTTATGTGTCACCATTACATGTTATTAAAGTTGTCTCACTCTTCTGCGTATTCGGCCCTTCGCCTCCAATAGTCCGGGATTCTGTAGTCTCGTGCGTGGTAAACAAATGCCTATCACTTTTGCAAAAACAGTTGATAACTTCTGTACCGATCGCTTCCTACGCACCACGAAAGACACGACGCCTGTCTAAAAGATGGCGAAACAACAACTGACGTCTTTATTCTATGACACAGCTGATATAATCGTTAACATTTTGAGGGTTCCGTACCAAAAATGGTAAAAAGGAACCCTTTAATTTCACTTTGTCTGTATACGGGGTCTCGGGTTCGATCCCCGGGTGCGGCCGGAATAGCTTTATGGATTTTGGAAAATGTCTCAAAGCAGCCCTGAAGGAAGTTGGTGGTATTATACCCTCGTGCCTGGGAGGACGCGTAAGCCGTCGTCCCCGGCTGCTATCTTTGAAAACTGCAAGTTATTATCATAGTTCCATGTCAGAGGCCGTCAGGCGGATTACAGAAAACTCTGACACTAGAGCTTATTAGGTTCGTGCGTCGACAGCGTGCTCGTATTCCACGCGTGCCTCAAAGAGCTGTCAGCAATAGCGACGGGGCCCTCCCCCAGGGCCATAGCCTGCCGGGGCTGCGGGACGTTCGAAAGAGTTACCGCGCCCCCGGAATACAAAGGGCTGAGGAAGGAACATGGATAGGTTTTAGTCACTAAGAGTCTGACACTCCCTTCCGCCCGACCCACGGCGGGAGGGATCAATTGTTGATTTCCCATCCGAAAAAAGGACTTATTAGGTTAGTAAGAAGAAGACTTACATTAATTTTGATTTTCAGCCCTGAACCTCAAGTGGTGATAAACGAGGACCAGCTCGTAGCTACAGGCACTGGCGCTGTGCGCTGGCTCAACCAGAAATATGATTTTGTGGTCAGGAAACTACAGTTGAACTATGGTAAGTTCATTATCAGCCTATATATTGTCCCACTGCTGGGCACAGGCCTCTTCTCATACAGAGAAGGCATGAGCATTGATCACCACACTTGCTCAAGGCGGATTGGTGATTTCAGACTTTTTAAGTCCAGGTTTCCTCACGATGTTTTCTTTTACCATTAGTCAGTGATGTCTAAGATATACTTAGAAAGTACATTATGAGTTTAGAAAAGTCACATTGGTACATGCCAGGTTTTGACACTGGTACACGAGAAGCTGGTGCATTAGTGCTAGTGCATAATCTGCCTAGCCTTTTCTGTTGGGGTCGGCTTCTAGTCTAAACGGGATGCAGCTGAGTACCAGTGTTTTACATGGAGCGACTGTCTGACCTCCACAACCCAGTTACCGGATAACACGATACCCCTTGCTAAGACTGGTTGCCAAACTTTCTAGCTTCCGACTACCCGTAACGACTGTCAAAGATCTACAAATGACAACCGGGACCAACAGCTTAACGTGCTTTCCGAGGCACGGAGGAGTCTCGCTATGACATAGATGGTCCATCCACGGACCGACCGCGCCAAGCGCAGCTTAACCTATGATCGGTCGAACCGTGCGGCTGTTACTTAGCCACGAGCTCCTCATAATTAGGGTTACATACTAAAAATGGTAAAAGAATCCATATGGATTCACTTTATCCGTCCGTCATCATTTCTCTCTCATTAACCACTAGACCTACTTAATACTGCAGTACTAACTTGCAATTCCTATTTCAGATGCTGGTGTGAAACTCCTCCACTCACCGTCTGGGTGTATACAGTGTGTGTATCTGACCACACCGAGCATGCAGCTGGCTTTTAATGCAGTGCCACAGTTCTTGTGTATAGAGACCGGTTAGTGGTTTGCTCTTCACTCTTATAGAAAAATAGGTGAGAGAGAAAGAGAGATAATTGTTTAAAGATTGTTCTTCAAATAAACGTCTGGTTTTTGCAGCTTATTCCTAATATGTATACAAATACGTAAAGCTGAAGAGTTTGTTTGTTTGTTTGGGTACACGCGCTACTCTCAGAAACTGCAGGTCCCTGGAGAAGGTTATAGGCTACCACTTATATTTATCTGGGTGCGTGAAGTACCCTCGGGCTGGTGAAACAGCTAGTGAGCTATATGTTAAATTCAACCTTATTGTTTCAGGCATAGAGTTCAATAGTACAATACCGACGGTGGGCGGGACGGGCACTCCGGCCCTCAAACACAATGTGACTCTGTTCTTAGCTGAAGATGGAAATGGCAAATCTGTTATTGTTAGCGCTGGTGAGTCATTTTTTAATTCCTTACTAATATTTATCTGTATCTATAGTCATCTATACTAATATTATAAAGAGGAAACATTTGTTTTTTTGTAGGGTTTTAACTCAAAAACTTATGGACCGATGTGAAAAATTCTTTCACCGTTAAAAAGCTACATCTTTACGAAGTGTCATAGGATGTATTTATTTCCAGAAATAATTAGGGATCCCTACTAAAACTTGCATAACGTAACCCAAGGTTTAAAAAAAAATTGTCCGGTACGGGCGGAAAGCTATAAATATTAAAGGGATTCCGTGAAGAGGAGCTCGTGGCTAAGCAAAAGCCGCACGGTTCGACTGATCAAAGGTTAAGCTGCGCTTGGCGCGGTCGGTCCGTAGATGGGTGATCATCTGTTTCATAGCGAGATTCCTCCGTGCCTCGGAAAGCACGTTAAGCTCAATAGCTTAATGACAAATGACAGCCGGGACCAATGTCCCGGCTGTCATTTGTAGATCTTTGACATTACGGGTAGTCAGAAGCCAGAAATTGTGACAACCAGTCCTCCAGTCTTACCAAGGGGTACCGTGTTATCCGGTAACTGGGTTGTAGAGGTCCAATAGGCAGTCGCTCCATGTAAAACACTGGTACTCAGCTGCATCCGGTTTAGACTGGAAGCCGACCCCAACATAGTTGGGAAAAGGCTAGGCAGATGATGATGACTTATATTATAAACTAGCTTTCCACCAGTGGCTTCGCCCGCGTGCGCTATACGAATTCAAATTAAAAATGAAAGAGTTTCATATAAATTTTGCCCCTTTTTCACCCCCATGGGGATAGAATTTCGGAAAATCCTTTCTTATCGGATGCCTATGTCATACAAAGAATACACCCAAGTTTCAGTGGGCCTATCACGAATCACTTTCGAAAAAGTATTCGTATCTAAAGCGATTTTCGAATCATAAATACAACCTGTCACACACACAGTCTGTACTGTCTGACTGTGATCCGAGCGCACGCGGGCGGAACCGCTGGCAGAAAGCTGTAATCTGTTCCAATTGATTTTAAGAGAAATGTAAAAAAAGTAGTAACCTATTTGGTTCTAATTCTGCCACAGAAATTAACAAAACGGCATAATAAGGATGGCGCATTTTTGTCAAATTCATACTCTAAACATCATCATTCATCATTTAAAGCCGTTTTATTTATATGAGTGGGAAAATTTGAACAAAATAGGTTATGATTTTGTTTACAGTTTTCTTAAAATCAATTCTTATCTGAGCTGCGTGCTAAATTTAGCCTTTTATCTGTTTATCTCCAGGTATTTCCACTCTCATCGGTGAAGACCTGACATGGCTGTTGGAAACCTTCAAGTCGTGCAACCCTGCGTGGAGGCAGGTCAGGTGTGTGGTCTGCGACCCTACTAAATGTCAACAGGTAAGTCATTCATTGAAATTTGAACGAAAATTTTCAATGACAATTAGGTATTTGAACACCAACTAAAATGCTATTTTATTAAGAAGATTCCATAGAAACAAAACGAAGTGTCGAAAAATAAATTAAATCAATGTTAAAATAAACAACATCCATGCTTTAAAAGTTTTTGGTAGGGGATTCTCTATCCTTGTCACGCGAAACATAATTTGTTCTAGGAAATGTCGAATTGTACAGCGTTTTGACATTATGACGTCATAATTGCATCGTGCTCTCTTTTTCTAGCAATGACTTTTTAAATGCTTATAACTAGGCCGTTTTTTAAGATAATGCATTCCTATTTTCACTGTTGTTAATCTTTTCGTTCATTAGTTAAGTATTTCTAATAAAAAAAAATCATTCAAATAACCAATTATGTATTACCCTGGTGCCGATTCTGACTTACACACGACTAAACTAATTTTAAAATATCATGCTCTTTTTCTATTGCGAAATACAAGAAGAGGATAGCAAGTAATTCAGTGCTGTCAAATTAAATGACAGATAACATTTTGTCCGTACAGGTTTGTTAATTTAGTCGAGATGTTACGTCGTGATGTTTAATTTGTTTGGAAAACTTTTTTTTTTTTTTTAATTTTTTTCTAATTTGACAGGTGTTAAAAGTTTGCTATCCCTTTCTTATATTTGTTGATGGAAGGAGAGAATTATAGACTAAATTTAATTTAGATGGTGTCAAGAGAATCGCGGCCACTGTATGGCGCAGCCATTTGTAGATCTTCAGATGGTACCAGTTAATTTGAGGGTTCCACTATCAGGAAAGTCAGGGTTTTTTTTCCATTTGGAGTGGTCACACTGAATTTGAATGTACAGGTTGTTTTTTTAGATATGTTTATTGGTATGAACCGTTACAACTGACCTGGGGTCTTACTATGACGTGCCAAAACAAGATTATTTTCGTAATGAAAAAGAGACTGAGCTATACGACGTTAGTAGCTGTGTCACGCTCTCAAACTTGAATAGTGATTGCAAAAACACGTGGTGGTACAGCCCCTGCTGTAACTGTAAGATCACACAACTGACTCTTGACTGCAAGCTACTTTCAACTGTAAATTGATGCAACTTTTTTATTTGATGGGGGAAATCCTCATGGATGAACCCGGCCTGGGGAGGCCGGGAACAGTGCCGGACTCTTACCGGCTAAAACCACCCCGGTGTCACTTCTCGCACGTGGGCGCGGGGCCGCGGGAATCCAGATTCGTCCGCAGCCCCGCACTGGTGCCGGCCCGTCCTGCCGGGCCTCGTCTCCTGCACGGGGTAGTGAGGTGTCCTACCCCGTGCATCGCCTCGGGGGCGCGCGTGGACATAGACGCGCGCCGACGGCTCGGGTCCTATCATGGGGGGCGGGGACTTCCCCAAGTCCGTCGCCCGTTTATGGGGGGCGGAAGAGGGCGTTGTCCGCCCTCCTCCGGCGCCCGGTGCGCCTGCTGCGGGAGGGGTCGAGAGTGGATATCTCCCTTTCCCGCTCCGCAGCTTCCTTCTTCTAGACGTTGCAACTGACCCAACCACAAATTGATGCAACCGACCCATAGCCATTAATAAACTGTTGTTTGTCCGCAGTCGGTCCGTGCCGCGTTCCCGTCGGCGCACGTGACGTGCTCGGTGTGGCAGGCGTCGCTGGCCAGCGCGCGGCTGTGCCTGGAGGCGGTGCGGCGCGAGGACTCCGCGCTGTCGCTGCTGGAGCTGGCGGCGCGCTGCAAGACCTACGCGCTGGCGCTGCTGCGGGGCGAGCATACGCATGCGCAGCTGCAGGTGTGTGTAGCTGTCGTAGCAATACTAGCGTAGCTGACGTAGCAGTATTGGCAGGCGTCGCTGGCCAGCGCGCGGCTGTGCCAGCAGTACTGGCGAGGCTGATGTAGTAGTTGTACTGGCGTAGCTGATGTAGTAGTTCTGGTGTAGTTGATGTAGTAGTAGTAATACTGGCGTAGTTGGTGTAGTAGTACTGGCGTAGCGGTACCGGCGTAGCTGACGTAACAGTACCGGCGTAGCTGCCGTAGCAGTACTGGCGTAGTTGATGTAGCAGTACAGGCGTTGATGTAGCAGTACTGGCGTAGTTGATGTAGCAGCATTTAGCGAAGCCGAGTCAACATCTCAACGCAGCTGACGTAGTTATCCCATCCTAAAGTATGACGAAGCAGCACCTATCGTTACAACATCAAAGTACTATTTTAAAAATAATACAATTGAGCGAGCCTTGACCAGTTTTCCATTTAAACATCAGTCTTAAACTCTTCATATCCCTGCACAGGTACTGAAGCGCGGCATCATCGGCACGGGGGCCGGCACCCTGCGCCTGTGGGAGATCCTGTCCCGGACCAATGGCCCCGTCACCAAGCTCGACTCCTGGCTCGAGGCCGACAACTACACCAACATACTGCACAAGGTACGTACATATAGACAGGTTGTCACTTTCTATACTCTATAACTGTGTTTTTTATACTTATAAAAAAACTGGACGCTCGCGTGGACATTTTTTTTACACCTTGGGTTACATTATTCAAGTTTTAGTAGGGATCCCTAATTATTTCTGGAAATAAATAAAGCCTATGACACTTCGTAAAGATGTAGCTTTCTAACGGTGAAAGAATTTTTAAAATCGGTCCAGTAGTTTTTGAGTTAAAACCCTACAAAGAAACAAACAAATCTTTCCTCTTTATAATATTAGTATAGATATATTTATTTAGCTGTTTACTGTTATCGGCTAGGACTACATATTTTATTTTACCTTTTTTTTCCATTCCAGGGTCTAGAACGCCTGGTGACGAAATTCCAGAACCTGGTTCGCAACCAGCTACAGTTAGACGAGTTCGTCTCCATATTCTTCAACGTGGCCAACCAGTTGGAGAATGAGAGAAGAACCTTCGCGCTCAGCAGGCTAAGGGTGAGTACCAGCTCGTAAAGGGTTTGCCGCGCCCCCGGAATACAAAGGGCTGAGGAAGGAACATGGATGGGTTTTAGTCAGTAAGAGTCTGACACTCCCTTCCCCCACTCTTAGCGGGAAGGGTCAATTGATGATTTTTCAATACGAAAAAAATGGCAATCTATGGACGTACTGAACCGATTTAGATAAAATTTAGTACGGAGATAGAAGGAACCCTGGAGAAGGTTGTATTATTGGGAATACTATAGCAGAGTGCCTAATTGCAGGAGGTAAATTAGTTAGTTTATATCACTGAAACACAGCTGATCGTCACAGACATTTATTTAGAACGACAACTCGTTCAAACTACAGTTGATGTCATCATGTGACAGATTACTCATAACCCAACGGCCAGTAAGAGCCTATAAGAAGTATCAATAACTCCATCATATTATGCTACTTTTTATCCGGGTGCGTGAAGTACTCCTCTGGTCGTATACGCATCCTCCCAGATCAGTAAAATTCGCCTCCCGAGGCATACTCTCACCATACCCGATGACGCTATAACCCTCTTCCAAGAGAGCAGTAGGTCCACTAGCACTCTGTACAAATACAGACCGCGTTCGTATCGACCTCGCCGCCGAGGTCCGTCGCGGCGACCTTGTGCATGCCCTCCCTACCCTAGCTCGACGAGCCAGCCCGCGAGCTTAGCTAATAGCTAGCTTTAAAATTCCCGATTATGATGATCTAGCCTGTCCCTCGCTGTCCTCCCCCAGCGACGCCCTAAGCAGAGGCCCGTACCCCACTAGGGGGTGCCCTTAGCGTGTAGTCGCTTTGTTTTGTAAGTTGAGCCCTGGCTGGAGGCCCTAAATTCATTTAAGGGACTTCACAGGCAAGCCTGGTTAAGCAGTCGACAACCTTCTAGGTTGATCTGCGAGATGCCATATAAAAACAGCAAAAAAATGTGCGTGAAGTAGTCCCTCGGGACCCGGGTGAACTTTGAAACAGCCCGTATTTAATAATTTACGTCTTATATTATCTATTTCAGGATACTGAAACGCTGAAGCAGTCGCCCACAGACACTATCACTCAGTACGCATACAATCTGATGAGCCATCAAACTAAGCTGGCTCAGAAATGCCTCGACGACAGAGCGGGCAGGTAAATAACAGAATCTAATCTTTACATATAAAATTATTTGTCCTGAATGACTGACGGATCAACGCACAGCCTAAACTGCTGATCGTAGAGACCTGAAACTTGGAGGGTGTGTTCTTTGTATGACGTAGGCATCCAATAAGAAAGGATTTTCCGAAATTCTACACCTAAGGTGGTGAAAAAGGGGGGTAAAGTTTGTATGAAACTGTGTCATTTTTAATTTTAATTTGTATGGCTCATGCGGGAGAAGCCGCTGGCGGAAAGCTAGTGTGTAAAAAAATTACAAGATCTTTTTTTATTCAGATGGAATAAACAGCTAAAATATACAATTTTGTTTAAATATCATGTGCTTAAAAGATATGCAATAATGCAGTGCACGCTGTTCTCAAATTAACAAGAAAAATAATCATACAAATTAAAGAAGTTTAGTTGCTAAGTATGGTTAGGTTAGATGTGATAAATATAAAAGTTTAAGCATGTATTGTTCAAAAAACATCCCGTATCAAACCGTACGAAAGATTATAAACCAACGAAAATTAATACGTAATATTGTAAACCGTTGATACAGTTCACAATTTCACTCGTAAGATTATAAACTGACGGTACAGTCTTACGTTGACTTAAGTATATTTATTTATTTAAACTTCATGTACAGCAGTGATACATAGGCGGACTTAATGCCACAAGGCATTCTCTACCAGTCAACCTTATATATATACTAGCTGTTTCCCGCGGTTTCACCCGCATCCCGAGGAAACTACTTAGCGCACCCGGGTAAAAAGTAGCCTATGTTGTTCCTCAGGGTCTATTCTATCTCTGTGCCAAATTTCATTTATATCGGTCCAGTAGTTTTGGCGTGAAAGCGTAACAGACAGACAGACAGAGTTACTTTCGCATTTATAATATTAGTAAGGATATGTATATCTTTTATTTCCTTGCAGAAAACACAGCAGCGCCGCCATATGTAAATATGGCACGTCCACCCAGGAGTGCTCGTGCCTCTTCAGCAAGGTGTTCCGGCTGCCGTGCCGACATATACTCATGCTCACCACGGAATTGAAGGTATATACGTCTTGCTTTATACTTTTACTATTTACATTCAGTTGCACTAAACAAATATCAGGTTATTTATACGTGAAATGGAAGAACTGTCATTTAAGATCTGTCAAAATCTATACATATAAAATGCTTTGTCCTGAATGTCTGACGGATCAACGCACAGCCTAAACCGCTGTATGACGTAAGCATCCGATAAGTAAGGATTTTTCGAAATTCTATCCCTAAGGGGGTGAAAAAGGGGGGCAAAGTTTGTATGTAACTGACATTTTTAATTTGAATTCGAATAGCTCACGCGGGAAAGCTAGTGGAGGATAAAATTGAATAATTTATGCTATTATTATTATTTAAATAGTTTTTCTCTTAAAGTTTACGATGTATGGTAACTTATATCTATGTATTGAGAACATAAATAATATTAAAAGTATGCTAGTTATTGATATCATGTATTGTGATATTCATAAAATAAATCTATACTATAATATAATAAAGCTGAAAAGTTTGTTTGTTTGTACGCGCTAATCTCAGGAGCTACTGGTACGATTTGAAAAATTATTTCAGTGTTAGATAGCCCATTTATTGAGGAAGCTAGCTATAGGCTATACATCATCACGCTAAGACCAATAGGAGCGGAGCACCACTATTCCACGCGGACGAAGTCGCGGGCAGAACCTAGTAAATAATAAAAGATTTGGTGTAACCGGCTATAAATGTCTTTGTTTTGTGTAGATAATCGAATAAATGTTTTTCTATTCTATTTTAAATATCCTATTTTTATTTGTAATTTTCAGGTGAAAACTCACATACCATTCGAGCCTCGGTGGACTGTGCAGCACTGTTTATTCGGCTGTGAAAGCCTCAACTCTACGTCTACAAACAACGCGGGTTAGTATTATTGTTTTTATTGCCCACTGTTGGGCGTGGGATGTCTGAAATGACGCCATATAAAAAAACACTTCTAATAGAAAAGTCGTCAGCTATTTGACCAATTTGTAGCTATAGGAAGTGAAATTTATGTAAAAAAACACGCTGATGAAGACAAGTAATAGCTCGAAAGTACCTAAGTATTCTAAAGGCTCGTGCATTATGGTGAGCTACAATAAAGAAAATTCATTATGTAGTCTATGTAGTATATGAGGGAGAAAGCGGCGACTGGTACTTACAACATGGCCTGGGGCTAGGGTTGCCAGGTCGCCATACCTAATAGCCCGACAGACCAGCCGGTTTGGCCGGACATTTATATCCTTACTAATCATCTGCCTAGCCTTTTCCTAACTATGTTGGGGTCGGCTTCCAGTTTTTAACCGGATGCAGCTGAGTACCAGTGTTTTACATGGAGCGACTGCCTATCTGACCTCCACAACCCAGTTACCGGGGAACACGGTACCCCTTGGTAAGACTGGTTGTCAAACTTTCTGGCTTCTGACTACCCGTAACGACTGTCAAAGATGTACAAATAACAACCGGGACCAACAGCTTAACGTGCTTTCCGAGGCACGGAGGAGTCTCGCTATGACAAAGATGGTCACCCATCCACGGACCGACCGCGCCAAGCGCAGCTTAACCTTTGATCGGTCGAACCATGCGGCTGTTACTTAGCCACGAGCTCCTCTAATATCCTTACTACACTAGGTAATAAAAAGGTCGGACACCCTACGTTATTGAGGACTAGCTGTTTCCCGCGGTTTCACCCGCATCCCGAAGGAACTACTTAGCGCACCCGGGTAAAAAGTAGCCTATGTTGTTCCTCAGGGTCTATTCTATCTCTGTACCAAATTTCATTTATATCGGTCCAGTAGTTTTGGCGTGAAAGCGTAACAGACAGACAGACAGAGTTACTTTCGCATTTATAATATTAGTAAGGATTTAGTGCGTCAGTATTAATAGGCTTGCGGGAGCTACCGACAGTCGACTCGCCTCCTTCCTTCCACTTGACACCACCAAAACGACACCACCGGTGGTGTCGTATGGAATCTCTAGTCCATATGACACCACCCTAGTGATGTCCAGAAACGCGTGTTTTTGACAAACAGCTCCCAATTCATTATTTTGAATATGCAAATTGCAATGAACAATGTCAAGATGACCATTTGAGTGACAGATAAATATAAACTTTGTCAAATGACATCATCTGCCTAACCTTTTCCCAACTATGTTGGGGTCGGCTTCCAGTCTAAACCGGATGCAGCTGAGTACCAGTGTCTTACATGGAGCGACTGCCTATCTGACCTCCACAACCCAGTTACCGGGTAACACGGTACCCCTTGGTAAGACTGGTTGTCAGACTTTCTGGCTTCTGACTACCCGTAACGACTGTCAAAGATGTACAAATAACAACCGGGACCAACAGCTTAACGTGCTTTCCGAGGCACGGAGGAGTCTCGCTATGACAAAGATGGTCACCCATCCACGGACCGACCGCGCCAAGCGCAGCTTAACCTTTGATCGGTCGAACCGTGCGGCTATTACTTAGCTACGAGCTCCTCCTTTGTTAAATGACGTACCTCATTAATGAAACTGCTTGAACTTAATTGGAGTTTTCATATCAACAACTTTGTATGTAACCTCACTAATAGTCGGTGGTGTCATATGGACTAGAGATTCCATACAACACCACCGGTGGTGTCGTTTTGGTGGTGTCAAGTGGAAGGAAGGACTCGCCTGCGCTCGGCCACGCTCGGCCACGCTCGGCGCTCGCTCGTTTGCGAAGTATAAAAAGCCTAACCAAAGCCGGACACCGTTTATTTTGACCGGACACCGCAATCAAAAAGCCTACCTATGTCCGGCTTTATCCGGACGCCTGGCAACGCTACCTGGGGCTAAGGCGGCCAAGACTACACATTCGCTACTATCCACATGTATAACACCAATAGAAGCCCCACGCGTTGATATTGCGATGGAACCTTGTCACAATAACGGCTGCGTGACGTAATCCACCGCAAAAAAGTAGACAGCAAAAAGGTTAATCTACATCAAACTACGTCAAAACTACGTCACTAAGATGGCCGCCAGTCGCAATACCAACGTGCGGGGCTAGTACTAATAAATTTATTTTCTCCACCAGGTGGAGCCTCGTTCATGGAGCAGGTGGTGGTGGAGAGCGAGGAGCAGCACCGCCAGACCATACAGCAGCCGCAGCAGGTGCACCAGGTGCGACCGATTGTATCATTACATTATTATTTATCTGCCAGATAAACACGAACGACGTGGCTTTGTCGGAGTTTTAAATTGCCAAAAAATCTATTATAAAAAAGCACACATAGTTAGGTTAGCTTCTAGCTGCTTCGGCAATCAATTTTGACTTCTCCTACTTTGCTGTTTGTTGTGTGCTGTTTTTTTAACATATATACATTGATCTACATCAGCGGTCGGCAACCTTTTGGCAAGGAAGGGCCACAAGGTAGCAAAATAAACTAAAGGCGGGCCGCACTTGTGATATTACCTTAAATTCTGCCTGATACCTACGTATAATTTCCCATAGAAAAACCGGCCAAGTGCGAGTCGGGTCACGCGCGCACGGTCAGTAGGGTTCCGTAGTAGGTCTTAGTTGACGACTATATAACTCTGTAACCGGTTACCAGTGGCGTATTTAAAGATTTAGCGCCCGGGCCACCGACTTTTAGAACGATGTATTTGTTATTTTTCAATTTTTAGTGTATTTTGAAGTCTGTTTTATTTTTGCAAAACAATTGCTTTTTATTACTTTTGAGTTATTTTGTCTATTGCATGATAACGTTTGGAGTAAAGACTTATAAATTATAGTAAAAACAAAGTCCTAAAAGAAAAGAACAGATGAAGGCGCGAGTGTAGCGAACGCGAATTTTTTGGGTTACAATAAAATTATGATAATTTTTACTCTTGAGTTGTTTTTGTTTGTTGCATGATGATGTTTGAAGTAAAGAACTCTTAAATTGTAGCAAAAAGTAAATAGGAGAAGGAAAAAGAAAAGTTTAAGGCGCGAGCGAAGCGAGCGCGATTTTTTTGTAGGATGCCAATTTTTATGTTTTGATTGTTTGTTGAGACCATTTTTCGATTTAGGGATCGGTTTGCGAAATAATATATCTAGCTTTAAAGTGCGTTTTTTTTTCGATACGAGCGTCCACCCTCTCTAACTTTTTAATGGCTGTCCCTAAAAACGTGAATAAATTCACAGACGTAGCACATTTAATGAAGTTAAACGGAAAACTATCACGGCTTCTTAGGTTTAACCGGTTTAAGAGTTATAGTCGACCAACTAAAACGTACTAAAGAACCCTACCGTGCCCGACACGCACTTGGCCGGTTTTTTTTTCCTTGAAGCCATACACTCCACTAACATTTAAATGAAACTAATTTTACTCTTATAAGTATTTTTGGAAGTCGGTTGTATTGTTTTTTGGTAAATCTTTTTACCAAACATTCACGGGCCGCAAGTAAGAGGTTCGCGGGCCGCATGCGGCCCGCGGGCCGCGGGTTGCCGACCGCTGATCTACATGATCCTCACGTTACACGACTATTTGTAACAAGAACAATTGATTTTAAAAAAGTATCCATGGAGTTTCTTGCCGGTTCTTCTCCATAGGACCCACTTTTTGGAACCGAATTTTTTCCAATTGGGTATCTGGGTTTCGTTTTTTTTTACAAAAGGTACCAAAATTCGATCTAAATTGGTTCAGCGGTTTAACTGTGATGTTATAATAAACTGACGGACAAAAAATAAAATTCGCTAGTGATTGTTTTATTTTTGGTAGCGGTTACTGTTTTCGTCGATTCATCTGCCTAGACTTTTCCCAACTATATTGCAGAGATAGATGCAGCTGAGTACCAGTGTTTTACATGGAGCGACTGCCTATCTGACCTCCACAACCCAGTTACCGGGTATCACGATACCCTTGGTAAGACTGATTGTCACACTTTCTGGCGTCTGGACTACCTTTAACGACTGTCAAAGATCTACAAATGACAGCCGGGACCAACAGCTTAACGTGCTTACCGAGGCATCATCCCTTATTTTATCCCCATGGGGGTTGAATTTATCAAAATCCTATTTATGCGGACGTCGTCATCATAGTAGCTCCAATGTTTAATTTCAGTTCAATCAGTCGAAAATCTAAGAAGGTTTATACAAACTTTCATCCCCTATTTTATCCCCTTAGAGGTGGAATTTATCAAAATCCTTTCTTAGGGGATGCCTACGTGATAGTAGCTATATGCATGCAAAGTCTAAGCCCGATCGGTTTAAAATTGACAAAGTTTCATATAAACTTTCATCACCTATTTTATCCCCTTGGGGGTAGAATTTATCAAAATCCTTTCTTAGCGGCTTTCTTCTTAGCCTACGCCATAACATCTAGCTGCATGCCAAATTTCACCCCGATCCCTCCAGTGGTTTGGGCTGTGCGTTGATAGATCACTATGTCGGTCAGTCAGTCAGTCACATTGAGTTTTATATATATTTAGATGTGGGATAATTACAACAAAATAGGTTATGATTTTGTTTATATTTTTCGTTAAATCAATCGGTAAAGACTTATAGATCCATCCACGAACTCGCCGTAGTAAGCGCAGCTTAACCTTTGACCGGTCATCCCGTGCGTTCATGCCCTCCCGACCCTAGCTCGACGAGCCAGCGCGCGAGCTGAGCTAATAGCTTTAAAATTCCCGATTATAATAATCATATATATTCTGATCCAGCCTGTCCCTTGCTGTCCTCCCCCAGCGACGCCCTAAGCCGAGGCCCCGTACCCCACTAGGGGGTGCCCTTAGCGTGTAGTCGCTTAGTTTTGTAAGTTAAGCCCTGGCTGGAGGCCCTAAATTTATTTAAGGCACTTCACAGGCAAGCCCGGTTGAGCAGTCGACAACCTTCCAGGTTGACATCTAGGTTGAAAAAAAAAGAGGTTGGCCCGTGCGGCTGTTACGTACCCACAAGCTCCTCCGTTCGTCGATACAAATATAAATAATATGTGTGTTCCAGGTAGGCGGTGTCCGGCAACAGCAGTATGTGTTAGCGACGCCCGGACAGCCAGCCACGCCCGTTTCCCAGGTAACATTTTACTAATAATAATGCATTTACTCGACTTACATCTAAATCGTCGTGGTGGCCTAATGGTTAAGGCACTTTAGCATTGATCACCACGCTTGCTCAAGGCGGATTGGCGATTTCAGACCTTTAGTCCTGGTTTCCTCACGATGTTTTCTTTCACCGTTAGTCAGTGGTGTTTAACATATACTTAGAAAGTACATATGACTTTAGAAATGTCACATTGGTACTGTATTTTGATACTGGTATTGGTTTTTTTTTTTGTTGTAAAACCGGTGTATTTGCAGGTAATATTCTGCGGCGGCGGCGTGTCGGGCGTGTCGGGCGGCGCGCCCGTCATCACGTCGGTGCTGCCGCCCGGCGGCGCCGTGCTCACCCCGCACCACGCGCTGCACCACTGACCGACAGTCACTGCTGAGGAAAACTAGAAAACTCACTGAAAAAAAATCACTGAGAAAATTTTGCCTAGTGAGGAAAAAATCACTGAGATAATTTTGTGTGAAAATCATCACCACACTTTTTTATTTGTTGATGATGAAACCTAGATTAATTGAAAAAGGACTTCCAAAAAAACCTTGAATTTGTGACAAGATTTAAAAATATATTGAGTAATTCGTCGCGATTAGCTTTTATGTTTAACACCACCAATGATGAATGTTTTCAAAAGAATAAAACTAAGAATGACATGAGTAAATGGAAAAATCACTGAGATAATCTCCGGATAAGCTGTTTATATTATCCGCCTAGCTTCTTAAAAATATGTTAGGAACGGCTTCCAGTCTAACCGGATACAATTGAGTATCAGTGTTTTACATGGAGTGACTGCCTATCTGACTGCCACAACCCAGTTACTGAATATCACGATATTCCTAGATAAGTCTAGCTTCTGACTACCTGTAACGCCTTTTCCGAAACACGGACACCCATCCACGGACTGACTGCGGCAAGCACAGCTTAACCTTGATAGACCCGTGCGGCTGTTACTTAGCCACGAGCTCCAGCAGAAAATCTCGCACATGGAATTGTAACAACGACTGCTATCAAGGTAGCTTTTTGCCTTTTCATGTTTAGTTCAACTTTGTTCCTCAATGACATTGAGAAATCTCTGAAACGACTTTAGTATGAAAAATCTTTTTTTCTTGTACTAACCCTAGCTATAATAGGCTATTATTTTAAGTACATATGTAAATAATTTAGCAATAAATTTTGTATTTTAGGGTGCGTTGTTACGCCATCTTGTAATGTTGCTTACTAAATATCTCGAAAAAAATAAACTTTTAATATTATCATATAAAAAAATACTATTTTATTAAAAATCCATAACAGATTTATAAAAAGATGAGTAACATTGAAAATATAAATGAAATATCTTAAAAAAATGTTGCTATTGTCGCTATCAATAGATTTTATAAAAAATATAAACTAAGTCCTAACCTATTTCGTTCCAATTCCGCCACAGAAATTAACAAAATGACGTAAGGATGGCGCATTTAAGTCAATTTCATGCTCTAAACATCATCATTCATCATTTAATGCCATTTTATTAAGCCATGTGGGAAATTAGAACAAAATAGGTTATAATTTTTATTTTTTTGTAAAATTAATTGAAACTGATTTTAGAAAGAGATAGCACTATTAAAATATGACATCATCACGTCAAAACGCTGAGTAACTCGACAATGCCTGGAACAAATAATGTTTTGCGTGACAAGGATAGAAAGAAATTTATAGATCTATTATACTAGCGTTAGATTGGCAATAGAGTCAGTAGGGCGAGACCAAAGTACACTAGTGTGCGTGTAACGTGCATTTTCTTTCCTAGATGAATTACAACCAGGTACTGCACACGTAACCGTAATTGTTTGCGTCTATTAACATCAAATTTACACTTAAACGCGAGATAAAACAAAAATAAACGGGTTTTGTTTCGTTCACAACTGTCGTTGGGCCGATACAGGCCGCTAGCGTGTACGCGAATGGTCTCCTATCTATCTCGCTCTAACACATGTGTGCCTATGTTATTTCTTTCTCGTTTTATCGATCTAACGCTAGTATAATAAATCTATGGTGAAATTTATTATCAGACTGAGAATATATAAAAAAAATCATAACTTATTAATTAAAATGAGAGTTTATTCGCGAACCTTCCACGAAAACGGCTGAACTAATTTAGATGAATCTTGGTATTATATTTAAAACATCGTTTTGTCTCTCTCTAATGTTTGAAGTTTGATAAAGTTATGAAGTATATTTAAGAGTTTTTAGTGAGCAATGATACACGCCGGCCTAAATTTTTACTTATTATTTAATATTTAGTTAAATGAATTTCATGTTTATTATTATACATGCTGGTTAAAAATAGTAGCATACTGTATAAAAAACTAAGATAGAAAACCACACCTTGTATCGTTGGCAAACCTTTTAAAAATTCACCCCCCTTAACACAAAATATCTTTAACTCCGATGTTAAATTTGAACTCGTTTTTGTATTTTTTGGACTTTATTTTGTCTATAGACTATTTTAGAAGTATGTACGGGTCTACAGAGTCCCGGACCTTTGGGAGGCGAGCCAACACGCAGAAGCCCTTTTGAGACAACTTTAATGAAATGTTATGGTGACACATGTACAATCACACCCAGGGACAATCCCCGGTGTAAAAAATATTATCATAATGTTGTTCACGACGTAATTATTTGTAAAACTTCCGGCGTGCTCGATAGATGGCGTTGTCGTCGAATTAGAAGTCGCTATGGTTTCGTTACCGCAATAAGGTTAAGTGAATGTTTTTTTTTATATATTAAATTCGAGCTATCGCGTCAGATCAGTACACAGTGGTTTTATTTATAATCCTCGCTAGTGTACCTTCAGGTCAAACTCCCTCAAATACCATCAGGTATCTAACATTTGGTCCAGCGAGCCGGATCGTTTGGACAGTTTTTTGATACAAGTGGAGCCTCCGTGGGCCCGCTCTCGTGTACTTGCAGTGGATCGCTGCAGAAAGGTACACGGTCCTCCGCACTAGCGGCGACAGCTTCGCCCAGTATTGGCGGTGAGCTGTGTCAGCTGAGGCGGACTAGTTCAAGAAGTGGCCACAGAGGGCGCCACTCTTAGATCAACGCAACACTACACTGGAAGTCAGCAAGGTGACGCAGGCGCAGCCATCAACGACGTCACAAGTGACATCACACGCAGTTCAAATAGCTGCCACAGAGGTCGCCACTTGCAGGGTGAAAAAGGTGTTTGTGTGAAGTGCAATATTGTGAGTACTTTTTATTTAATTATCTTGTCTACGAATTGGACAAACAAATCGAGTCGAACGATTTTGAACTCTATTCCAACGAAACTTTAAACTTGAAAAAATTGTGAAGAAGATTCGACTTAGAAAAATTAGCATATATGATCTTGGACTTTAAAAATATTAACAACATTTCTAAACTTAGAAAACTTTATAAATTTTTGTGCATGTTAGAATAAGGACTTAGAATAGTTTATAGAAAACGGGGGAACGGGGAACCTATGCCCGATTTCCACCAGATTTTGTGTTTCCAAAACACTTGTAAAATTTTACGTAGTGATTAGGAACTTGTATTATTTTTATTTATTTTTTGTTTGATGAAATTTACAACTTAGATTTAGTCAGCTGTTATGAACTTATAAGTCTACTGTTTGGGTTTGCAACACTTAGAAAATTTGCATACTTTATTTATTTTTTTTGAAAAGTTTATTATTTGTTTGTATGCTTACATATATTGATTTTATCAACTTATTTAGAGTGTTTATAAAATTTTGATCAATTCAAACTCATCTTATTTATTTATTAAATAAGTCAATCAATTATAAAAATGGAAGGATTAATTAACATTTTAAAAGATCAACAGAATGTTATCGCAAAGGGATTGACTAATTTTAAGAAATGTGGTAAAGACAGATTAACACTAGAGTACATTGAAACAAGACAAGAATTATTAGAGAGGGATTGGGCATTATTTAAAGAAAATAACACTAAATTATATGAACGTTATAAAGCCGAAGATATAGTACAGAAAGTGGTTGATATCTATGATGCGACAGAGGACACTTATGTTATTTACAAAAGTTTAATGAAAACAGCTCTTAATAAAATTCGGTCAGCTAAAGATTCTATACATCAAACCGGTAATGCTTCAACTAGTTCAAATAAATCAAGTGGTTCTTTTGTTAAGTTGCCTAAAATATCTATTCCAACATTTTCAGGAAAATATGATGAATGGACAACATTCCATGATCTTTTTATATCATTAGTACACAAAAATGATACTTTGGATAATGTGCAAAAGCTCCACTATTTAAAGGGCCATCTTTCTGGCGAAGCAGAGCAATTAATACGTCATACACCTATAACTGATGCCAATTATATTCAGTGCTGGACTCAGTTACAGAAACGTTATAGCAATAAAAAATATTTAACAAATTGTATTCTTAAGAGGCTATTTGGTCAAAAACGCATGCAGGCTGAATCAGCTACAGCTTTAAAGGAGTTGCTTGATACTACGTGCGATTGCCTTAATGCGTTGAGTAATTTGGAAATAAACGTGAGTACATGGGATGTCATTATAATACACATTGTTACCTTTAAATTAGATAATGAAACGCGTAAACAATGGGAGCTTAGTATTTGCAACAATGACTCCAACAATGACTTACCTACTTTCAAACAGTTTAAAACGTTTATAGAAAATCGGTTTCGTGCGTTAGAGTGTTTAGAACCTAAGAGGGCACCAGTTCATCAGAGTAACTACAATAATAAAAGTTCATTTGCTCATACTCCAAAGGCAATGTTGGCGACGAGTTCTTCTATAAACTGTGAATTCTGCTCAGAAGGGCACAAACTTTGTTTCTGCAAGAAGTTTTCAAAGCAGACAGTTGAAGATAGACGTGATTTTGTAGCCAAACATAAAATTTGCTTCAACTGTTTAGGCGGCAATCACATTGTTGCTGAATGTAGAAAACCTACTACCTGCAAAGTTTGTCAAAAGCGTCATCATTCGCTGTTGCATTTAGGTCAGGAGTCGGACAAAAGGGACAAACCTTCGACATCATTGGCTATCGACAGTGTTGGTTCATCTAATACCAGTCCGATTGTTTCGTGTCTTTCGACAGGTAATATTCCCAAGCCCAGACAGGTTTTATTAGCCACAGCGCTAATAAAAGCCGAGTCACGCTCTGGTGAATTTCAGACTGTCCGAGCCTTGCTAGACCAGGGTTCGCAGGCATGTTTTGTAACAGAGGCCATAGTTCAGTTCCTCAACCTGAAAAAAATCCCGATTCAAGGAAGTATTTCAGGCCTTGGTGGTAATAGTTCAACCATGGCAACGTCCATGGTACATTTGAATATTCAATCGCGGATAGATTCAAATTTTAAGCTTAAAGTGAACGCTTACGTGTTAAGTAAAATTACGTCATACTTACCTGAGAGTAGAGTCGACACTACCTTAGATTGGTTAAGTGTTAGCACACTGCAGCTTGCAGATCCAGAGTTCACCACTCCCAATAAAATAGATGTATTATTGGGCGCTGATGCTTACAGTGGCATTATTAAGGCAGGCATAGTTAAGAGTCCGTCAGGCACTCTGATTGCTCAGAATACTACCTTAGGGTGGGTCCTGTCCGGTGCAGTTAGTAAGGATATATCACAAAGTTCACCTAAAATTAATGTGTTGCATGCACAAGTAAATGAAGACGACATATTAAGACAATTTTGGGAAATTGAGGAACAAAATAGTTCAAAGAAATTACTAACACCTGAAGAGAAGAAGTGTGAAGAGTTCTATACTAAAACTACAGTAAGAGATAGCAGTGGAAGGTACGTAGTGAGGTTACCTTTCCGCGATGAAAATCCGTCTTGTAAAGGTGGAGGCTCTCGTGCTATCGCGGAAAAAAGATTTAAGCTATTAGAAAAAAGGCTAGAAAGAAATACAGGTCTAAAGGAAAAGTACAAGCAGGTAATAGAAGAATATTTACAACTAGGACACATGAGGCAGATAGACAAAAATGATAAGAATAAGGAAATGGCGGTATACTTACCTCACCATGCTGTTATCCGAGAAGATAAGACTACCACGAAAGTACGTGTTGTCTTCAACGCGTCCGAGAAGAACAACAATGGAGTCTCACTTAATGACACGTTGATGGTGGGACCTACATTGCAGTCTGATTTAAGACACACAGTGTTAAGATGGAGAC
This sequence comes from Pyrrhia umbra, assembly GCA_963891755.1. Taxonomy (NCBI): domain Eukaryota; kingdom Metazoa; phylum Arthropoda; class Insecta; order Lepidoptera; family Noctuidae; genus Pyrrhia; species Pyrrhia umbra. Next base: position 5,806,976 of record OY982947.1, on the reverse strand, counting down.
TTCATCCCATAGCACTGGTAGCGGACATCGTCAAGATGTACCGTCAGGTCCGAATTAGGGAAGAAGACACAATGTTTCAGCGCATATTATGGCGAGACAGTCCTGAAACAGATATCAAGGACTACGAGCTAGTAACAGTTACCTTTGGTACGGCATCAGCACCATACCAAGCAGTAAGAACCCTACATCAAGTCGCCTATGATGAAGGTAAAAATTACAATCTTGCTTCTGATATAGTTCTGAACTGCTTTTACATGGACGACTTGATGACCGGTTGTAATAACGTAGAAACAGGCCTGGAAATCTACAAGCAAATGACAGCGTTATTAGGAAAGGGTGGATTCAAGCTTCAAAAATGGAACAGTAACAACCAAGAAATAGTAGACAGGATACAGGAAATAGAAGGAAATACATTGAAAGGACAAATCGATAAAATTAGGACAAAGGACAACATGAATAAGGACAACATGAATAAGGACAACACAAATAATTACAAAATCATACAGGATATAAACCAAGCAACAGAGTACAATAAACCGAAGGAACCAGAACACAAAGAAAGGGAAGTAGAAATAAAATTAGATAGTACCATCAAAATTCTAGGACTTACCTGGAACCGCAACGCAGACACCTTCCAGTACACGGTGAATCTCCCGCCGCCGACGACCGCACCTGTAACTAAAAGATCCATTATTTCTGTAATAGCACGACTTTTTGATCCATTAGGTTGGTTAGCCCCTAGTGTGATTTTAGCGAAAGTATTTATCCAGAAATTGTGGCTGGCAGGTGTTGGTTGGGATGAGGAGCTAACCAATGAATTAATAAATGAATGGAGATCATATCGTGAGGAATTGCTACTACTTACCAAGGTTCGGATTCCTCGTTGGCTTGGCACCAAGTCGAACGACTATCTGGAACTTCACGGTTTTAGTGACGCCTCTAAAACAGCGTACTCAGCAGCGATTTACTTGCGGAATGTAGAAGCAGATGGCAATGTTCAAGTGTCGTTGCTGGTTGCTAAGACCAGAGTTGCACCAGTAAAGCAGATAAGTATTCCACGGTTAGAGCTCTGCGGAGCAGTCTTGCTGTCACAGATACTGTCTCAAACCTCTGAAGTCTTGAATATCTCACCAGACAAGGTCAAGGCGTGGACAGATTCCACGGTGGTGTTGGCATGGATAAATAGCCACCCAAGTAAATGGAAGACGTTTGTGGCAAACAGGACGTCTGAAATCTTGACTTCTATGAAAGCGTCGCAATGGTTTCACGTCCCCACCAAAGACAATCCAGCAGATTGCGCCTCTAGAGGGATACTTCCCAGTGCCCTGTTAGAAAACGATTTATGGTTTTATGGACCATCGTTTCTCAAGTTACAAACCGTCATTTACAATAGACCAAATAATGATTGCAGTACTGATTTAGAACAGTCAGCAAAGGCACATGTAGCAATCATACCAGACTGTTCCTTCTTCGATCAATTTTCCCAGTTACGAAGATTGGTTAGAATTGTTGCATACTGCCGAAGATTTTTAAAAGAGAACAAAATATACAGAAATGGATATTTACAAAAAATAGAATTAGATGTTGCACTTGAATGTTGTATCAGGAAAACACAGAAAGAACTATTTACAACAGAATATAAGGAACTGAAGAATAAAGGCTATATACAAATTAAATCAAGTCCATTAAGATCACTCTGCCCCTACCTAGATGACAAGGACATTATGAGAGTTAGAGGTAGACTAGAGAAATCGAAATTAAGTGAGCAGATGAAACATCCGATAGTCTTGCCTCACTCCAGTCATCTAACTCGTCTAATCATAGGTGACGCACACCATAAAACCCTTCACGGAGGTCCTCAACTCATGATGACTTATTTGAGGACAGCCTACTGGATTATAGGGGTCAGAAACTTGGTCAAACAGCATGTAAACAAGTGTGTGATATGTGCCAGACAAAGAGCCAGTACTAAAACCCAATTCATGGGCTCACTACCAGCGGTTCGTTGCACCCCAGCTCGACCATTTTTGCATAGCGGGGTTGATTATGCTGGTCCCATTAATGTAAGGACAACGAAAGGTCGTGGCCACCGTTCATATAAAGGCTATATATGCCTGTTTGTATGCATGGTCACTCGTGCACTGCATTTAGAAGCAGTGAGTGATATGAGCACTCAAGCCTTTTTAGCAGCGTTTAGGCGTTTTGTCTCGAGACGAGGTCATTGTGCCAAAATTTGGAGTGACAATGGCACCACGTTTGTAGGTGCCTCCAGGGAGCTGCAGCAATTAACAGCTATCCAATCATCCGTAGCCGAACACCTCGAAGCGAATGGCACGGAGTGGCACTTCATTCCTCCTCACAGTCCAAACTTTGGCGGACTTTGGGAGGCAGGGGTGAAGTCCACAAAGTTCCATTTGAGACGAGTGATTGGTGAAGCAACTCTCACATTCGAAGAACTGACGACACTCCTCAGTCAAGTAGAAGCATGCTTGAACTCGCGACCTATGAGCACAATTAAGGTTGATGATCCTGGTGAACCGTTGCCACTAACACCTGGACATTTTTTAATTGGAGAACCCTTAGTAAATGTACCTGACAACAAGTACGAAGACTCAAATATTAATAATTTATCACGCTGGCAATTCATTCAACGAATGCTACAGTCGTTTTGGAGACGTTGGTCCCACGAATATTTAGTTACTATGATGAATCGGTACAAATGGTCTTCCCAAGTTGCTGAGCCAAAGGTTGGAGACATTGTGCTGGTCAAGGAAGACGACTTGCCGCCAAGTCGTTGGTTGATGGGTAGGATACTACAAAAACATCCTGGGGATGATAACATTACCCGTGTTGTCACGTTACGCACCAAATCCTCAATAATCAAAAGGCCAACATCCAAAATATGTATTTTACCCGTAGTTGATTAAGATAATTGCATTGTATTATTTTATTGTTTACATTTTTTACTAGGATTTTTACAACTAATGTACACTTTTAATCTTGTAATCAATTAATGCAATCATTTGTCACTTTTAAACTTTATATCAACGGTAAAAAAAAAAAATCAAATTATACACCTATTTTAAGTTTTTCTTTACACTATTTACAGTTTTATACAAATATTTTTATACATTTGTTTAAAGTACACATTTTTCCAACTTAGTGAATTCATGTTTAGCTATAAGTTATTTTAAAATTCTTGTTAGCCATTCCGAATTGAATGATATAGTTATATGTTAGTTATCGTTATAAGTTATAGTTATAAATATTTGTATGAACCATAGCTTAGTTCAGATTACTTTTTATGTAAACGTTTAGTTCAACTTGCTTTTGCAATGTGCCACTTTAGAAGGACATTCCGTCAGTAACGTCCTTGGTGGGCGGTATGTTCACGACGTAATTATTTGTAAAACTTCCGGCGTGCTCGATAGATGGCGTTGTCGTCGAATTAGAAGTCGCTATGGTTTCGTTACCGCAATAAGGTTAAGTGAATGTTTTTTTTTATATATTAAATTCGAGCTATCGCGTCAGATCAGTACACAGTGGTTTTATTTATAATCCTCGCTAGTGTACCTTCAGGTCAAACTCCCTCAAATACCATCAGGTATCTAACAATGTTCTATACTTCATTTACAATAAGATTTAAAAAACTTCCAAACTCTTTTTGCAGCTTATTCAACCGATTTTGAGTTCTATTCCGTACAGATAACGAAGGCGTTGAAAGCAAAATAATGTTTACAATAACAAATATATTCTGCATCTGTTTTTGTCTTGTCACCTTAGTAATAGAGCTTTAAATCGTTTGAAGAAACGGTAAATAGGGTGTGTTCAATGTCTAATCTCATAATAAATGGAGTATAGATAAATTAATTACAGTATTATTTATATTCAACTCTCAAACAATAAAATATTCTATCAATATAAAATAATTTGACAGTTTTCGCTAATTAACTCAGTAATCGGAACCCGTGAACTATCGAAATTTCAACCACGAACCATTAAATACATTTCTGGGATCAAAATAAGGTTTAAAATGCAAAAACCAGCTGATGTTCTCATAGTGGACTAAATATATACTTATTTTTGGTAGGTATATTAATGGGGTCTGGGCGTTTGTGCATGTGTAATGTATGTTTGTAAACGCACCCACGATACAGGAATAATTAAATTGTGCTGAAAAAAATGCCTTTCACAATGTACTACATTTAAAATCTTGTTGGGAGTTAACAACATTGGAAACGAGAAAGAGAGAGTATGTAAATTAAAAAATATTTCCCACATACATATAAAATGCTTTGTCCTGAATGACTGACGGATCAACGCACAGCCTAAACCGCTGATCGGAGAGACCTCAAACATACACTGACGGACTAATAAACTGCATCAATGTTCAACACGCACCTACCTTTGAAAAAAACATTTTAACCAAGTATTCCAACTTTTTATACAAATTTAAATTGAAACCTATAGTTTGGTTCGTTAACTTCATAACAGCGTAGTATCATTATCCCTAAGTGTATGTTTGTATACTGGAAAGGGCCATTCAATTTTTTTAAACAAAAACTTTGATGCAGTTTCTTTGTCTGGGCGTATATATCCTTACTAACATTTATAATTAAACCAGCTGTTCCCCTCGGTTTCGCCCGCGTAACGAGAGAATTACTTAACGGACCCAGATAAAATTAAGCCTAAAACCATGCCCAAGGTACCCCCTACCTCCGTACCAAATTTAATCAAAATCGATCCAGCCGTTCACGCGTGATGCCATGACCAAGGGAAATAGGGATTCCTTTTTAACACGCTTTTATTAGCTCGGGTTGTATGTATGTATGTAACGGAATCTTTGAACCTAATTTTCACTGGTTTCTAGACGTCTGATCAACTTGGAACTTTGCACACGTGTTAAGGGCCGATGACAATGCAATAATCCGATAAAAAAACTAAAAAAACACGCTTTTATTGCTGACCGAACTAAAAAATGGAAAATAAATAAAAGTTTAAAAAAACTAAAAAAACACGATTTTATTGCTGACCGAACTAAAAAGTAGAAAATAATTTTTAAATAATTCAATTCAGAGTAAAAAGCGTGGGGTGCTTGATATTTTAATTATTACACCTATTCTATTGGCAACCATTTATGAGAGGAGAGTCATGAAAATATAGGAAAATGCACCCCACGCTTTTTACTCTGAATTGAATTATTTAAAAATTATTTTCTACTTTTTAGTTCGGTCAGCAATAAAAGCGTGTTTTTTTAGTTTTTTTAAACTATTATTTTAGATTAGTAAGGATATTTTTAGTCAATTCAAATCATACACTCTCTCTTTCTCGCTTTATATGTAAGGAAAGGATAGCAATACACTTACTTGGTGCCGAATGCTTTTCAAAATGGCGGCAATTTGCAAATTTTAATATCAATCTTAGTGAATACATGTAACTTATTAGTAGAGGTGTATTTTATAAATATTGTATGAAATAAACAAAGAAATGGTACATTTGTTTTGTTTTTTATTTCTGTTACTAGCTGTGCGCGCGATTTCTCCCGACCCATCGCGTCGCATGGCTCGCTTGTACCTTAAGAATTGGGAAGATGACACCACCATTGAATTGACACCATAGTTATTATACTAGCGTAAGATCGGCAATGCGAGAGAGAAAAAACAGGTACTCATGTGTTAGAGCGAGATAGATAGGAGAGACCATTCGCGTACACGCTACATAGATATATATGTTACTAAAGCAGGCCTGTCCCACTCCCCGTGTAGGTATCAAAAACGTACCTACGCACAACGGCCTATCCGAGACGGCTACTCACTGGGGCCTCACGCGCGAGCCGTGAGTGATGTATGCGCAAGATTTGTTCCTTTGATTATATACGTATCTACTTCATTTGTTCGTTTCAATTATTCGTAACTTTTTAGGAACGGCCTCCCGGACTAATCTGTTTGCATCGTAAGTCATTCCGGTGACCGTGTGATACGATTTGAAATGTCTTTTGTTGACAAAGGTATTAATAGTAAAGCGGCGTAATTCAACATTATTTGAGTAATATAAGGCCTGTGTCTCTTTTCGTGAAGGTATCGAAAACGTAAGTAGGTATGTATGCACAAATCATTTGTTTTCTAGAGTACTACAAAAATGGTAATTCAGTATTTAGATTAATTTATTTTTTAAAAGGAGACAACCCTGTTTTCGTTAGAAAAGGTAAGCGTTACGCGCTAGAAAGAGACGCAACTTCTAGGCAACTATAAGCGTAGGTAATTACGCGCTGCGCGATCTAAATTGAACTTAATCGTATCGTCGCTAAAGTCTATATTTCTTAAGATGACTTTTCAAAGTGGCTCTTCTGTACTTGTACTATTATGTATTCTGTGACTAAAGTAACTAGATGTGCAATCACCAAGCAAAATGCGTGCCATAAAGCTTGTGACCAGTCAAAATTCATGACATCTGTCACTTAGTAGCCAGCTTGAATCTATCAGAGTAGAGTGACAACGGACGATTTTAACAATAATATGGGCAAATTTGTAGTAAACGCCATCCTTATCATACAGATGTCATGAACATTACGTTTCGGTTAGTGTGAGGGAGATAGATATAATTTTACATCAAAATGATTACTAGTTTCAAAGCTACGTCTGCATTCTCAAAAATGGTTACGTTTTTATGACCGCGTAATGTTCGGGATTGCATCTCTATTGATATATCTCGATGATTATAGGTATTAGTAATTTAATATTAAAACAAGATCTCAAAGTCGCCAGGCGTCACTTATTTTCTGAGAGGTACAGTCAGTATACATACACGCTATCTGGTCCGACAACTAATTTACAGGGGAAAAATTAAAAAAAAAATTTATTATAAAAATGTTTAATTTTATTCACAAAAATACAAACGAAATACATTGGTAACACATTAGCATCTAATATTATAGTAACTAGGTGTCTACTGTTTGTTCATAGCACGTAATATTAAGAAAATTCGGAGGAAATACATACGCTATTTAGAAATAGAGGTTAAATATAAAATAATTTTAGTTAGAAAAATATATTGCAATAAAATTAGTTCTTAAAAAAATATTATTGATTAAGTTCACACAATTTACTTACTTAATTTTTAAATTAAAACTTAAACATTTACAATATTTTGTGATGAATATTTCAATATACTGGATATAATGTATTAATTATTAAACTGTACTGTATTTATTTAATTACATTTTAATACAAAACTTTTTTCATTATTCTCAATGCTCTCCTTTAACCGCGAAATACAATTTAAAAAAAAAACAACCAAAAATAAAAACGCTTCCCGCCAAAACAACTGTCAAACCTTACAATAAAAAAAAACGTTCGGATACACACACAAGAAATAAAATCGACTAATAAATGACGAATCTCGTCAGTAATGCCATAGTTACTAAAGTGATTATTGAGTAGAAACTACGGTTGGCGAGGCCGGTTATAGGTGGTGCGGATCCCGTGCAAGCTTGCAAGTGTCTGAACAGCTCAATGTAGTTCCTTGCTGGCTCGTGAGAAGAGGCGATAGTTGGCTCCGTAAGACCAATAGTCGAGTCTTTAAAGAGTAAGTCTACGGCTTCGTTGAAAGGCGAGAATATTTCTAAGTTGATCAACTGGTTACCAGATGCAGCGTTGTATCCGAAGTAGGCGTCTAGAGAGTCTAAAAGTGCATTCAGACTATTGTAGAGGGGGTCGTTTCTGTAAGAAAAATAATAATATGAAGAATTGAAAATAAATATTTTTCAGTTACCATTTTTTAATTAAAATCCTATTTTAACTGACGTAGCAAGATAATACAAACTTGGCTCTAATATTTTAAACTTGGCCAAAAGTATCAATGAGACTTTTCTACAAGTTTTATGTAGGTACTTTCTAAGTATATCTTAGACACCATTGACTAACGGTGAAGGAAAACATCGTGAGGAAACTTAGACTTAAAAGTCTGAAATCACCAATCCGCTTTGAGCTAGCGTGGTGATAATACTCATGCCTTCTCTGTATGAGGCATGTCCCCAGCAGTGGGACAATATATATATAGACTATGATGATGAAAAGAATATATTTCTACCCGTTATATACGTCACAGAAAAGACCGCGATTAATCTCGACTAGAGCCGAGCATTCCCGATTAAGTTACCACTTCAAAAAGACCTTACCTTCTGGTGACGACCTCAGCGTCTACCACGTATGACAGGAGACATCCATCATCAATATTAATACCAGTGTTGGCAGCTAAGGAGTTGTTACGGCAGAGGGCGCGGAACTGGTTCGCTTGGAGGCCCAGACTTGTTAGGTGGGCTAGAAAAACACAAAAAGTGTATTAAAACCACAGATATTTGAAGACCGGGTCTGGGTGTTTGTGCATGTGTAATGTAAGTTTGTAAACGCATCCACGATACAGGAGAAATTCCTAGTGTGGGGCAACGTTTTTTTAAATAGAAATATAAAAAATGGTCATCCATCCACGGACCGACCGCGCCAAGCATAGCTTAAGCGAAATGTCCACTGGCAATAAAATTTGCGAAAGTTGACTTGCGCAAGTGACTTCCAACATGAAAACGCTCGCGTAAGTCGACTTCTACAAGTTTTAGTGACTTGCCGAACTTGCTTCAACCACGTGTATAGAGAGCAATTGCAGCCAGTGGACACAGTTGTCATTTGACTGCTGCAAGAAATGGTGGAAGTTTTTTGCCAGTGGACACTTTGCTTTATATAAAGAAATATTTGGTACTTACTGGCCATGCTCCTAGTGTTCAAGAAGGCGACATCGCTGTTAGCGTCGTTCAGACACGCCAAGGTGCCGTTGTTACGGAAGTACAAGTTCGTGTAATCCCAAGCACATGTGGCTGGAAGAAAAATGCGATATTATTATAGATAGAAGGGAGACAAGGAGAGCTAGGCTTTTGCCGTATTGGGCCACAGTGGTAATAAACGATCATCATCGTCTGCCTAGCCTGTTCCCAACTATATTGGGGTCGGCTTCCAGTTTAAACCGGCAGGTGAGTACCAGTGTTTTACATGGAGCGACTGCCTATCTGACCTCCACAACACAGTTACCGGGTAACACGATACCCCATGGTAAGATTGGTTGTCAGACTTTCTGGCTTCTGACTACCCGTAAATGTCAAAGATCTACAAATGACAAACGGGACCAACAGCTTAACGTGCTTTCCGAGGCACCCATCCACGGACCGACCGCACCAAGCGTAGCTTAAGCTTTAATCCGATCGAACCGTGCGGCTGTTACTTAGCCACGAGCTTGTTTTTCTTACTTAAATATGATTGTAAACTTACAATTAGAATCGTTGCCGGCTACGCTGACAGACGAACTAGAAATAGACCTGCACGTAGAACACAATATGGAGGAGTTGAAAGTCTGTGAAGAAAAAAGACGCCATTAATAATTTCGAGCACTGGTCAAAATATCCGAACTAATTTCTAGGCTGTATGGAGGTTGTACGGCTGTGTGAAATTATGTTTTTTTTTACCATTTTATATAAGGTAGGTACGGCTTATAAAATTTCCTATATTTTTTATTTATTTTAAAAATATTAGTTTAAAATAGTTTCCTAAGTAGAAATAATTACAAATATGTAATTTGAAATTGGTCTGGACAGTGGACTAAGCCCCTCTGTACCTATATTGGGTGCCAGTTAGGTATATTAATTGTATTACATTAAAACTTTTGAAACGACGAACCCAGTTAATGTTTTTATCATAAACTATTAATATGAAGCGATTTCGATTTCTATTTATTTATTGCGTTTTTGACACAAAAAGTCTGAATAAACTATTGGAAATATTTCTTTGGCTTTCAATAACATCGTTATTGGCTTTGGCCTAGTTAAAATTTGATTATGATGATGATGACCAAATTTTTCCGTACTTGTATAGATTACTAGCTTCTGCCCGCGACTCCGTCCGCGTGGAATAGTAGTGCTCCGCTCCTATTGGTTTTAGCGTGATGATATATAGCCTTCCTCGATAAATGGGCTATCTAACACTGAAAGAATTTTTCAAATCGTACCAGTGGTTCCTGAGATTAGCGATTTCAAACAAACAAACGAAGAAACAAACTCTTCAGTTTTATTATATTAGTAAAGATAAGCGTCGAAAAGGGCACAAATTACTCACGGAGGAGTCAGAGAGCGCATGCGCGGCGTCGATAGCGCCGGGTGCACAGGCGCCGCTGAAGAACTCGCCCACCGCGCGCGCGTAGTCGCACTCCGACGAAGCCAGCACACCACGCTCCTGGCCCACGCGCACGAACGACACATACGCTGAAAAATATTGATATTATTTATCATTAAACTAGCTTTCCGCCAGCGGTTTCGCCCGTATGGGCTATATGAATTCAAATTAAAAAATGACAGAGTACCATACAAACTTTGCGCCCCTTTTTTCACTCCCTTAGGGATAGAATTTCGAAAAATCCTTCCTTATCGGATGCCTACGTCATACAAAGAACTCACTCCAAAATTCAGGTTTCTACGATCAGCGGTTAAAGCTGTGCGTTGATCCGTCAGTCATTCAGGACAAAGCATTTTATAGTATGTATAGATTTAAATTTCTTCTGTACGTGTATTTGTCACCCAACTCCTCCCAAACGGCTGACCGATTTGGACAGCAGCTTTCTAGTCCCAAGAACCTCTGAACCATGCCGCGGACAGACAGACAGACAGACATGGCGATACTATAAGAGGGTTTCTTGTCGATTACGGAACCTTAAAAAGAAAAAAATTAAGTGTGGCCAAGTGCGACTCGGACTAGGGCACCCACAGTTCCAAATTTCAAGTCGATAGCATGAGTAATTCCAGAAATAATCAGCTGTAACAGGACGGACAGACAGCCTGGCTTGTCGAAACTATAAGGGACGAAGTGCAAGCCCGGTTAAGCAGTCGACAACCTTCTAGGTAGACCTGCGAAATGCCATACAAAAAAAAAAGACGAAGTGAAACCTTAAGGGTTCCTTTTTACCATTATTGTTGCGGAACCCTAAAAATCTTACCAAGACCACCGAACTCAGGGAAGCAGGCGTTCTTCTCTCGAAGGTTCTCGAAGCGAGTCACGTTGGAAGAGATCACGGCCGACTCCTTCACGAAGGCTGCTACCCTGGACGCGTCAGCTGGCGCGTTCTGGACTAACTTCACTGGGGTCAGCTGGTAGTGCCTACGAAAAGACGAGAACAATTCAAATATTTCATTTTAATGGTGGCTATCGTTTTTGCAGTCACCAGTTGGCGCCACTGTTGAGTAAGGTCAAACAGCTCAAAACTCTGCAATACATACTTTTAGTGGTAAGATACGCTGAAGGAAACACACTGGCATAATATGTAGATAGTAAATACTACAACTAACTTTAAATTTTTAATGTCCACTTATTTCGCACCTTTTCTTAGCTTTTCGTGTAAAGAACTAACATTTATTCAGCTGTAAAGTATATCTGCCATCATCAATCAGAAATGGCATAATATTATCAATAAACAGCAATAATTTGTAGGAATCCACGATAAAGGTGCTCGCAGTGAAAGATCTCTTACATTTGACATTTCTTGAGACCTTACTCCACACTAGCGCCTCTAGCGGCGAACCCAAGCGCGGTAGCCCTCATTATACAAGTCCTGTCTTATATAGACTTGTACTTTATACTCACTGTCTCGCCAAATAACCATAGTTGGATGGTGCAGAAATGAAATCGGCCCTATCATCCTTGATGTCAGCCAGGCACTCCAGCACACTGGCTCGTTGCTGGCAGGCGATCGTGGGCTGAACACCCAGGATATGTGCTGATCCTCTAACCCAGGAGCACTTGTTCTGTTCTAAGGCGGAGATGGTGCACCAACGACGGGCGGGGAGGCATGACGCGGTGGAGTCAGGGTTGCTGATGGAACGAACTGGAAGAAAAACGGAAATTTAAAGAAATTAGTGGTCTTCGGTCCTCGGTTCTTAATGGTCTTTACTACACGGGACCATATCGTATCAGGCACGGAAGAAACCATTAAATGGACTTCTTTTTATCGTGTGAGTTGCAGGTTTACCAACCTAACAAGCCCTAGTGTCAGAGTTGTCTCAAACCCGCCTGACGGCCTCTGACATGGAATTGTAACAACGACTGCTATCAAGCAGCCGGGGACGACGGCTTAACGTGCCAGGCACGGGGGTGTAGCACCGCTAACTACATACTATATAATAGTATTTTAATTGTTTATATTTAAAAAAAAAACCATGCCTAATACAGGCAGAACATAGCTTGAACTAGGCACCATTGTTAAATCTGACACCACCTATATTCTAAGCTAATAAATGTTTCTTTCTACCTAACTTCAGGCTACCTTGTGTAGTTTTAAAAAACCCACAAAAGCGCTTTCGGCTCGTCCTGAGAATCGAACATAAAACCACGTTGACAGAAGTGACTTTTGTGGCCACTAGACCAACAGGCTGTCGGAAAAACGTCAGTTTAAAGGCATTACTTACTAGCTGAAGTATAGTTTAGCAAGGAGATAGGCGTTTCCTGGTGGATAACCCTCGCGCTCGCGCCGGTGGTCAGCACTGAGAACAGCGTGGATTGCCAAGTATTGCCGGTGGGGCTGGTACCAGCCGGCCACCAGGTCCGAAGGCTCGTGAGCAGGGCTGCTGCATTATTCCTAAATAGAAGAACAGTCATGTATAAACCATCACCTATCTAGTTTTTTCCCAACTATGCTGTAAACTCGAAGAAGAAGATATCCAGGACAGAGCGAAATGGAAGAAGAGAGTCCGGAAAGCGGACCCCGTCACGAGACGGGACAAACGCTAGGAAGAAGAAGAAAAAGAAGTTGAAGTCAGGTTCTAGTATAACTGGATGCAGCTGAGTACCAGTGTTTTACATGGAGTGACTGCCTATCTGATATTCACATCCCAGTTACCGGGTGATACTGCTACTACTTGCCAAGGGGCAAGACTGGTTGTCACACTTTCTGGCTCCTGACTACCCGTAACGACTGTCAAAGATCTACAAATGTCAGCCGGGACCAACAGCTTAACGTGCTTTCCGAGGCACGGAGGAGTCTCCTCAACATAGGCCAGGTCACCGCTTACCCTTGATTAATACGTGCGGCTGTTACTTAGCCACGAGCTTTTATTAGGCTTTATAGATTAGTAAAATTGCTTTCTTCCCCTTCTTATCGTCTGTGCTGTAGGTTTACCAACCTAACAAGCCCTAGTGTCAGAGTTTTCTCAAACCCGCCTGACGGCCTCTGACATGGAATTGTAACGACTGCCAGTTAGTCCATTGAAAAGTTACATTTGGGGTTGCGTTTTTTAGAGGACGCAATTTTATTTTTTTGATGTGTAGGGGGGGTCAGTGTAAAGCTAAAACCAAGTTTGTGGGGTCGCCACCCTTGTCCCCCGGCCGCCATCTTGAAAATAGGGGTTGAAAAGGTTTTCACGATATATCTCCTAAACTGTTTATCCGATAAAAAAAAAATCTTGACATTTTTGTTGCAAATTAAATTCTCTACAACTTTGTTCCGCAACTTTTTGTCATAGAACTATAAATAAAAAAGTTATAAGTGAAAATGTTCAGAATTCCAGAAAAAAAATTATATTTTTCGATATAACTTTTTTTTATCATTTTACGAAAAAATGATATTAGACCATTTTTGTAGATCGTTTTACGAGGAACAACTTTTATGTAAAACATTTTTCATTAAATCAATAGCTAAGGTTTTACAGCGCTCCGAAGTAATAGGCCAGTGGTTTTAGCCTCTAAAAACGGTAAAAAGTGAATAAAATAATAGTAGGATGAAAACCATTGGAAAAGGAGGAGAATATAATAAAAATGATAGGAAATATAAATTACGGGCGATCTGAGGTCGGGAAGTGGGGGGTGGGGGGATAAAGTTAAAAAAATGGTTTATCTCAATTTCCGGCAAAACTACAAGTCCTATGAAAAAAAGTTAAATGGCAAAATTGTAGGTAATAAAAAGACCTACAACTTTTGTATTGACACTTTTTCACATAACCTCAAAATTTATGTGAAAAATTCAAAAAACCAAGTTTTTGGAGTTTAATTTTTATCTTTTACAATAATTATTTTTTTTCCACGAAATTTGGTGAAAACTTGCCTTTTTATGTCCCAAACACACTGTAATTTATTTGATTTAAAATAATTATTTTTTAACCTTATTTTGACTTAATATCGAAAAAACACCCTAATTTTCAATCGAAAATTCTCGCGTCAAAATATCACTTTTTAAAAAAAAGTCGGTGGTCTTTTTGTTTGTTGAAATGTCTACTTTTTGATGGTATAAAAAAATATTTACATTTCTATGGTAAATGTTCTCAGAAAATATAAAGAAACGCTACGAAATAACAGGTAGTAAGGCCTGAAGGTTTTGAACATTTTCGCTTATAACTTTTTTATTTATAGTTCTACGACAAAAAGTTTCCGGACCAAAGTTGTAGAGAATTTAATTTGCAACAAAAAATGCCAACATTTTTTTTAAATTAAATTAATAGTTTAAGAGATATATCGTAAAAACCATTTCAACCCCTATTTTCAAGATGGCGGCCGGGGGACAAGGGTGGCGACCCCACAAACTTGGTTTTAGCTTTACACTGACCCCCCCTACACATCCAAAAAATAAAATTGCGTCCTCTAAAAAACGCAAGGTTAGGCCTAAAAAATGTAACATTTCAATGGACTAAGTGGCGGCGCAAGAACTTAAGTTAATGTGGGTAAGGTACATTTTGCGAGGCCCTCTGATGGTGCAAGAAGAAGGAAATATAAATATATTTTTTACGAAAAAAATATGTACAACTGACTTCCAAAAAAAAATGAAAAATAAAAAATAATTTTTATTTAAACGCTTTACGACCAAAACATCGCTCTAGAAGTCGGTGTCTTGTAAGTTACTATTGTTAGTATTTCTATTTTATATTTTTTCGCTTTTCAGTGTCTCGGTCTTGCTATCTTAACAAAATAAACACACCACTTTTTTAGGTTAGAGATAAATCGTTATTTTTGATATATTTATAAAACGGCTGAACCGGTAGTGATAAAATTAAAAGAAAAAAAAAGAATCATGAAAATCGGTTCACCCAGCCGCAAGTTATGAGGACACAAACATAAAAAAAAAAAATACAGTCGAATTGATAACCTCCTCCTTTTTTTGAAGTCGGTTAAAAATACTGACAAGAGAAAAAAAATATTTTATTTAAAGGCTAGTCGACCAATACATCGCTCTAGAAGTCGGTGTCTCTAAGTTTTCGACTATGACGCTCGAAGCTCTTTGCACCGCAAAGCCACAGTATTACGATATCTCCCTACAGTAGCGCAATTAATGTACTTACGCGGAGCAACGGCGGGGACTCGCGGGGAGGCGGGCGGTGTCCACCGCATCCCGCAAACACGCTTACTTTGCGGGAGCGCGAGGAGCAGACGCGATCGTGTTTTGTTGAAAATTATTTTGCTTCGTTGTTATTTTATTTCCCATTTTGTAACAACCTTAGCGTATCTACTTACGCCGGCGGCATCGCGGGTCATCAAAGGCGTTGCGCTACTGTAGGGAGATATCTTAATTCTGTGGCGAGGCCGCCTCTGAAACTGCTATCAAGCAGCCGGGGACGACGGCTTAACGTCCCTGGCAGTTAATTATTACGCTAAAACTTACGTAGAAGCCACGATAGCACCCCAAGGCTGTCTGATGAAGGCACAAGGCGAGATCGCGCTGTTCAACACATCAGTGGTGAGAGATACGAGGGTTCCATTGGAGCACATCACCGAGAAGTTGGGAGCATCTTGAGGGTTACGCATCTGTAAGAAATATTAAGTTAAGCACTTAAATGAGTTCTCACTTAGTTCTACTAAAATTGTAATGCATGGTAAATGTTCTCAGAAAATATAAAGAAACGCTAACGAAATAACAGGTAGTAAGGCCTAGCTAGACCCTTCTAGCCCCTTCCTCACTTCTCTATGAAATACCTTTTGATGGGCTACAATTTTACGTAAGACACTCAGATATAAAAGTTAACTTAAAAATAGCAATAAATAGGCATCTACGCATATAATTTAAGCCGGTCTGGGCCTTACTACCTGTTATTTAGTAGCGTTTCGGACTTGTAGTTTTGCCGGAAATTGCCCCCCCCCCCCGCTCCCACTTCCCCACCTCAGATCGCCCGTTATTTTTGTTTCCTTTAATTTTTATTCTTTTCCCCTTCTTTTCCAATGGGTTTCATCCTACTATATATTTTTATGGTTTCAAACATTATCGACCCTGGTCTATATAGGATACTTTTCATCCCAATCCAAAACTCACAGTGAAATATTCTCTGACGTGCTGCCAAGCTACGTAGGCCACGGCTGCGCTGGCATTCACGTTGGTCCTCAGACACTCTAGGGCCTGGATGTGCCGGTTGTCATTCCTGACGCCTGCGATGCTGACGCCCATGTCGATGGTGTACCGAGAACAGCCGGAGTCGGGCCCGCAACGCTCGCAGAGAGACGGGAAACGGGATTCTGTAAAGAAAAAAATGTTAGAAGTCTTCATAATTAAATAAATAATCTTTGTCATAGCGAGACTCCTCCGTGCCTCGTTAAATACGTTAACCTGTTGGTTCCGGTTGTGATTTGTAGATCTTTGACAGTCGTTACGGGTAGTCAGAAGCCAGAAAGTCTGATAAACCAGTCTTACCAAGGGGCGGAGTGTCAGACAGGCAGTCGCTCCATGTAAAACCCTGGTACTCAGCTGCCGGTTTAGACTGGAAGCCGACCCCAACATAGTTGGGAAAAAGCTAGGCAGATGATGATCCGGATAAAATTTCATAAATCGGTTCAGCCTTCTTTGTATGAGAAGAGGACCCAACACTCGGATTATTAATAGCCCGAAGATAAAATCTATTTTACTATTTCACTGTGAAAACGTAACAAACTCACTTTCGCATTTAATAAAAAAAAAATATGTTTTTCATGTCGTAATTTTTTTTTTTCAAATCTGAACTCACTTAGATCAGCATCGACCGTAGCGTTGTTACTCCAGGTGCCAGGTCTGCAGGCTGAGGAGAAGAACTTGCTGAGGGTCTCCACCTCCAACTCTTCAGCGGTCTTGCCATCCGTCCGCGTGTCAGGACAGCGGTCGGTGCGGGCGGCCTGGATAAATAAAAACAATTGAGAAAAATAAATTGTCATCCCCACTTTACGTGTTTGGGAGCTACCCTAAAAAATATATTTTTTTCAAAAAATTTACCACTTTGTCGGCGTCATTAATATGCATATCCATACCAAATTTCAGCTTTCTAGTACAAAGAACCTCAGCTATACCGCGGACAGACAGACAGACGGACATGGCGAAACTATAAGGGTTCCTTATCGACTACGGAACCCTAAAAAAACTTACAAAATGAGACAATATACCCCAAACTTTCAGTCACAAAATGCGCAAACGATATTATAGTGCATAAACACAGGTGCACTCTCTATTCCCTCACTCTCACAGTTCTCAGGGACACAATTCGACACGACCGGGGAGAGATCACAAGCAGGACAGCGATACGTGCGACCCATTGATGGTCTGACCACGTCTAGGATAACTTAACCTAGCTGATCAGTCGCTACGAGCTCCCCAAACTCAAAAGTGATATTCATAAAATTCACCATCATCATCGGCCTATATATTGTCCCACTACACACACAGGCCTCTTCTCACACAGAGAAGGCATGAGCATTGATCACCACGCTTGCTCAAGGCGGATTGGCGATTTCAGACTTTTTAAGTCCAGGTTTCCTCACGATGTTTTCCTTCACTTTTAGTCAGTGACGTCTAAGATATACTTAGAAAGTACATAATATGACTTTAGAAATCACATTTGTACTTGCCAGGTTTCGAGCCCGCACACTCGTACATGAGAAGCAGGTGTCTTAACCACTAGGCTACGATTACCCATGACAATGATCCTATTTGTTTATTTATTTTTTGTTTTCTTCAGTTTTTGGTTTGTATAACTGAGTAGCATACCTTGTATTATATAATTTTCTTAGCTTATACTATGTAACCGAGTCATTGTGATCACCATTACTTTTTTGAAAAGAGTATCCATGGAGTTTCCTGCCGGTTCTTCTCGGACCTTCTTTGGAATCGTACAACTAGTGTGACTTCTCATAAGAGCCTGCAAAGGCCTATTTGAAATAAATATTTTGACTTTTTAATTCGCTTACCAATTCCTCTAAATTTTTCAGCACTCGTGGAGACCATCTGAGATCCGATTCATCAAGTCCAGGATGGCAGTATACTCCTCCACTAAGACCTTCAAGACCCCTGGTGTGGTTTGAGGGCACCACAGCGACGGTTTCAAAAGCGTATGGGTCTGGGAATTAAATTATTATTATTATCATCATTGTCGGCCTCATCATCTGCCTAGCCTTTTCCCAAGTATGTTGGGGTCGGCTTCCAGTCTAACCGGATGCAGCTAAGTACCAGTGTTTTACATGGAGCGACTACCTATCTGACCTCCACAACCCAGTTACTGGGTAACACGGTACCACTTGGTATGACTGGTTATCAGACTTTCTAGCTTCTGACTACCCGTAACGACTGTCAAAGATCTACAAATGACAACCGGGACCAACAGCTTAACGCGCTTTCCGAAGCACGGAGGAGTCTCGCTATAACATAGATGGTAGTCACCCATCCACGGACCGACCGCGCCAAGCGCAGCTTAACCTTTGATCGGTCGAACCGTGCGGCTGTTACTTAGCCACGAGCTCCTCGACAATAGCAACATCTGACGTCACTTATTTCCCAACTCCTAATTAATTTCAAAACAAAACAAAATCAATTTTACAATTAACTAAAAATAAAAAGAGTTTTCATGGTTAAAGAAGATATTGTCTCTCTATTAGTTAGTCTTCAGCTTACCAAGTTTGGCTGCATCTCTGACGGTAGCAATGACTCTGTTGTCATTGGGCTGCTGCTGCGTCAGGAGAAGGGTTTCCTCCTCGGAGAAGTAGCCCAGGTCGGCCTGCCCCGCAGCCAATTTAAGGGCGCAGTCAACTCTGAAAACGGTAAAAAATGCAATTCATTTATTTCAATACGACCATCTTTATGGGCATTTTTCGGCGTAATCTAAAAAGTTCATGAGATTTTTAGGGTTCCGTAGTCCGACAAGGAACCCTTATAGTTTCGCTCTGTCCGTCTGTCTGTCTGTCTGTCTGTCTGTCTGTCTGTCTGTCTGTCTGTCTGTCCGCGGCATAGCTCCGTGGTTTTTGTTATTAGAAAGCTGAAATTTGGTATGAATATGTATATTAATCACGCCGAGAAAGTGGTAAAATAAAATTTTGAAAAATATTTTTTTTAGGGTAGCTCCCAAACATGTAAAGTAGGGATGAATATTTTTTTTCTCGCGTACCCCTTCGTGTGGGGTATCGTTAGATAGGTCTTTCAAAAATATTATGGGTGTGTGAAGACCATTTTTCAGTTAAGCGAGCCATTTGCGAAATATCTAGATTTTAAGTGAAATTTTTTGTTCGATACGAGTTACCCCCCCCTCTAACTTTTGAATGGCTGTACCTAGAAATGTGAAAAAAATCACAGACGTAGTTCATGTAATGAAATTACAAGGAAAACTATCACGGCTAAGTAGGCTTAACCGGTTACAGAGCTATAGTCGACTAACTAACTCCTACTACGGAACCCTACTGCGCGTGGCCCGACACGCACTTGGCCGGTTTTTTTTTTTAAAATAATAATAATCTCCAGACCGACTTCGGTCATGGCGGCCAATCTCAATGTAGACTAGCCAGGTACGCAGGAGATATTATAGTGCACGCGCGCTTGCAGACACAGGTGCACTCTCTATTCCCTCACTCTCACAGTCCTCAGGGACATAATCCGACACGACCGGGGAGAGATCAGGCGCAGTACTGACAGCGACACGTGCTCTCCGAGGCACGGAGGGGTCTCGCTATATTTAGAAAACGGTCACCCATACATTGACTGACCGCGTCTAGCTGAACTTAATCTTGCAAATCTATCGATTCGCACGGCTGTTACTTAGCTACGACCCAGTACACGTGAAGTTTGATCCCCTAACGGTCGGTTGCACCTAGGGCTGCCATTCGTCCGGGTTTCCCGGGATCTGTCCTAGTTAAGAGGGCGTCCGAGGTGCGTCCGGGCGGGTTTTCAAAGAACGTCCGGAAAAATCCCGGACTTTTACCTGATTTCCGATCTCGCTTGATTGAAAGGTAAGCAATAAATTAAAACAAATAATGAAAAAGTGTCCGGGGAAATAATGAAACTCATTCAAAATGTCCGGGGTTTTTATAGTTTTAGTCCAGGGTCGACGATTAAGGTGATGGCAGCCGTAGTTGCAACAAACTTTTTATCTACACTAATATTATAAAGAGGAAAACTTTGTTTGTTTGTTTGTTTGTAATGAATAGGCTCAAAAACTACTGGACCGATTTTAAAAATTCTTTCACCATTCGAAAGCTACATTATCCACGAGTAACATAGGCTAAATTTTATTTTGGAAAAAAATAGGGTTCCGTAAGATATTTGGGTTCTCTACCACTATTCCACGCGGACGAAGTCGCGGGCAGAAGCTAGTTATTTATACTTTTAGGAATATCACAAAACATGATATCAACAATTAGCATTATTTTAATATTTTTTTAAGATATAATAATTAAGTAAACTTATATCATACATATTTAGACGAATAACAGTAAAATTATTCAATTCTATCCTCCATTTTGACAGATCTTGAATGACATTTCTTCCGTTTCACGTATAAGTGTCGCGTAATTTTTTTGGCACAACAGGCTGTAAATTTTGAAACCTCAAAGGTAAGGTTACCTGGATTCCACACGTTGGCAGGTGACCTGACTGTCATCTCTGCTCAGACTCTGGCATGTGGACGTCGGCAAGGATGAGGATACACATACTCTATCTGAAAACAAAAGATTTTACCATTAAATAAAACAAAAAGACATAATCATGGGTAGGTTCTGTGGGCCTAGCACGAACAAACTTATGTAATCGTAACTTCTCTGCAATGCACGGGACTACAGAGTCCCGGACCTTTGGGAGACGAACGTGGGCCGAAGCGAACACGCAGCCTTTTGTGACAACTTTAATGAAATGTGAAATTTTTTTTTTGGTAGCTCAACACGTCATGTTGGGTTGAATATATTTTTCTAGCGTATCCCTTTGCGTGGGATATCGTTAGATAGGTCTTTCGAAAATACTATAGGTGTGTGAAGATCTTTATCGTTTAAGTGAGCCATTTGCGAAATATCTAGCTTTTAAGTGCAATTTTTTGTTCGATACTAGCGCACCCTCCCCTATAACTTTTGCATGGTTGTCCCTAGAAATGTGAAATAATTCACAGACGTAGCCCATATAGTGAACTTACAAGGAAAACTATCACGGCTAAGTAGGCTTAACCGGTTACAGAGTTATAGTCAACCAACTAAAACATACTACGGAACCTTAATGCGCGTGGCCCGACACGCCCTTGGCCGGTTTATAATATTTCCTCAGAGCAACAGTCGACTGTAATATATACATAAGTACATATTTTTCATAAATTTCTTAGTCACCGGCGCGCCCATACCATATCTTATCATTTAGTAACAATATTACATTTTCAAAGACATGATAAGGAATGCTTCTAAAAATGAATTTATTCAATTCAATTTTATATAAGCTATTTCGTCGTCAACATTAAATCCTTCTTTTAATCTATTTATATATAAAATGCTTCGTCCTGAATGACTGACGGATCAACGCACAGCCTAAACCGGTGATCGTAGAGACCTGAAACTTGGAGGGCGTTTTCTTTGTTTGTCGTAGGCGTCCCAAAAGAAAGGATTTTCCGTAATTCTACCCTTAAGGGAGTGAAAAGGGGGCAAAATATGTATGAAACTCTGTCCTTTTTAGGGTTCCGTAGTCCGACAAGGAACCCTTATAGTTTCGCTCTGTCCGTCTGTCTGTCTGTCTGTCTGTCTGTCTCTCTGTCTGTCTGTCTGTCCGCGGCATAGCTCCGTGGTTTTTGTTATTAGAAAGCTGAAATTTGGTATGAATATGTATATTGATTACGCCGAGAGAGTGGTAAAATAAAATTTTGAAAAATATTTTTTTTAGGGTAGCTCCCAAACATGTAAAGTAGGGATGAATATTTTTTTTCTCGCGTACCCCTTCGTGTGGGGTATCGTTAGATAGGTCTTTCAAAAATATTATGGGTGTGTGAAGACCATTTTTCAGTTAAGCGAGCTATTTGCGAAATATCTAGATTTTAAGTGATTTTTTTTGTTCGATACGAGTTACCCCCCCCTCTAACTTTTGAATGGCTGTACCTAGAAATGTGAAAAAAATCACAGACGTAGTACATGTTATGAAATTGGCCACTTTTTACACTTGGCCGGTTTTTGAAATTATAAAGTATAAATGATAAAAAGTTTGCTGCAACCGGCCATTTTGGATTTCAAAAAGAAAGCCCCCAAAACGCCCGCCCTTCGCTCCTTCTTATGTGTTGTTGCTGGGAAGAAGAAGTGGCGCAACAAACTCCCCAGCAACATATGTGTAAGTATGTAAGTTTAATCCCTCGGACACCCTAAATCTAAACAGATTCAGATGGAACTTGGCGCACAGAGAGACTGATTTCTAGATAAAAAAATAGAATACTTTTTACACTGAAAATATGCACGTGCAATAAAGGGAGTGGACGAAACCGCGTGAAAATACTAACTTACTACATCATCAGCCTATATACTGTCCTAATGCTGGGCACAGGCCTCTTCTCATACAGAGAAGGCATGAACATTGATCACCACGTGCGCTCAAGGCGGATTGGCGACTTCAGACTTTTTACGTCCAGGTTTCTTCACGATATTTTCCTTCACCGTTAGTCAGTGACGTCTAAGATATACTTAGAAAGTACATATGACTTCTGAAAAGTCACATTGGTACTTGCCAGGTTTCGAACCCGCATAGGTACTCGATCATGAGAGGCAACTAGGTGACTTAACCACTAAAGCTGCTTTCAGACTACGCTATAATATATAGGATACTAGCTGATTCCCGCGGTTTCACCCGCATCCCGAGGGAACTACTTAGCGCACCCGGGTAAAAAGTAGCTTATGTTGTTCCTCAGGGTCTATTCTATCTCTGTACCAAATTTCATTTATATCGGTCCAGAAGTCCAGAAGTAACAGACAGACAGACAGACAGAGTTACTTTCGCATTTATAATATTAGTAAGGATATAGCACAACAATATCGCGCACCATACATAGCTAATAATATGTAGTACAGTACAGTGTGAACGTGACCATAACAATGTATGGTGCGCGATATTGTTGTGCTATGAGCTATATACTATATGCTATTATATTTACCACGACATTCTACTCTACTGCAGTATTTTTGTCTGATAAATTATTCATTCCTAACCTTGCTAGGACATTTTTATCATACAAGTACTTATGTAGATTAAAGATTAGACGTATTTCTACTATACCTAATAGTAGATAAAATGTTTTGATGCCCTACTTTCATTATACATACATGGTGTTAATTAATTCAATGTTTTCATGAATAGTAATCAGTTAATGTATTTTTACATGACTATACTTCATTTACAACAAGATTAGAAAAACTTCAAAACTCTTTTTGCACTTATTCAACCGATTTTGAGTTCTATTCTTGATAAGGATGGCGTTGAAAGCAAAATAATGTTTACAATCACAAATGTATTCTGCATCTGTTTTTGTCTTGTCACCTTAGTAATAGAGTTTAAATCGTTTGAACAAACAGTAAATAGGGTGCGTTTAGATGTTTAATCTCATAATAAATGGAGTATAAGTACCAAAAATAATCTTAAAAAATTAGCATTATTAATTTTGTCATAAGCTTGTCGCGGTATAGTATAAACACGACATTTATGGAGTGGTCTGGGTTTGCTTATTATATGTAAACAAAATCATAACCTATTTTGTTCTAATTTTCCCACATAGATAAACAAAATGGCATTAAATGATGAATGATGATGTTTAAAGCATGAAATTGACATAAATGCGCCATCCTTACGCCATTTTGTTAACCTCTGTGGCAGAATTAGAGCAAAATAGGTTACGACTTTGTTTACATTTTTCATAAAATCTATTGGTACCGTCTATAATAGTTTTTGCGTGATTGTGTAACATACAAGCTACTTATGTACCACCTAACATACTTTCGCTTCTATTATTATTATTATACCGCGACTCCTCCGTGCTTCGGAAAGCACGTTAAGCTGTTGGTCCCGGCTGTCATTTGTAGATCTTTGACAGTCGTTACGGGTAGTCGGAAGCCAGAAATACCGACAACCATCTTACCAAAGGGGTATCGTGTTACCCGGTAACTGGGTTGTGGAGATCAGATAGGCAGTCGCTCCATGTAAAACACTGGTACTCAGCTGCATCCGGTTTAGACTGGAAGCCGACCAAAATAGTTGGGAAAAGGTTAAGCAGATAATTTGGAAAAGATCTTTTATCTAGAAAGTTTCTAGACTCTCATATTTTTAGGAGGTTTTTCTCTTTATTTAAATATTTATTTAACCTTAGGTAGATTGGTTGGTACACGGAATTCTGTTATCTTGTTTTAATATCATTATTATGAAATAACGTGATTAAAAATAATATTTGCGAAGCAAATAAAAAACATTATGTTTAATATTATGCTTGAAGGATGCAGCTGAGTACCAGTGTTTTACATGGAGCGACTGCCTATCTGACCTCCACAGCAGTTACCGGGTAACATGATACCCCTTGGCAAGACTGGTTGTCAAAATATCTGGCTTCCACCCGTAATGACTGTCAAAGATCTATAAATGACAGCCGCTAGGAACGGCTTAAAATACGTGCTTTCCGAGGCACGGAGGAGTCTCGCTATGACATAGATGGTTACTCATCCACGGACCGACCGCGCCTAGCGTAGCGTACCTTTGATCGATCGACCCGTGCGGCTGTTACTTAGCCACGAGCTTCTTTTAACTAAGTAAAACTTATATGGAATCATTTCCTGAATTTTGTTGATAGATTTGTTTTAAATAGTCTAGTGTCTCTTGAAATACTTGCGTCCAAACGTAAAGGGCGGGCGTTTTGGGGGCTGTCTCGTGTAAATTTGACGTTCAAAAGGTGCTGATTTTCAACCTTATTTGAATGATGAATGAACTTTAAAATTTTGTTTTTTTTTTTTTAATTTTGAACGACTTCTCGCACCTAAATATACACTATTTTGTCTTTCCCCAGACGTCAGAATCCACACACCTACCAAATATCGTCTTAAAACGATTCAGCCATTCCACCGTTAACGCGTAAGACAGACACACAAACAGAAAGACAGACAGAGTTACATCCCCACTTATAATTCACAGCTGGTTGTTCGTTCTTCGGCTTCAGATAAATACCGGTTAAACGTATTTGCCAGATAAAGCTATACAAATAGTGCTTGGTGAAGTAGTCAAAATTTCCAGTCCGATTGCGGTCACTGGGCGGCCTCTCATAGGCCGATGGGTCGGCAATCCGAAACGACCGGGGAGAGATCAGGCGCAGGACCAACAGCTTAATACGTACTCTCTGAGGCACGGAGGGGGAGGGGGATCATAATACTACTACTTCTTAATAAAACGGTCACCATGAACTAAACGCGACTAGCCCAGCTTAACCTTGCTCATTTATTGATCCTCACGGCCGTTACTTAGCTACGAGGCCCTACATATACAGTTTTATTACACCATAAGCCCTATAAAATTATATTATTAGCCATAATAATTCTCTTATCAATAAAAGGGTGCGTACACCCAAAACCTTAGTAACCGCCCGAGATTGATATTGCATCCGTTAAATGCTGATAAGATCGCCCCTTATCAAGTACAATTCAATATTATCACCGGCTAACTGAGGTCGGCAGATAGTACTTCACCGTACAGCTTTTCAATAATACTCAGCTTGAAGGTTGAATACTTAGAAACACATCAAAAAGTATTATTACAATTCAGTTCCAAAAAAAGTTTATTTTTTCTAAAAATATCAATATAAAAATCCTAATATCGATCATTGATATGCCGCCATTTTTATTACGCTTATCTATACATTCGGTTTAAAAAAAAGATTGCATAATACTCACAGGTTTGCGCTGATACAGCTCCAACCACACACGCGAACAGGAAAACTTCCTTGAAACCCATTTTGCACTTCACAAACACTGTAGGAATAATCCTACTTCAATTTAACAAATACCCGCTCCCAATCGACTTTACCGAAGCGTCCGACACTCTTACCCACAATGGTTAAACTTATTTAAAATGTATGACTAGTGTACAGCTATCGTATCTTATCTATGTTTCGAAATTCACTGTAAAGGTGGGTGATATAATAACTGATAAGGTGATAACGCGATAATGGTGCGTCGTCGTGTGATTTTTTTGTGGGGCGGCGGAGCGGCGTCCCGCAGGGAACGATACGCGGCCCGGTGGCCTTGAATAATTATTTTTTTGGTATGACTTCTATGGGATTCGTGTTAACACAACAGTGAACTTTTTAAGTTAACTTTGTTGCAGGACTAGCTTCGCCCGCCCGTGGCCCGTGGGCTATACGAATTCAAATTTAATGCATAGATTTTTTAAGTTTGTAGTATTATTAGTTCTCTTCTTTGTCGTTATCACTCTTGACAGAGTAGTCGTGTCGTGGTCATCACTTCAGGTGCTTGTGGCAAGCCTAACAACACGCCGCCATTCCCCTCTGATGGATGGCCGGAGTATTATTAGTTAAGTGTGATCTTATCATCTTTATGTATGACCAAGGATGTAATGGATTAAACATTTTAATATAATTTTTATTTTACACAATTTATGTAACTACTAACTAGAATTTTGAACTCCCGCCGCAAAAAGAAGGGTGTTAAGTTTGAACCGCTATATATGTGGAACCGTAGCTCTTAAAAGGGTGAACAGATCGGTATGAGGTTTTTTATTTAAAAGTAGGTTTTCTTAGATAAATTATCGAAATCAGTTCAGCCATTTTAAGACGGTTAGCTTTTTTACCTTTTTTAATATTAATTTCTTCCCTTGTATAAACCACATAATTTACCAAGTTATATCTTTTACCACTTTCTTTTACATTAACTTGCAATCCAAATCTTCAACATTAGTCTATTCAATTTTGATCGACTATTGGACATAGGCCTTTCACCTTTCTAACGTGCGCCATATGGCCCAGTCATCAGCGTGGCTATTCCAAGACAAAGGCATTACATATGAGTAATTTTCTGATTCAAAACAAAACTATCGAAGAGTGATTTATGGAAGTCTATGTGTCATTATAATGGGTGGGTAGTCATATCCGTAGTACAAACGTAGGTAACGATGAGACTCTAAGGTTCGTATCGGCTTATTCACTATCCCACTGTTGGTTAAAGGCCTCTTCTCATACAGAGAAGGCATGAGCATTGATCACCACGCTTGCTCAAGTGGCGATTTCAGACTTTTTAGTCCAGGTTTCCTCACGATGTTTTCTTTCACCGTTAGACAGTGGTGTCTAAGATAAACTTAGAAAGTACGTATGACTTTGGAAAACTCACATTGGTACTTGCCAGGTTTCGAGCCCGTACACTCGTACACGAGATGCAGGTGGCTTAACCACTGGGCCTCCTCTAGAATTGATTATTATTATGGTCCGCTTGCAGTCCAACAGGAAGCAGCTGACAACGATTTTTTTCCAGGGAGCGACTGCCTATCTGACCTCCAAAATCCAATCACTGGGTAGCACGATACCCCTCGGTAAGACTGGTTTTTAGATTTTCTAGCTTTTGACTACCCGTAACGACTGTCAAAGACCTAAATAATAGACGTGACTAACAGCTTAACATGCTTTCCTGTGTACATGTTAAGCTGTTAGTCCAGGAATCTCTGTACGTCATAGATGTCGCGCATCCACGGACCGACCGCGCCAAGCGTTGATTAACCTTTGATCGGTCGACCCATGCGGCTGTTAATTAGCCACGAGCTCCTCTCCATAAGGGTTAAAAGTATTTCGAGACCATTCAGGCCCATGAGCGGGTTAGCAGCCGCGGTTACAGTTACTGATTGCACCAACATTTTTATCATTTAGATATACTTAGAATATTACAAAACATGATATATATCAGTAATTAGCATACTTTTAATATTGTTTGTGATATCAACACATACATATAATAATTAAGGAAACATTTATCTATACTAATATAATAAAGCTGAAGAGTTTGTTTGTTTGAACGCGCTAATCTCAGTAACTACTGGTACGATTTGAAAAATTCTTTCAGTGGTAGATAGCCCATTTATTGAGGAAGGCTATAGGCTATATGTCATCACGCTAAAACCAATAGGAGCGGAGCACCACTCTTCCACGCGGACGAAGTCGCGAGCAGAAGCTAGTATAAAATAATAGCAAAATAATTCAATTTTATTTTATCCTCCATTTTGACAGATCTTGAATGACAGTTCTTCCGTTTCAAGTATAAATAAACGCCAACCGGGAAAAAGTATACCTAAGTATATCAATTGTACCTACATCTTACTTTCGTATAATGTAAAATATTTAAAGAAAATCATTGTTAAGTATTAGTCAAAAAATATTATTGGCTTTTTGACAAAACTGACCGTTATCAATTTCAAATTCATCAAATCGAATTTCAATATAAAACAAAAGACGTCATAATTATTATCTTTAAACAAAACGGATATGTGACTAGTAAAAAACCGGAATTAAAAATCCTCCAATTTCTCTGAATAAGGAAAAGTCATAGAAAATTGAATAATGTTCTAAGAATCTGCACACAATTTTATTGTTAGATAAAAATAATTCTTAGTGCAATGTGTTAAGGTTTGAAATAGTGTAGCTTCATCGATGTCTTATATGGAAAAATATAAAGTGAATGTTTCCGTTTAATATTTGCCAGGTAAATTATAAGAAGTTTAGTATAACTATTTTATCAAATAGACCGCCAGCCACGAACAGATTTTGATGACCAATTTCCTCCCGGGCGAAAACTTGTAAGATGCTTAAGATAGTTTTATTATGAAGCCTGGTGAACATCAGCTGCGGTTCGGTTGGTGGGATAAGCAGCGGTGGTCTCCCAACTATGTAGAAAAATAATAATAAATTTCGGTCATTCTAATTCGATTTGAGATCCGAGATCAGAGATCCGAGATTCGAGATCCGGGATCGGGATCGGGATTCAGGATTCAGCATTCAGCATTCAGGATTCGGGATTCAGGATTCAGGATTCAGGCTCCAGGATTTGGGTTTCAGGATTCAGGATTCAGGCTTAAGGATTCAGGATCCAGGATTCATAGTAAGCGTTCATGTACCAGGACGACGATAAAATCCTATGTCCGTCTCCTGGTTTTAAGCTACCTCCCCACCAGCAAAAGTATTTTTTTTTTATTTCACATAGGCCTACAAATAAAGCACTTATGAAAAGTCAAATTGATTGCACGGTTCCATGTAGTGGGTCCTATGGAGAAGAACCGGCAAGAAACTCCATAGACATTCTTTTCAAAAGATGTGCTTACAGTGGCGGATCCAGGGGGGCGGGCTATGGGGGCTGAACCCCCCCCCCCCAAAAGCTTAGCAAGGAGACTTATTATGCGTTAACCAAAATAAAATGTTCTATGTTTTTTTAGCGTTTCGCTTGATAAAACCTACCCTCACCAGAATCAAGCCCCCCCAAACCAAAATCCTGGATCCGCCACTGTGTGCTTACTCTCAACTCTCAGCCAAATCTGGATTTTGGAGTTATAAATAGTGTAACTAACGACTTTCATATCACCAACCAACACTTCTATTATTTCCCTGTCTTATGTCAAATATCATCGCCATGATATCACCGCTGAGATAATAAACCCAGTGCAAACACAGCCCTGATCGATAATACCTAGAATCATATTATCACGCTGATAAAGCATAGCTTAGCTACATTTAAATGTAAAAATTCGTTGACATGTCGCAATAACCTTTGGACAGGCTTATATTAAGAGACTGTCTGGTTGGCCTGGGGGGTTAGACAAGTGTCAAAAACGCTAGTAGAATAGAAAACAAAATGTATGGGAATGACAGATAGCTAGTCGTAAACGAATGTCATTCCCATACATTTTGTTTTCTATTCTACTAGCGTTTTTGCCACTTGTCTAACCCCCCTGGTGACTGCATAACGCGATTCCCAGGTCAAATCAAAGTCAAAAGGTTTTTATTTCATGTAGACTAATTACAGGTACTTATAAATCGTCAAGAAGAGAAGCTAGGTGCACGGTTCCAAAAAGTGGGTCCTATGGAGAAGGACCGGCAAGAAACTCCATGGATACTCTTTTTAAAATAAATTGTTCTGGTTACAGTAATAGTAGTGTAATGTGAAGATCATGTAGGTCAATGTATTTGTATGAAAAGTAAAAATAAATGAAAAATAATAGGTACTGAAATCCCTGGTTGGGGTTGAAATAGCTTTGTGAATTTTTAGAAAATGTCACAAAGCAGCTTGGAGTCATGAAGTTGGTAGTGTTACACCCCCATACTTGGGAGGGCACGTTAAGCCGTCGTCCCCGGCTGTTATCTTGATAGCAGTTGTTGTTAAAATTCCATGTCAGAGGCGTCAGGCGGATTTGAGAAATCTCTGACACTAGGGCTTGTTAGGTTGATATAAACCTACGGCCCTCATGATAAGAAGAAGAATTAAGTAGAGATTCTCGGGGTTTTATAGGCGTAGCGTCTCGCTGGTATTTAAGAGAAATTATTTAATGAATCGCCTACAATTTTAGATATTACTTTAAGTGTTTGATTTCTACATGGTGTAAAAATAAGTTATAACATATATTATATTATTCTTTTATTTTAACTTTTAAGAATAAATAACGAGTTCAGATTCAGACAGTTTTTAGTAACTTGCGTCGAAAGAAGTGCATCATATTTTTTTATCTGTGGAAAGAAAGTCGCCATCTTGTTAAGAGTATTACCATTGGAATAATTGTAAATTGCCTAGTTTTGATTCTTTAAGCAAAAAAACTAAAGGTATATTAACGTTTGGCTGTGGTTAAAGCGAAACTTTTAAGGTTAAAACACAAAACAGAATTGTAAATAATTTACATCAAAAATCTAAGTTCTATTTTAATTTCTTTCTGTTGCAAAATACACAGTTACATTACTGCTATAATTTATTCGTAACTCACTAATTTCCTATCTTAAACATTTGAAATCAATTTCAAAAATAAAGCGTGATATAAAAATAAGCGTCATATAATTCAAAATCCAAATAAAATCAATAAAAAGTGGAAAATTTCAAAACTGGTAAACTTTTTTTAACGTCATTGTCAACACACTGTCATTACGAGTAACTGTCACGTGTCAAACAGCGTTGTGTTTATTGATTTCAGATTCAGATTTCAGCAGCTGAAACTGAAATCCAGCGACGCTAACATTCATTGCACGTGAAACAAATAACAAAAGTTCTTAACATGAAAAAAAACCAGTCAACTCCGCTTTTAGACTCGGCAGTGGCGTCAACATCTACCGCGCAACCGGAACATGAACAACAAGAAAAAAACATTGACGACGCAATAAAAAACTGGACTAAAGAAGAAAAATACCATTTAATCCAAGCATTAAAGGCGTACGGCCGACGGGACATCGAAAAAATCCAAGAATACATTCTAACTAAGAGCTACGACGAAACCAAAGCCGCCGTCGAGTACTACACGAAAATAGCTCTGCAACATCCAATTTTTGTTCAAAAACAACAAGAGACAAAGCCTAAACCTTCTAGAAAGCACCGTGCACCTCTTACCGGGTGGGCGAAGCTCCTAACAGACTCCTTAAGCCTCAACGAGCTCCGGACAGAGACAGCCACAGCGGTTCGTATGATTGGAGACCTGGAAAACATTCCAGCAGCAGCGTGCACAGATAATATAGACTTTAGACAGGTCTACCATCAAATAGCCAATGCTATGGAGGGCAAACCCCTAACCCCAGACTTGGCAACCACAGCGGTACTCCACAAATGTCTAATTGAAACCGCTTTATCAAGCAAGGCTTTTATCAAAACTGCTGCTTACAAATACATTGTTAATAATGTAGATTTGGCCGATAAGGAGATCAATATGTTTCCGAGACCGACCGAGAACCATGAGCTTGGTATATTGAGGCATTTGGCATCACAGCGAAGTTATAATCCGCTGAAGGTTCCGGAAGATTATTTGAAACCGTCTTGTGAAGCTAAGTACGATGATAAGTTTAATAATGCTTAGAATATCTGCATTTTATTCTAATAATGCTTCTTATAGTACAGGCTGCAAGTTTATAAGCCCTGGCTGGAGGCCCTAAATTTATTTAAGGCACTTCACAGGCAAGCCCGGTTAAGCAGTCGACAACCTTCTAGGTTGACCTGCGAGATGCCATACATAAAAAAAAAAAAAAAAAAAAGCTGCAAGTTTATAACCTAACTAGCCCCAGTGTCAGAGTTTTCTTAAATCATGACGGCTTCCGACATAGAATTGTAACAACAACTGCCAGCTGTCAAGATAGCAGTTGGGAGACAACGTCTTATCATGTGCTCCCAGGCACAGAGGTGTAACACTACTACCTTCCTGACTCCAGGCTGCTCGGTGACATTTTTTCCAAAATCTACACAGCCATTATGGCCCTACCCGGGAATTAAACCTGAGATCATATTTACAGCAGTCCCGTTATGCAACCAAGAGACCAAAGATGCAGTTCTAATAATGCTAAGATGTACACATGTGTTTGATCATAAGCCATTCCTGATACAGAGAGTTATATAGTCACTTAGAACTTAGACATGGCAATTCGTATGGGTTAACTTGGATGCAAAATTCCTACCTACGAGAACCTAATCTTGTATGAAAGAAAGAAAAAAAAACATGCAGGATAATAATGATCTCTCCTTAGCTGTCATAACGAGACACTGGCAGCAGTTGACATCGACTTGATTGACGGTAGCCATAAAAAAAAAAGATCTCTCCAGACCAATTTTGGTCACAGGGGCCAATCTCAATGTAGACTAGCCAGGTACGCAGGAGATATTATAGTGCACAAGCGCTTACACAGACAAAGGTGCACTCTCTATTCCCTCACTCTCATAGTCTGATGGGTTGCTGTATCCTGCAAAACTGGAAACCAACTCCCAACATTGAAAAATGGATGACTTCTTATCCCTGCATCTGGATCAAATATGAAGAACATGCAGAAGTTGTGGCTAGAATCTAGCTAGGTTTAGAATATACTGATTGAATTTTCATATGTAAACTTAAAATGTCAAGATATTTGTGTAAGCAAGTTTCCTATACAAATATTATAAAGAGAAAACATTTGTTTGTTTGTAGGGTTTTAACTCAAAAACTACTGGACTGATTTTAAAAATTCTTTCACCATTAGAAAGCTACATCTTTACGAAGTGTCATAGGCTATATTTATTTCCAGAAATAATTAGGGACCCCTACTAAAACTTGAATAATGTAACCCAAGGTGTAAAAAAAATGTCCACGCGAGCGAAGCTGTGGTCGGAAAGTTAGTTTAGAATAATACTCCAACATAAATCTAGTCTTGAGTATATATTCTACTAATGTATGTTTAGATGTTTGGTACACACATACCATATCAATCATAACTACATTCGTATTCTAAGCCTCTTCACTACATAGTATAAAACAAAGTCGCTTCCCGCCGTCTGTCCCTTTGTATGCTTAGATCTTTAAAACTACGCAACGGATTTTGATGCGGTTTTTTTTAATACATAGAGTGATTCAAGAGGATGGTTTTAGTATATAATTTGTTTATATATAACAAGTTTTTTGTATCCATTGGCTGAAATATCGCGGGCGAAGCCGCTGGCGAAAAGGTAGTTTAGCTATAAAACTGATTTGTCTTTATCTGTGAAGTCAAAATGAAATTTGACAGAATAGGACAAAATATTTTGATAGCTCTTAAAAAGGGTTACAAAATTAATGGTGTTTTCTATACTACCCACTATTATTAAGAGGTAATGTTGTAAAGTTTTTGGGGTAATCTCTGGATTTACTGTACCGATTTAGATAAAATTTGGTATGGAGGTACAGGGGACCCTGGAGAAGGTTAAAGGCTACTTTTTATCCGGGTACGTGAAGTAGGGACCAGGCGAAAACGCGGGACACAGCTAGTCTTCTTCTATATTGTAAAAATGAACTGCTGTACGTTAGTCTCGCTAAAACTCGAGAACGGCTGGGCCGATGTAGCTGATTTTGGTTTTGAAATGTTTGTCGTAGTCCAGGGAAGGTTTGAACGGTGAGAAAAAGTTATAAGATGGATAAAGGTGATACGAAGTTCACCGGGTCATCTAGTAGATTTATATTGTTCTAGTTCATCTCATTTATTGTATTAGGCTTATTTGCATAAGATGTGTGATTTTTTTGTCTAATATATTCTCATATTATTAAAATAATATTCTGAAAATTATAAAAGGCTTTTATTTTGAGAGGAAAACTTTCTTTAAGGGACAAACAGGCAGGGAGTTCTTATTGTGTGGGCTGCAAGCTTACCAACCTAACAAGCGCTAGTGTCAGAGTTTTCTCAAATCCGCCTGAACGCCTCTGACATGGAATTGTAACTACGACTGCTATCAAGCAGCCGGGGACGACGGCTTAACGTGCCAGGCACGGGGGTGTAACACCACCAACTTCCTGACTCCGGGCTGCTTTATGCCATTTTCTAAAGTTAGTTTGAGGAGCTCGTGGCTAAGTATACCTAAAACCCGCGCACAGGTCGACCGATCAAAGGCTAAGCTACGCTTAGCGCGGTCGCTCCGTGGATGGGTGACCATCTATGTCGTATCGGAACTTCTCCGTGCCTCGGAAAGCACGTTCAGCTGTAGGTCCCGGCTGTGTGTGTCATTTGTAATGACATGTGTGACAATCGTTACGTTACGGATAGTCAGAAGGCAGAAAGTCTGACAACCAGTCTAACCAAGGGGTATAGTGTTACCCGGTAACTGGGTTGTGGAGGTCAGATAGGCGCACCATGTAAAACACTAGTACTCAGATGTATGCGGTTAGACTGGAAGACCTCAATATAGTTGGGAAAAGGCTAGGCAGATGATGAGAGAGAGTTTAAATATTTCGTGGTTCTAAGACGAGGCCCAAGTTCACCGACAAGATAACAGTCCGATCAACTGAAAACAGCTGTTTAGCATAAATTCAAACTGCTACCATACGATGGATAACCTATCATTTGGGTTTTTTATTCCTGAAACGGTCGATTACCGAGCCGGGGTTGAACATGAAGTTGACAACACGAAAAGTTCCGCTTCGTGGTTAAAAAACGTTTTCGTTTAACGGGCCGATTATATAACCATCTGTCTTCCTTCGCCCTAAGTCGAAACAGATGTTTAGAGACGAAGCGTTTGTTTGGCCTTGTTCACAACCTACCACACTTTGCTGAGAGTCATAGGTCAGGGACCAACCGTCTGAGAAACCTTTCTTAATGCTTACCCTTACCTTAATATTCAGGTAGGTATTTGAAGCAACTATTTGTAATTGTATGAGCTGGTTTTGCAAAAAAAAAATCTTTAATTTTTTAAACATAAAATGCTTTGTTCTTAATGACTGACGGATCAACGCACAGCCTAAACCGCTGATCGTAGAGACCTGAAATTTGGTGGGTGTGTTCCTCGTATGACGTAGGCATCCGACAAGAAAGGATTTTCCGAAATACTATTCCTAAGGGGGTGAAAAAAGGGGGGGCAAAGTTTGTATGAAACGTTTGACATTTTTTTAATTTGAATTTGTTTAGTCCACGCGGGCGAAGCCGCTGGCGGAAAGCTGGTCCATCATATATATAATAATTCCTTGCTAACTATTTACATGACCGCAAACAATTTGTCAATTTTAAAAATGCCAAGTCCGAACTCTACCCTGTTACGTCCGGTATAGGACAGGGAACTAGTCTCGGGCCTCTTCTATTTCTTATTGTTATTAATGACCTACCAAAACATGTTAAGCACTCCACCGTTCTGATGTTTGCTGATGATGTTAAACTTGCCCTTCCTATAGTTACCACTAGTGATACTGTTGCGCTTCAGCAAAACATTGATAGTGTTCACAACTGGAGTATTTTAAACCACCTTAGTTTAAATATTAACAAAAGCACTATCATGTCCTACTCAAAAGCCACTCGCCCTATACTCAACACATACACTCTCGGTAACAACCCCCTGACACGTGTATCTAGCATGCGTGATCTAGGTACTCACTTTGATACTCACCTTACTTTCAACCAGCACATTATACACATATGTAACAAATCTCGTAAAAACTTAGGTTTTATCATGCGGCAATCAAAAATATTTAATAATCGCCAGGCCATATCCATACTCTACAATTCATACGTACGCAGTTTATTAGAATCGAATAGTTCAATTTGGAACCCACATGAAAAACTATATACACTACTGACTGAGAAAGTACAGAAATCTTTTATTCGCTACCTATATCTAAAACTATATAGTTATTACCCACATCTGTATCCAACACCATTTGTATTGGGTATGGTGACTTACCAAAGTTTAGAGGTTCGAAGGAATCTGGCACTAGTAAAATATTTCATCCACCTTGTCCGTGGATCTTTGAGCAATTCCTCACTCTTACAGTACATCTCCTTTAGCGTTCCTCAACCTATTAGACATACACTTCGCCCCCGCCAGCGTCCCCTATTCTCCATATCTCAAGCCAATACTGTAACTCTTAAAACCAGCCCGCTATATTTAGCTCTTACCCACATCAACAATATTTTGCTATATGACCAACGGTTAGATGCGTTTGCAAGCACTGAACTGAGTCTTCTGCGCACTGCCGCTATATACCTGGAGTCTATTTCCACACCCAGTACAATATCTGTTAGCTGATAATTGAATAAGTTCCTATTTGACAGTAAGTTAGTTCTTAATCTATACTTTTAATTGCATTATTAGTAATATACTCAACCTTAACTTATATGTGTGGTAATATTATACTGTTAATATAAGTGGTTATTAATAAATAAATTAATAATGTTGGTTCATGTCATTAATTAAGTAATTACTTACAGACCTTTTAATTAATGTTTTCGCCCAGGTAAACTGTAAACTGCGCATGTCAGAAAAATGGTGATCGATTCAATGTGAAGCCTAGTCACGTTGCGACTAAAAATCGCAGGTGAAATCGACTCTGTTCGCGACAAACAGATAGCGTGCATAGTTTTATTATGCGAGCTCGTGGCTAAGTAACATAACAGCCGCACGCAGTTGCGGATCCAGGATTTTGGTTTGGGGGGGCTTAATTCTGGTGAGGGTAGGTTTTATCAAGCGAAACACTAAAAAAAGCATAGAACATTTTATTTTGCTAAATGCATAATAAGTCTCCTTGCTTAGCTTTGGGGGGGGGGGGGGGGGCGGAAAGCACGTTAAGCATTTGGTACCGGCTGTCATTTGTAGAACTTTGACAGTCGTTACGGGAAGTCAGAAGCCAGTAAGTCTGACAACCAGTCTTCTTCAAAAAAAGGGGTATCGTGTTACCTGGTAAAACTGAGTTTTGGAGGTCAAATAGGCATTCGCTCCATGTTTAACTAGAAGCCGACCCCAACATTGTTGGGAAAAGGCTAGGCAGATTTAGTAGCCGGTTTAGTTTATAAGTAAATACCTAATGGCAGACGTGGTGGTCTAGCGGTTAAGGCTAAAAAGTCTGAAATCGCCAATCCGCCTTGAGCGAGCGTGGTGATGAATGTTCATGCCTTAAACACCTGTATGAGAAGAGATCTTTACCCACTAGATGGATAGTAAATAAGCCAATGATGAAGTTTAAAGCAAATGGCATATAGTCCTCCTATGAGCATTGATCTAAATAAAAAAAATAAAAACAAAATTCAAACTTTTTTTTTAATCACGTCGAAAATTAGCACTTTACAAAAGACAGCCCCCAAAATACATATATATGTTTAAGTTGTGAAGAAGTGGCGCAACAAACACTCCAGCGAATCATCACCACGCTTATGCTATTTATAGGTAATATCGCAATATGAACAGCTAGCTTTATAGGCGGGTCTTAATCCCACAGTTCGCGGCAAGCCTGCGCGAATTCACCTTTCCTCTCACGCCTGATTTATTGACCCAAAACCGATCATAACTAGTCTTTGTTTCGCCACCGGTCGAAGCACTCGCGCACAAAATCCCACTCGAAAATAAGTGCAAGTTTTTGTCTTATTAATAAGCCATGGCAACGACTGAAGCCCCAGTTCCGTACGAGCAAATCTTCGCTACTTTCCGCGAGTGGAGTAGCGAAGAAAGGCTGCATTTACTCCAAGCAATCCAGGCGTTTGGCAGCCAAGATGTGAGCAGCATCCAAGAGTACATAGCTACGAAGACTTACGAGGAAACTGAAGACGCTGTCGAAATGTACAGCTTGATATCCACGAAGCATCCGCTGTTTTTGCTGAGGAAACAGGACCCAAAGCCAATCAGATGCGCCAGATGGGGCTGGTCGAAACTCTAAATTGATTTCGTTTGGAATTCTTTCGGAAATAGTAGAGATTAAATTTTAATTTGGTGATTTCAAAAGACCTAGAATAAAGGCATATTTTCAAAAATTGTGTGTGCCAAAATCTGGTTACTATACTTATCTGTAACTAAAATTATACGACCAAAACTAGCTGATGAAGAAAATTCAAGAATAATTTGCTCAAACTAGGCTGAGAATCAGCTTTTTGCACGTCAAAAGACGCCTATGTGTAGCTGAATTGTCCCTGGCAAGAAGAAGTGGCGCAACAAACTCCCCAGCAACATCTAAAGCATTTATCACCTTGACATTTGAGTAACAATAAATTCCATTTTCAAAAAGAATCATTAGAAGACCAACCTTCATCACAAGACCTCATTCATAAAAGTGAAGAGGCACGCTGTATTTCCCAAAGGCCTCCACATCCACATTACATCAGCAGCAAGCCTCATAGGAACCACTCTCCATTGAAACTCCGTGCCACTACTGAGAGTTTCTTGAAGAAAAAACGCAAAAATATTCTACCAGACATGAGAACAGAAGTCCGGATATCACGTTTCAAAGTTACGTCTACGACTTTGGACAAAGAAGACCAGCCTATCCATCTACAACCTATCATATTGGTAAAAATATACCGAGCTGGTTTTGATAACTTTTTGATCACGGAATCCGATATGCTCGTATAGTGAATCTATAAGACCTGTAGCGCTTACTGCTTAACTAGACCTCCTACAACCAGAAGCCAGGCTGGTCCTTAAAAACCCTGAATGAGGAAGCCAATTTTCCCTGACTTTTGGATTGATGCCACAGGATCTTACGATTAACCTCTCAACAGTGAAAAGACATTGCAAATTTGGCGAGATGTATCATCTCCGCTAAAAACCTTCATCAATCCTTTAAAACATAAGATCTTCAAGAAAAGGGCTGTTTACTGCAAATTCTCCAATCGCGCCCAATGTAAGGTCCTCCCTTAATCTAGCCTCAAATCCAAGGCACAACTAAAGGTTTGACTATCATACTATCACCTATCAATTGACTTAATACTATTTCTGCATGAAAAGATCATCTAATGGTCATTATTTCGATCTCTATTTATATTTCGTATATTGTTTTTAAAGGAGTCATCCCATACATCATATGATACCATGACCGTTTTTGGAACGTATCAGGCAGAAAAATGAATTGAAAAGTATGATATAGGGGCGTGCTATAGCGTCAGCAATTTGACGGAGAAAAAAATTTACACGGGTTTGTTACATTCTAGTGGGCATAATAATCAATTAGTTTTAGTTTTTTTTATTTAATTTCTATAAATGTATTTTATAATATCTAATATTTCATTTACAGGTATTTTTTGTAACCTAAACACATTTACGACACATGATAAGTTTTAAACGAGCGAAAATTCCTTTAAGTATTTTGACGGAAATTGCGCTAAAAATTTTGTGATTTGCCGTCACAAAACGATAAAAAGTTTTTAAACGAGAACTGAAAAGATTTTTTGTAAGCGGCTTGTAACTGGCTTTTATTCAAAAAAGTAAATACCTATATTATTATTATTATATATGTAATAGGAATTAAATATACATATACAAAATGTTTAGCTAATAAAAGCCAGTTTAAATTGGAAATATTCCAATAAAGGTGTGATAAAAACGACTGAGATTAGAGAAAATGAAAATTATTTTATACTTTTTTAAATAGGTTATGGCTCTTCACGGTCTGTTTAAAAGTGCGTATAAATTAAGTAACATGTTGTGTAACCTGTGTTATATAACAAGTTGTGTTACAAATTATTAAAGTTAACAAATGTTATACAACAACATTTTATAACATGTTATGTTATATAATATGTACGCACATTTAGCCAATACCAAAATATTGTATACTTATTTATCTATTAATACAAGTCTGCAAGGACTTTAAAATGTGTCAAATGAAAACGTTCGAATTATTTATTTAAAGTATATAATCACCAAAGATGTTAATTAAAAAGTAACGCATTCAATGAAGGACTTCTCTTCATTTCAATGATGTACTTTAAAAAATATATATATTTTCATAATCCTTGATTCCAATCAAAATCATCATGAAAGCTATCGTCAAAACAAAATATGGAACCTCAAGTCATTCACTAATCAGCCGTTTCAAACATTAAAATCGACAAATTTAAGAATTGTAACTTTTTCAAATGCTCATTGATTGTTGAAAAAAAAATATTTTTTTTACAAATTTTAATTTTACATTAAATCGAAAGAGGATAATACAAAAAAAATTGGAGAAAAAAACTAATTTCACAGCAAGAACCTATTTTGTGTTTGATTGGGTTGTTTGCAATATCGGCAACGCGAGACTTTTGCTGAAAATATGTTACCATCGACAAAAACGAGGGAGCGGTGGACGAGACTACTCAAATGTATAACCACAGCCTTGGCTGGATGCCTTAATTTAATTAAATTAGGACCTCGCCACATTGTCCGGTTAAATAGGACGACTACTAGCAGCCGGGGACGACGGCTTAACGGGCCCTCCCAGGCACGAGGGTGTAAAACTACCATCAGTAAGCTACGTCGTATATAAAAAATTGTTTTCTTTACTATTCTGTAAAGGAAAAACCACTTTCAAAAATATTACACGCCAAAAAAATATATATAAAAACATTTTTGAGTTGTATTTCTGTTTGTCGGAGTGTGCTACCATTAGAATTCAAATTTTCATTCACCAATCCCATGATTTTGTCGACGGTATCGTGTTGTCGACAAAAGGCCCGCGTTCTCGTTATTGTGAACAACCCACTTGAACACGAAATAGGTTCTGTTGCGAACTTGGTTATTTTTTTCAAAGTATTTTGTTTTATTTCCATATCGATTCAATTTGAACTTAAAGTCTGTAGTGAGAAGTGTTATTTTTGATAATCAACATACGTTTGAGTCGTTGGTATTTTTAAATGTATCTGTTTTTATTTTTTGGGGGGTTGGTTTGTAAGTCTTGTCGGTCCATGTTTTGTGTTAATGAGGTTGTGAAAAACCTCCTCGGTCCGAGGATGTTTTTGACAATTTCGCTGTGAATGAGCGTGAGTGGAGTCCAGGGATTTTTAAGGTTTGTCCACATCTGAGCGCGACTAACGCCCGCGATTTTTCGGTAGACGTTGTGGCAGAGTTTTACGAGGCTGGATGTTATAATAAATAGGATGTAAAAATACATTTACAAGGTGCAAGCTACGCATATTAATTAATAACAAAAATAACAGGAATGAGATGGCTGGTAAATTTAAGTTAACGCCAAAAATCTTTATTACAAAGATATGTTTGTGGTTTGACGTCACAGGAAGGACGCGTTAATTCTATTGTAATATTTTAAAAGTATAAAAATACATGATATATCGTAGCGCTGACGTAACACATTGCGTTTAGTTTAAAAAAAAATATGGCTGAAAAAAGTAAAAAAATCATTCATTTTTTTTACTTTAAACTAAAATATCTTGGTAACTAAACATTTCCCAGATATCCTGTAATACAATAAAATCATCGTAATGATGGTTAGATTACGTGGTTTTCATTTTTGTTGAAGGTATTTTTACACCCTGTATACCAACAGACGCGATGACTATTTTCTGTCAGATGTGGAATGACCTTAATATAAGACAATAAAAGTAACACGTTGTGTAACTAGTGTTATATAACAAGTTGTGTTACATGTTATTAATATTTACAAATGTTATACAACATAATATTCAGTATCCACTTTTTTGAAAGATGTTATATAACAACGTTTTATAACATGTTATGTTGTATAATATGTACTCACCTTTACTTACGTGTAATGCCAAAGTTCCTTTATATTAAATAAAAAAAAACTTTTTTTTTTTATAAACGGATCGAATGAAAAATTTTGTACTTACTAGATTTTTTTGTAATTTAATTACATGTACAATTAATATATATTTTGATGTGTGTATTTGTTTTATATGTAAGTATATTCATTTTGAACAAGAACTTTAATAAAAATCTTGATGTAATTATTTGGTGTTTTATTGCTTCGGGAAAACACGGAACCCTCAGTACGAGAATCTGACTCTAACTTAAGGTTTATTTACACGAACGAGAATATGTGGTACCTATACCTAGGTAATGTATTTTTCTCTTTAAGTAGCATATAACAGTCTTCAGAGTTTCATCTATCTACGTACATCTAAATCGGTTCATCCATTTTACCGTGAAAGCGAAACAAAGTAACATACTACGCATTTTTATATGTATTATAGTTAGAGAGAACTATTTTAATGATTTTATTTTTTAACAGACTTCAAAAAATGAGGTTCTGTATTCGACCCGTATGTATGTAACTATGTAAGTCCGCGATTTTTACATTAAATTCAATTAAGAATTTATCAAGTCATGCTGGCCTAATGGTAAGGCACCTGCTCCTCGTGTACGAGCGTGTGACTTTTCTAAAGTCTTAAGTACTTTCTAAGCAGGGCTGGGCAAAATACATGCTTTGCTTTAATTGAAATACAAATTACAAAATACTGTATCGCAGGTAATTAAAATACGAAATACAAAATATTTTTAAGTAAGGTATTTGAAATATCAAATACAAAATACAGTATTTTAGCTATTTCTAATTGAAATACAAAATACAAATTACAAAATAAGTAAATCTAGACCAGCACGGGATTTAAAGTAGAGGAAAACAAGATTAATTAATCACTAAACCAGAGTTTCCTTTCATGAACACTAGATTTTTAAATGACAAACAGCCTCCTCATTGGAGAGTGAATAAAACCTGCTAAAGAAAACCTGCTAAATGTATTTTAATGTTAAAATGTATTTTGGAGCCTCAAGTATTTGAAATACAAATTACAAAATACCTCGGCGTCAAGTATTTGAAATACGAATTACAAATTACATTTCAAGGAAGTAATTGAAATACAAATACTAAATACGTATTTGTATTTCAAATACGTATTTTAATTACAAGTAATTCAAATACTGCCCAACCCTGTTTCTAAGTATACCTTAGACACTGACTAACGGCGAAGAAAAACATCGTGAGAAAACCTGGACTTAAAAAGTCTGAAATCGCCAATCCGCCTTGAGCAAGCGTGGTGATCAATGCTCATGCCTTCTCTGTATGAGAAGAGGCCTGTGCCCAGCAGTGGGACAATATATAGGCAGATGATGATGACAAGAATTTATTCATCTGTAGTTTGTCACTTGTAAATTTGGCTTAAATACGCAAGGTGAAAATAAAACAACATGTTTTTTTTATAAATATGTCTTAATTTTACCATTTAATAAATATGGAGTCACTAGCACAATTTCTCAAACACTGAATAGGAAGGCAAAACACCAACGAGACAATACCTGGGAAATAATTAAAAGAATACATTATTAATTAACTTCTATGGTCACATTTTTGGGGAAAACTGGGCAAAGGCAAGACCGGGCAAAGGGGAAAACCGGGCAGAGATCGTCAGTGGTAATAAGGTTTTGTTAAGTTAAAATTCGGTGATGTC
The DNA here is from genome assembly GCA_963891755.1 of Pyrrhia umbra. Classification (NCBI taxonomy): domain Eukaryota; kingdom Metazoa; phylum Arthropoda; class Insecta; order Lepidoptera; family Noctuidae; genus Pyrrhia; species Pyrrhia umbra. The sequence goes on along the minus strand of OY982947.1, from coordinate 5,762,878 downwards.
ACTGTACTGTTTTGGAAAGGTCGCCGGGCTTTTTTTTTAAAACGTTGCCCCACACTAGGAATTACTCCTGTGTCGTGGGTGCGTTTACAAACATACATTACACATGCACCAACACCCAGACCCGGAACAATTTTAGTTGTCACGTGCGGGAATCGAACCCGCGACACGCAGCGCAGCAGCCAAATGCTCAGCCGCTACGCTAAACGTGCCGTCTAATGCTGTTAAGCGTTAATCCAAACTTAAGTTAGTAGCTAAATCCTGGATTACGTCGTTAAGTAAGGATTAGGTGAGAAATGGTTAAACTTTAGATTACAGGTTTTTTATAAGACTTTAAGAGTCTGTCATTCCCTCTCGCCCCACCTACGGAGGGTCATTTGATGGTTTCTTATCAAAAAAAAAATCTCTTACCGGCCACAAATTCCGTTGTCGTTATCGCGAACACGACCGACGTCTGATGCGGTAACGGCGGTCGCAGCGGCGGCAACGCTTGAAGCAACCTGAGCGAGACCGGCAGCGCCATAAGTAGCTGAAAAGCAGGTAATATGAAAGGGGGATAGTTTCTTACCATCTTATCTCATCTGCCTAGCCTTTTCCCAACTATGTTGGGGTCGGCTTCCAGTCTAAACCGGATCCAGCTTTACATGGAGTGACTGCCTATCTGACCTCCACAACCCAGTTACCCTTGGTAAGACTGGTTGTCAGAATTTCTGGCATCTGACTACCCGTAACGATTGTCAAAGATCTACAAATGACAACCGGGACCGACAGCTTAACGTGCTTTCCGAGGCACGGAGGAGTCTCGCTATGACAAAGATGGTCACCCATCCACGGACCGACCGCGCCAAGCGCAGCTTAACCTTTGATCGGTCGAACCGTGCGGCTGTTACTTAACCAAGAGCTCCTCTTACTATCTTATACTTATACCACCTTATACATATAAAATAAGAAACTCATAGAACAGCTGAAACCACTGGATCTAGGAGTATGAAATTTTGTACAAATGTTCCTTATCTACACTAATATTATCTACACTAATATTATAAAGAGGAAAACTTTGTTTGTTTGTTTGTTTGTAATGAATAGGCTCAAAAACTACTGGACCGATTTTAAAAATTCTTTCAGCATTCGAAAGCTACATTATCCACGAGTAACATAGGCAAAATTTTATTTTGGAAAAAAATAGGATTCCGTAAGACATTTGGGTTTTTCGGACACAAGGTGTAAGAAATCAACCAGAAAAGTTACTTTTTTTTGCGTACGCTACTAATCTCAGGAACTACTGGTCCGATTTGAAAATTCTTTCAGTTATAGATAGCCTATTTATTGAAGAAGGCTATAGGCTATATTTCATCACGCTAAAACCTATAGGAGCGGAGCACCACTATTCCACGCGGACGAAGTGACGGGCAGAAGCTAGTATGACATAAGTGTGATTTTTTCCAAAAAATAAAATTAATTATGGCAATAAAGTGTGCAGTGAGTAACGATGGGGGACCTTCGTCAGGCTAAGGCCTAAGGCCACGCACAAGGATAGTCCTCTCGAACCTCGATACTGGCACGTGCATTCACCCCCTTAGGAGTAGAAATACGGGAAATCCTTTCTTATACTACCTACGTCATACAAAGGACACACCCACCAAGTTTCACGTTCAGCGGTTTAGGCTATGCGTTGACCCGTCAGCCATTTAGGACAAAGCATTATAGATGTATAGATGAACTAAATACGCACCGTGATCGTCGTCCGCACGCGGAACGTTTACGGGGGCACCGACGCTTGCGTTTGGGACAGCGGCGCGGCTTGCAGCACGGCTGGCGCACGCTGTAGCGACGGTCACACGGCCGGCACCGCTTGAACCTGCCCTGTTTGTTACGGCACCGCCTGCCGGGACAAATATTTCAGACCGACTGTTCTATGAGACGTCGTGAGGACCTTAAACCTGGTCTAAATAGTCTGAAATTGTCATCACACCTAGAGGATGCGGGGTGATCAATGCTCATGCTTTCTCTGTATGAGGAGAGGCGTTTACTCGACAGTGGGATAGTATATATATATATATAGGCTGACGATGATGATGACGATCTACGCGGATATTATACTGAAACTCAACACGCTGCCCTGAGCGTGTTAAGACCCTTCTTGTTTCGACTTTTTGCGGGATATTGGAAAGAGATACCGCGCCCACGGAACTCAAAGGGCTGAGGATGGAACATGGATGGGTTTAAGTCAGTATAAGTCTGACACTCCCTCCCGCCCCACCGACGGCGGGAGGAGGTATGTAGTTGAACTTAGCTGTTTCCCACGGCATCTTTATGGATCTACTTCACGTACCTTGGTTTGCTGATAGCATGGATTAAGAAGTATCATAAGGACTTACGTTTTGCACATTCTGAAACATAAAAAAATATGTTATTACTGCATAGATCATTATTTTATGGTGTACATACAGGTGTTAATTAAGATTTTAAATACTTAACTACTTACATAGTCTGCCTAGCCTTTTCCCAACCATATTGGGATCGGCTTCCAGTCTAACTGGATGCAGCTGAATACCTGTGTTTACATGGAGCGACTGCCTATCTGACCTTTAAAATCCTGGAGCTCAGAATTATGCCCAATAAATGGCAATAGCTCGCCCTCTATACCTGACATGGGTCTGGCTTGATATAAAAGCCTCTAGGATACTGGCATGATGTTAGTTTTTCATAAACAATTCAATTGAATACTCACTTTCGTCTTCGACGACATGGTGCCATATTTTGTCTGGAAAATTAAATTTTACTGTAAAATAACGCATATTAATAAGCATTGAGTGCTTTGCCCTCTAATTCTAACTGACTTGGCGCTCCATCCGCGCCTGTTATGTTTCCAGAAAGCGGGCGTGAGGCTGAGTAGCAGCGCGCTCATCATCATCTGCCTAGCCTTTTCCCAACTATGTTGGGGCTTCCAGTCTAAACCGAATGCAGCTGTCGCTACATAGCACACCACTATGCTTGTTTATTGAATATGCATTGATATACTAGAAAAACTATTTTTTTTACAGAATTACATTATGTGAAAGTGCTTGCATCTTCCGATAGGCGGTCTCAACATTAGAGAGCGGGCTAATTACTTAACTGGGCAAATGTATTTTAAAACCTTTGCCTAAAACGCCCCTAATATTATTTTTTTGCCCGCCCCATTGCCGTCAGCATTGGGTCTTGGGTTGACCCCTATATATTCTAACTTTAAACAAGTTATAATACTACTTTTTTTTCGGATGGGAAATCATGAAATGACTCCTCTTGCCGTGGGTGGGGCGGAAGGAAGTTTCACTCTTACTGACTAAAACCCACCCATGTGGCGTGGCAAGGCGCGGTAATTCTTTCGAACACCCCACAGCCCCGGCAAGTTATAGTACGACTTCTTCGCGGACACAGACTTTGGCCCAGAACTCCTCACGATGTTTTCCTTCACCGTTAGTCGGTGACGTCTAAGATATACTTAGAAAGCACATATGACTTTAGGAAAGTCAAATTGGTAGGTAATTGCCAGGTATCGAACCCGCACATTCGTACACGAGAGGCAGGTGCTTTAGCCACTAGGCCACCACGACTTCTTATCAGCTTTTGTTGTTGATAAACCTTCCCAAAAATCTTTGAGAAGAATTGTAATCAACACCAAACATTTTGTTGTTATTATTTGACTTAATAATGCTTTGTCCGTCAACCCTTAACACACCCTGACCCACCCTTTAAAGCAACCACAAACAAGTCTTATAGACCCATAATTTTTTCTAGAAATCACTTTTAAAAGTAGCGTAAAGACTCACCAACTATTGTATGAGGTTTATCTCATTTGGTACGAAGAATTTGTTTCATATAGACGCACAAGACTTAATATCTAATAAGTCATTTGATAATCTTCACATAAATTAATTTTATGGGCAAACATATACAAAATTGTTGTAGAAAAAAATTAACACGTAAACTCAAACATAGAAAATTTCTAAAAAAGCACGTTGAAAACGCACATTCTATTTTTGAATGTCGATGACGGTTGGTAATTCTTCTTTAAGTGTCATGATTGTTTGTTTATGGATTATAAAGAAGGTTTGTTGATCCAAGGAGGTGGTAAGCAAGGAGTGGGATCCTGATTATTAAGGCACCATAAGGAGTTAAAATATCATCACCAAACTTAATATTATAGGTCAACCAACCGAATTTTAGTAGTCTAGCCAACTCGTCATCTGCCTAGTCACTTCCCAACTATATTGGAGTGGCTTCCAGTCTAACCGGAGGCAGCTTAGTACCAGTTTTTTACATGTAGCTACTGCCTATCTGATCTCCACAACCCTGTTACCGGGTAACACGGTACCACTTGGTAAGACTGGTTGTTAAACTTTCTAGCTTCTAGGTAACGACTGTCAAAGATCTACAAATGACAGCCGCGACCAACAGCTTAACGTGCTTTCCGAGGCACAGAGGAGTCTCGCTATGACATAGATGGTCACCTATCCACGGACCGACCGCGCCAAGCGCAGCTTAACCTTTGATTGGTCGCACCGTGCGTTACTTAGCCACAAGCTCCTTAACCTCAACCACTGATGGTTTCGTAATCGGTCCGTTAGGCGAAAACATTTTAAAACCAGGAAGCTGGAATTTTCGTGTTACCCACTTCTAGTTCTACCCTGGTTTGGTAATCGACCGTTTCAGGAATAAAAATCTCAAAAAACAAGTTACCCATCGAAAGTTGAAAGTTTGAATTTATGGTAAACAGCTGTTTTAAGTTAATCGGACCGTTATCTCGTCGGTGAACTTGGGCCTTAATAAAGCAAATGAATAAAACAACAAAATATACTCATAAATATTTTTTTACATTACAATAATATCACAATTACCCTTATAGTATTTATTGCTTGAAATTAATTTTATATCCTTTCGAAACTGGGTCCTGTTCCATTTGGAAATTTTCAGTCGACAATCCGAATGGTTTAAGTATCATATTGCCTAAATCCTTCAGTTTGCCTAGCATTTCAGTTTTCAATTTCTCATTTTTCTCTTCTATTAGAGGGGGGAGGCGTACGACTGCTTGTCTAGCGTCCTTATGGGAGGGATCTAATTCTAAAATCTTTTTAAAGTCTGATAATGCTTCGTCGAATTTCTCTGTCGCTTCATATGATTGTGCTCTCCTGAAAATAAAGATAATATATTTTAAATTATAGATACCAATATTTTTTTCTTATTGCCTTTTGCAGGGTCTTCTTCACAGCATTCAACCTGCTTAACCGGACTATGTGGCGAGGTCCTAATTTAATTAGGGCCTCCAGCCAAGGCTTACAACAAAGTTTAAATGACAGCGTGCTAAGGGCTCTCCCTAGTGGGGAACGAACCTCGGCTTAGGGCGTAACTGGGGAGGACAACTAGGGACTAGCTGGATCATATCAAAATATAGATACCTAGATCATATATATTTTTAGGGTTCCCAAATATTCGTCTGTCTCACAGATGATTATTTCAGAAACTACTTATGGTATCGAGTTGAAATTTGGAACAGTTATAAAGAAAGTCTATGCGTATTGCGAATGAAAAAAGTAAAAAAATAATATTGCTTTTATGAAAAAAGCGGGTGGAATTGGGGGTTTAAAATTTCAAAATATAGAAACTAGGTCATGTGGGGTATCATATAAAAGGGCTCAGCCTGTGCCGGTACTATTAATATAATTTTTGTTTTCTTATTTTTTACATAAATTAGTTCTAGATTTGTAATAATAAAAAACCGGCCAAATGTATGTCGGGCCACGCGCAGTAGGGTTCCGTAGTAGGTCTTAGTCGACTATAACTCTGTAATCGGTTAAGCCTGCTTAGCCGTGATAGTTTTCCTTGTAAGTTCATTACATGTGCTACGTCTGTGATTTTTTCAGATTTCTAGGTACAGCCATTCAAAAGTTAGATGGGGGGGGATGCTCGTATCAAACAAAAATTTAGACTTAAAAGCATATACATATTTCGCAAATGGCTCACTTAACCGAGAAATGGTCTTTGCACACCCATAATATTTTTGAAAGACCTATCTAACAGTACCCCACACGAAAGGATACCACTTTACGAGTTTGGGAGATACCCTAAATTATTTTACCACTTTGTCGGCGTAACAATATATATATCTATACTAAATTTCAGTTTTCTAGTACCAAGCACCTCTGAGCTATGCCGCGGACAGACAGACAGACGGAGATGTCGAAACTATAAGGGTTCCTTGTCGGACTACGGAACCCTAAAAAGGGTATGAAAGGTCTTGATTTGCACATTTTAATATATTTTGTTTTCTTGTCTCCCCGCATCTACTCTCCTCTCTTTTTTTTATTAGAAATCTCGGAAACTTATTTATTAAAAAATTAACAGGTAAAAAAGAAAAAGGAAGTGAAGTGGTGAAGTGATGAAGTGAAACCATAAGGGTACTTTTTATTTTTGGTATGGAACCCTAAAAACCAGTAAAACACGCTACACATACCTGATATAAGCCTTAAGATACGTGTCATCCAGCTCAATAGCTTTAGTGCAGTCCTTAGCAGCTTGAGCGTATTTCTCCAGCTTCATTTTAGCAGCACTCCTGTTACAGTACAATATCGAGCGCTGCTGGGAAAACTGTAGGGGGCACGTCCGAAGACCTGGAAGTAATGACAAAAATGGTACCAACTTCCATAAACACTGATAAGATAAGATAAGATAATATTTAATATTTTACACTGAAAAGGGAAAAAGAAAAAAAAATACAAAAAAAATGACTTCCACAAACACTGGAAAGTGAAAAATAAATTTTATTTAAACGCTTGTCGGCCAATCATCGCTCTAGGAGTCGGTGTCTCGTAAGTTACTGTTAGTATTATGCCACCGACTTCTAAAATTTATTTACTTAAAATTTAACTTTAAAATAAATTTATTTTTCACGAAAATTTATTTGTCTCTTTTTAAAATTTTTCGCTTTTTAGTGTTTTTGGAAGTCGGTTTTTTTTTGTATAAAGATTTTTTTATTGTTCGTTTCTCAGTGTCTCGATCTTAAAAATTATCTTATCAGTATAAATTTCAGGTTCCTAGTCACACAAAACTTTTTTAGGTTTCAATAAGCGTAAATCACCAAATCATCTAAGTACTTGGCGTATGCGCAAATAGAAATAAACTGTTATTTTAAATATATTTAGAAAAAGACTGAACCGATGTTGATAAAATTATATAGGACCACACGGGAAGCGCTAGCTTTCTAATAAAAAAAATAATCATCAAAATCGGTCCTCCCAGTCGAAATTTCTGAGGTAACAAACATAAAAAAAAACAATCAAATTAAGAATCTCCTCCTTTTTTTTAAGTCGGTCAAAAAGGGTTAAAAAAGTTAAGCTGCCCTAGCCGCGGTCCATCCATGGTAGGGTGACCTTTTATTCTGATCCAGCCTGTCCCTTGCTGTCCTCCCCCAGCGACGCCCTAAGCCGAGGCCCGTACCCCACTAGGGGGTGCCCTTAGCGTGTAGTCGCTTAGTTTTGTAAGTTAAGCCCTGGCTGGAGGCCCTAAATTTATTTAAGGCACTTCACAGGCAAGCCCGGTTAAGCAGTCGACAACCTTCTAGGTTGACCTGCGAGATGCCATACACAAAAAAAAAAAAAAAAAAGGTAGGGTGACCATTTTCTTAACATAGCGAGACCTCCTCCTCTATTCTCATAACATACCTTCAGTATACTTCTCAATACTCCGCTCGTAATCACCAACTTTAAAAGCCTCATTGCCAGCCTTCTTCAACTCTTCAGCGATGATCTTCCGTTCCTCCTTCTGATCATCTGTGAGGTCTACTTCGGAGTCTTTGAGGGACTCCTCGTCTATGTCCGTGTCACTGTCCTCCTTGGGTCCGTCGTCCCGTTCCTTGTAGTCTTTGTCTAAATCATGGTCTTCGATGGAGTGGGAATGTGTTGGTGTGTCTGTAAGTGGAAGGGCAAGTAAATAAATCCTATGATGATGCGATCCTGTGGTCCCTCATCAGGTACATAGGGCTCTAAGAAGAAATTTCCATTTTTTGAGATCTTGTGCGGCAACTTAGAGAAGAAGAAGAATTAATCCTACATATAATATACTCAACCTTAACTTATATGTGTGGTAATATTATACTGTTAATTTAAGTGGTTATTAATAAATTAATCCTGCTTTAATTATATTAAAAGTGGAAAAGTTCGTAAATATGTATGTAATTTTTCATACAAGAACTATTTGAGTGAAATATTTCATACAAGAACTATTTGTATGAAATATTTCATACAAGAACTATTTGTATGAAATATTTCATACAAGAACTATTTGTATGAAATATTTCATACAAGCACTATTTGTATGAAATTTGGTACACACTTACAGCCACTTTGGTTGCACCAGACTTTTTATCATAACATATATTTTTTTAATATCACAAAATACAATATTAATTTTCAATATTAATTAATTATATATTTAATTATTTTTTATGATATCAATACATAGATATTCCTAAACCGTGGAAAGAATTGCCTATTACCTACATTGTTTTAAAAAAAGCTTAAAACATTTTAGTTACTAAAGCCTTTTGTAAACGCATTTCTGACTGATAAACAAATGAAACTAGTCTCTAATTAATTGTGTTTATTTAGTTTTTTATCATTGTGCAATGTTATATTTAAAGACAGGCAGAAAGACAGACTCTCACATTTATAATATTCGAAAGATATATACATATATAATGCACATACATAATATAGGGAAACTATGTATATGTGTGTGTAAAAACCATTTAAAGCACTTATTTTTGGCACATTTCTAATATACCTACATAACAACATAATATATTTACAAAATACTAATATTTAACAAAATTCAAAATAAAAAAAATCATCTATTCAAATGAGGCTGGAAATCAGCACCTTTTGAACGTCAAATTTACAAAAGACAGCCCCCAAAACGCCCGCCCTTCACCACTTCCTATGTGTTTTAGCTGGGGGGACAAGGGATCCATCTCAGTATCTGTGCTATGGTACAGTCACTGATTTTCATACTGCCTCTGACTAATATTCATTAAAAGGGCCTAGAGCTTTAATATGACTAATTAGAAAATCATTAGCATTGAAAATTGGTTTTTTTATGACGACTACGCCCAAAGTTATCTGTTGTAAAAATATATGGAAAAAAAATACCGCTAGTGTGTGGTGCGTCTCCGCCAGCCTTAGGGAAGTCTTCAGCGCTTGTGCCAGGACTTATAACGAATTCCTCAACCGATTCGGTAGTGTTCAACGATGTTTTTAAATCTTTTGTTATTTCATCTATTATTTCTTCGTTGGGTTGGCCCGTATTTTGTAACCTGTCCGACATTTTGGATTGTATTTTAAATATTCTCGATATTTATACGGAATTTAGTGAGAATATATCCTAGGAAAAACAAGAAAATTAGAAAATTCTAATTATTTTGACTTCACAGTACGATGCAATTTTGACAAGTGTGCATGCGACATTGCGAAAGTTGCGTTCCAGGTTGGTTGGCTAACCAATCTTAAGTTTTTTTTTTTTCTCGAATAGTCCGTGGCTGGCTCGTATTTATTTTTTAACTTCACACGTTTAAATTTTAAATTAACGTGTTTACAATAAAATTTTATTATGACGAAAATAACCTAAATATACTTAAGAGAGATTGGGCCTGATATTATAGAGTTCATGAATACACTATAAAATTTCTTGACTAGTGACTTTTCATTTTTTGTTAAATGACTATATAGTACTGTTATTTCAGAGGTAATTCTGTAGTTAATGGAATGGAATAGATAATCCTATTTATTTTTTTACAATGATTTTGGATAGTTATTTTATGCTAAACAATCTAAAATTTTTGAATTATGGAGATGGAACTCAACATTAAAACGTTTAGTTATTCTATTCCATATATTGCCATCTGGTACCTAAAAATATTAATGGATTTCGACTAGAGGTATTAGATACTCAAGAAATCTACTTTTCATAATTTTCTAGTAAAAAAATTGCTAGAAATGCTAAGTGGTAATAGTAAAACAATAATATTAGATTAATTTTCATAATTCCTTCATAAGTACAACTAAACGTGACGCCAACGTGAAAACCTCAACGTCAGGTGAAAGGTTTTCCGATAAACGCAAATTTTCTTTTCAAAATATCACAATAAATTTATTTATTACTACTATTAGAAGTCGTTCATAGATCTAATTTACACTATTCAAAAGAAATATGTATTTAAAATGTGATAAAACGCCTATGATTATTCTCTAGTTATATTTTTACTACTTATGCTGAAAACTAGTCGATTTGACATTCACTTCAAAGTCAAACACGGAACGTATCTTGTGTAACCTAAAATTTGTAAGGTCAAGAATAAATTGTGAAATTATCATATTTTTATCATCATAAATCTGTTAGACGCTATCTTGCTGAATTACTTAATACACAGGAGCACGGCGGGCAGCGATTCAGAGTTTTAAAACACTCCTGTGGTGTACAAGTAGTTCAAAATGTTACGGAATTTCGTAAAACATTTGTCAACACGAAATCTACGTTGTTCTCTTAAGAACAACGGTGTAACATCGAATTTCGTCAACCGAAGGAGCATAGCGCCATTATCGACGACCGAATTAGCGTTAAAGGAGGAGAAGTAAGTTAATTTTCATACTTATAATATTATAAACGTGAAAGTCTCTCTTTCTTAATCTTTTACGCTTTTTCGGGAAAAACGGCTGTACCGATTGAAATGAAATTTGGTATTGAGATAGAGTGAGACTTGGGAAAGGACATAGGATAGTATTTATAATGATTATCGAAGTAAATACTTCAGAATACGGGTGAAACCACAGGATAAGCTAGTTCATTACAATAAGTCAATACCACGTCATGATCTGCTGTTGATTTTGTGTCGTAACTCGTAAAACGATTGTCTATATTTATCTAAAATTATTATGAAACCTGTTCATTCTTAACCTGTAGTAAAAACCTAGATAAAATTTATTCTTGTCATCACAATCTGCCTAGCCTATTCCCAACTACATTGAGGTCGGTTTTCAATCTAACCAGGTGAATACCAGTGTTTTACTTGGAGCGACTGCCTATCTGACCTCTACAGCCCAGTTACCGGGTAGACAATACTCCTTGGTAAGACTGGTTGTCAGAATAGGGCTTCCGACTACCTATTGTAGACCTCAAATGATAGAGATGTACTCTTATAGTTTCCAGTGATAAGAATTCAATACATTTGGGTTCCATTTGGATTGAATTCAGACTTTATCATAAACTAGTTTTCCGTTTTCCGCTAATATTATAAAGAGGACATATTTGAATATTTGTTCGTTTGTAGGGTTTTAACCCAAAAACCACTGGACCGATTTTAAAAATTCTTTCACCGTTAGAAAGCTACATCTTTACGAAGTGTCATAGGCTATATTTATTTTCAGAAATAATTAGTGATCCCTACTAAAACTTGAATAATGTAACCCAAGGTGTAAAAAAAGATGTCCACGCGGGCGTAGCCGCGGGCGGAAAGCTAGTCTTATATATAAAAATGAATTACTAACGTTAGTCTCGCTAAAACTCGAGAATGGCCGGGCCGATTTAGCTGATTTTGGTTTTCAAATGTTTGTCGTAGTCCAGGGAAGGAGAAAAAGTTAAGATATATATGGGTGATACGAAGTTCAATGAGTCGTCTAGTACTAATAATATATATTTTTAACGGCGAATACCACGCAAGAGGTCCTGGATTTGATTCCCGACCAGGCAGAAATTGAAATGACGAATTTTAATTTCTGTGGCTGGTCTGGGTGTTACTATATATAATATGTATGTATTTAAAAAGTATATAAGTAGTATATCAAATAAGCTAGCACCCATAACACAAGCATATTAGTTGCATACTTGGGGCTAGATGGCGCTGTGTGAAATTGTCCAAATATATTTATTTATTTTCAGAGTCAAAGTGACATTCATCCTCTACGACGGTAAGCGCTTAGAAACAGAAGCTAAGGTCGGCGATACGCTACTCGACGTGGTCGTGAACAATGACTTGAACATCGAAGGCTACGGCGCGTGTGAGGGGACCCTAACCTGTTCCACTTGCCACGTAGTGCTTAAACAAGAGGACTTCGATAGGTAAGTACCACGGTATTAGGATATCTCCCTAAAGTAGCGCAACGGCTTAGATGACGCGCGATGCCGCCGGCGTAAGTAGATACGCTATGGTTATTACCCTAGCTCGACGAGCCAGCCCGCGAGCTGAGCCAATAGCTTTAAAATTCCCGATTATAATAATAATTATATATTCTGATCCAGCCTGTCCCTTGCTGTTCTCCCCCAGCGACGCACTAAGCCGACGCCCGTACCCCATTAGGGGGTGCCCTTAGCGTGTAGTCGCTTAGTTTTGTAAGTTAAGCCCTGGCTGGAGGCCCTAAATTCATTTAAGGCACTTCACAGGCAAGCCCGGTTAAGCAGTCGACAACCTGGTTGACCTGCGAGATGCCATACAAAAAAAAAAGCTATAGTTACAAATTGGGAAATAAAATAACAACGAAGCGAAACAATTTTCAACAAAACACGACCGCGTCTGCCCCTCGCGCTACGTCCCGCAAAGTAAGCGTGTTTGCGGGACGCGTGACATCGTCCGCCTCCCCGCGAGTCCCCCGCCGTAGCTCCGCGTAGCAACAGTTGTTGCGCTACTGTAGGGAGATATCGTAATGCTGTGTAAGTACAATTGACAATTGAATCGTTTTCCATCCTTACTTAATATTATAAATGCGAAAGTAACTCTGTCTGTCTGTCTGTCTGTCTGTTACGCTTTCACGCCAAAACTACTGGACCGATATAAATGAAATTTGGTACAGAGATAGAATAGACCCTGAGGAACAACATAGGCTACTTTTTAGCCGGGTGCGCTAAGTAGTTCCCTCGGGATGACGGTGAAACCGCGGGAATCAGCTAGTTTAAATATATATGTGGGCGCTTAACTATCGAGGGCCACCATTATCTTGAGAGCTTGACGAGGTGTGACTAACACCTTTGTCACACGCTGATAAGGACTGGACGAGGTGTGACTTGACAACATCGTCTCGCGCCGACATATATATTAATACTCAATTTATTATCAGACTAGACATTTAAACGCACCCTAACAACAAACCAAAACAGATGCAGAATATATTTGTCATTGTAAACATTATTTTGCTTTCGACGCCATCCTTATCAGTAGGGAATAGAACTCAAAATCGGTTGAGTAAGCTGCAGAGTGCAGAGTTTGGAAGTTTTTCTAACCTTATTGTAAATGAAGTATAGATACTTATATTAAAAAACCGGCCAAGTGCGAGTCGGACTCGCGCACCGAGGGTTCCGACCATTGGAAAGAAAAAATACGCAATAAAGTCGCCATTATCTTGTTTTTTTCTTACCGCATAATTAAGTTTGTTTGTAGAGGAAAATTGCTGATTACTTAAAAACTACCCGCTAGATCTCGTTCAAACCAATTTTCAATGGAAGTTTGCATGGTAATCTACATCATATATTTTTTTTAGTTTTATCATTCTCATGTTTTAGAAGTTACAGGGGGGGGGACACATTTTACAACTTTGGAAGTGCCTCTCGCGCAAACTATTCAGTTTAGAAAAAAAAAAATTAGAAACTTCAATATCATTTTTGAAGACCTATCCATAGATACCCCACACGTATGAGTTTGATGAAAAAAAAATTTTTGAGTTTCAGTTCTAAGTATAGTACCCCCAAAATTTATTGTTTTTTTTCTATTTTTGTGTCAAAATCTTAAAGCGGTTCACAGAATACATCTACTTACCAAATTTCAACAGTATAGTTCATATAGTTTCGGAAAAAAATGGCTGTGACATACGTACAGATAGACAGACAGACATGACGAATCTATAAGGGTTCCGTTTTTTGCCATTTGGCTACGGAACCCTAAAAATAACGGAGACGGATAGTATCTCATTTAAAATTCACATTTGAATTGCTTAGCGACTGTTTTTACTGGAACCTGAAACAAAAAAATATCTACTTATACAAATTCCATTACATTATGATTCGGGGCTATTTTTGATTGCAAAAAAACTGACGTGATTTTTTCGAAAATCTTTTAGTTGCCGGTATCCGGTAGTATTATAAATGCGAATGTGAGTATGTTTGTTTCGTTTTCACCGCAAACGGTGAAATTGACGGCACGATTGCCGTTGTGGCTGAGCGATTGGCTGCTGCGCTGTGTCGCGGGTTCGATTCCCGCACGGGACAACTAAAATTGTTCCGGGTCTGGGTGTTTGTGCATGTGTAATGTATGTTTGTAAACGCACCCACGACACAGGAGTAATTCCTAGAGTGGGGCAACGTTTTCTTTAAAAACATAAACAAAACTGCTGAACCGATTTGGATAAAATTTTGTTATGGTGATAGATGAGACTATTAATTACAAGAGCCAGTCAAAAATAAATTAAGTATATTTATTTATTGTTTTTTTTCTAGATTACCCGAAGAGGCCTGTGACGAAGAGAGGGACATGTTAGACCTAGCCTACGGTCTGACTGACACGTCGCGACTGGGCTGTCAGATAACCCTCACCAAAGACATGGACGGTCTAGAAATTAAAGTTCCAGAGACAATTAATGACGCTAGAAGTTGATTGAGCGCGTCGCATAGTCTGTGGGTGCTTGTGGTTTGAGGGATTTTTACAGCGTGTTAAGGTATTTTTAAGCGCCATTGTTGCGCCACAACTGGGTAACAGATGCGCCACAGCTGGGTAACAGTTGCGCCACAGCTGGGTAACAGATGCGCCACAGCTGGGTAACAGATGCGCCACAGCTGGGTAACAGATGCGCCACAACAGGGTAACAGATGCGCCACAACTGGGTAACAGATGCGCCACAGCTAGGTAACAGATGCGCCACAACTGGGTAACTGATGCGCCACGGTTAGGTAACAGTTACGCCACAGCTGGCCACAAGTTGCGCCACAATTGGGCGATAGTTGCGCCACAATTGGGCGATAGTTGCGCCACAATTGGGCGATAGTTGCGCCACACATGGACGACAGTTGCCCAAGGTTGCCGGTCTTCTACATGAGTAATTTAAAAGCCAATTTATAATTATAGAAACTTTTTAAGCTATTAAAATTACTTTAAACGCAAGCACCTATTTACTCCATTAAAAAAAATATTAGAATTATTCAAAACTTTTTTGTTTTCAATTTAACCGATTTTGAATTCTATTCCGTAGAAATAAATGTGGTATTAACAATACCTACTACCATACTTTTTATTAGTGATAGGTAATCGTCTAATGACTCCTCTCGCTGTGGGTGGGGCGGGAGGGAGTGTCAGACTCTTACTGACTAAAACCCATCCATGTTCCTTCCTCAGCCCTTTGTGTTCCGGGGGCGCGGTATCTCTTTCGAACATCCGCAGCCCCGGCGAATACAAAATCCTTACGGCAGCTGTTTTGTATCTTATCTTTAAAGCAATAAGATTTAAAATCGCTTGAATGAAGTTTTCTAATGTTTTTTTTTCTGAATGGAGTTTAATTTAGAGGCGAATTTGACCAATATCGACTTCTTAAGTTTTCTTAGTATTTAATATTATAGATATTAATAATATTAGACATTGGGTGTCGATATTTAGCTAGTAATTTCCTTGGGGTACCTATAAGTTATTAAAAGTCTAGATTTTTTGAAAAATATTGCCCTTATATTTGAATTTTAGGGTAAAAGAAAGTATTTTTTCAAAAAATCTAGACTAATTAAAAATTATCGTTTTCGATAAGTACCTCATAGTTGTTTATAGAAGATTTTATTTTTTCACAAAATATAGAAATTTATATTTTAAAAAAAATCGTACAGGCTGTTAAAAATGTTTCCTTTTTTGTGTATATTTTAACACCCTGTATATCTAAATAAATGTAATAATATAATAGCAATTTATATTTGCTATATATTATAATAAACAAGTACCAAGTGTTTATAAAAATAAAATACTACAATTATAATAATTTTATTTCATTAAAAAAACAACTTGTATTGTAGGTACAACATTTATTCTGTGATTTTTGGGACATTTTGACGGTAAATTTTTATTATTATTTTTTCCATGTTTTTCATTCATAACTAGCCAAAATTTCGTGATATTTTAATAGTTATTCTGCAATTCGGGGCGGAGACAAATCCAGCAAAAATTTCATAAAATTCGGTCCAGCCGTTCTTGAGTTATACATGGTGTTACTAACCCGACTTTGTATAACCTATCTTAGCTATCGAACTGTTTGTCCCTTTCTGTCAAGTTAAAAATAAAGTTTGATAGAAAGAGACAAAACAGATCAATAAATAAAATAGAGTGTATAAACTTATATTACCGTTTTTTTTTCGGTTGGGAAATCATCAAATGACCCCTCCCGCCGTGGGTGGGGCGGATGGGAGTGTCAGACTCTTACTGACTAAAACCCATCCATGTTCCTTCCTCAGCCCTTTGTATTCCGGGGGCACGGTATCTCTTTCGAACGTCCCGCAGCCCCGGAAACTTATATTACCTAAACCCTGTTGACAGCAGTCGGGTTTTGCACTAGATCAGGGGTCTCCAAACCTTGAAGCCTTGGGGCCATAATCATTTTTTCGGTATGTTGCAAGGGCCATAACAATTTAA
Source organism: Pyrrhia umbra (assembly GCA_963891755.1). Taxonomy (NCBI): domain Eukaryota; kingdom Metazoa; phylum Arthropoda; class Insecta; order Lepidoptera; family Noctuidae; genus Pyrrhia; species Pyrrhia umbra. Next base: position 5,746,206 of record OY982947.1, on the reverse strand, counting down.
TTTTTCTGCCCACCTAAGCAAACATATTCAACTTATCACAGCAATAGTAACAACAGTAAAACATTGGCTGTCGTGGGCCAGATTGATGACACTAGTCATAAGCTGTCGCGGGCCGGATTGATGGCAGTGGCGGGCCGGATTTGGCCCGCGGGCCGTAGTTTGGAGAAGCCTGCACTAGACCAAATGAGCAGAAAAAAATAATATGTAAAAAGAATTAACTTGTTTGTATAACCTAACATTAATAAAAAAAAATAGTAAAATTTATTATGATGGCTGGCAATATTTGTTGTTAGTCGTATATTGTTTTTAGTATGTTTAGATACAATTTGTTACTAATGCATAAAATGTACCTACATAAATATGAAAATATGGTTGTTTTATTTTACGAACACGTAAAAGTTAGTAATTTTTATATAATAAAAAATATATACATATAATAGTGTGTAGGCAATTATGTTTTTCTTTGTTAATTTTTATTTAGTTAAATGAATTTTATGCATCATAACTGAGTTTTATTCGTTTAATTTCCTATATATTCCCTTAAAGTAAGACCGAGCCATTTACTCACAAAATACAATTATGGCTAAATTAAAATAAATCCTAACTTAATATTAGGTACTTGCTTTCTGCCAGCGGCTTCGCTCGCGTGGTCGATAAGAATTAAAATTTAAAATGACAGAGTTTCATACAAACTTTGCTCCCTGTTTCACCCCCTTAAGGGTAGAATTTCGGAAAATTCTTTCTTATCGAATGCCTACGTCATACAAAGAACACACCCTCCAAGTTTCAGGTCTCTACGATCAGCGGTTTAGGTTGTACGTTGATGATGACAGCCAGGACTATTTCAATATAAAATGGTCACCCATCCACGGATCGTCCGCAGCAAGCGCCGTTGGTTATTAATTATGATTAAGTTAAAAGAAATACAGTAGAAGCTATTTACAAATTAATTAAATTAAAATGCATGTACAATTAAATTAAATTTTTCACTGTAAGTGAATACAATCAGTTAAATTAATTGTTAGTATTTTAACCGTTAGGATTTTTTTCTTTAAATCATTTCACAATAAGAAATGACTTTGAATATATCGCATAATAACTGTAATTAAATTGAAATATTTTTTTGGTGAGTACGTTATTTCATAATGAGAATGAGAGGCTCTGCAAGGGAATGTTCGAAGAGGACGTGATGTCGCAGAAGGAAGCTGCGGAGCGGGAAAGGGAGATTTCCACTCTCGACCCCGCCCGCAGCAGGCGCACCGGGCGCCGGAGGAGGGCAGACAACGCCCTCTTCCACCCCCCATAAACGGGTCCAGGGGCGACGGACATGGGGAAGTCCCCGCCCCCCATGATAGGACCCGAGCCGGCGGCGCGCGTCTGTGTCCACGCGCGCCCCCGAGGCGATGCACGGGGTAGGACACCTCACTACCCCGTGCAGGAGACGAAGCCCGGCAGGACGGGCCGGCACCAGTGCGGGGCTACGGACGAATTTGGATTCCCGCGGCCCCGCGCCCACGTGCGAGAAGCGACACCGGGGTGGTTTTAGCCGGTAAGAGTCCGGCACTGTTCCCGGCCTCCCCAGGCCGGGTTCGTCCATGAGGATTTCCCCCCAAAAAAAATAATAGGGAATGTTCGAAATAGTTACCATGGAACGCAAAAGGAAGGGACATGGATGGGTTTTAGTCAGTATGTATAGGCAGGTACTTAACATTATAAAGAGGTAAAGTTTATGAGGTTTAAGGAGATACCTAATCTCTGTATCTACTGCACTTATTGAACGTCAAATTTACAAAAAAAAAAAAGAAAAAAAATCCCTGCCATAATTTATCAAATGAGTAATTATTTTTATATCATTTCAGATTTATTTCTACTACCTACTTTAATAAAAAAATAAGACAGATTTTTTCTAAATAAATATGCAGAAAATTACTATCGTATTTTCTGTTTTGATATTTGCCACAGGTAAGTTATTTATTTTCATTGTATACCTAACGGTTTTAGTTAGATCATATTATACTTATTTCTTACTTATATATCGATTTATTATACTAGCTAGTTAGATCGGCAATGCGAGAGAGAAATAACGTAGGTTCTCATGTGTTAGAGCGAGATAGATAGGTGAGATCATTCGCGTACACGCTAGCGGCCTGTTTTGGCCCAACGCCAGTTGTGAACGAAAAAATCAGACTTATTATGACAAAAATTTGCACTTAAAAGCTAGATATTTCGCAAAATGGTCTTGACATACCCATGATATTTTTGAAAGACCTGTCTAACGATAACCCACACGAAGGCATACACGAGAAAAAAAAATCACCCCCACTTCTCGTGTTTGGGCTATCCCAAAGATACAAGATATTAAGAAGATATATCCAAAAAAAATATTTTTATTTTACCACTTTGTCGGTATATACTAAATTTCAGTTTTCTAGTACCAAGAACCTCTGAGCTATGCCGCGGACAGACAGACGGACCTTTCTTGTTGACTAAGGAGCCCTAAAAAGTGGGGGTTTAAAATTTCAAAGTATAGTTACTAGGCCATATCGGGTAAATAACTACTTATTAGCATGAACCAACTACTCTGTGGATTATTTAAATGTTTTTTAATTCCTGGGAGGTTAGACAAGTGGCAAAAACGCTAGTAGAATAGAAAACAAAATGTATGGGAATGACAGATAGCTTGTCGTAAACGAATGTCAATGTCCCCCTGATGGGACAATATGCGACGTAATTACAGATCAAACTACTGACGACCAACCCTGGACAGCCCCTTTACCCAACCCTATAACGACGCAATATATTCTAGAGGGATTAGCACACAGCATTCTTTTATCTCTTGGCACGATCGGGTTTTTTACTCTCGATAGTAATATTTCGACAATTAAATTGAAGTTTAACTTTCTTGTATCAATTTTGTCAGTTATTTTAGTAAGTTTCATGTTTATTTGGATAGTAATTAGGTGGTATTTACCTGGTTATCCGTAACTTGATTAAATTGTAATTGTTTTCGCCTGTTATGCAAAGTGTCCACTGGCTAGTAACTTCCACAATTTCTTGCAGAAGTAAATTGACAACTGTGTCCACTGACTGCAATTTCTCTATATGCACGTGCTCTCTACACACGTGCGACTTGCAGCAAGTTCGGCAAGTCACTAAAACTTGCAGAAGTCAATTTGCGCGAGCGTTTACACGATGGAAGTTACTTGCGCCAGTCAATTTCTGCAAATTTTATTGCCAGTGGATACTTCGCTTTACGCCACAGCCACATCGAGATATATTAGTAACATATTTATCTATGCCCAGCCAGCAGTTGTTTCGGAAAATAATAATATTCTGTCGCATAGACCTGAGTCAGAATGCGTTTGCCTATGAAAAGTTTCAAAAAACTATAAACTATAGGTAGACCTCTTAGATTATAATACATGTCTAGATGGAGCGTCAAGTGCGCGCAAACGTGTCAAAAAGTGTTAGCCAACGATAAGCTCAAAAGTGCTTACCCGCCGATCAATACAGTACGTAACCGTCGGTAAACCTTGTCGTAATTAATAAGTCTATTATTTTTATGTGATTTATGGGAGAATTGTAGTAACTGTTATCATTATTTACACACACAGAGACGTATACGCACAGTGTAAAACGACGCCTGCACGCACACATGCTTGAAATTGTTGCCTCGTTTTCTTTGTTATGATTGTAGCGCGACACTCCATCTAGATATGTAATCTAAGGTAGACCTATACAGATCAACAGATAAAATATTATCATTTTTGTATGTTGAAAAATTGTACCTACATAAATTGATTAGAATAGAATAGAATATATTTATTTGTAAAACATAGGTATTGACAAAATGAAGATCTTAGGTAAATATAATTAGAACGCTATGTTTTGTCATTAAGACGTACAAATGTAGTAAAATAATTTAAAAATAAAAAAACTAACTTAACATTAAATTAACAAAAAACAATTAAACCACTAGAAAGCAAATCAACAATAAATATAATTCACAGAGACATATCATTCAAATATTCATCCAAAGAGTAGTAACATTTTTCGGTTAATAATGCCTGAAGAGCCTTTTTGAATTTACTAACGCCCGAACCCAATATTCGATCCTAATCCACAGATTGTAATCAATCTTAGATCGATACCAATCCATCGATCGATCTCCGATCTCCGTCTCAATATGAAAAGCTGTAACCCGCAATCTTTTTTGTGCCCGGATAGCCCACGATCCCTTCCCTCCCGGACGTTCGGTTTTGCGCAAATGTGCATGTTTCTCGTTTATATTTTTATGGAAATATGAATCACATTTCTTCGCATAATAAAATATATTATTCTTCAATTTAGGTTATAAACTATTTTCGACATATAAAAAGGAACAAATTAGGCAGTTTTGCGCTTGTTTCATTATTCTTTTGTTTTTCATCTATTCAATACATGGACGGAACGGAACGTTATAATGTCAAACAAAGACTTACAAATAGGGATGTGAGATCTAGGTTTGTCGTGACTCGCTACCTGACGCTCGCCGTGAACGGACGTGTCGCTCCGCGATAACGCCCCGACACGACTCTCGTCAACCGTCTTCGTTACGCTAGCCGTAACGATTATTGTAGTTGCTCTGCCAACTACACCCATTAGATCAAAAGCTGCCTTTTTCAAGGCGGTGGCTGATCGCCTGTTTCTTTTTCGCGTGTGTAGCTTCACTTGGCCCCTTCAGGGCAAAACCACAGTTTCGTGGTCCTCGGTGGAAACCTTACGGTGCCAACGAAGCCGAGGGGGTGTTGACCCAATCACACCCGCCGATCCCCTTCAGGGTGAGGCAGTCAATTGGACGGGAGCTAGAATTTCGGCCTTGGGGGATCTCCTAGTCGTCTCTAGTCTCTGGCTTCCTTTCACAGCTACACACCTAGTGTTGGTTGGGTGTGTCTACACCCTTCGCACTAGACTGGCTAGGGCCCGTTCGCACAATAAGACTGGCGAACGGTTACAAGCTTAGGGCTCACCAGTAGGTACTCACCTCCCTGCCTGTACCCGGCAGGGAGGGTTACACATCCCCGGGCCAATCCACCCGGGGAGTTAGGTAATAGGGTTTTTTTTTTTTTTTTAGTGTCCATTTCCCTTGACCCGTAAAATGGCCCTGACACTGGCCGACTTTGTAAGGGACGTCCTCCTCAAGGACCCCGAAATTATCGCCAAATATGGCGCTGAGTTGGCCAACCTCAAGCGGGTTCCGCCTCCGTCCCAAGTGAAGCCGGTCGATCCCGACTTCTCAGAATCGCCGGCCTCGCCACCTGACTGCCATAAAGGCCCGATCCCTTCTAAGAAGGCGGCCATTGTCTCGACACCCATTGTTGTCGCGACAATAGTCGATACCAGTAAATCGCCCGTTTCCCGGTCGTCCATTGTTACCGGAACAATGGCCGCATCGCAGCTGCAAAGCGCAGCTGTGATCAATGATACCGCCGAGGAGGCGATGGACATCGCTCCCTCTCGGTCCCCCTCACCCCAATTCTCTCCGGCGGAGGATTCTTTATCCTCCCAGCCCTCGTCCGACGATGATTTCATCCCCGTCTTGGGTGCTAAAAAGCGCAAGAAGGGGAAATCGTCAAAGGCCAGTAAGGCCAAGAAGGCAGGTACCGCGACCACCGCAAACCTTCCCTCTTCAACTCCCGCTCCCCTCCCGACCCCAGCCTTGCAAGACAGGCGTCCATCCAGCCCCAGTGCTAGCCCTCAAGCTGCTACAAAGCAGCAAAAGAAATCGCCCATCCCTCCACCCTTGATCATTCAAGACAAAGGTAAATGGACGGATGTTTCTAAGATGTGTGTTGCCCGTAAGGTCAACTACACATCGGCTAAGAATACCCAACAGGGTATTAAAGTACAAGTGCCCACGTCCCACGACCACAGGGAACTAACTAAAATTCTGAAAGGAAGTCATATTTCCTTTCACACTTATTCCCTACCTGAGGAGAAAGAACTCAGAGTAGTTATTAAGCGTGTTCCTAAAGAGATCGAGACAGGAGATATCCTGGAAGATCTCCGATCCCAAGACGTCCCCGTTAATGCAGTCCATCGCATGCACCGCGCTAACACGCGGGAAGCATACGACATGGTACTAGTCGTATGCAATCCCTCCGAATTGTCTCGGCATCCAGTATTCGGTGTCAGATCTGTATGCCACCTCAGTGGCATAATTATTGAAAAACCCTACAAGGGCGGTCCCATTGGGCAGTGTCACCGCTGCCAACTCTATGGCCACTCGCAAAAGCACTGCTATGCGAAACCCAGGTGCGTCAAGTGCCTGGGCGACCATAGCACTGCTGATTGCTCGCGACCAAAAGATCGCACCTTATGCACAGAACCTCCCAGTTGTGTGCTATGCGGTCAATCCGGTCACCCGGCTAACTACCGAGGTTGCCCCAAAGCCCCTAGACTTTCTCCCAATTGGCAAAGCGCGCTAGTGCCCGCCAAAAGAGGGAACATCAACCCATGCCGATTCCATCGGCATCGATGCCAGAGCGCCTCAGCCCACAGAGACCCTCTCCGTGGAACAAGCTGAATCATCAACGCTCATTCCCCGCGTTGAGAACTAATCTCAGCCAATCCGTCCCTTCACCTACGGGTCCCTCCATTTCCACGCCCACACAGGCTGTCGCTCCCCCGACAACGTCTAATGTAGCCATCAAAGCTACACCTCCTACCCCTGCCCCCGCTCCCTTACCCCTCATCGCACCTGCCGCCGGTCCCAGGACCCAAGGTAAGGTGAATGCCTGCGCTATCTTAGCGAAGACTTTTTCTGTCTTCCTAACTGATAGAGCGCAAGAGATGGCTAAACTAATAGTAGAGAACCAAGGAAATGTCCTCGGTCTATTCAACGTGCTCGCGGCGTTCCCGGACGTCACTGAAGCAGTAGGCGCCCTTACCTTCAATTGATTTCCTAATGGATCAAGAAGTGAGCAGAGTCAAACCCCGATCCCTAAAGTTAGGCTTCTTTAATGCAAATGGCATTTCAAGTCAACGTGATGAGATCGCGACCTTCCTTCGCGATCATCACCTTGACATCTTCCTCGTGCAGGAGACCTTTTTAAAGCCCCACAACCGTGACCCGTCGATTGCAAACTATCGCATGGTTCGTAACGACAGAACTCGTTGTCACAAGGGCGGTACCCTTATCTACTACAAAAAGGCACTGCACTGCATCACTATGGAGCCCCCACCTCTTTCGCATTTAGAGGTCTCAATCTGTCTGCTAGACATGTCCGGTCATCAGCCGATCCACATTGTCTCGGCTTACATTCCCCCTTCCTCCTCGGAGAAAATCAATTTAAAACCTGACCTAGAAATCCTTCTTAGTTTAGGTGGCTCCGTTATCATAGCGGGCGATCTCAATGCTAAACACATCGCCTGGAATAGCCACTCGAACAACTCGAGAGGCAGACAGCTAGAGAGTCTTTGCGACCCTCTTAACTTCGATATCGTCGCCCCGATGTATCCAACTCACTTCCCTCCCAACCCGGATCACCGTCCCGATGTCCTCGACATAGCTCTACTCAAGAACGTAAACCTAGGTTTACGCTCAATTGAGACGCTACAAGAGCTCGATTCCGACCACAGACCGGTCATCATTAACCTAGGCCCACGGACGGGACCACGTGATCCCGATCATCCCCCGCCAACAAAAGTGATAACGGACTGGAGGAAAGTAAGGGAAGGCTTACAATCCAACGAGTCCAGTCACTTGAACCGTATCCCCGATAAAATAGTTACATTCGATGACACGATGACCGCGGTCGGCTCGTTCGGAAGTCACATACAACAAGTCCTGGACGACAGTTCAAGGCGGGTTCCAGCGGAGGATGACCTCCGCTGGAAACTGCCGGACGATGTACGTGCACTAATGACCGAGAAGAACGCGGCTATCCGTGCTTACGACTCTTTTCCCTGTGATGCAAATCGTGCTTATATGCGCTATTTACAGCGTGCTGTAAAGAAACGCATACATGAGTTACGCTCTGCCCGCTGGGACAAGATGTTGAGCGAATTGGAACCATCTCATCAAGCCTTCTGGCACTTGCAGAGGAAGTTAAAATCCGATCAAGTGGCCACCATGCCTCCCCTCAATCGTCCTGACCAGTCTGTCGCCTTCTACGACGACGAAAAGGCCGAATGCCTAGCAGACAGCCTAGAGACCCAATGCTCACCCAGCACTCTGCCAGTCGATCAGGCTCACCTCGATGAGGTGAAGGCTGAAATCGAACGCAGATCTGCTGCAACTCCTCCCTCAGCTGTGACTTCCACCTCAAATGCTGATACCCCCGACGATGACCCCTTACCCCCTGTTACTCCAGAGGAGGTACATGAGATTATCAAGAGGTTGAAACCCAGGAAAGCCCCCGGCCCAGATGGAATCTCCAATAGAGTATTCCAACTCCTCCCAGCCCAGCTCATAGCGCTCCTAGCAGCCATCTTCAATGCCGCTATGAGCAATAACATTTTTCCCGATGAATGGAAAACTGCCACAGTCATTGGCATTCCCAAACCCGGCAAACCCAAAGCCGAGCCCTCCAGCTATCGCCCTATAAGTCTTCTCAATGCTATAGGGAAGATTTACGAGCGGCTAATCTATAATAGACTCAAAGCCTTTGCCGAGGCTAAGAGACTCATTCCTGATGAGCAGTTTGGTTTTCGAACCAAGCACTCCTGTGTCCAACAAGTCCACCGCATCGTCGAGCATATCAGCGTTGGTTTCCAACGCAATATGATGACGGGCGTACTATTCTTCGACGTAGCAAAAGCATTCGACAAAGTCTGGCATGACGGCTTAGTATATAAGCTGTACAAATTCGGTGTGCCCGACCGTCTCGTGCTCATCATTCGAGACTTTTTGTCGAACCGCTCGTTTCGCTATCGTATAGAGGGAGCACTATCCTCCCCCCACCCCATTCGAGCAGGGGTCCCACAAGGCTCCGTGCTCTCCCCCCTATTGTTCACGCTGTACACCAGCGACATTCCCAAAAATAGTAAGGCCCAGTTGGCTCTATTCGCTGACGATACGGCTATTTACTACACGGGTCGCAAACCCGACTGCATAACTCGCATCCTCCAATCTGCCGCCACCGCCCTAGGCAAGTGGTTCCGCAAATGGAGAATCGAGGTCAATCCCGACAAGAGCCAGGCCGTTCTCTTCTCGAGACGCACTCGCACTACCGGGTCCACCCCACCCCTCAAACAGATCGAAATGTTCAATCGCCCCATCCCTTGGGGCGACAAGGCCAAATACCTGGGCGTAATCCTCGATAAGAATCTCACGTTCGGTGAACACATAAGGACGGTGCGTTCGCGCGCCGCCTTCGTTCTTGGACGCCTCCATCCCATTCTGAATTCGCGCAGCAAATTGCCTCTCAAGTGCAAATTGCGCATCTATACAGCGTGCATCCGCCCCATCATGACTTATGCTAGCGTAGTGTTCGCACACGCAAAATCTTACCGCCTCCATAGGATGCAAACCCTTCAGAATCGTTTCATGCGTAGGGCCACAGGAGCCCCGTGGTATCTTAGAAACGAAAATCTCCACCTTGACCTCAAACTGCCTACCATAAAGCAGTTTATGAAACGCGCTTCAAAGCGCTACTTCGACTCCGCCGAAAAGCACACCAACCCCCTGATCGTATCGGCTGCCCATTACACTCCCTCCCACATTAGCTCGATTCGCCGTCCGCGGCATACTCTCACGTTCCCCGACGACGATATCACCCTCCTCCAAGAGAGTAATAGGGAAACCAGTACAGTTTACAGAAACAGACCGCCGTCATACCGTCCTCGCCGCCGAGGCCCGTCGCGACGTCCCCGTCCATGCTCTCCCCGACCCTTGCTCGATGAGCCAGCCCGCGCGCTGAGCCAGTAGCATAAAAAGTCCCCTAATAATAATATTGTTATGATCCAGCTAGTCCCTAGTTGTCCTCCCCAGTGACGCCCTAAGCCGAGGTTCGTTCCCCACTAGGGGGAGCCCTTAGCGCGCTGTCACTTAGTCTTAAACTTAGTTTTAAGCCTTGGCTGGAGGCCTTAATTTAATTAATTAAATTAGGACCTCGCCACATTGTCCGGTTAAACGAAACAAACGATTATTGAGAGGTCATGTAGAGAGAAAAAAAAAAAAATAGGTTTGTCGTTTCTCATTACTTACATCGACGAGGATACACGTATGAAAGGCATTATTTCATTTAATAACAATTCTACTGCAGGTTTTGATAACCTAAACCTAAAAGTGAATGTAGTTCACATGTCTCATCCTACGTGAACAGCGTCCCGGCACATCTTCATTACTTGAACTCAGCATTAATAAATCCTCCAAATCACTACTATCACTGCTTGATAATACGGACATGTTTAGTTTTCAACAGTAAAACCAAGAAATACGAAAGATTACAGATTTGGATCAAAACGTCAATCGAAAGAAACGTCAAAGTTCTGGGATAGGTTATGGATACTGTCAAACTGTCATTTTCATACGGAGGACAATCCGTAATCTGAGATCGGACCTCCCATGGATGGCTTGCATCAACAGATAGCAAATACAATCTGTGGATGCATTATGGGCACACTCAAACAGAATTTCGGATTGAAATCTCAATCTCGGATAGGTAAAAATGGATTAGGATCGAATATGGGGTTCGGGCGTAAGAGGTAGATCTTGGAGTAAGGTGGGAATTTTATTGTAAATTCTTAATGAATTGTAATTGTAAAAAAGAAATGGTAGGTTAAAAATATGTATTTTTTATTTAAATGAATGTACATACTAAATAAATGTTAAATTAAGTTTAAAATAAATAAAACATATAAATCAACTTCTTAATTTGATTTTAATTTTGAGGACTTTTTGACTTTTTTTGAAAGCGAAATTTTGGAACGATAAAAATTGACAGTTTTCAAAACACAACAATTTATAATAAATTACGCTATGCCAGAAAGATTTAATCCCCATTTTATACAATCCAGATTTAAATGTGCGTTTTTAATTTCAGTATTTTGCACCAATCCATACGAATCGTACGATAACTCAAGAAAACTGTCAATCAACTGTCATACACCCGAAACGTCAAATCCATTTGAAAATTGGAAAAAATTTAAATTCACAGACAATTGTGCGAGCGCACGAAATAGGAATATGGCTGCGTACAAGAATTTAGTTGCAAAATTGTTGAATCAACGAACTCCAGTACCACGCGAATACCCCCCTATTTATCAGCCGATATAATGTTCAAATAACAAAAAGGCAGTTGACCCTGGTTGTCACCAAATAATTGGTAACACTCACTAAAAAACACTTCATTTTTGCCATGAAAACCCCGAATTATAGTCGAAACCAATAGATTTTATGAAAAATTTAAACAAAGTCGTAACCTATTTTGTTCTAATTCTACCACAGAATTAACAAAATGGTAAAAGAATTGTGATTTTATGTCAATTTCATGCTCTAAACATCATCATTCATCATTTAATGCCATTTTATTTATCTATGTGGGAAAATTAGAACTAAATAGATTATCATTTTGTTTATACATTTCGTAAAAAATCAATTGGTACAGACTATATTATATAATATTTATGTTCAATAAAGATTTTTTTTTTATATCTACTCGCAATAAAAAACACGATTATTAATGAAATTGGTATTTTTTTTCCCTTTATTTTTCAGGCTTGCTCCCATTTTATTTCAGGTGTTTACGTCATAAACCTTAGAAGCCCAGCTTAAATAAGGCTGCGGGATATTTGAAAGAGTTACCGCGCCCCCGCAACACATGGGCTGAGGAAGGAACATGGATGGGTTTTAGTCAGTAAGAGTCTGACACTTCCTCCCGCTCCTCCCACAGCGGGGGGAGTCATTTGATGTCACATCATTTAAAAATATAAAGAAAAAAATAGTTTTAAAGAACGCTAAACGAAAGTTAAGGGTACAGCTTATTATAAACAAAGTTTCTGATTATATTTTACTATTCAAAGGCAAAATTATGAAATATTGTTCTAATAAACATACATTTTGTACAGATTTGTGTAAAGATTATTCATAATAAATCGATTTCTTGGTACGCCTAGATTATTTAATTAAAATTTTTGAATGCGACGAGTTTTGATTGGCGCAGCTGCAGTTTTACGTAGAATGGAAAAGAAAGTGGTTCTATTATTGTTGTTAGCTTTTGCAGGTAATGTTAATCTATATTTGTATGCTTACCGTGAAGTAGTGTCCTCGGGACGCGGGTGTAATTTTTAATAAGACAGACATGTGTTGCTGGGGAGTTTGTTGCGCCACTTCTTTTTCGCCACTTTTTATGTCCATGTTCAATACACATTCCATAGGGTGGAGAAAACGCGTTTGTCCCCCCGTGGTAGGTCTGTTCAGGTTTTAATAAGAAAAAGTTCGTCCAAATCAATTTATCCGTTCTATTTCACCGTGGAAGCGCGACAAACAGAAAGGAGAATTACTTTCCAAAATAAAAACAAAATCCAAAGGCTGATCACCGCCCATTGTAGGGTGCGGCTTGCAAATGGCGGACTAGGGGAGTCCGTCACCATTGACACTGTTTGAGAGTTACAACGCGGGATTCTAGCGCGAGCGTCAATTCCATGACTTAGGTATGGACGTTTTTAAAGTACATAATAACCATGAAATTATTATTTTCAGTATTTTCTGCGTATTCGAAATCTGATAGAAACTCACCTGTATACTCTAAGCAAATTGAAAGGAATTCCGTCTACAAAATACTTGATAACATATTAAGAAATAAGTCGCCCATCTATCTTATAGTGTCGACGTTTAAAACACCCGTCAAAAGAACCAAAAAATGGTCGTCTAACTCTGAAAATTTATATAATAGAAATGGCAAACTGTCTCGTTGGAAAAAATACGAGGACAAATACGATTCGAGAAAATTTGGCGAGTACAATAGGAACGATTTTTTCAAACTAAGAGACATTACTAAGAAGAAAATGAAAGCTGTCAAAAATCAAATTCTAAACATGAAGTTATTGGAAATGAATAAAAGAATAGGTTAATATAATAAAAATAGATGTTAATATTACAGTTTTTTTATTCTACAACACCGATTTTTTTCAGATGAGAAGTCATCAAATGATTCCTCCGGGCGGGAGCTCCCTCCCGCTTTCAGACTCTTACTGACTAAAACCCATCCATGTTCCTTCCTCAGCCCTTTGCGCTCCGGGGGCGCGGTAACTCTTTTGAACTTCCCGCAGCCCCGGCAGGCTATAGCCCAGTGGGAGGGCCCCGTCTCTTTGCTGACAGCTTTTTGAGGTGCGCGTGGTACACGAGCGCGTCATCGACACGGGCCACATCCTAACCGGACGGACTCTAGTAGCCCTTGGCCCTGACTTCTCTTAGATTTTTTTTTCCTTTTTTCTCAGCTTCAAAGGGCGTGATGTTAATTTGTACTATCAAATGTGAAACAAAAAGTTTTCCAATCTGACTCTGAATTCTAGATAGCTTATTAATTGAGCGTTCAAACAAACAAACTCTTCAGAATTATTGTATATTATACCTAATTATTGAAATATCACACCTAATCTTACAAAGAACCTTACCTCATTACCTTGAGCTGTTCCTTTTGGTGTTTTTTTTTTTGTATTTTATATTTTTTGTTTTTGCATATATGTATGTCGTAGTAGTAGTCTTTAATCTTAAGTAGTTTAAATTAATTAATATATTATTATGAAAATTGTAACTTTCTAAATAAACTACTTCCACATTTCAAATTGTATTATGTTTATAAATTAAAAAAAAAATCTTACAAAGGTAAAGTTGATTGATGATAAAGTTACTAATGATAATCTTCCTAAAATATTTATGACCTATCTCGTACGACAAAATATCAGTAGCGTTGTCTGACTGTCTGTTACAGTTCCACAGGAAAATCACTGAACCGATTCAGATGAATTTTGGTATGAAGATTGTTTGACCCCTAGGTAAGGTAAGGTACATATGCTTCTTTTTATCCAGGTACCAGGGGGGTTACGCAAGTGACATTCGTTTACGACTAGCTATCTGTCATTCCCATACATTTTGTTTTCTATTCTACTAGCGTTTTTGCCACTTGTCTAACCTCCAGAAGCATTTTTCTCGATATCTAATCAAAAATAAATAACAGATACAATGACACGTTTAATAAATCATGACACCAATTCATTGAAATCGAATTCCATTTTATAATTATTACGTCGCATTGCATTCGCCTTTGCCAATAATTGTCTGTTTAATTCCTTATTCATCATAGCCATTAATTTTCTGCGGTTCCTCTTGCTTAAGTCGTAACTTCTGCGTCCAATCTTCAAGTTATATATCGAAGATTCTGGTTCCCTTGCCGCTTTAGGCTCGGTGATGTATATCATTCCTTTGGCATCGAAAAGCTTCTCGTATTTTGGCTCGCCAGTCCTTTGAATGTGCGGTTCAGTTCTAGTTATGATGTAAATAGGTATATTGTGAGAATTCAATGGTCGTGTCAACTTATTTTCTTCGCGTTCCGCTCTCATGAACGGTATCGGATATCTTTCTATGAAAGATCCGGATGTTGCTGGTAGTACTGTAATTAAGTATTTTGTTTTTTATTATTAGTGGTAAAAAAATGATTTTAAGAGTGTATCCGGACAATAAAGAAAAAAAAACGAAAACCGCGCGAATATGTCTCTATTTTGACCATGTGTAATGGCGGATTGGCGGACCCGTCCAGTCCTCCGACCGTAGGTTGTCAAATTTGGTTTTAGGTATTTAATTTCTAATACATAATTTTTAATTTCTCTAGAAAGCCACTTCCTTATGTCTGAGGACCCGAGTTTTTTTTGAATTGACAGTAAAATTAGATTTTTAGTTGCTATGAAATTAATAGATAGTCAATTGACTTGGAAAATGAGTGACGGATTTGCGTTTTGATAGCTCATAAAAAGAATGTCAATTGAATGGTAATGTCACCTACTCAAATTACAAAATAAATTAACTTACCTATAACAATAAATAAAAAGACAAATAAATATTTTAATCTCTTCATATTTGAACTCTCAAATGCCTGGAGGTAATACCAGATTTTATAACCAATTTTTTTTTTCAAATTTCTAAAAACCAATTGTATTTTTAATTAATAGCAGTCGAGCGGGAAATCGAAAGGGCAATTTTATTAAAGTTAATTTAAAGTTGTTTTTTTAAACGCCATATATTTTTTTATTAAGGGATTTAAAATTAAAAAGAGTAACCATGGAGTTTCTTGCCCATTCTTCTCCATAGGAAACAAACTTTTGGAGTGGACAACTAAATTCGTTCTTTTTCGAATTTCAAAAATGCTTGCTATTAGGCCTAATTTAAAAAAAAAATTGAATTGACAGACATTATTTTGTTAGGAAAATCTCAGACACTTGACTCCTCATGGCCCAAAAACTAACCGCGAATCGACGCGATAGGAAATATTGGTCCACTGTTGGACATAGGCCTCCTTTAATGCGTGCCATATCGCCCGGTCTTCAATCTGACTCCTGCCTTCTTTTGATGCATAAAAGTACAGATATTATAAAAAAGGACTCAACTTGACTTTTAATTCTCCAAAAAAATTTACTAGGTATAGTCTGTACCAATACATTTTACGAAAAACGTAAACAAAGTCGTAACCTATTTTGTTCTAATTCTGCCACAGAAATTAACAAAATGGCGTACGGATAGCGCATTTATGTCAATTTCATGCTCTAAACATCATCATTCATCATTTAATGCCATTTTATTTATGTATGTGGGGAAATTAGAACAAAATAGGTTATGATTTTGTTTATATTTTTCGTAAAATCAATTGGTGTTTGTACCAATATAGTTACAGATATTCATAGTATTTTTTTGACATTTCTTACATACAAAAACAATTTACAAGGTACGTAGGTACTTTTACAATTGAAAACTAAATACATTATTCAAAATTAAAATTATATCGTCTCACAATATTAGCCTTAGCTAGTAATTGTCTATTTAATTCCTTATTCATCAACGCCATTAATTTCCTACGATTTTTCTTGCTCAAATCATAACTTCGGCGTCCAATATTCAAATCATATATCGAAGCCTCTGGTTCTTCGCGCGCCATCTTGGAATCTGTGACGTATATTTTATCACCTTTTGTATCAAAAAGATTTTCGTAATTCGGTTGGCTGGTCCTTTTTATATGAGGTTTACTTCTTGTTATAATAAATATTGGGATGTGACGGTTAGATTTTCTCACGTTCGTATTTTCGTATTTTTGTTTCAATTCATTTCTTTCCCTCATTTGTAATGGTGCTATGATGTAGTTTAGGATAGCTCGGGGATTCTTTGAAGGACGCGGCAAGGCTGATGTGTTTGACTGTGATGGTAATTCTAAAAAATACAGATTTTTTTAATTAGAACAGCTTTGCTTTTGCCCGCGATTTCATCCGCGTGGAATAGTGGTGCTCCGCTCCTATTGGTTCAGCGTGATGATATATAGCCTATGGCCTTCCTCAACAAATGGGCTATTTAACACTCAAGAATTTTTCAAATGGTACCAGTAGTTCCTGAGATTAGCGCGTTCAAACAAATAAACGAACAGAAATCTAGTTGTCCTCCTTAAATCTTCAATATTGACGTGTGAGTAGGTACCTAAGCGATTTTGATTTTTTAAATTTACAATTATTTTACAAAATTGAAAAATTACAAATCATTCGAGTACCTAATCAAACTAGGCTAGTACTTTTTGAACATCCAATGTACAAAAGACAGCCCCTAAAACGCTCACACTTCACCATTTCCTATGTGTTTTTGCTGGGAAGAGATGGCGCAACAAACTGCACAGCAAACAGACCTATGGATACACATATACATAGTATGTATACCTAAATTAGTCCCATTTGATTCATTATAGCCTGAATCAAATAGGAACTAGGACTCAAATGCAAATAACGACTACTATAATCTGTACCGATTGATTTTACAAAAAATGTAAACAAAATCATAACCTATTTTGATCTAATTTTCCCACATAAATAAATAAAATGGCATTAAATGATGAATGATGTTGATTGACATAAATGCACCATCATTACGCAATTTTGTTATTTTTTTTGCCGGAGTGAGAACATATTACGAATTTATTTCTATAAACAAATGAGTCAATTTAAAATCAATAAAATATCTCACCAAAAACAGAAATAATAAAACAAATTAAACAATACAATTTCTTCATAATTTCCACAACGGCTGTAGTCGCATTCACAAAATTGTTTATGTAATAATTATAGTACAAGCAAGATTTTGACATCAATAAAAAATGAGATAAAAATTAATTGTTTGTCGAGACGGTAAATTGAATTTGCAAATTCTCTGTTATAAACGTGTAGCAACATCAGAATTTGAAGAATTATAATTTATATTCCTAGATGGATCGATCTATTCTTTATTTTAAGAAAGGACCCTGGATACCATTATAGCGTATTTTGTATCCAGATCCGATAAGTATTTCCCTCAGGACGAAAAAGCTAGTAAATAAATGCGAAAGTGAGTTTGTTAATTCGGTACGGTAAAACGGCAGTTTTACGGATCTAGGTGGCAGCCTGGTGCGATAAGTAGTTCCTTGGGATGAGGTTGAAACCGTGGGAAACAGCTAGTTACTTAGTATCGAATGTATTAAATTTGATTTCTGATCCCTTGAAGCTGATAAAAAAATATACTCGTAATTCAAGAGAATAAAAAGATCATCATCTGCCTAGTATTTTCCTAAGTATGTTGGGGTCTGCTTCCAGTCTAACCAGCTGAGTACTAGTCTTTTACATGGAGCGACTGCCTACCTGACCTCCACAACCCAGTATGGAGGAGTACGGAGGGGTATCGTGTTACCCAGTTATACGCAGTTAATCGCCGTAAAATACTGGTATTCAGGTGATTTTAGTTAGTTTTATAAATGCTACTTAGATCTAGAATTATCTAGACTGACGAATGTATTTTTTTAAATCAAAACCAATTGTTTGAGTCACTGCTGCGTTTAGTGTCACGGGTTTGATTCCCGTACAGAACCACTCAAAACTGTTCCGAGTCTGGGTGTAATGTATGTTTGTAGCCATACCCACGAACTCCCCCCACATGAGAAAAATTTCTAGATTGGGGCAACATGTTACTTTAAATTAAAATAAAATACGTAAAAAATAGTAATCTTTATTCTTCATACGGCACATACGACCTGCCAATACTCATTTGCAAAATCCTTTGATTCAATTCCTTATTCAAATTATCGAACAACGTTCTAGCTACGCCCAACTGTCTCTTCTGTTCCATTTTATCTACGAAAACGCTTTTTCTACTCTGGTAACGATCACCATTAGAAAATATACTATTTTTAATGTTGTATTTATTATTTTTTGCAAGTTTATCTCGTTTGTTTGATGTGATTATGAAAATGGGAAATCTTGGTTGTTTTTTTAATAGTTTTAGTAATTCCATATAGCTGCTTGACGTGCTATATTGATGCCTTTGCCTCATTTCCGGTGGCGGTTTTAATAAGTTTTGAATTTCTCTCGTACTTCCAAATATTTTTGTTATTTTCGCCTTTGTTGGTGAGACTGAAAAGATAAAAATTTTAAATGCAAACAAAATCATAACCTATTTTGTTCAAATTCTGCCAAAGAAATTAACAAAATGGCGTTTCATGCTCTAAACATCATCATTCATTTTATTTATCTATGTGGGAGAAATAGAACAAAATATATTACGAATTTGTTTACACTATTCGTAAAATCAATTGATACAGACTATAGTTATTTATCATAATAAGATTGCTGGTTGAAAAGAATTCAGAGCATATAATTTATCACTCTTTTTTTAGGGATGGGAAGTCAACAAATAACTCCTCCCACTGTGGGCGGAGCGAGAGGAGCTGTCAGACTGTTACTGACTAAAATCCATCCATGTTCCTTCCTCAGCCCTTTATGTTCTGGGGGCGCGGTAACTTTTTCGAATGATCTCGCAGCCCCGCAAGGCCCTTGCCTTGGGGCAAGAACCTATAAAATATTGATCACTCTTACATATTAAAATGCATTGGGCATGTGTTTGTTTCATGGCTCTTTACGGTTTGTGTTAACCAATGACAAGATTAATTGGGCATTCTAAAATAAACTATTCTCTCGTTGGCCCGATAACTACGCGTCTTCTCCAGGCTTCAAGTTCCGTACCAATTCATCCGAACTAGATCAGCCGTTTTATCCTGATAGCGTTACAGACAGACAGTTGAGGTCAGATAGGCAGTCGCTCCATGAAAACCGCTGGTACCCAACTGCATCCGATTAGTCTGAAAGCCAACCCCAACATAGTTGAGAAAAGGCTAGGCAGATAATTCCTGGTATTTTAAGGTCAGATTTTAAACGGACTTAAGTATTGTATGACTGATTATCTGACCTTATAATATTTACATATACTACGTTAAAATAATTACCTGTCACAAATATTACGAACGCTAACACAACGTAATTTCTCTTCATTTTACAAAATAACTGTAAACTTTTAGACTGAAACTAAACTATTTTGATTACAACATTATAACTACATACATCACTAACTAAATTAAAAAATAAATGACGTAAAAGTCATGGCGCGAAATTGAAAAGTAATTGACATTTGACATAACGTTAAAAAAAAATCAGTATCATCGGTATGTTTGTGTAATTCGTTAAAATTAATTATAATAATTGATTTATGTAAATGATGATGATTTCATGCATGTATTGAGTGTAAAATAACATAAAGAAAGAAAGAAAAATATTTTTTTACATATTACATATTTATTAATGATTGTGAACATTTGCAAACTGTGCGACTTATTGGATCTATACATATAAAATGCTTAGTCCTGAATGACTGACGGATCAACGCACAGCCTAAACCGCTGATCGTAGAGACCTGAAACTTGGAGGGTGTGTTCTTTGTATGACGTAGGCATCCGATAAGAAAGGATTTTCCGAAATTCTACACCTAAAAGGCTGAAAAAAGGGGGGCAGTTAGTATGAAGCTGACATTATTAATTTGAATTCCTATAGTCCGCCGAAGCCGCTGGCGGCAAGCTAGTAGCGATTTTCGCACGCAGTTCGTGATCTAGATAAAAGGTCACATGAAGAAGAAAGTTTAGATTCGGATCAATGTTTTTTTTTGGTTCATTCTTTGATTCACTAAATAAAACATTATTTACAGGGTATTTATTCGTGTCACCTTAGCAATAGAGCTCAAAATCATTGAACAAATGGTACCTAAATAGGATGTGTTTCATCTAATTTTAAATGAAATAAAGAGAAGTTAGAACATGGAGTTTCTTGATGGTTCTTCTCCATAGGACCTTCTCTCTGGAATTGTGCAACTAGTGTGACTTTTCATAAGAGTCTGCAAAGGCCTAATTGGAATGAAATTGTTGACTGTTATAAAACTAAGTACAAAAAATCAAACACAAAAATATAATATCATATATTTATTTCTAATCATACAAAATATTCATCAGCCCTTAAAATATTTTCTACGCCTTGCACGCATTTAAAACAAACTCAAAAATTAATAAGAAAAATACTGTGAAATTATGGTAAAAATAAAATTAAAAAACGAAATGTCATATAATTTTTCAGCATCAACACCGCAGAAAACCCTGGGAGCTTACCATGGCCTCAAAATAAGCAGGACTGCACCCTAACCACGTAAAAAACTGATACACATCAATATATATAAAAATCAATGCCACTTTTCGTTGTAATTTTATAACTCAAGAACGGGCTCACCTATCCAACCCAAATGTTTAGGCTTTGTTCGGACTATTTAGTAGATGGTTTATGTGAAGTTTGCACAAAATCGGTCGAGCGGTTCATCTTTAATTTGAATTTATATAGCCCACGCGGGCGAAGCTGCTGGCGGAAACCTAGTTAGTAATATAATAAACTAAAGATGCATTTCCCGCGCTCAGAAATGGCAACATGAAATGAAGGCAATTGACCAATAAGCATGCAGCAATCAATCGCAACGTAACTAACGATGTATATTCATCTCTCTCTAACAAGTACACTGTACGATGTCATTGATTTTCTTTCCCTCTCTTCGCGCATTTTAATATAGCTATCCCAGTATTTGCAATGTTTTTAAGAGTTTATTGAAAATAGCCATTAACCATATTGAGAAATGTGATCTCTAATGGATCTTGCAAATTTTGAGCTTATGGTTCGCCCCTGATGTTGGCCTATAAAATAAAAAAAATTGGTCTTTAAAATAACAGCTTTTTATAGGGATATCACAAAACATCATGCATCATATGTCTTACGATTCACGGTATACGTTTACCTAACTTCATAACCGTAAAAAGTAAATCGTAATAATCTCGAATTTTGATGCAACCGGCAAACAATTTGAAATTTTGTCATTGGTCAAAATAATATATTTTCACATAAAGAAATTCAATTATTATTAAAAAAGAACTTAGGAAATTACCCTTCTATTTAGGATAATAATAAATTGAATTATTATATCACAATATATGTATAAGGCAGCACACATATTATATCGAAATATTCACTTCATTTCCGATTTAAAAACAACACAACAACATCTCAAAGACAATATGTGTGCCACCTTAATAAATTATCAAAAAAAAAAAAAACATACCCACCACTAAATAACTAGAATAGAAGTACATAATAATATTAAGTTTAACATCGAAAACAATGAAAATAAATACCTGCCCACTATTTATTGATATTTACAAAGATTTTAATAAACTCGAATACCCCCAATTATTACAAATTGTGGTTTATATCATAGATTTATTATACTAGCGTTAGATTGGCAATAGAGTCTGTAGGGCGAGACCAAAGTACACTAGTGTGCGTGTAACGTGCATTTTCTTTCCTAGATGAATTACAACCAGGTACTGCACACGTAACCATAATTGTTTGCTTCTATTAACACCAAATTTACTCTTTTAAACGCGAGATAAAAAAAAAGCGTTGGGCCGATACAGGCCCCTAGCGTGTACGGGAACGGTCTCGCCTATCTCGCTCAAACACATGAGTGCCTATATTATTTCTCTCTCGCATTGCTGATCTAACGCTAGTTTAATAAATCTATGGTTTATATTCAGAATTTCAAACCACAGTTGTCAACGAAATTACATTGTTCTTGTTTTTAAACACTTTTGAACGCCACACTTAGTCACAATGAGAAAATTATTGTTTGGGGATTCACCGGTGACTGTAACATTAATTCCCAAGCCCTTCAAAGATTTAAAATAACAAAAAAACTATTCGAATTTACAAATATTTTTACCAATTTCGAGTTCATTGTCAACATTTTTTTTCTCCAACAAAAATCGACAATATTCATCTACGCAGAGTAATATTTTACATACTAAAACAAACAGTTTATCAGGAAAACCTGGACAGCTGTACATTTCTAGACTGTGGTAGGGCGCTAGCATTTATCACACTAGCAACACAGGCGTTTAACGCAAAAAGACAACACACAAAAAATACTTTCATACAAAAAGGAAATAGGTACCTATATTTATAAGAAAAAAACTACACAAATTATTTTGTGCTAAACGAATCTTTTATTAAGGCAGACTTGAGCCATTGTTCACTAAATTTATTGAAGAAAGAAAGAACATTGAAAGAAAGAAAGAACATTTATTTCGCGAGAAACATGGTTACTTGATGTTGTTACATAATTGAATAATTTCATAGCAAGCATGTCTCACCGTATATAATCGGTAATAAATAAAATTACCGCCTTATATATTCATAGAGAGATTTTTGACAGTTTTTACAGGTAGTCAGAAGCCAGAAAGTCTGACAACCAGCCTTAGAGGTTAGATAGGCAGTCGCTCCATGCAACACACTGGTACTCAGCTGCATCCGGTTAGACTGGAAGCCGACCCCAACATAGTTAGGAAAAAAGGTATGCAAATTATCATATTAACAGAATTTAAATAAATAATAGAGGCAGAAAAATGAGCTAAAAACAATTAGCGATAGCTGTATTTAGCAATCAGTGGTTCCAAGCCTGCCTATTTTTTTATAATCACAATTAAAGTAATTTTATTAAACAATGATGAAAACTTTTTATAAATATTCCGTGTCAAACAATTTTCGACCTTATATATTTTAAAACAAAGACGATTCGCAAGACGTTAGAATCCTACATAGGAAAAAGTCACTATTAAATGCTATTAGGAAGCTAGAAAGGCCTAAAAACAACTCGGAGAGACGAATTCACATATCGTTACGCCATAATCATCTTTGGAATTAATTTTACAACTTATTTCAATAGGCTTAAGACTCATTTTTGATTATCACCAGATTATGTCATCATCATCAGCCTATATATTGTTCCACTGTTGAGTAAAGGCCTCTTCTCATACAGAGAAGGCATGAGCATTGATCACCACGTGCGCTCAAGGTGGATTGGCGATTCCAGACCTTGTAGTCCAGGTTTCCTCACGATGTTTTCCTTCACTGTTAGTCAGTGACGTCTAAGATACACTTAGAAAGTACTTTAAAAAAGTCACATTGGTACTTGCTAGGTTTCTAGTACAATTTTCACAGTCATCATTCAAATATGAGTCTTAAGACCTTTCAAATAAGGTTTAAAATTATTTTGATAGATGTGTCTATTAAGTTTATTATATAAATTGAACTAATTGAGAGAATTATAGGCACTTAGCATCGTGTTTCCATATTCCTCCTCTCTTCAAAAGGCCCATAACACATTAACTTTTTTAAAGGAATGCCTAATTGTTATACAAGAAAAAAACCTATTATAGGTCACTAAAAAAACTCGAAAAGAAACCTTTTTAAAGCCGAGTTCACCGACAGATGGCTACGCAATCGGCACGTTAAACAAAAACGTTGTTTAACCAGGAAGCTGGAATTTTCGTGTTACCCACTTCTAGTTCAACCCTGGTTTGGTAATCGACCGTTTAAGGAATAAAAATCTCTAATACTACGTTACCCATCGAAAGTTGGAAGTTTGAATTTATGGTTAACAGCTGTTTTAAGTTAATCGGACCGTTATCTTGTCGGTGAACTTGGGTTTAAATGAATTAATGGTTTTCCACGATCCCACTCGTATCCTTAGGAAACTACCACACACGCCTGGATAAAAACTACCCCTATTTACTTCTTCAGGAAACAATCTATCTCCATATCTACCATCTACATCAGGGGTCTCCAAACTACGGCCCGCGGGCCAAATCCGGCCCGCCACTGCCATCAATCCGGCCCGTGGGCCAAATCCGGCCCGCCACTGCCATCAATCCGGCCCGAGGGCCAAATCCGGCCCGCCACTGCCATCAATCCGGCCCGCGACAGCTTATGACTAGTGTCATCAATCTGGCCCACGACAGCCAACGTTTTACTGTTGTTACTATTGCTGTGATAAATTGAATGGAAGAGAATGAAAACACAGGATGATATGTAGCTGAAATAGATAGTACCTAGAACAGTACATAGTATCACTACTCGACACTACATGTCGTTACATGTCACAATACACAATCAATAGTAATTGAAATGCAGTAAAAGCCTATGTTTGCTTAGGAAGGCAGAAAAATTAAAATTGTTATGGCCCTTGCAACATACCGAAAAAAATATTATAGCCCCAAGGCTTCAAAGTTTGGAGACCCCTGATCTACATCGCTGCTTCGCATGAATACCAAAATTTTGTAAATACTGGTTTATGCAAAATAGTCCTTATTTCACGGTCAGTAAGACTCACATTTTTGCGCGCCAATACGCCGGTTTTGCCGTTATGAATGTGGGTTACTAGGAGGAACTCGTGGCTAACTAACATCCGCACGGTTTGACCGATCAAAGGTTAATCTACGCTTGGCGCGGTCGGTCCGTGGATGGGTGACCATCTATGTCATAGCGAGACTCCTCCGTGCTTCGGAAAGCACGTTAAGCTGTTGGTCCCGGTTGTCATTTGTAGATCTTTGACAGTCGTTACGGGTAGTTAGAAGCCAGAAAGTGTGACAACCAGTCTTACCAAGGGGTACCGTGTTACCCGGTAACTAGGTTGTGAAGGTCAGATATGCAGTCGCTCCATGGTAAAACACTGGTACTCAGCTGCATCCGGTTTAGACTGGAAGCCGACCCCAACTAAGTTGGGAAAAGGCTCGACAGATGATAATGAATGTGAGTCTTACGGACCATGAAATAAGGACTACTTTGCATTTGACTGTATTACAAACCAGTATTTCCAAAATTTTGGTTTGTATTCATGCAGGAGCGACATCTGTTTAGCCCACAAACAGTATCTAAATAGACGACGCAAGTGTGTGTATTTCGCGTGTGACAGATGAGTGCAGTGCACCTAACCGACACCGTCTGCATTAATCCGCGCTCCACCGTATTGGCACCAGACGACAGAAACTTAGAAAAATGTATTGTGCCGTATTGAGTTGCAAAAAGTACTAAAAATGTTAGCTAGTAAGAAAATCTCTTGTGACGTCACAGAAAGTCGTCAAAGTGACACGCTTGCTTTTCATACAAATGACGGAAAGGAAGTGTCAGACTCTTACTGACTAGAACCCATCCATGTTCCTTCCTCAGCCCTTTGTATTCCGGGGGCGCGGTAACTCTTTCGAACGTCCCGCAGCCCCGGAAATGACGGAACTTGCGTGATCTATTTAGATACTACGTGAAATCTTAACAGACAGACAGACAATAAATTTCGCAATTATAATATTAAAATAAGTTTGTTGATTATTTTAATCGCGTAAGTAACTTGAGTTAATAATAAAAAACTGATCGTTAAAAATATTATTGTCATTTTAAACCCCACTAATATTATACATGCGAAAGTATGAGACGATTTATCTTTACTTCATTTACAATAAGATTAGAAAAACTTACAAACTCTTTTTGCAGCTTATTCAACCGATTTTGAGTTCTATTCCCTACTGACAAGGATGGCGTTGAAAGCAAAATAATGTTTACAATAACAAATATATTCTGCATCTGTTTTTGTCATGTCACCTTAGTAATAGAGCTTTAAATCGTTTGAATAAACAGTAAATAGGGTGCGTTTAAATGTCTAATCTCATAATAAATGGAGTATATATATGTGCATGTTAACCTTTCACGCAAAAACTAATGAATAAATTATCGTTTATCACGCCCTCTGTTAGAAACTACCAAGTCCTTCTCCAGATTTCAATCTATATCCACACCAAATTTCATCAAAACCACACACCGTTTTACCGTGAAATACAGACAGACAAACTTTCTTTCGGATTTATAATATTAAGGGCAAAACTCTGCCGTCATAAGACAAAAAACCCTAACTGCCATTTTTTTTTTCGTTATAGACTTAAGTACATATTTGGATACATGAAAAAAATTGGATACGAATATGTATTTAACTCAATATATTAAAAAAACCTTTTTTTGTGTATGGCATCTCGCAGGTCAACCTAGAAGGTTGTCGACTGCTTAACCGGGCTTGCCTGTGAAGTGCCTTAAATGAATTTAGGGCCTCCAGCCAGGGCTTAACTTACAAAAAATGTTAGTTACGGCCGTTTTTCCTATGACGGGAGTGTGTATAGGAACCGAAAATTAAAAGGTATAAAGGGCTGCAAATAAATCCCTCCCCCTCACTATAAAAGTCTTTGCAAAAATATAAACAACAGCTATTATATTATTATAATATATATTATGTATATATAATACCATATATCTATTATACTAGCGTTAGATTGTCAATAGAGTCAGTAGGGCGAGACCAAAGTACACTAGTGTGCGTGTAACGTGCATTTTCTTTCCTAGATGAATTACAACCAGGTACTGCACACGTAACCATAATTGTTTGAGTCAATTAACACCAAATTTACACTTGTAAACGCGAGATTAAATAAAAATAAGCGGGATTTGTTTCGTTCACAACTGGTGTTAGGCCGATACACGAATGGTCTCGCCTATCTATCTCGCTCTGACACATGAGTGCCTATGTTATTTCTCTCTCGCATTGCCGATCTAACGCTAGTATAATAAATCTATGTACAATATAAATATCTATAAAACTGCTATCTAAAATCATTATAGACAATAATAATTAATTATAATATATGATTTTATCATTTAATTATAAAAAGAACATGCTATGATTGCTCGCTGTTGTAGACGCACACGAACTAAAGATGCGTTGCCCGCGCTTCAAATGGCAACATGAAATGAAGGCAATTGACCTAATTCCACTGACCAGCTTGACCAATAAGCTTGCAGCAATCAATCTCAACGTAAGTAACGATGTATAGTCATCTCTCTCTAACAAGTACACCGTACGAAGTCATTTATTTTCTTTCCCTTTCTTCACGGGATAAGTATTAATATAGCCTATCCCAGTATTGACGCTGTTTTTGTGAGCTGTGTTAAGGAATGACGAGTCTATTATTATTATAATACGTCATTGATTACCAGTGATCGGGGTAGGTGGATTGATTTTACGTACTTGCATCATGAATAGTCATAGAAATCATAACATGGATATGCCTTTTTTCCGGGATTTCATTTTGGTACTTCGGGATTAAATCAAATATTGTGAATGTAAAGATTTTTAAACTAATACATTTGAAATTTATAGAATGCGAACTATTATTAGTAGAATCCAATTTTACTTTTGCTACGTTTTTACTCTAGTTTAGGCATGACATAGTTTTTTTTTTTTAATAGAAGGCCGATCACATATTCTATTAAAAAGACAGCAAAAGGGTTAAACATTTCTTTTATATTACATATTTTATTATTTTATTTTACATATTGATAAATTCTTCATCCTACACAAAACAATATTTGAATTTCCTAAAAAAACTTAATTATTACAAAATCCCAGAATCCCGGAGGCATATCCATATTAATATATATGTGCCAGTTCATTGACCCCAAATCAATCTACCTACTCCGAACTCTGTTGATTACATACACATCTGTGAACTAAAGTTACATCCCAAAAAAAAATAAGTTACTAAAAAGAAAACATTGTTTATTTTAGCGTAATTTTTGCTATATATATTGAATATATATTTTCTGTCGGTTTACTTGTAGGTAAGTCTATGTGTCCGTGTGCGATGCCGCGGCAGGCGCAGGCCGGCTCAGCTGTCGGGCGCTCCGCCCGCGCGGGGGGCTGCGGGCTTGCGCCTGTGGTGTGCGCTGTCCAGGTGTAGCAAGCAGCCTACAGCACCGAAATACCTGGACACAAAGAAAATTATATCTTTAATAATTAATATCTTTGAAAAATTCACACAGCGCCATCTAGCTCCAAAGTAAGCAACTAATATGCTTGTTATGGGTGCTAGCTAACGGATATACTACTTATATAATTTTTAAATATGTACAAACATATTATACATAGTAACACAGCCTTGTCACAGAAATTAAAATTCATCATTTCAATTTCTGTCCGGCCGGAAATCGAACTCGGGATCTCTTGCGTGGTATTCCGGCAAAATAGATTATCATAATCAAAAAACTAACGTTTAGCGTAATGGCTTAGTAATTGGCTGTTGCGCTGCGTGTCGCGGGTTCGATTCCCGCACGGGACTACTAAAATTGTTCTATATCTGGGTGTTTGTACATGTGTAATATATACTTA
Organism: Pyrrhia umbra; assembly: GCA_963891755.1. Taxonomy (NCBI): domain Eukaryota; kingdom Metazoa; phylum Arthropoda; class Insecta; order Lepidoptera; family Noctuidae; genus Pyrrhia; species Pyrrhia umbra. Next base: position 5,717,546 of record OY982947.1, on the reverse strand, counting down.
AAAAAATCCGATACACTGATGATCCATTAGCTGACGATTGAAAAGTCGTATCGAATTTTACAAACTCGTAAAACAAAAGTTTGTTAGTTTTGGTGGTAAAAATGTCCTAGAGCACATCCCTCGTTCATTCTGTCGGCATGTATAGGTGAGGATATAGTACTACTTACCCTTCGTGCTCTAAAAACAGAGCTTTGAGCGCCCCCCGTGACCAGTAGGACATGGCGTATGATAACAGCTTCATTGATAACGGGTTCACTCTTAGGAAGTTACCGCAGAACACAACCTGGGAATAAATACCAAATTAATTAATAACTATACTCCATTTACTATGAGATTAGACATTTAAACGCACCCTATTTACCGTTTGTTCAAACGATTTAAAGCTCTATTACTAAGGTGACAAGACAAAAACAGATGCAGAATATATTTGTTATTGTATTTTTTTTTTGCTTTCAGCGCCATCCTTATCAGTAGGGAATAGAACACAAAATCGGTTGAATCCGCCTTGAGCAAGCGTGAAGATCAATGCTCATGCCTTCTCTGTGTGAGAAGAGGCCTGTGCCCAGCAGTGGGACAGTATACAGGAAAAAAATTAACCAGTGCGTAAATTTTGACAATATAAACTTAAATACTTTTTAACTATATATAAATTAAAAAAAAAAGAATAAAACATAGAAATGTGTTCTATTACCGATACCGAATCACCAAAAACCAGTCTAACCCGGATGCAGCTGAGTACCAGTGTTTTACATGGAGCAACTGCCTATCTGACCTCCACAACCCAGTTACCGGGTAACATAATATCCCATGGTAAGACTGATTGTCACACTTTCTGGCTTCTGACTACCCGTAACGACTGTCAAAGATGTACAAATTACAACCGGGACCAACAGCTTAACGTGCTTTCCGAGGCACGGAGGAGTCTCGCTATGACAAAGATGGCCACCCATCCACGGGCAGACCGCGCCAAGCGCAGCTTAACCTTTGATCGGTCAAACCGTGCGGCTGTTACTTAGCCACGAGCTCCTATTTGCGCACTGGTGAAAAAATTTCCTGTATAGGCTGCTGATGATGCTAGCGAGTGCTCACCCTCTCGATGTTCTCGTTGGAAGCACAGAGTCGTGCGATGGAGCCGATGTTGTTGGTGATGGTGACGACGGTGGCCCGCGCCAGGTCGGCCCGGGACACGCGAGCGCGACGCTCTGCTGAGCACATCTGACCGAAGCTGGGGGAGAAACATCATCATCTATAGTCTATACTGATGGAGTTATTGAGACTTCTTATAGGCTCTTACTGGCCGTTGGGTTATAAGTAATCTGTCACATGATGACATCAACAGTGATTTGAAATGTGATGTCGTTCTAAAGTGTGTTCTTCAGTGATGTTGTAGGGACACAGTGCATTGTAAACTGAGACGTACTACTGACGCATGAGTTTAGCGTACAGGCGCGCGGTGGTATTAGAGCGGCGCAGCAGTCGTCTTCCCGCACCCATTCAATTAGGTCAAAATTAGTTTATAATTAATAACTATGTCATCTGGTACCAGTGTTCATGGCACTTATATTTGTGAATTTGTAATATAATTCCTCATGCCTCGATAGATGGCGTTGGCCTGTTTAAATTCGAGCTATGGTTTCGTTACATGGCGATGTATACATATTTCAATTGTATAAATTTTATTTAAATTAAAAATAACAGTTTTTTTTAATAGTATTTTTATAAAAAGTTGGTTTAAAGCTTAGTTTGTTACCTACTTACGTTAGTAGCACATTTATGTGACACCTGGACTTAGAAAACCACCTGCCAGATCACCACTACACTTTGTTCTGAAGACTGTACTGATACTACATCAACATCCACTATGTCACAACTTTCTGAGATCTTGTCTATACAAAAGAGTCTTGAAGAGAGTTTTAACAAGAAGATGAATGAACTTGGGGCACAAATCCAGAGTGCAGGCACCGCTAAAGATACTGTGGCTAAGGTAGCTGATGAGTTCCGGACCTTCAGAGAGCTCATCTACAACATGCTGGGCTTGCTCAGGAAACAGATTGATGAGTGTGTATTGCAGTTAGATGGAATAGAGACAAGGCACCGACGCAAGGCTTTAATTTTTCAAGGTATCCCTGAAGCAGACAAAGAGGATTGCTGTGCCGTTGTATTGCATGTTCTCAACAGTAACTTAGCACTCCGGAGTATAACTTCTTCCTCAATAAAAGTGGCTCACAGACTTGGCAGTCCCAGTACGGAACATGCACGACCAATTCTCGTCAAGTTTTCTTCGCTGGGTGTTAAATCTGAGGTATGGAGAGCGAAGGCAGGATTGAAGGGCACCAAAATATCTGTGAAGGAGTTTCTGACAAAGGTCAGGCAATCCATCTTTGCTAGGGCTCGGCAGTACTTCGGGATGAGAGCATGCTGGACACAGGACGGCGTTATCATCATCAAGGCCATGGATGGGAGCCGGCACAAGATTATCACATTACAGCAATTGAATCTGCTGCTGGTGAAGTTTCCAAAGACGCCTAATGATGCTTCCTCGACTCCAAGGGATTCTGTGTAAATAATAATACATGTTCAATCGTAGGAACTTGTATGAAGAACTAAAATTATCAGATCACAACAGGTATACTTACTTGCAACTTCAATTCCCGATCTCTATTTGAATCATTACTTAATTTATTTTGTCTTTCTACATATATTATCTATTACATTATTGATAACGATATTCATCCTGAACCGTCAATCTTATTGTTTTTGTACTTAATTATAAAATATTAATGTTGTTAAGTAGGTAGATACAAAGTTGTTGGTCATTAATAACATCAATGACATGTTACAATATGTATGTCAATGTCATCCATGCAGTTGTCAATTTTTTTTTTTTTTTTAAAGACGCGATTTTCTTGTTGTGGTCGATGCGTTCCGTAGATTGCTTACTTTTTATTTGTGTTCCGAAACCTCTTATTCAGATAGTGTATTATTATTACTTTTTACATTTACGTTGTAAAGATTTTTATTTATTTTTTCTCTTTAATCTTCTATTAAGCTTTTTCTCTTTATTTCCAATAATGTTATCGTGGTGTTAGCTGGCGGGTGAGGTTGAAATAAAAACAGCACACTCGTGTAATCTATTGACTTAGTTAAGTATATTTAGGTATAAAAATATTTATATTTTATATATTTATTTTATTTATGTATTCTGATAATGACAGCTTTTATTCTGCTAATGAATCTTCTGCTTCGTGTGATAATAGTTTTAGTTCTCTACCAGATACTCTTGGAGACACTTTGCGGTGTCAGTTTAATCAGGGTAATAATTTTTTTAACGTGTGTCACATTAACGCCCAAAGTGTTCCCAGTCACTACAGTGAACTTTACGAAACATTCATCAACAATAACGTGCATGCTATCTTGATCTCCGAGAGCTGGCTTAAGCCTAATCTTTTGTCTACCTCATATTCTCTTCCTGGTTTTGTTCTCATCCGTAATGATCGTCTTGGGAAGAGAGGGGGTGGGGTGGCAATTTACCTTCGTAGCGACTTTCAACACAAAGTTTTGGCAACTTCCTCTAGTACTTCTGCGACTGCTGAATATGTGTTTTTAGAGGTTTCTATAAAAGGGGTAAAGGTTGTTGTTGGCGTCGTATATTGCCCCCCCTCTGTAGACTACTTCACCGATTTTGAACTGGTATTAGAATCTTTGGGTTCAGAGTATACGCATTACGTCATCATGGGTGATTTTAATACTAACCTTCTTGTATCCGACTCCCCACGATCCCGTAAACTCCTAAACCTCGTTAATTCAGTCGGTATAAGTATCCTACCTCTTCAAGCTACGCATCACAGCTTAACTGGTGATGATACCTGGCTAGATCTTATCCTCACCTCGAACCCTTCCCTTGTCTCCTCTCATGGTCAATATACTGCTCCTGGCTTCTCTCATCATGATTTGATCTTCCTCTCCTATATCCTGAAACCTCCCAAACCCAAGCCTAAGGTTTTGCATAGGCGTTGTTTTGCGCGTATGGATGTGGAGAAGTTACACAAAGATGCCTCTAACGTTGACTGGAAACCCCTGATGGAAGCCGACACGGTTGATGAAAAAGTTTCCATTTTTAACTGTGAGTTAAACAGGTTGTTTGATGTCCATGCTCCTCTGAAGAAAGTAAAGCTGAAACGACTACCGGCGCCTTGGATGACGAGGTTAATTCAGATAGCGATGAGACGAAGGGACCGTGCGTTTCGGAAATACAAAAAATCCCGTACAGATGAGAACTGGGCACAATACAAAACTGCTAGGAATCGGTGTAATTTGATGATACGTAACGCTAAACGCCGCCATATACTTAATCATATCTCATCTTCTTCTTCTGCTGATATCTGGAAGTTTCTAGGAACTCTAGGTATTGGCAAAGCGCAGATTGTAGACCTTCCTAAGATAATTAATTTAGACGACTTGAATAGTCATTTCTCCACTGTATCTGTTTTAGATCGGTTAATCAAATTGGATACTATTAAGTATATATCTGGTCTATTGCGTCCCACTATTAAGCCTTTCAGTTTTTTACCAATCAATGAGGAAGAGATCAAAAAGATAATCCTTTCGATTAAATCAAAAGCGGTAGGTTGCGACAACATTAGTCGCGATATGATTGTCACCGTTTTGGGCCAAATTCTCCCTATTATAACCCACATTATAAACTTCTCCTTTTACTCTGGTACGTTCCCCGCACTGTGGCGAAAAGCCTATGTGCTTCCTCTACCTAAGATTCCTACTCCTACCCTTCCCAGTCACTTTCGTCCAATCTCCATTTTGCCTTTTTTATCAAAAGTGCTTGAAGCTTGTGCTCATAAGCAGTTCACTCACTTCATTCACCAAAATAAGCTTATCAGCCCTTTCCAATCTGGATTTAGGCCTGGTCATAGCACAAGCTCTGCCCTCCTTAAAGTGACTGGCGATATTAGAGCAGGCATGGAGGAGACCAAGCTTACAGTGTTGGTGTTGATTGATTTCTCGAATGCGTTCAATACCGTCAGTCACGAAATCCTGTTATCCATCCTTTCCTATCTCATGGTCTCTTCCCAGGCGATAGATTGGTTTACTTCTTACCTTCAGGATCGCCAGCAGTCAGTACGAGTTGATGATGTGTCATCAAACTGGTGTAAACTGGATGCTGGCGTACCACAAGGCGGTATTCTTTCACCACTCTTGTTTTCAATATTTATAAATCTCCTAACTCCTGAACTTCAGTGTTCGTATCATCTTTATGCTGATGACTTACAGTTATACCGGCACTCAAGCGTCGAAGACTTACCTGCTACGATCGATAGAGTAAATTTTGACTTAGCCGTGTTAAAGAGTTGGTCTGACAGATTTGGAGTCACGGTAAACCCGGGAAAGTGCCAGGCCATAATAGTTGGGAGTTCTCGGAACTTATGCAGAGTGGACATCATCAACTTGCCTCCGGTACAATTTAATGGAATGAATATACCATTTAACTCCGATGTGAAAAACCTTGGGCTGCACATTGATTGCTCTTTTAATTGGCAAACACACATCGCAACTGTCAGTCAAAAGGTTACGGGGATGCTGCGCTACCTTTATCGGTTGAAAAACCTTCTCCCGTCCAACGTAAAAGCGATGCTTGTGCGAACCTTGATCTTTCCCATAATCGACTATGGTGATGTTTGCTACTATGACCTGAATGCAGATCTACTCAATAAACTTGACCGCCTTCTCAATAATTGCATTCGATTCGTTTTTAATCTCCGCAAGTACGATCATGTGTCTTTTTATCGAGATCAACTTAAATGGTTACCGATAAGACAAAGACGAGAGATGAGAGCATTAACTACACTATTTTCTATTCTTTATACTCCTACGTCACCTTCTTACTTAACACCTCACTTCCAATATTTAAGTTCCCAACATGATCGAAATCTGCGTTCCTCAAACAATCGTCTCCTCCATTGCCCTTCTCACCGCACTGACTTTCTTCACTCTTCTTTTTTTATCAAATCTATTCTTTTATGGAACAAGTTGCCCTTGGAAATCAGGATGGCAAATAGCCGTTATACTTTTAAAGTGAAACTTCGTGAGCATATTCACAGGTCATTAGCAGAATTGACACAGCAGTAATTTATTAGTTTTCTTTTAGCTGTATAATATGTATGTATAGTATATATAAATATATGTATAGTATATATATATATATAGAGAGATAGTTAATATATATATAATTTATATGACATATTTATGTTAGAAAATTTATTTTAGTACTCATATTGAGCACCTGCCAATGTCTATTTCTCCACCACCCAAAGGTAGACTGGTAGAGAACGCCTAAGGCGTTAAGTCCGCCATTGTACATAATGTTTGATGTGCAAAAAGTATTATAAATAAAAAAAATAAAAAATATAAATAAAATGTATAAGGGGCCACGATATTATATTATTAAATGTCTACGTTCTGAGTACGTGGTGTTGTTTTATTGCTATAAAACTATCACGACTCGTCGACAAAAAGGGCTAAGCAGTCTTCATTGACAACCAGTAAAGTAAATATATATTACCCGTCATGTGTCTCTCATTGAAGAGTATTCAGCAACTAATTACCCTACTCCCACAATATAAACTAACTAATTTACCTCCTGCAATTAAGCACTATGCTATAGCATTTCCAATCTATACATATAAAATGCTTTGTCCTGAATGACTGACGGATCAAAGCACAGCCTAAACCGCTGATCGTAGAGACCTGAAACTTGGAGGGTGTGTTCGTTGTATGACGTAGGCATTCGATAAGCAAGGATTTTTAGAAATTCTATCCCTGGGTGTATCTTCAATATTTTGCTGTTTGGTTTCCGAATCGTCATTACCCTCATCACCGAGTGTCGTTTAAATTGTATAATTTACAAGCTTAAAATTACTATGTTAAATAATTAAATAGATATAGCCTCTTAAAGTGGGTAAATATTGAATTTTATACGACTGGTAATGATGAAATTCGTGTGAGGAAGCGAACAGCGTCGAAAAACCAACCGCACATTTTTGAAGAATCACCCCGCTAAGGGTGTTAAGAGAGGCAAAGTTAGTATGAAACTGTGACATTTTTTATTTGAATTCGAATTTAATTTTCCGGCCTCGTACAGGTAGACTAACTTGTCAGTCTTTAATTTTTACTCATTGTTTAATTTGTGTGCGTGAACTGAAATAAATGTTTTTTTAATCTTTCATAATATTAGCAAGGATTATCGAGGAACACGAGTTAATTAGGGAAAAGGCTAGGCAAATGAAGATTGGAATCATCATTCAAACAATCTCTTCAGCATCATACATCAATACAGACGTTTTTTAAAGGAAAAGGCTAGTCAAATAAAGATACCTTACCTGCTAGCCACCAGATCCCCTGGCAGACCGAACCTAGCGTAGTCTCCGCCGTAGATATCCCGCACCAGCTTATCGACAGTAGTGTTGTCCCCTGATGCTGCTAAGGCTATAGCTTCCTCGAAGCTGCTGCAGCCGGTCAGCAAGCAGCAGAGCCCGAGGAATGTGCCCCCACCAAGACTGAGGAGAAAAATATCATATATACTCCATCTATACTAATATTATATAGAGGTAAAGTTTATGAGGTGGTAGGGGTTAATCTCTCCGGGGGGTTCGAAAGAGATACCGCGCCCCCGGAATACAAAGGGCTGAGGAAGGAACATGGATGGGTTTTAGTCAGTAAGAGTCTGACAGTCCCTCCAGCCCACGGCGGAAGGGGTCACATTTAATGATTTCCCATCCGAAAAAAAAGGTGGAGTAATCTCTGGATCTACGAAACAGATTTAGATAAAATTTGGTACAGAGATAGAGGGAACCCTGGAGAAGGTTATAGATACTTACTTTTTATCCGGGTACGTGAAATTCTTCCCTCGGGACGTGATTTGAAATAAGATAAGAAATTCGACCCTATTTACAGTTTATTCAAACGATTTTGAGCTCTATTATCAAGGTGACAAGATAAAAACAGATGCAGAATATATTTTGCTATTGTAAACATAATTTTGTTTTTAACACCATCCTTATCTGTACGGAATAGAACTCAAAATCGATTGAATAAGCTACAATTAGTTTGGATGAAAAGGAACCCTTATAGTTTGGCCATGTCCGTCCGTCTGTCTGTGTGTCTGCTTGTCCGTCAGTCTGTCTGTCCGTCCGTCCGATCTCAGCTCAGAGATTCTTGGTACTAGAAAGCTAAAATTAAGTACAGATATGTATATTAATCACGCAGAAAACGTGGTAAAATAAAACTACAAAAAAAAAGTACCCTCTAATCTATCGATCCCCACGGCTGTTACTTATCTACGAGCTAAGTCTACGTCACGGTGATAGTAGCCGGCACGTAACTTCGCCAGAATTGTAAGTAGTTTTTCTCTTTTCTCTAACTATCTTCTACATATAAATGTTTGAAAGTAAATTAATACAATAGACGATAGTGTAATGACAAGCATTGAAATATATATGTTATCTATATGTATTATACTAGCTTCCTGCCAGCGGCTTCGCCCGCGTGAGTTAAAAAATGACTGAGTTTAATACAAAATTTGCCCCCCTTTTTCACCCCCTTAGGGGTAGAATTTATCAAAATCCTTTCTTAGCGTATGCCTACGTCATAACATCTACCTGCATGCCAAATTTCAGCCCGATCCCTCCAGTGGTTTGGGCTGTGCGTTGATAGATCACTATGTCAGTCAGTCAGTCAGTCACCTTTGAGTTTTATATATATTTAGACTAGCTGCCCCGCGCGACTTCGTTCGCATGATATGCAAACTCTACCCTACTCTTACCTATCATATGTCCGTCTCCTGGTTCTAAGCTGCCTCCCCTCCAATTTTCTGCCAAATCGGTTCAGCCGTTCTCGAGTGGTGTAATTAACACGACTTTCTTTTATATATATAGATTAGATCTATAAGTTATTCGCCGGCCACTATTCCTATCTGTCAGTTACCTGGTCCCGCTGACGCGGTAGTAGTCGTCGGGCGCATTCACCACCAGCACGGAGACTCCGCTGCCGATGTTCACCAGTAAGAATGGGTACGGGTCGGAGAAGTCGAACGGTTTGCGAACGTAGACGCTTAGGGCTGCCTCGGAGTAAGGCGGCTGGAATGGAAAAAGACCATTTTTCAACCGGTTTCACTAAACAAATATCGATGGTCTACAAGACTAATGTGCTATCTACAAATTTGGATAAGTGCGATCGGTAGAGCATGCTCGTGCTCAAGTGTTACATTATCAAAATTTTGTAGTTAGCACTTTTGTCTTCTAGACCATCGATATGCGGTTACTTATACGTGAAACGGAGGATAGAATTGAATAATTTTATGTTTTTCGTTTAAATATTTATGATATATGTTTACTTAGGCCCAAGTGCACCGACAAGATAACAGTCCGATTAAATTAAAACAGTTGTTTACCATAAATTCAAATTTCCAACTTTTGATGGGTAACGTATTATTTGAGATTTTTTATTCCTGAAACGATCACAGACGTCAATATGAAAATTGCAGCTTCCTGGTTTAGAAAACCTTTTCATTTAACGGGCCGTTTACGAAACCTTCACTCGGTGAACTTGGCCCTTAATTATTATCTATTTATTGTTATCATAAAACATATTAAAAGTATGCTAATTATTGATATCATGTTTTGTGATATTCGTTAAAGTGTAAAGGAAAAATATCGTGCAACCTGATGTAATAATTTATAATAGATTTATTCATTTAAAAACATATTTTAATAGGGAATATACATATGATTCTAGACAGGATCTTGTTGGCTGTCATTTGTAGATATTTGCCAGTTATTAAGTATAAGGCATTTTGTTAATTTCAAATAGATCTTTGCAGGCTCGTATAAAAAGTCACACTAGTGGCACGGGTAGTCAGAGGCCAGAAAGTCTGACAACCAGTCTTACTAAGGAGCATCGTGTTACCTGGTAACTGGGTTGTGGAGGTCAGATAGACAGTCGCTCCAAGTGCTCCCGGCTGTCATTTGTAGATCTTTGACAGTCGTTTCGGGTAGACAGTAGCCAGAGAGTCTGACAACATCTAGCTAGAGGTTATCGTGTTACCCGCTAACTGGGTTGTTGAGCTGGTACTCAGCTGCATATGATTAAACTGGTATGCGACCTAAACACAGTTAGGGAAACGGCTAGGCAGATGATGAGTGTACTGACCGAGTCGCTGACGTGCGTGTGGACCGCCTGCTCGTCTGGCGGCGCCCAATAGTAGCACTCCTGAGAGTTCATCCCGTCCACGAACAGCACGCCCGCTATCAAAGCGTCGAGCTCGTCCATTTTTGATAGGCGCATGTTTACTTCCTGTAAAACACATCGTTACTAAGAAACTCTGTTTGTCCATTTGTCTGTGTGTATGTAACGCTTTTACGAGAAAACGGATGAACCGATTGAGGTGGAATTTGGTATGGAAATAGACTGAAGTTTGGGGTACGATATAGGGTTGTTTTTGAGTGAAACTTATTTAAAACATATTTTCTGTTATACGTATGTCACTGAACTGTTTTTTTTAAACCCGGTAGGTGTCGCTGCGATCGAATTAGGATAACCTCTAACGGAACTTGTACATCTATACATATAAAATGCTTTGTCCTGAATGACTGACGGATCAACGCACAGCCTAAACCGCTGATCGTAGACACCTGAAACTTGGAGGGTGTGTTCTTTGTATGACGTAGGCATCCGATAAGAAAAGATTTTCCGAAATTCTACCTTTATGTGGGTGAAAAAGGGGGGCAAAGTTAATATGAAACTCTGTCGTTTTTTTATTTGAATTCGTATAGGGGCGGTCGAAGCTAGCGGAAAGCTAGTACCTTAATAAAATCCTCTTCAAATTTGTAGGCGCCGCCGCCGGTCGCGTATATAGTGTTGACAAGGTCGGCCATGCCCTTGGAGCGGGCCAGCTGTAGGAAGGCACCAACTTCTGACGTCGGGAACCGGATGAAATGGAGGGTACCTCGCCGACCACGAATTGTGACGTTGTCCATCTGCAAATAGAAAGAAAGAAAAATTTCACTCGAACAAGGACGCACTCAAAAAATATATTAAACAAAAAAAACATGAAAACTGAGAGAGGAAAAAAAACGGGTCAAGTGCAAGTCGGACTCGTGCACCGAGGGTTCCGACCTTTGGAAAGAATATTTTAAGCAATAAAGTCGCAATAATCTTGTTTTTTCCGACCGCATAATTCAGTTTGTTTATACAACGTGTAAAAAAAATAAGCATAAAAATTTAAGCGGGCTACACATTCGGTGATAACAAATCTTTTACGCCGTATTAGGAACTGGAAATCTTATGGGGTCTTATAGTTTTAGAACAAAAAGAAGTAACAGTTTTTGTTAAAAAAAATAAGTTACAGCCCTAAAAATTGGTTAATAAACTCAAATTTGAAGATCAATAATGCCGAGTTCGCAAATAAGTTACCCCTTATTTTCTACCTATTCGTCAACTAGCCTAATAAGCCTATTAAAATTTTGTGAAAAAAAAATATGAAAAAAAAGGTAACAGATTTAATAATAAGATTTTGTCAGTAGCATCTATACTTGATATATGTACATAACCTTAAATATTATTGCTTATTTTTTTTACACGTTGTAGAGGAAAACTGCTGATTAATTATTTCAGATTGTTCCCTTCTCAAACTTTGGAGATAAGAGGGTGGATGGTGCGTAATATTTTTAGGCCATCTCCCCTACCCTTGTGGAGGTCAGATAGGCAGTCGCCCCATGTAAAACACTGGTACTGAGAGAGTCTGACAACATCTAGCTAGAGGTTATCGTGTTACCCGCTAACTGGGTTGTTGAGCTGGTACTCAGCTGCATATGATTAAACTGGCAGCCGACCCCAACATAGTTGGGAAAAGGCTAGGCAGAACGAAGAAAAGGGTCCACCTACCTGCAAATGAACATCCCGTCTCCCGGTCTTGCCGTAAGCCGAGTTCCTGGTGAGGTACCTCCTAATATTCTTGAGGACTTCCGTCTCCTTGTCCAGCTCGCGCCTGTTCGTCTCCCGGGGCTCGAAGTACACCAGCTTCGTGAGGGTACCACCGATGTCCATGCCGAACCATGGCATCGCTAGGAACAGGTATATTCTTATCATCATCAGCCCACAGTTTGGTAAAGGGCTCATACAGAGAAGGCATGAGCATTGATCACCACGCTTGCTCAAGGTGGATTGGTGATTTCAGACTTTTTAGTTCAGGTTTCCTCACGATGTTTTCCTTCACCGTTAGACAGTGGCTTAAGAAAAGTCTCATTGGTACCTGCCAGGTTTCGAACATGCACACTCGTACATGAGATGCAGGTGCCTTAAGCACTAGGCCACCACGACATATCATACTAATATTAATATAAACTTGGGAGTGTGCCAAATTTCAGACAGACGGACAGACGAAATGAAACCATAAGGCTTCCTTTTTAGAATTTTGGGTCGAAATCCTTAAAATACACGCATATTCCCCACTAGCTGTTCCACGGTTTCGCTCGCGCCGCGTCTTAATGGATATACTTAACATACGTGTATGAAAACTACCCTAACAGCCAGCACCAGAAAAATATGCGGTTACTTATACGTGAAACGGAAGAACTGTCATTCAAGATCTGTCAAAATGGTGGATAAAATTAAATAATTTTGTTATTATTTTATGTTTTTCGTGTAAATATGTATTATATATGTTTACTTAATTATTATATCTATGTATTGATAACATAAAAAAAAAACATTAAAAGAATGCTAATTATTGATATCAAGTTTATTTATAAAACTATAAATGAAAATGAAAGAAAAAAAATTTTTTTTCTTTCTTTCTGATAAAAATTTTAGTGCAACCGGCTGTAAGTCCTTCCCTAGGGTACAAGCTATCCCCAAATTTCATCTAAATCGGATCAGTGATTTAAGCGTGAAGAGGTAAAAAACAGTCACATTCGTATTAATAAAACTACAGGGCACGTCTACTTACGGGGGGCATCGTTATCTGGCGGGGTGGGAGGAGCTTCCTCCATCTTGACACAGTTCTCTTTGCTCATCGGGGACGCGTAAGGGCTGCGTCTTGCTCGGTTTAATAGTTTACTCCTGAAATATAAACAGACAGACATACAGGAGATATTTCCGTCAGTCGAGACTGGTCAGCTTCTAACTGCCAGTTAAATTAGTTTATCTATCACTTTTGCTGTTTTAGTACCTATTATTTTTAAACTTTTGGAGGAGCTCGTGGCTAAGTAACAGCCGCACGGGTCGACCCATCATAGGTTAAGCTGCGCTTGGCGCAGCCGGTCCGTGGATGGGTGACCATCTTTGTCATAGCGAGACTCCTCCGTGCCTCGGAAAGCACGTTAAGCCGTTGGTCCCGGCTGTCATTTGTAGATCTTTGACAGTCGTTACGGGTAGTCAGAAGCCGGATAGTCTGACAACCAGTCTTACCAAGGGGTACCGTGTTACCCGGTAACTGGGTTGTGGAGGTCAGATAGGCAGTTGCTCCATGTAAAATACTGGTACTCAGCTGCATCCGGTTTGAGATATTTGGTAAAAGGCTAGGCAGATAGTTACCTGGCTAAAGTCCGTGGTAAGGCAGGTAGCGGCGTGGAGCGGCGCTGCCGGCCGCACGCCGCGAGACAGCCCTCACACCGGTGCAAGCGCATCTGTAACAACAACACGTCACCATTTATTTACAACTAGCTTCTGCCAGCGACTTTGTCCGCGTGGAATAGTGGTGCTCCGCTCCTATTGGTCTTAGCGTGATGATATACAGCCTATAGCCTTCCTCGATAAATGGACTATCTAACACTGAAAGATTTTTTCCAATCGGACCAGTGGTTCATGAGATTAGCGAGTTTAAACAAAATGACAACATTTCCCTTCGCTGCTCTGCTCCTATTGATTGTAGCGTGATGAAAAGTATACTATAACCAGCTCAGGAGTATGACAAATAATTGTACCAAGTTTCGTTAAAATCCGTCGAGTAGTTTTTGTTTCTACAGAGTTTATACAGACAGACAGACAAAAATTTTACTGATTGCATTTTTGGCATCAGTATCGATCCCTAATCACCCCCTGATAGTTATTTTGGAAATATATTTCATGTACAGAATTGACCTCTCTACAGATTTATTATAAGTATAGATATATAACAATACATAGGAAGTACCTGGCTAAGTAACAGCCGCACGGTCGATCGATCATAAAGTTAAGTTACGCTTGGCGCGGTCGGTGACCGACCATCTATTACATAGCGAGACTCCTCCGTGCCTCGGAGAGCACGTTAAGCTGTTGGTCCCGGCTGTCATTTATAGATCTTTGACTGTCGTTACGGGTAGTCAGAAGCCAGAAAGTCTGACAACCAGTCTTACCAAGGGGGTATCGTTTGTCTCTGTCATTTTTAATTTGAAATTCGTAAAAAGCACGCGGGCGAAGATGGTTTCTTCAAACCTAACAGACAGACATGACTGTGTTGCTGGGGAGTTTGTTGCGCCTCTTCTTGTTCCCAGCAACAACACATAGGAAGTGGTGAAGGGTGGGCGTTTTGGGGGCTGTCTTTTGTAAATTTGACGTTCGAAAAGTGCTGATTTGTAACGTAATTTGAAAAAAAATATGGAGATTGTTTTGATTTTACTTTTAGATTTTAGATATCATATCCTTTTACCGTTGTTGAGCGAAACACCCGCGATCCCATGCACTACCCACCTTATTTTCGAAAACTTTCTCCAATCTCTCAATAAAACAAAAACATAACAGAACCACTCTGATCAAAATCTACAACTTATTTATAATAAATATATTATTACGTATTATTTAAAATACTTCATCATATCAGCGCTAAAATTAATGTTTGGTTATAAAGATAAAATAGATTTAAAGATTCCGATCAATAAAACTAAAGTCCACATTATATAATTTACTAGCTTTCCGCCAGCGACTTCGCCCGCGTAGGCTATGCGAATTCAAAATAAAAATGACAGTGTTTCATACAAACTTTACCCCCTTTTTCACCCCCTTAGGGATAGAATTTCGGAAAATCCTTTCTTATCGGATGCCTAAGTCATATAAAGAACACACCCTCCAAGTTTCAGGTCTCTACGATCAGCGGTTTAGGCTGTGCGTTGATCCTTCAGTCATTCAGGACAAAGCATTTTTAACCCTCGACGCAAAAAGTGGGGTGTTATAAGTTTGACGTTATGTCTGTCTGTCTGGATATGTGTGTATCTGTCTGTAGCATCGTAGCTCTCAAACGATGGACCGATTTCGATGCATTTTTTGTTTCATTTGAATGCCAGTTTCCTTGCTGTGATTCTTAGCTCTGTTTGGTTAATATCGGTCCAGCAGTGTATGAGTATCAGCTCTTTTCCAAAATGATGAAAGGCATTTTTGCGGAGGGTATTTTTAATTAAATTTTTGATTTAATTTGTTCTTGAATATGTATAGATTTATCAATGAGGCCGTTAAGACACAAGAATAGAAGGATAGAATTTGGTACGGAGATGGGAAACCTTTTTTTTCGGGTGGAAAATCATCCAAAGGCGCCTCCCGCTTGCCGTTAGTGTCAGACTCTTACTGACTAAAACCCATCCATGTTCCTTCCTCAGCCCTTTGTATTCCGGGGGCGCGGTAACTGTTTCGAACGTCCCGCAGCCCCGGCAAGCTATGGCTCCGTCACTTTTGCTGACAGCTCTTTGAGGCGCGCGTGGAACACGAACGCGCCGTCGACACGGGTCTGGTCCTTGCCGGACGGTGAGCTACCCATAGCTTACAGTCCGATGGCCCGCGATGGGTTGGACGGGTTGGACCCTGGAGGTGGTAGTAGTCTACTTTTTACCCGGGTATGTCAGGGGCGTATTTACCATAGCGCCAAGGGGGCCATGGCGCGGGGCGGCAGGCTGCGAGGGGCGGCGAGGCCCCTCTCAGCCTTCTCTGGGCGCCTTTTATTGTAAAGCTTACTTCAAAACTACTACTACTACTTTTTCAAGCTTGATAAAAAATATTATCATATTTTAATTTATATTTAAATTAACACCTCTAATGAAATGTAATCATCCTATCATATCAGCCTAATTATTGTGATCCTAAAAAAATATTCTTTTAACATTTTGTTTATCTCCAACTAACTTACTTTCTTTCTAACTTAGTTCTTAAGATTATCATGCAACAAACAAAAACAACTCAAAAGTGAAAAAAAAAACGCTTTTGCAAAAATAAAATCGACAACAACAAATTGAAAAATTACTAATAGGTTCTAAAAGTTGGTGTCTCCAATAGCTATTGTTTTGTGTATTTTCGCCACCAACTTCTAGCACGACTGCACGATGCATTAGTTAGTTTTTAATAAAAAAAAATATGTTTCACTTTTTGTCAATGGGGCGGCAAACCTATCTGGCCCGGGGCGCTAAATTCTTAAATACGCCTCTGGGGTACGTTAAGTAGACGCGACGACGCGAGGAACACCTAGTTAAGAAGTACAATGACCTTAGTTAACACAATAACTTATTTGCCTTATACAATGTTAAAACAATTGATAAAAGGTCAATGACCTATGAGTGTCGTGGTGGATTGTGGGTACTTTCGTGTACTATCTAAGGGCCAAGTTCACCAACCGCTGGTTTCGTAATCAGTCCGTTAAACTAAAAGGAAATTATCTAACCAACAACCTGGAATTTTCGTGTTACCCGCTTCTAGTTCAACCCTGGTTTGGTAATCGACCGTTTCAGGAATAAAAATCTCGAAAAATACGTTACATATCGAAAGTTAGAAGTTTGAATTTATGGTAAACAGGTGATTTAAGTTAATCGGACCGTTATCTTGTCGGTGAACTTGGGCCTAAGTGTATCTTAGACACCACTGGCTAACGGTGAAGTCAGTCCGCGATTGACTAGTGACTAGGAACTAGGGACGCGGGTGGAACCGAAACCTTCAGTACGCGAGTCCGACTCGCACTTCGTAACAGCACAACGTACTTAGTAACAACCGAACGGTTCGACCGATCAAAGGTTAAGCTGCGCTTGGCGCGGTCGGCCCGTGGATGGGTGACCATCTATGTCATAGCGAGACTCCTCCGTGCCTCGGAAAGCACGATAAGCCGTTGGACCCGGCTGTCATTTGTAGATCTTTAACAGTCGTTACGGGTAGTCAGAAGCCAGAGAGTCTGACAACCAGTCTTACCAAGAGGTACCGTGTTACCCGGTAACTGTTGTGTAGGTCAGATAGGCAGTCGCTCCATGTAAAACACTGGTACTCAGCTGCATCCGGTTTAGACTGGAAGCCGACCCCAGCATAGTTGGGAAAAGGTTAGGCAGATGATATAAGATTAGACATTGATAAAGATGCTTGGAGCTGTCAACATTTTTAACCACTCCAAAAAAGAAGGTTATCAATTTGACTGAATACATTGAAGGTAGGAATTTCCCGCGGTTTCATCCGCATCCCAAGCGAACTTCATCGCGCACCCGGATCAAAAGTAGACTATAACCTTCTCAAGGGTCCCCTCTACCACTGTATTAAAAATTATCTAAATCGGTTCGAAAAGAGATCGATTACCAAGTTTTCATAATTCATTTATTTGTTTTGCGAATATGGGTACATGGAGAGTTGTTGAGGTTGTACCCCCCCCCCTTTTTTTCCGATGGGAAATCATCAAATGACCGCTCCCGCCGTGGGTGGGGCGAGTGGGAGTGTCAGACTCTTACTGACAAAAACCCATCCATGTTCCGCCCTTTATATTCCGGGGGCGCGGTATCTCTTTCGAACGTCCCGCAGCCCCGGAGCTTGTACCCCCCCTACAACCTCATAAACACACAAACTTTACCTCTTTATAATATGTATTAGTTTAGATGTGTTCACCCCGGAGTGGGTCGTTCGAAAGAGTTACCGCGCTCCCGGAATGCAAAGGGCTGAGGAAGGAACATGGATGGTCTTACAAACGGTCTAACTTTAAAAGCCCGATTAATCTGCTGCCTAGCAACGAATTACCAAAAATGTCACTCAAAAAAGCTGTTTAGCGTTAATCCGAACTTCAGTTAGTAGCTTAATCCTGTATTACGACGTTAAGTAAGGATTAGGTGAGAAATGGTTAAACCTCAGATTACAGGTTTTTTATAAGTGAGACGATTAGAGATTAGAGTCTGACACTCCCTTCCACCCCACCCACGGCGGGATCATTTGATGATTTTCCATCCAAAAAAAAATAACCAAATTACATACAAATCCGTTTGGCAGTTTTTGCGTGAAAGAAAGAAAGAAAAAATGTTTATTTGTCGCAGACAACACGTGCATATTTACAAACAGTAGGTAGGTGAGGAAAAAAAAACAGATAATAAAATGGAATAAAAACAACAACATTAATAAATTATTAATTAATTATTGGCACGTTCTGATTGCGACAAGCAGTAAACCACTCAGCATGATGCTGTGCTGTGGGGAGCCACAACACAGCGCTGATTTTCAGTGGTCAACTTGGAATGACGTACGAACATCAAATCAGCTATTTCAATAATTCTATAATTACAATTAATGACAAAAAATAACAACAGACAACTTATACCTATAACTTGAAAAGAACATGCAATTTATTAAAAAAAATAATACCATTAAGTTTTGTCTCGAAATGAAAAGAAAAAGTATAGTAAGTTTGAAAGAGTAACATACATACATACGTCCTCACAAACAGTCGAATTTATGATATTAGTAGAGATTCTTGCATCAAATTCAATACTGATAACTACAGGTGTGGTACCACCTGATAAGGTTTGAAAACTGATAATTTCGTTCGGAATTCCTGTCCCACTTATCGCTACAATACTAACAACAAAAGAAACTAATGTCTGTTTGTTTGTTGAACACATCGTGAGGAAACCTCTGGACTAAAAAGTCTGAAATCGCCATTCCGCCTTGAGCACACGTGGTGATTAATGCTCATGCCTTCTCTGTGTGAGAAGAGGATTATGTCCAGCAGTGGGATAGTAAATAGGCTTCGAAATATAGTACTATAGTCTCTACTAATTGATTTTACGAAAAATGTAAACAAAGTCGTAAGTAACCTACTTTGTTCTAATTCCGCCACAGAAATTAACAAAATGACGTAAGGATGGCGCATTTATGTCAATTTCATGCTCTAAACATCATCATTCATCATTTAAGGCCATTTTTAGGGTTCCGTACCTCAAAAGGAAAAAACGGAACCCTTATAGGATCACTTTGTTGTCCGTCTGTCCGTCCGTCCGTCCGTCTGTCAAGACCCTTTTTCTCAGGAACGCGTGGAGGTATGAAGCTGAAATTTATATCAATTACTCAGGTCTACTGTCCCTTGAAGCTGTGAAAAAATCAAACTTCTAAGCCAACGCAATCAAAAGATACAGCCGTTTATGCCGCAAATTTTCGACACTTGCAAGGGAATCAAAACCTACAGGGTGCTTCCCGTGAACTCAGAATCTTGAAATTTGGTACGAAGCAACGTCTTATAGCATAGATAAAGGAAAAATTACGAAAACCATAAATTTTTAGTTACATCACATAATATATATATTTTTAATAATTTTAACCTTACTACCCATTTCCTCATAAACGCGTAGAGGTATTAAATTGAAATTTAATACCTCTACGCGTTTGTCGTAATGAACGAACTTTGTAAACCTTGCAGGTTTGTACGGAACCCTCGGTGCGCGAGTCCGACTCGCACTTGGCCGGTTTTTTTTATATCTATGCCGAAAAATTTGAACAAAATAGGTGATGACTTTGCTTTCCGAGGCACGGAGGAGTCTCGGTATCACATAGATGGTCACCCATCCACGGATCTACCGCGCCAAGCGTAGCTTAACTTTAAATGCTGATGCTAAAAAAGCTGATGCACGCGTCATGTTCGTGAACGGGCGCTGTCAGTCGGGACTGGTCATCTCGAAATTGCCATAATTTGCATTTTAAGTTGTACTTTAATAACATTAGATACGATTCAGATAACCTGTACATTGTTCTCACATCTTTTTTATACCAAATGTAAAACAAATATTGTAAACTAACATGTTGAAAAAGAGTAACCATGGAGTTTCTTGCTCGTTCTTCTGCATAGGAATCTACGCTTTGGAACGAGCAAATAGCTTCAATTTTTCTTCTTTTTGACTAACGGACTGACTCTTAATTATTTGTCAATTCAAAAGTGCCTGTAAATGGTCTAATTGAAATAAATGTTTTGAATTTGAAAAAAATCGATCGACCCGTGCGGCTGTTACTTAGCCACGAGCTCCTCGGTTGTTACTACATAACGTATAATATTATATTAATTAAAGGAAACCTGTCGACCTAGCGCAATGCCTTGATATTATTAGGTGGCTCGGGTTTGCAGAATACATAATATATGTACTTCGAGACAATTATTGACTACTAGCTTCTGCCAGCGACTTCGTCCGCGTGGAATAGTGGTGCTCCGCTCCTATTGGTCTTAGCGTGATGATATATAGCCTATAGCCTTCCTCGACAAATGACGACTATCTAACACTGAAAGAATTTTTCAAATCGGACCAGCGGTAGATGTATGACCCAGTGAACTTCGTATCACCTACATCAATTTAATTTTTTTCTCACCGTTTAAACCTTCCCTGGACTACGACAAACATTTCAAAATCAAAATCAGCTACATCGGCCCAGCCGTTCTCGAGTTTTAGCGAGACTAACGAACAGCAATTATTTTTTATATATATACAGGATAATTTTTTACCCAGTGTGCAAATTTTGTTAAACACTTTTTAACGAACACGTATTTTTCAGTTTGTTAGGTTTAGTACTAAAAAAAAGTTATCGTTTACGAAACATTCATTTAAGAACTTAATTTATTTAAAACTCGCCGGTCGGCTTGTGCGTAGACATCAGCTGAGTCGTATTGTACTCGTGAGCTCGCTCTCGCATACCTAGGCAATGCAGTGCTATTACGAATAGATTATGCCCATGTTTAACTTATTTTATAAAAGGACACAAGTGAAAAAACAAAAATTGAACAAAACATAGAAATGTGTTCTTTTACTGATACCGAGCCACCAAAAAAAATTGCGCCTTGGTTAAAAAGTATTCTTGTATTAGAAGAAGACAAGCGCGAATTTGTAAGACTATGCCGATGTTAGATGTAGTGACAAATACGACTAGTATAGGTAATATTGTGATTATTTATCATTCCCAAGGTGAATGTCGAGGTGACCGGAAACTATAATGTTTACGGAAAAAGAAATAACTTTAAGAAAACAGACAAAAATATTCTCGATAAAACTCGAGAACGGCTGGGCCGATGTAGCTGATTTTGGTTTTAGAATGTTTGTCGTAGTCCAGGGAAGGTTTAAACGGTGAGAAAAAGTTAATATAGATGTAGGTGATACGAAGTTCACCGGCTCATCTAGTATCTATACTAATATAATAAAGCTGAAGAGTTTGTTTGTTTGAACGCGCTAATCTCAAGAACTATTTAACCGATTTAAAAAAATCTTTCAGTGTTAGATAGCCCATTTATCGAGGAAGGCTATAGGCTATATAACATCACGCTAAAATCAATAGGAGCGGAGCAGCAATGAAGAATGTTTCAAAATCGGGGGTTAAAGTTAGCGATAGTCCAAAGTTACTATTCCACGCAGACGAAGTCGCGGGCAGAAGCTAGTATTATATAAAATCTCCAGACCGATTCCGGTCACGGCGGCCAATCTCAATGTAGACTAGCCAGGTACGCAGGAGATATTATAGTGCACGCACGCTTGAAGACACAGGTGCACTGTCTATTCCCTCACCACATGAGTAACAGAACAGAGCCAAAGCTTCATACAACCACGCTACGATAGGTACACCAAGTCTGAACCAGTTGATTACATTATGAAAAATATAAACAAAATCATAACCTATTTTGTTCTTATTTCCCTAAATAGATAAATAAAATGCCATTAAATGATGATAATGTTTAGAGCATGAATTTGACATAAATTAGAACAAAATAGGTTACGACTTTTTTTACATTTTTCGTAAAATCAATTGGTACAGGCTATACAACAAAACATCGTGAAGAAACCTGGCCTAAAAAGCCTAAAATCGCCAATCCGCCTTGAGCAAGCGTGGTGATCAATGCTCATGCCTGCGTTCGATGATGATTGAAATGATGAATTTTAATTTCTGTAACGGGTCTGGGTGTTACTATGTATAATATGTATGTATTTAAAAAGTATGTAAGTAGTATATCCGTTAAGCTAGCGCCCATAACACAAGCATGCTTGCTTGCATTGCTTACTTTGGGGCTAGATGGCGCTGTGTGAAATTGTCCAAAGATATTTATTTATTTAAACCTGGACCTAAAAAGTCTAAAATCGCCAATCCGCCTTGAGCAAGCGTGGTGATCAATGCTCATGCCTTCTGTGTTAGAAGAGGCCTGTGCCCAGCAGTGGGACGATATATAGGCTGATGATGATGATGAATAGTAATTATATTTTTGGAAAATTTTCGTGGTCGTTTATAAATACCCAATTATGTGACATTGCATAATGGACATATTATGCGTGATAACGTGCATAGTTAATTGATATGCGGACATTACGCGATAAATTGGCAATGCAACAACTTATTTGCCTATCTACATCTACACTTCTAGGAGCTCGTGGCTAAGTAACAGCCGCACGGTTCGATCGATCAAAGCTTAAGCTACGCTTGGCGCGGTCGGTCCGTGGATGGGTGACCATCTATGTCATAGCGAAACTCCTCCGTGCCTCGGAAAGCACGTTAAGCTGTTAGTCCTGGCTGTCATTTGTACATCTTTGACAGTCGTTACGGGTAGTCAGAAGCCAGAAAGTCTGACAACCAGTCTTACCAAGGAGTATCGTGTTACCCGGTAACTGCTGGTTTGTGGAGGTCAGATAGGCAGTCGCTCCGTGCAAAACACTGATACTCAGCTGCATACGGTTTAGACTGGAAGCCACCAACCACCAACCACCAACATAGGTACTTGGGAAAAGGCTAAGCAAATGATGCCGTTTTGAGTTGCAAAAACTACTTAAAAATGTTGGCTAGTGTAAAGAAAATCGCAAAAACGTCTTTTGTGACGTCACAGAATGTAGTCAAAATGACACGCTTGGTTTTATACAAATGACGGAAGTTTCGTTATCTACTTAGATACATCTTTGGTTCACACAAATACTTGTTTAAACTTTGTATTGACCATTAAAGTTAAACAATAATAAGTACCTAACATAACATCGCTTTACGTAACCATACATTGAGTTTGAGTTATCTTCTATACATATAAAATGCTTTGTCCTGAATGACTGACGGATCAACGCACAGCCTAAACCGCTGATCGTAGAGACCTGAAACTTGGAGGCAGTGTTCTTTGGATGACGTAGGAATCCGATAAGGAAGGATTTTCCGAAATTCTACCCTTAAAAGGGAACAAATTTTGTATGAAACTCTGTCATTTTTAATTTGAATTCGTATAGCGTATGCGGGCGACGCCGCTGGCGGAAAGCTAGTT
Organism: Pyrrhia umbra; assembly: GCA_963891755.1. Lineage (NCBI taxonomy): Eukaryota > Metazoa > Arthropoda > Insecta > Lepidoptera > Noctuidae > Pyrrhia > Pyrrhia umbra. The sequence continues at coordinate 5,694,022 of OY982947.1, read as the reverse complement.
TTTGGTTATAACGACTAGCTAGATGTGTCATGATGAAAATACTCCGCGCACTCGGATAAAAATATCCTATGGATTAATACAGGTTATAAACTATGTATGTACTAAGTTTTCATCCAAATCCACTTAATAGTTTTTACGAGAGAGTAACATAAATAAATATACGCACCACACATCCTCAAAACCTTTGGTATTTTTAACATTAGAAGGACTATCTATCTCTAAACTAATAAATAAAATTAAAGTGTCATCATCATCAGCCTATATATTGTCCCACTGCTGGGCACAGGCCTCTTCTCATACAGAGAAGGCATGAGCATTAATCACCACGTGCGCTCAAGGCGGATTGGCGATTTCAGACTTCTTAAGTCCAGGTTTCCTCACGATGTTTTCCTTCACCGTTAGTCAGTGGTGTCTACGATATACTTAGAAAGTACATATGACTTCAGAAAAAAATCACATTGGTACTTGCCAGGTTTTGAACCCGCACACTCGTACACGAGAGGCAGATGCCTTAACCACTAGGCCACCACGACGAAACTAATAGAATACCTACTCCTATACTATACGGTAGGTACTCATACAAAACATTTTTTTTGTCTGTCAGATCTCAAAAACTTTCTAAAGGCATATTATTATGTACTTTATAGGTATATCTTAGGCACCACTGACTAACGGTGAAAGAAAACATCGTGAGGAAACCTGGACCTAAAAAGTCTGAAATCGCCAATCCACCTTGAGCTTGAGCAAGCGTGGTGATCAATGCTCATGCCTTCTCTGTATGAGAAGACGCCTGTGACAATATAGAGGCTGATGATCGGTGTACTCCACCCATGTCGTGTACAATATTTTTAGTTCCCTCGGTACGTGAGTAAACCCAGGGAAAACACCTAGCAAGGCCCACCTTGCTAACCCCAGTAAGTAGGGGTAACCGTAAACGTAAACGTAATAAACTTACTTGATGAATAGTAATGACTCCAGCTTGTTCCGTCGTCATTTTGTAAATTAAAATAGTTAACTAACTAACACTAATATCACAGGTTGAATAAATAAATAAATTAACTAAATAGTAATTTTTCAAAATCACAACATTATCACTTCAATCATCTTCTATATCCAAATCCCACAAATTCGCTATACCACTCAAAAGTCTACGTATAATCGATTCGACAATTTTATTCAAAAATATACAGTAATAAAACAAAATCCACCAACATTCGATGACGATACGCAAATCGGTCGCGGACATCGACACGTGCGACCCGCGCGGCGGTCACGCACTGAATGAGGTATCCGACGTTCTTTATTCGTATTTGGAATCTGCGCGGGCGCCGATAACGTATCGGTTATCAATGCTGTACGAGTGATGATCATGTATACATATCGTTTTGTGCATTGGGTCAAAACATCGATGCATGACATAGGTTTACATAAATATTTCCTGCGATTTCACACGCTTTTACGAGTATTATATTGTATGTCTCTGATGATTGTTTGGTTAATAGCTGCTTCTTTCCGGGTGTATTAAGCTGTTCCCCTCAGGGGTCGCCAGTCCGGGGCTGCGAGATGTTCGAAAGAGTAACCCGAAACACAAAGGTCTAAGAAAGGAACATGGATGGGTTTTAGACAGCTAGAGCCTCTCCCAGGGGAGATGTCATTTGATAATAACCCATACGAGAAAAAACCTTCCTTGAAAAATATGCATCGAAAACCCCATTCAAATCTGATCAGTAGTTTTTGAGAAAATCGATGACATACATTAATATGAATCGAAGACAGAATCTCCTTTTTTGAAGTGTTTTAAAAAGGGGGGGAAACAGTGAGTAACAAAATAAATTCCAAAATTTTCATCCAACCTCTTTCATTTCAAATATTTAAACAATATATTAGCATATAAATAAACTGAATAAACTAGGTGTCACGTCACTGCGAGGTCGAAGGTTCAATTCTTTAGTTATGCAAAGCGTTCACTTGCCACTGACAATATTTTAACTAAAATATTGAATAATCGAACAATTTTTTTTTTCGAGGAGCTCATGGCTAAGTAACAGCCGCACGGTTCGACCGATCAAAAGGTTAAGCTGCGCTTAGCGCGGTCGGTCCGTGGATGGGTGACTATCTATGTCATAGCGAGACTCCTCCGTGCCTCGGAAAGCACGTTAAGCTGTTGGTCCCGGTTGTCATTTGTACATCTTTGACAGTCGTTACGGGTAGTCAGAAGCCAGAAAGTCTGACAACCAGTCTTACCAAGGGGTATCGTGTTACCCGGTAACTGGGTTGTGGAGGTCAGATAGGCAGTCGCTCCATGTAAAACACTGGTACTCAGCTGCATCCGGTTTTAGACTGGAAGCCGACAACAACATAGTTGGACAAAGGCTAGGCAGATGATGATGGTGATGAACTATTTTTTTACCATACTGAGTATAGAATACTGTAATGTATGAATGTTTAAGGATATGAAGGAATTAAAGAGTTCTCATTATCATCTGCCTAGCTTTATATACACCCAAGAAGTGTCTTTCCATATTTTGCAATAGCCCTGCTCAAACCGGGGATTGTCCCTGGGTGTATTTCTATAGTGTATACAGGGACAATCGCCGGTCCTGTGTCACTATCACATTTCATTAAAATTGTCTCAAACAGCTTCTACGTATTAGGTTCGGTCCTACGTTCGCCTCCCAAAAGTCTGGGCCTCTGTATTCCCGGGCGGCCAAACTCAACGAAGACTAGCCAGGTACGCAGGAGATATTATAGTGCACGCACGCTTGCAGACATAGGTGCACTCTCTACTCCCTCACTCTCACAGTCCTCAGGGACACAACCCGACACGACCGGGGAGAGAGCACAAGCAGGACCGACAGCGACACGTGCTCTCCGAAGCACGGAGGGGTCTCGCTAGGTTAAGAAAACGGACAGTCTACGATTAGTCCAGCTTAACCTTGCTTATCTATCTATCAGCACGGCTGTTACTTAGCCACGAGCCCCTCAAATACTATGTTATATAAATATCTATACATATAAAATACTTTGTTCTGAATGACTGACGGATCAACGCACAGCCTAAACCGCTGATCGTAGAGACTTGAAACTTGGAGGGTGTGTTCTTTGTATGACGTAGGCATCAGACAGATGTCGCTGCCCGTGATGTAAACATTAGCTCCGTGTTTTAATAACAATTAAAAATAGTACGAGGACTTTTTTGACTTGTAAATAGTATTAAACTAAAATGAAGTAGACAATAAATGAGTGTAAGTGATATAACAGGGACAACATTCAAGAAGATAACATATTCAAACAATTGTGTGTGTATTACGGATAAGTGCAACATTAAGGTGAAACTTACAAATCTGAGGGTGAATACAGCGTGCAGTGCATTCTCTAAGGCCATACAAAATACCTCACAACAAGAAAAAGTTAAAAGAATGCAAATTATCTGAAGAAATCTGGTAAATGAATTACAAAGTTCCGTTTTTTATTCAAATTGTCAATCTCAATTACTCAACTACCAGACGATCAGCGCCATCTAGTTTACAAGATTGCAAGCCGTTTAAAAGGTCGGTAAAACAGTTCCTGCTCATACGGAAGCTTTAATTCACATATAACCGTACCAGTCCTGGTGCCGCATTGTTAATGTCTCCGGTATTGTAGTCGGACACTTATAGGGTCGCGGGTTCGAAACTGACCCATGAGACCACTTTTTGAACATTTATATGGGCTCATTAGATACTAATTAGTGAGATAATAATCATAATATAAGAAATTAACCATGGATGAAATGCAATATGTTAACACTCAAAGTAGATGTCGACGGACAAGTTTGGATTTACAAAACAGTGACTATGAACATGTCATATCAAAGTTTACCAAACAACATAAATAATCAAGATGAAGTGACAACTGAACTCAAAGACAAACTCGAAAAATTGAATATTGAACTGGAAATAGCAAACTCGGAAATTCAAAATTTGAATATTGAGAACAGCGCCTTGAAAAAAGAGTTGTCAGTAGCTCAGCGTAAAATAAAGCTATTCAAATCCGTAGGCGCTTTAGAACCAATTATAAGTGAAAAACGGATTGCTTCGCCACACAAATTCTATTCTCCACAGTATCGGAAACGATATAGTTCATATGGTATGACTAAAGGTCTAACAAGAACATCATCTAAAGAAATGGATTTACACGATATAAACGCAGTAAGATATGGTGAACCACATAATGTAAGTAATAATATAAGCTACTTTTTCCAGCAGCCCTTAACACCTGATTGCGACTTGCAAAACACTATAGTAAGTCACCAGCCATCTTATCGGCTCATTAAAGAAAACATTGAAATGGGGACAATAGTTGATACAGAATTAGTTGGAACATTGACTATAAATATGAGCAACGTTACAGACTATGGCAAAAAAGCTTTAAGTACAAATGATAAAGTAAAATCGAGAGCGGGAACAAGTCAATTAATCGCAAGAAAACATCAAGTTAAAATTTTTGCGGACCAATCAGGAGTGGAAATGAGGAGTATGCTACAGGAGCTTCTAGGAAACTCTTTTCTAGTTACAGCAATAATTAAACCAGGAGCCCCTATGGCTGAAGTGATAAGCTCATGTGTTGAAGAGTGTAAGGACTTTACCAACTCAGACTATATAATAATACTAGGGGGCTCCAACGATTCTAATCCTCTGCAATTTCAATCAATCTTGTATTACATTTTGGGCCAAGTAAAACATGCGAACATCATAGTTGGCAAACTTTATAAGAATAAATATCTTAATGTCAACATGCTGAACAACACACTGAAACTCATATGTAGTAATTTAAAAAATGTTACATTTTTGCCCCTAGTTTTGGATTATACTAATAGTAAACTAACTTCAAAATTCATAAATATAATACAAGCTAGTAGGCTTATTCACAAAGAAATACTTCATTTAAAGTACAAAAATGATTATTCAAATTACATTAGAACTAAGGCTACTCAACAAAAGTGTTACGCTAATGCTTACTCACAGACAGAGAATGAGACTCCATCAGAGCATAACATACCAGTTACAAGTACCATTGGCACACAGACAAATAATGAAGAAGTAGTTAGTGGTGAAAATGTGTTTTTTCGTTCCCAAGTCACCTATTAATGCATACAGCCCGACAAATGTACCTGAACGCAATAAACATTGTATCTCTCTTAATATTTATCACCAAAACATGTGTGGAGTTATAAATAAAAAAAATGAACTGGAAGTGTATGTGGATACTCATGTTAAAAAGCTAGACTACATATGTATAACTGAACACTTTTTGAACGAAAGCTCCGCAAATGTTTTTAACCTAAATAACTATAAACTTGTATCTTATAACACCAGGAAAAATAAATTAAGAGGTGGTAGTTTAATTTTGGGCCACGTAGATGGACAGACAGAAATTAGTGAGTCAATAAATAAATTGTATAAAATGGAGTGTTTCGAAATATGTGGTTGTCAAGATATTAATACTGGCCTGTACATCTGTTGCTGCTATCGCAATCCTGTTGATAAGAATTTCGACCAGTTCTTAGAAAGATTAGAGAAGTTATTAGATTATTTATTCAATAGGAAATGCATAATATGTGGTGATTTTAATATTGATCTACTGGTGGAAAACAAAAAGCGTACTGAACTCCTTAGTTTGTTAAAGTGTTATAATTTTAGGCATCTAATCTATTCTGCTACTTTCATTCGTAATAATAGTAATTCGTGTATCGATAATATCATAACCAATCTGCCTGAAGCATGTGTATTGGGTTATGAGGTAGATCACAATGGTTTGGCGGACGGGCATGCAGGTATTTTTGCCGAAGTTCATTTAAAAAATCGAACAGACCCATCGTGTAATGAGAATCCCTTAATTGTTATAAATAAAAGAATATTTAACAGCAGAAATGGTGCAACATTCAAACAGGGTATCCTTAATGAAACGTGGTCAGGTATGGGAACAAATGTTTTTCTCAGAAATTTTACTAAAGTGTTTCGCAATAGCTACAGGAAGAAACAATGTAAAATTAACCTTAAAAAAACCTCACAGTCAAAATGGATCACCAAAGGAATACGTACATCTAGCAAAATGAAACGCTTTTTATGTGCATGTAATGGTCATAACCTTGAGCCAAGTGTTTTAAAATATAAAAGCATGTACGTTAGACTATATAGGAAAATAGTTTTAACAGCTAAAAAGAATGCCATAATATTGCAAATAAATCGCTCAAATAACATGAGTAAAGAAATTTGGAAAGTCGTGAATAAATGCACTAATAGGGGGCAAGTTATTCAGCCCGAACTTAGACTCAAAGTAGATGATAGAATTATAGTGGACCCCGAGGAAATAAGTAACATATTAGCTAACCAATTTAACTATAAAGGTGCATCTGATGTTAAAAAGGGAGACCTTGCTACGGATTTTCTTTATCCATACACAGATGAGGTAAGTAGTACATTGAACATTTCTCCTACTACTCCAGACGAGGTATGTACTATAGTTAAAAGAATGGAAAATACACATTCTATTGGGTACGACGAAATTCCGATTTGTGTTATCAAGGACCACATAAATATATTAGCCGAACCTTTATCTTACTTCTTCAATAAATGTATAGAGGAAGCTATCTTCCCAGAACAACTAAAAATGGCCAAAGTTATACCTATTTATAAGAAAGGTAGTAGAACGGATCCTAAAAACTATAGGCCAATCTCTTTATTACCGGTGCTGTCAAAAATATTAGAAACGATCCTTAAAATTCGAATTTTAGGTCACTTGCGTTTAAATAAAATTTTGAGCAATAGACAATTTGGGTACCAAAAGGGAGTTGGCACTTCAGACGCCACATATACTTTACTGGATGATGTAATAAACAAGCTTAATAATAAAATGCGACTTGCAGGGATTTTTCTGGATTTGAGCTCCGCATTCGACACAATCGACCATGAGTTACTGCTTACTAAAATGAGTCATTATGGAGTGAGAGGCAAAAGTCTGCAGCTTTTTTCATCTTACTTAAAAAACAGGAGGATGTACGTTGAAATTAGCAATACACAGAAAAATCATAAAAAAGTTTATAAATCCAAAATTTTAAGCATATCGACGGGCGTTCCACAGGGATCGATTTTAGGCCCTATCTTATTTATATTGTTTATTAATGATTTAATCAATTATTTAAATAATATTTTACCCGACATTGGAATAGTAGTTTTCGCGGATGACACTAACGCAATAGTAGCAGCTAATGATATGGTAGAGTTGACAGAAAAGGTTAATGCTACTTTGAAAGCTTTTCATGTATGGTTCACTGCAAATAAATTATTAATTAATACTCAAAAGACGAAAATAATGATATTCAAAACAACAGCGCGTAATAAAGATAGTATAAATGTAACCCTGAATGAAGTCAAAATAGAACTGGCTAATGAGGTAAAATTTTTGGGTGTCCACATTGACGAACTTCTAAACTGGAAACCAGAACTAAGAGCGATTGATTCATCGGTGTCATCTGCGTGCTATGCTTTGAGAGCTTTGCGGAATGAAATCGGAATAGAAGAACTGAAAATGGTATATTTTGCGTTAGTGGAGTCTAAAATCAGATATAGCATACTACATTGGGGAAACAGCTATGGATACAATAGCAAAAGAGCTTTTGTACTACAAAAACGCGCAATTCGTACCATGGTCCGCATTTCCCAAAGAGAAAGTTGCCGTCAACATTTTGTAAATTTAGGCATACTTACAGTACCTAGTATATATGTACTTGTACTTTTAAGTAATATGGCTAAAAACATGTACTTATATGAGACAGTAGAAGAACGGCAGATAAGGGAAAGCACCCGTAGACTGGACTTAAAAAGCAAAATGACTAATCATCATCTCAAAATTGTTAAACATTGTCCACGTTACCAGTCCGTAAAATTATTTAACAAATTGCCTTTGGACATAAAAAGCGAGGTTTACAGTAGCTCTTTCAAAGTTAAACTAAAGAGTTTCCTATTGAGTAAGTGTCTATATGCTATAGAAGAATTGTAATTTTTTATTCTTATGGTGAAATGTATTGTTAAGATTATTTCTTATGATTATTCATGTTTAATTTTAAGTTTAACCTGTTAATGTTAATTTATGAATTGGTATTTTTTTGTATTTTTGACATATTTTATGAATTATTATATTTTTATTAGTAACTTTTATCAAATCAACCGATGTTTGTTTTATATTATTAACTATGTAGGCATACAATGTGGGTATAATGGAATCAGTGACGGATTGTAGGGATTTATTGTGTATGTGATTTTGGAATTTATTGTGTATTTTATTGTGTTAATTATTGTGTAAATTCAGATACAATTACTTGTTCATGAATAAATGACTATGACTATGACTATGATAAGAAAGGATTTTCCGAAATTCTATTCCTAAGGGGGTGAAAAAGAGGGGCAAAGCTGGTAATTTTTTTTTTAATTCGTGTAGCCCACGCGAGCGAAACCGCTGGCGGAAAGCTAGTAACAGTAATATAATCACTTGTATTTATTATAATTTCCCGTTCTAGGCGTGAGCTCTATCTAAAACCACGTGAACTTATCATTGGACATTATCAGGTCTATAATTGGATATTTTAATTAGTATAATATGTGTTAAATGTCGTGATAGCGCGAAGGTTAAGGCACGCATCTCAATTACGAGTACAGATTCATAACCTGGCTAGTACCACTATCGCTTTTAGGTTTCCGTAGTTGACAAGGAACCCTTATTATGTAGTTTCGCCATGTCCGTCTGTCTGTCTGTCCGCTGCATAGCCCAGAGCTGAAATTTGGTATGAATATGCATATTGATCACGCTGAAAAAAAAATATTTTGAATAATATTTTTTTTAGGGCCGTTTGCGAAAAAGCCCCAACATAGTTGGGAAAAGGCTAGGCAGATGATGATCCGTAGATCGCCGCTAGCGCAGCTTAACCTAGCTAATTATCGATCCGCACGGCTGTTATTTAGCCACGAGCCCCTGTTGTTTGTCAACAATTGTTCAAATTCAAATATTATGATGTTATTATGTTTGTGTATAGAATTGACAACAATGTCATTAGAACGTTTAGACAGTACAGAGAGCGCTAGATGTCTCCCGCGGTTTCGCTCGTAGCGTCGTGACTTTGACTCATCTGCCTAGCCAGGGCCGCGCCGCCCCTGTGTGCGAAGTGTGCGGCGCACACAGGCGCCAGGGCAGTAGGGGCGCCGGATGAAATGCCAGCGCCAGTTATTAACTTTATTTTTGTCACTTATCAACATGTTCTCTCATAGTTGAGCATCGATGACTAAATAGATACAAGTCTCCCAAGACTATATTTATGATTCGGGTTTAATTTTACACTATTTGAATTGACCCACTGTTTACGTTTTGGGTATTACGAGTAGTTTACATGAATTACGAGCTCTGCATTAAAATCAAAAGAACCACCGCAGTCGCTACAATAGGCTATTATTTGATTACAAAGGCCGTGCCGTAGATGAGTTTATTAACGCAATCCGATGCGATGCGACGCGAGCAAAATATGGTCCAAAACAATTACAAAATTTTGAGTAGCCTCAATGGAACAGGAAAGATTATATAGGCTTAGGTTTATACTTTTAGGCTAGCTCTCCTAAGTATTTACAAAAACCTACACAGAATGTAAGAATTTTTCATTGTTTCTGCGGAAAAGAAACATAAGCTTTAATTTAATACAGTTATCACTTAAATAAAAGCGTGAGCAGAGGTGTAGCTACCCAGGGGCCAGGCGGGGCAGTGCCCCGGAACCCCCAAGCAAGGAAGCCCCCAAAACCTGATTAGACAACCTCTTATTGAACTAGCGAAAAATAAAATAGGTTGCAACATCATCAATCAAGGCAACTCATAAAAAAAATATGATTCCCCATAATCATCTTGCTAATGAAGAAATTCGCGCTCGCTTCGCTCGCGCTTTCAGTTACGTATTCCTATTTCTTCTCAGATTCTGTTTTCGTTACCATTTTATGAAAAAATATAATTATCATGTTAAACAAAAGTTTGCGCTCACGCTTCCGATTAATTTATTTTCAGATTCTGTTTTTGTTACTATTTATTGAAAAACGATATTCCCTATAATTATCATGCTAAAACAAATTCGCGCTCGCTACGCTCGCGCTTTCGATTACGTAGGTATTTTTATTTCTTTTGGAACACTGTTTTTGTTACCATTTATTGAAAAATATTATTCCCTTTCATTATTCATGCTAAAAAAAATTGTGCTCGCTTCGCTCGCACTTTCGATTACGTAGGTATTTATATATCTTTTCAAACTTTGTTTGTGTTACTATTTATTAAAAAATATTATTTCCTTTCACTATTTTGCTAAAAAAATTCGCGCTCGCTTCGCTCGCGCTTTCGCTTACGCACGTATTTATAATCCTTTTTAAACTCTGTTTTTATTACTATTTATTGAAAAATTTTACTCCTAATAATATTATCATGTTAATAAGAAGGTAAAAAAGGAAATTGGTAAAAGCCCACAGACGCTGAAATCAATGCTCTGAAATATGACTTACCAAACGAAAAAGAATAATCAAAATCAATTCATAATTTAATTGGTGGAGTAATCGCGTAACAAACACAAAACATGGTCGACTTTATCCTTTTTTAAAATCGGTTAAAAAAGAGGCGCTTCATAGGTTTCGCACACAGGCGCTGCCAGGTGTCGGCGCGGTCCTGTGCCTAGCGTATGTTGGTGTCGGCTTCCAGTCTTAACCGGATGCAGCTGAGTACCAGTGTTTTATATAGAGCGACTGCCTATCTGACCTCCACAACCCAGTTACCGGGTAATACGGTACCTCTTGGTAAGACTGGTTGTCACTGTCAAAAATGTACAAATGACAACCGGGATCAAGCTTAACGTGCTTTCTGAGGCACGGAGGAGTCTCGAGAGGTCGAACCATGCGGCTGTTACTTAGCCACGAGCTCCTCACATATCATGACTTTGACTATAAAACAAAATAGGTACTATAACCGTTTTCAGGGTCTCGTCGGTTTTGGCCCATTGTCCGGTAAGGACCAGACCCGTGTCGACGGCGCGTTCGTGTTCCACACGCGCCTCAAAGAGATGTCAGCATATGCGACGGGGCCCTCCCACTGGCCCATAGCCTGCCGGGGCTGCGGGACGTTCGAAAGAGATACCACGCCCCCGGAAAACAAAGAGCGACTGGAGGAACATAGATGGGTTCTAGTCAGTAAGAGTCTGACACTCCCTACGAACAGTCGGCCGTCATTGGGAAAACCTATTTTCAAAGCGTTTAGCAGATCAATCAACCATGATTGCTTTGCAAATATTTTGACTGAGCTCAAAATAACAATATTATGAAGTATACTAATGAATATGACACGGATTTGTTACGTCATACTACGGACACACCCACTATCTATACACATATAAAATGCATTGTCCTGAATGACTGATCAACGCACAGCCTAAACCGCTGATCGTAGAGACCTGCGACTTCGCCCGCCTGGGCTTTAAGAATTAAAATTAAAAATGACAGACTTTCATACAAAGTTTGCCCCCTTTTTTCACGCCCTTAGGGGAAGAATTTCGGAAAATCCTTTCTTATCGGATGCCTTCGCCATACAAAGAACACACCCTCCAAGTTTCAGGTCTCTACGATCAGCGGTTTAGGCTGTGCGTTGATCCGTCAGTCATTCAGGACAAAGCATTTTATATGTATAGAAGATAAGTGGGTGTGCTAATTATTGATATCATGTTATGTGATTATCGTTAAAGTATAAATGACTAGCTTTCCGCCCACGGCTTCGCCAGCGTGGTAATTTTTTTTTACACTTCGTTTACATTATTCAAGTTTTAGTAGGGATCCCTAATTATTTCTGGAAATAAATATAGCCTATGACACTTCGTAAAGATGCAGCTTTCTAAAGGTGAAAGAATTTTTAAAATCGGTCCAGTAGTTTTTCAGTTAAATCCCTACAAACAAACAAATCTTTCCTCTTGATAATATTAGTATAGATGATAAGTTTAGTGCAACTGACTATCATTCTATTAATAAGCTACAAAGACAATTTATCAAACTGTCTAACATGACCCAATGGTTGAAAGATCCAACACGTGCTTTCCACTGTAAGGCGACCGGTTCAATCCCGTTTTACGTCACGTGCGTGACACATGATGCGTGTCTCTTTGACTTACGACCTCTGTATATCAATAAACACATCATCCTTATCTGCTAGTTAGTGATTGATTTATTACGTCACATCCTATCTATACATAATACAAGAAAATTTAAAAACAAAAATGCCTTACATCATTTTGGAAAAGAGCTGATACTAACCAAAACACTGCTGGACCGATATTAACCAAACATAGCTAAGAACCACCGCAAGGAAGGTGGGTTTCAAATGAAAAATAATACCGCATTGAAATCGGTCCATCCGTTTGAGAGCTACGATTCTACAAACAGATAAACACACAGACAGACATCGACGTCAAACTTATAACACCCCTCTTTTTGCGTCGGGGGTTAAAAACGCTTTGTCCTGAATGACTGACGGATCAACGCACAGCCTTAACCGCTGGTCGTAGAGACCTTTTTTTTTTTTTTTTTCGGATGGGAAATCATCAAATGGCCCCTCCCGCCGTGGGTGTAGCGGGTGGGAGTGTCAGACTCTTACTGACTAAAACTCATCCATGTTCCTTCCCCAGCCCTTTGTCTTCCGGGGGCGCGGTATCTCTTTCGAACGTCCCGCAGCTGGTCGTAGAGACCTGAAACTTGGAGGGTGTGTTCTTTGTATGACGAAGGCATCCGATAAGGAAGGATTTTGCGCAATTCTACCCCTAAGGGGTTGAAAAAGGGGAGCAAAGTTTGTCATTTTTAATTTGAAATCGTATAGCTCACGCGGGCGAAGCCGCGGAAAGCTAGTAACTAATATGTGAGTTTGTTTGCCATGCATTTACGCTAAAACAGCTGAACCGATTTGGGATGTAATTTGGTTAGGAGAGAGATGGGACTCTGCAGATAGTTATGGACTTCGTCCGAGTCCGTTAGGTAGTTTTCTCAGGACGTCCGGGAAATTTTAACTGCGACAGCCGGGACCAACAGTTTAGCGTGCTTTCCAAGGCACGGAGGAGTCTCGTTATGACATAGATGGTCACCCATCCACGGACCGACCGCGACAAGCGCAGCTTTACCTTTGATCGGTCGAACCGTGCGGCTGTTACTTAGCCACGAGCTCCTCATTAGTATAGATGGAGTATACATGATATTATTTCTCCTCAGTCTTGGTGGGACACATTCCTCGGGCTCTGCTGCTTGCTGACCGGCTGCAGCAGCTTCGAGGAAGCCATAGCTCTAGCAGCATCAGAGGACAATGTCTTTAATACATCACTAATTAATAAAATTTAATAATTTTGCGTATCACATGTTTTGTTTTACTTTTTACGATTTACAGTATACGTTTTGCGTGTTTCTGTTTCCAGATAACGTGTCTCAAGCATGACATTTCATTAAATATATATTATTTCCTATTGTTTTGTCTGGTATAATTGTTTATTATTTTATCGTCCAACTGTACACTGTATATGATACATTTTTGGTGCTGATTATTATTACCCTTGACCTAGGGGTCACTGCCGTTATTTTAATTTATATATCAGTTATACTGCACGTAATTAAGGTTCATTTAAGACCTTACAATTTTATCTAAATATAGAAAATACGTAATGTAATATGAAGATGTTTAATCTACGTAAAAAATAAAGGGTTAAACTACGTAACTATAGTTAAACAACCATCCATTTGCACCAAAAAATTATACGGTTACTCATACTACGTGAAACGGAAGAACTGTCATTCAAGATCTGTCAAAATGGAGGATAAAATTGAATAATTTTGCTATTATTTTAGGTTTCTCGTCGAAATATTTATGATACCTATAGGTATGTATGTTTATTAAATTATTATATCTATATATGTAAGTGTATGTATATCATAAAAAAATAATTAAAAGTATGCTAATTAATTAATGATATCGCGTTTTGTGATATTCGTATAAGTATAAGTTATAAATGTTAAAAAGTTTAGTGCAACCGACTGATAGTGTCAACTGGGGCCGTACCACGACGTGTTTTTGCAATCACTATTCAGTTGTGAGAGCGAGACACAGCTACTAACGTATAGCACCGTCTCTTTTTAACAACGAATCTATTCCTGCGTTGGCACGCTATAGTAAGGCCGCTGAACTACATAAATATTGCATGATACGTAATCTACCTAAGAACAGTACATAGATGGTACAAGAACTACATAGTAGAGTAAACTATAATCTGTACCGATAGATTTTACGAAAAATTTAAACAAAATCACAACCTATTTTGTTGTAATTCTGCGATTCAAAATGGCGTAAGGATAACACGATTTCATGGTCTTATCATCATTCATCATTTAGAAGGAGCTCGTGGCTAAGTAACAGCCGCACGGGTCGACCGATTAAAGGTTAAGCTGTGCTTAGCGCGGTCGGTCTGTGGATGGGTGACCATCTATGTTATAGCGACTCTTCCGTGCCTCGGAAAGCACGTTAAGCTGTTGGTCCCGGTTGTCATTTGTAGATCTTTGACAATCGTTACGGGTAGTCAAGACGCCAAAAAGTCTGACAAACGGTTTTACCAAGGGGTATCGTGAAGTCGCTCCATGTAAAACACTGGTACTCAGCTGCATCCGGTTTAGACTGGAAGCCGACCCCAACATAGTTAGGAAAAGGCTAGGTTGATAATTGAAATTGAAAGGATGATCATCATTCATCATTTAATGCCTTTTAATTTATCTATGTGGAAAAATCAGAACAAAATAGGTTGTGATTTTGTTTAAATTTTTCGTAATATCAACCAGTACAGACAAAATAGGGTAAAACTACGTCACTATCGTAAATGAATAGTGTAAACTAAGGCAGTATGGTGAAAAATAGGCTTGTTTTATTCTCACAAGGCGCGATAGAAGACTTAAAGAAGTTGTCGCACACTTCAGCCTTCTAGGAATGGTAGTGGGCGGGAAGCCTGTGGGAAGAGGATAGAGAATGTTATAGGACAGAGAGGGGAGAGCCAGAAACTTACTCTAAGGGTTCATACGCACTATGCGGTTACCCGCAATGCGGTTAGCCGTCCGGCTGACCGCAGGATGCGGTTGAAGAACCGTTGCGATTTGCGGTCATTTCAAAGATGGACGTGGACGAAGTTGCAGCTATTTTACTTCACACTCACTCAATGGCGGGCAGCCGCAGACTGAACCGCACAGTGCGTATAGCAACCGTCCGGGTGGCTGTCACTCGGGCCGCAGCCCTCCGAGCAACCGGAGCGGTCTGCGGGTAGCCGCATCGCAGTGCGCATAGAAATGAATATTACGTACATAATTGTGCTTGCGGTCAGCCGGACGGCTAGCCGCATTGCGGGTAACCGCATAGTGCGTATGTAGCTTAAAACATCGAGATATATCAATAGAGATGCAATCCCGAACATTACGCGGTATCAAAAACGTTACCATTTTTTAGAATGCAGACGTAGCTTTGAAACTAGTAATCATTTTGATGTAAAATTGTACCTATCTCTCTCTCACACTAGCCGAAACATAATATTCATGACATCTGCATTATAAGGATGGCAATAGTACTCCCAGGAAAATACAGTGTGGCGTACCACATAAAAAAAACCATGAATTATGTCTATGGGCTCAAACTTTTATGGGTCGCATTGTGTTCGGTGATTGCAGATCTAGTTAATTTAGTAACATATATATCTATACTCTAAAAGGTAATTATGTAAATTTCTGTGCTTCCAAATTTTATCCCAATCCGTTAAGCATTTTTTGCGTGAAAGATTTACATAAAAACATACATACATACACCTCACAAAATTACGCAATTATAACATAAATAGGATTCAGTGAGTGAGTGATGTATGTTAAGATTTCAATCCTTACTAATCCTTACTAATATTATAAATGCGAAAGTAACTCTGTCTGTCTGTTACGCTTTCACGCCAAAACTACTGGACCGATATAAATGAAATTTGGTACAGAGATAGAATAGACCCTGAGGAACAACATAGGCTACTTTTTACCCGGGTGCGCTAAGTAGTTCCCTCGGGATGCGGGTGAAACCGCGGGAAACAGCTAGTATTATATATTGCTACTACTAGCGCCATCTATGAAACATTACGTGAACTATTAGGGCCCTCGCCCACGGCGACTTTTTGTAGCGATGCTGTCGCGCGGCCGCATCGATACAGTCGCGAAGCGGTCGCGAGCTGCGTGCCCTCGCCCACGGGCTCAGCTTCAGTCGCGATGCAAACGCAATACTGTCGCGCTTCTGTCTCGATGCAAACGCGATTAAGTAAGGGAGCATTCAAGTATTACGTAACGCAAAATTATGTTGAACAAAGTATACCTTTGTTATAGTATTAATTGCGTTTGCAGTAGTAATTAAATAAATAAGAGATTTTTAAGTTATATGTTTTTACTAGCTTTCCGCCAGCAGCTTCGTCCGCGTGGGCTATATGAATTCTCAGCCCGATCGGTTTAAAATTGACAAAGTTTCATACAAACTTTCATCCCCTATTTTATCCCCTTGAGGGTAGAATTTATCAAAATCCCATCTTAGCGGATGCCTACGTCATAACATCTAGCTGCATGCCAAATTTCAGCCCGATCCCTCCAGAGGTTTGGGCTGTGCGTTGATATGTCAGTCAGTCAGTCAGTTACCTTTGAACTTTATATATATTTAGATTTAGATTAGATTTAGTCATAAATCAAATAAGTGTAGGTACGTAAAAACACAATTCAATTGTAATTACTGCTCCTCTGTCCACGGGTTTGCCAGCCACTCAGACTCTTTCATTACAGGTATTTGGAGAGCAGACGAAGAAGGTTACGGTATTGCATCAACATTAAATTAAATAAAATACTTGCATCAACTTCGTCTTTGAGCCAATCGGTATCCTCGGACAATGCTTCACTATGGCGCATAATGCAGAGCAGCTAATTTGCCCTTCTTCTTCGAGGGGTTCCCCGTAAAACATAAACGAAAAGGGTTGCCGATTTTTTTATTAAAATAAAAAAATGTTACGTAACGCGTTGTTTAAATACCATACCCCTTCTCCCGCCCTTGTAACGCACCGTAACGTTTTACAAGACCCTCCCCTCTCCCCAAATTGCGTTACGTAATACTTGATTGCTCCCTATCCGTTCCTCCCCCGATGTCGTCCAACACGGTCGCGCGTTTGCAGCGATACAGTCGCGATGCAGTAGCGCGTTGCAAAAGCGACTAACACGCGTTAGTAGCGATACTGACGCGCGTTTACCAAACGCGCGACAGCATCGCTACAAAAAGTCGTCGTGGGCGAGGGCCCTTAGCTGACAAACTTGACATAGCTACGACTTTATTTATAAATCGAACGCCATCTAGGATTTTAATGTGGAACTAAATTTTTTTTTTGATTTTTTTTTTTTGGGGACTAAATGTGGAGAAAACACGTTTTTCCACTCCTCGTGCTGGGCCAACTGGAACATGGATGGGTTTTAGTCGGTAAGAGTCTGACACTCCCTCCCCACCAATGGTAAGAGGAGTCATTCGATGATTTCCCATCCAAAAAAAACCGGCCAAGTGCGTGTCGGGCGACGCGCAGTAGGGTTCCGTAGCAGGTCTTAGTTAGTCGACTATAATTCTGTAACTGGTTAAGCCTACTTATCCGTGATAGTTTTCCTTTTAAGTACATTATGAATTTTTACACATTTCTAGGGACAACAATTCAAAAGTTAGAGGAGATGCTCGTATCGAACAAAAATTTGCACTCAAAAGCTAAGATATTTCGCAAATAGCTCTCTTAACCGAAAAATGGTCTTCACACACCTATAATATTTTTGAAAGACCTATAACGATACCCCACATGAAGGGATACGCGAGAAAAAAAATCATCCCCACTTTACGTGTTTGGGTGCTACCAAAAACATAATATTTTTCATAATTTTATTTTACCACTTCATCAGCGTGATCAATATACATATCCATACCAAATTTCAGCTTTTTAGTACTAAGAACCTCTGAGCTATGTCGCGGACAGACAGACAGACAGACAGACTGACATGGCGAAACTATAAGGGTTCCTTGTCGGACTACGGAACTCTAAAAAAAGGATAGTTAGAAAAAGGACTTAGGATGATTCTTATCAGAGTGCGTGAAGTAGAACCTTCAGGATACGAGTGAAGCCGAGTTTGACGAGCCAGCCCGCGAGCAGAGCTAATAGCTTTAAAATTCCCGATTATAATAATCCAGCCTGTCCCTTGCTGTCCTCCCCCAGCGACGCCCTAAGCCGAGGCCCACTAGGGGGTGCCCTTAGCGTGTAATCGCTTAGCTTTGTAAGTTAAGCCCTGGCTGGAGGCCCTAAATTCATTTAAGGCACTTCACAGGCAAGCCCGGTTAAGGAAGCAGAGTGGAATAGCTAGCAATAATTTAAACTTACCTAACACCATACCGGGTGTAGTCCGCCAAAGCAGACCGGCTCTAAACAGATCTTCGTCCAGCTGACTGCCACTGTCACCGAGTCGCTGCCATTCTGTGTTACCCTGGAAGAGAAGGTGGTTATCAGAACAACGGCTTCATCAACTATTTAGCAATTATTTTATGCCTTAAACTGCTGGGGCTGCGGGATGTACGAAAGAGTTACCGCGCCCCCGGAATATAAAGGGCTGAGGAAGGAACATTGATGGGTTTTAGTCAGTAAGAGTCTGGCACTCCCTCCCGCTCCACCCACGGCGGGAGGGGTCATTTGATGATGATTACCCCTCTGAAAACAAGGGTCCCCAAAGCTAAGGTTTAACTAAGACAGAAAATAAGACACAAATCAGACATTCATGTCTATACTATTCACATTTTAATAGTGTTGCAGATGCTATGACACTTCTGCTGACACTTACGACACTAGTTGTATACACTGAGTGTACTGTAAAACAAAGCTGTGATTTTAAAAGGGAATTTGGCTGGACTTTGGTTCAGAAAAAAAAAGGTGAGTATACTGTGAAAAACCTCTGCCTTTAGAACGGAATCTGGCTGGAATTAGGTACAGAAAAAAAGGCTAGATTTTTATATAGAATTAAAGCCAGAAAGACTGGGTTTTCATATAAAGTTTTTCTTAGTGTAAGTATCTATAAACTGGCAGATAAGAAAGAACGAAATTGAAATGGCAAGTTACTTCTCATTATTTTGGTAGAATCTGGCGTATACTGGGATACTTTTTACCCAATAACTAATCGTTAGTTATTTTAGTAGTGAAAGGCAGGCGTTTTGGGGCTGTCTTTTGTAAATTTGACGTTCAAAAAGTGCTGATTTTCAGCCTAATTCAAATAAATGACACTTGAATTTTAAAAGTTAAAGAAGTTATCCTAGACAGGAACTTAAACATCTACCTTTAAAAAAAAAGAGCAAAAAAAATACCTTTCTGTTATATACTTTTTTCTAAACAAAAGTTAAAGAAGTTATCCTAGACATTAATTTATCTACCTTACAAAAAAAAACAGCAATAGAACCTTATATTTATATCCTTTTTTCTGAGGAAACGACCACAAGCGTTCAGCTTAAAATCCCAACCACAAATGTAACAAAATAATTGAAGGAAACAACACAAAATTAAAAAATCAGAATCTTTTGTTCACTAGTAACACTATAGAAATTTTTCAAGAACTATTCGGGGAACTGATTTGAAATTGTAATGTCTTCAGTTTTTCTATAGAGACGTATGTTTAGATCGAAACACAATACAATACTGATAAAATAATATACGATAACAATATATTCTTACATGTGATCTTCAAAATTATCTATGTGGGGCAAAGATTAATATATTATTTGTCAAATTTCATAGTTCAACAAAAAATCAATTATAAAAATCAATGCCACTTTTCGTTGTAATTTTGTAACTCAAGAACGTGTTCACCTAACCAAACCAAATGTTTAGGCTTTGTTCGGACTATTTAGTAGATGGTTTATGTGAAGTTTGCACAAAATCGGTCGAGCGGTTCATCTTTAATTTGAATTCATATAGCCCACGCCGGCGACGCCGCTGGCGGAAAGCTATTTTACTATAAATTTTAATTCCTTTGAGTGTTGAAATATACGTTATTTTTACGTTAACTTAGAAGTTTGATTTCTGTTAAAATATGTATCAAAATAAAAGCCACCTAGTGACTAAGATTGTAACTGATAACTATTGATGATTACCTGTGCTATATATTTTTTTTTTTATCTGTGTATTTTGTTTGTGTTACTTTTCCCTCCATATAATAAAATTAGTCGTTCGCCGTTACTCTGTGTTTCATTAGGTTATGGGCCCAGTCCCGCATTTAAGCAGAAAAACAGTAAATTTGTATTGTTATTGAATAAGTGTCGAACATGTCGTCAGGAAGTTATTTAGTAAATGTTCCAAAGTTAAAAGGGCGTGAAAATTATGACGATTGGGCTTTTGCTGCAAGAAATTTTCTAGTGTTAGAAGGCATTGATATAGACGCCATTCCTGCAGATTTGAGTGATGCTGACGATAAGAAAGCGAAGGCAAAACTTATTATGACCATCGATCCAAAGTTATACGTGCACATCAAGAATGAAACCAAAGTTAAAGATTTATGGCAGAAACTACAGAAATTATTTGATGACAGCGGATTCACCAGAAAAATTAGCTTACTTCGAACCTTGATTTCAATTCGGCTCGATAACTGTGAATCAATGACAAACTATGTAAGTCAAATTGTGGAGACTGCTCAAAGATTAAAAGGAACGGGTTTCGAAATAAATGAGGAGTGGATCGGGTCTTTGTTATTGGCGGGACTTCCAGAAAAGTTTGGACCGATGATTATGGCAATAGAACATTCGGGAATTGCTATTAACTCTGACGTCATAAAAACGAAGCTCCTTGATATGAGTTCTGAGGTTGGTAGTCCTGACAGTGAAGTTGCTCTATGGTCAAAACAAAAAAGAAAAATTGGCAATAGTGTAAAAGGCGCGCAACATAATAACAATACGTCAATGTCATCTACTGGTAAAAAGATAATTAAATGCTACAGATGCAAGAAAACCGGTCACTATAAAAACCAGTGCACCGAACATAAAGAAAAGCCAGTTAATGTTTTTAGTGCCGCTTTCTTCAACAGTGAGTTTAATAACGAAGACTGGTATATAGATTCAGGAGCAAGTGCCCATATGACATCTAACAAAGAAAGTTTATTGCGAGTTCGACAGGTACACGATACAAAGGAAATTATTGTTGCAAACAGAATGTCCGTGCCAGTACTATGTGCCGGAGACACAAAGATCACCACTAAAGTGAATAATTCTCATTTTGACATTAAGGTAAATAACATTCTATATGTACCCAACCTAACCACAAACTTGTTGTCAGTGAGCCAGTTGATAGCAAACGGGAACAAAGTTATATTTGAACAGGATGTTTGTTATATCCGTAATCAACAAAATGAGCTTATTGGAATAGCAAATTTGCAGAATGGTGTATATAAGTTAACTACTATAAAGTCAGAGAAGGTGTTGGCAGCAGCAGTTCAAACTGTAGAAGCAAAACAATGGCACAGAAGGTTAGGACATATCAATAGCAATGACCTACAGAAGATGAAAGACGGTGCTGTTGGAGGAATATCATATGATATAAAAGCTGATATTCAGAAGTCCAACTGTATAGTATGCTGCGAGGGCAAACAGGCTCGTTTACCCTTTCAACTAGCAAACCATAGAAGTGAGAAAGAGCTAGATTTGGTTCATTCAGATCTGTGTGGACCCATGGAGGTTCGATCTATTGGACAAGCCAGATATTTCCTGTTATTCGTGGATGATGCTAGTAGGATGGCTTTTGTGTACTTCCTGAAGGAGAAGAATCAGGTTCTGAGTTGTTTTAAGGATTTTCAGAGTATGGTTGAAAATCAGAAAGGAACAAAAATAAAAGTATTAAGAACCGACAATGGAGGAGAATTTTGTTCAGATGTAATGGAAAGTTACTTGAAAAAATCTGGAATAATCCATCAACGGACTAATCCTTATACTCCAGAACAAAATGGCCTCAGTGAGCGTTTTAACAGGACTATTGTGGAACGCGCTAGATGTTTACTATTTGATGCAAAAATGGAAAAAGATTTTTGGGCCGAGGCAGTAAATACGGCAGTATACTTGAAGAATAGGTCGCCGGCCTCAGGTTTAGGCCAAAGGACACCAATTGAGATATGGACAGGACGAAAACCTGATCTTAGTCATCTCAGACTTTTTGGTAGTCAGGTGATGATGCATGTACCAAAAAGTAAAAGATTAAAATGGGACAAGAAAGCAGTGATGTACATTCTTGTGGGATACTCTGAAACTACAAAAGGATATAGACTATATAACCCAGAAACCAGGAAAATCTGTATGAGTAGAGATGTAGTCATAATGGAGAGAAATGATGATATTGCAAAAATTGAAGTAAACTCGAAGGAAGATAATCAACAATCTGACCAGGAGAAAAAGTCTGAAAAGGAATGTGAATCTACATCGACAGATGATGATCCCACATATATATGTGATTCAGAAGTAGGCACAAGCTCCACTGAAGAGAATTGTTATCTCTCATTATCTGAAGAAGAAGAAGTTTCTGACCATGTAGACAATCCTGAGTTATTGGAAAAACGTTCCAGAAAACCACCTCAAAGGTATGGTTTTACTAACTTATGTGTTTCAGATCAAGTGGAGTTCTGTACTGAAGAAATTACATATAAAGAAGCAACAGAAGGCCCCGAGAAAGACAAGTGGCAACAGGCTATGCATGATGAACTTCAGGCCTTTGAGGAAAACCAAGCCTGGGAGATTGTAAACAAAAAGGATGCAGGTAGAGTTGTACAGTGTAGATGGGTGTACAAGAAAAAGTTAGAAAGTGATAATAGTGTTAGATATAGAGCTAGACTTGTGGCAAAAGGTTTCACCCAGCAACAGGGTGTAGATTTTACTGAAACATATTCACCAGTCCTCAGGTACTCAACACTAAGACTCTTATTTGCCTTAAGTACAAGATTTAACTTTAGTATCACACATCTCGATGTAGTAACAGCTTTTTTAAATGGTTTCTTGCAGGAAAATGTTTACATGCAGCCCCCGCTTAGTCTTAATTGTCCCAGTGATTGTGTTCTTAAATTAAATAGAGCGATTTATGGGCTAAAACAGTCTGCAAGAGCATGGAATGAGAGATTAAATGATTGTTTAATTGAAATGGGTTATATAAAATCTAAGTCAGAACCATGTCTCTATAGTAAAAAATGTAAAGGGGGGCAAACTATTATTGCAATATTTGTTGATGATTTTTTTATTTTTTCTGATAGTAAAGATATGACAAATGTTTTGAAGAATAAACTTATGTCAAAATTTAAAATAAAAGATCTAGGTCAACTGAAAAAATGTTTAGGTATGAGAGTAAAGATATATGAAGATAATTCTATATCCATTGATCAAGAACAATTTGTAGAACAAATTCTCAAAAAATTTTGTATGGATAATTGTAATACTAAAGACACTCCAATGGAATGTAATTTAAAATTAGAAAAGGCAAAATGTGTTGACAAAAAATATCCCTATCAGCAACTTATAGGGAGTCTTATGTACTTGTCAGTATTAACACGTCCTGATATTTCCTACAGTGTCAGCTATTTAAGTCAATTTAATAATTGTTTCAGTTCAGTTCATTGGCATCATGCAAAAAGAATTTTAAAATATTTACAAAAAACTAAATCTTATGGTTTGATGTTTAAAAAGGATAATTGTAATTTAGAAGGCTTTGTAGATGCTGACTGGGCATCTAATATTGTAGATAGGAAATCCTACACAGGATTTTGTTTTAAATTATCAGGTTGTGTAGTGTCATATGAATGCAGGAAGCAACAAACTGTTGCATTATCGAGCACAGAGGCTGAATACATGGCCATAGCAGAGGCATGTAAAGAAGCAATATATTTAAAAAGTTTATTATCAGAAATTGTAAATTTTAAGTATACTGTTGTGATATATAATGACAACCAGGGTGCTCTTAAGTTGACAGAAAACCCTTTATTTCATAAACGTACTAAGCACATTGATGTGCGTTATCACTTTGTACGAGAAGCCGTTTCTAATAAGCTTATAAAAATAATTTATCTGTCAACATCAGAGATGCCTGCAGACATATTAACAAAAAGTTTAACCTCTGCAAAACATAATTACTTTCTTAATATATTAGGGATTCAAGATATTAATTTAAAGTAAAGTTTTTTTTTTTTGTTAATATGTATGAGTATATAGATTATTTTGATAAGTGGAGGTGTTAAAATATGTATCAAAATAAAAGCCACCTAGTGACTAAGATTGTAACTGATAACTATTGATGATTACCTGTGCTATATATTTTTTTTTTATCTGTGTATTTTGTTTGTGTTACTTTTCCCTCCATATAATAAAATTAGTCGTTCGCCGTTACTCTGTGTTTCATTAATTTCTTCACAGCTTTAAGAGCAAAGTTCCTTGACAGATGGTTACGTAATCAGCCCGTTAAACTAAAACGTTTTTTAACCGGGAAGCTGCAATTTTTGTGTTACCCACTTCTAGTTCAAACGGTGAACTTGGGCTCAAGGGACTTTAGACCTGAGTATATGGTTTTAATTTCAACTCGATATCTCCACGCGTACCCGAGATAAAGGGTTTTGACAGACAGACGGATGGACAACAAATTGATCAATTTATTGTATTTGAGGTACGGAGCCCTAAAACTATAACATTTTTTTCGAATCTAACGATACAATAATTAAAGAAATCCATCGATTGGTTTGGAAGATATGAGGGAATAAAGAATATTACAAACAAAGATAGGCGCGAAAAACACAACCCTTTCCTTGTAGTCTGGTAAAAATAACACGAACATTTTGTGATTAAGTACCTACCTAATTTCAGTTTCGTATTCTTAAAATAAATCAAAGGATAAAACCTTTTTACCCTCTGCACTGTTTTGTATTTAAATAAAATATTATTAATTGGGTAAAAAAAAAAACATTTTTTAAGTGTGAATGAAATGTCACCTCTGCAAATTGGTCATTGACGTAATATTTGGTATCTACGTCACACATTTCATCGGTAGGTATAATTTTTGGCGGTCAACGCAAATAATTCATACCAAAATCCTTACTATAATATTATAAATGCGAAAGTAACTCTGTCTGTCTGTTACGCTTTCACGCCAAAACTACTGGACCGATATAAATGAAATTTGGTACAGAGATAGAATAGACCCTGAGGAACAACATAGGCTACTTTTTACCCGGGTGCGCTAAGTAGTTCCCTCGGGATGCGGGTGAAACCGCGGGAAACAGCTAGTCAATATTATAATGCGAAAGTAAGTGTGTTGCGCTTTCACGGGAAAACAGCTGAATCGATTGAGATGAAATTTTGTGGAGATATAATGAAGTCAGGGGAAGGATTTAGAGTTTTTGTGAGATTACGTGAATTAGTTCTCTCAGGATTCGGGTGAAACCGAGGAAAACAGCTAGTAACTATATCACACGCTTGCTCAAGGCGGGTCGGCGATTTCAGTCTTTTAAGTCCAGGTTTCCTCACGATGTTTTCCTTTATCGTTAGCCAATGGTGTTTAATATACAATATTATGGAAGTTTTGAACTCGTCGAAATGCTGGTGTCTAACCACTGCTGCGGGATGTTCGAAAGAGTTACCGCGCCCCCGGAATACAAAGGGCTGAGGAAGGAACATGGATGGGTTTTAGTCAGTAAGAGTCTGACACTTCCTCTCGCCCCACCTATGGCGGGAGGAGTCATTTGATGATTTCCCATCCGAAAAAAAGGTATCTAACAACTAGGCTATTACTAAGACCTAAGTTTACCGACAAGATAACGGTCCGATTAACTAAAAACAGCTTTTTACCATTAATTCAAAATTCCAACTTTCGATAGGTAACGTATTATTTGATATTTTAATCCTGAAACGGTCGATTACCACACCAGAGTTGAACAGGGGTAACACGAAAATTCCAGCTTCCTGGTTAAAAAACGTTTTCGTTTAACGTACTGATTATGAAACCATCAGTAAACTTGGCCCTAAGTGTGTCGCATCTGACTCATCATCAGCCTAGCCTTTTCCCAACTATGTTGGAGTCGGCTTCCAGTCTAAACCGGATGCAGCTGAGTACCAGTGTTTTACAACGATTTTCTGCCTATCGGACCTCCGCAACCCAGTTACCGGGTAACACGAACCCCTTGGTAAGACTGGTTGTCAGACTTTCTGGCTTCTGACTACCCGTAACGACTGTCAAAGATCTACAAATGACAAACGGGACCAACAGCTTAACATGCTTTCCGAGGCACGGAGGAGTCTCGCTATGACACAGATGTCACCGAGGACCGACCGCGCCAAGCGCAGCTTAACCTTTGATCGGTCGACCCGTGCGGCTGTTACGCCAAGTAACACAAGTTCCTCGTGTCGTATCTGACTAATTTCTTTATTTAATCTTTGGTCGCTGGTGAAGTCGTATTGTGTAGAGATGTGATTCTAAGATAAGATACGGAGTCTATGTCATTGTGTTATCTCTGAACATATACTTGAAACTGCGCATCATTTATTTTCAGTATTTACAATCAATAGCTAGCTGTTTCCTGCTGTTTCACCCGGATCCTGAGAGAACTATGTCACACAGCCAGATAAAAACTATCATGTCTTTCCCCAGTTTCCAGACTATTTACATACCAAATTTCATTTCAATCAGACAGACAGAGTACCTTTCACATCCTTATTAGTCTATACATATAAAATGCTTAGTCCTGAATGACTGACGGATCAACGCACAGCCTAAACCGCTGATCGTGGAGACCTGAAACTTGGAGAGTGTTCTTTGTATGACGGAGGCATCCGATAAGAAAGGATTTTTCGAAATTCTACCCCTAAGGGGGTGAAAAAGGGGGCCAAGTTTGTATGAAACTCTGTCATTTTTATTTGAATTCGTATAACCCACGCGTAGTAACTTATTAGGGTTCCGTAGTCCGACAAGGAACCCTTATAGTTTCGCTCTGTCCGTCTGTCTGTCTGTCTGTCTGTCTGTCTGTCTGTCTGTCTGTCTGTCTGTCCGCGGCATAGCTCCGAGGTTCTTGATACTAGAAAACTGAAATTTGGTATGGATATGTATATTGATCACGCCGAGAGAGTGGTAAAATAAAATTTTGAAAAATTTTTTTTTTTAGGGTAGCTCCCAAACACGTAAAGTGGGGATGAATATTTTTTTTCTCGCGTACCCCTACGTGTGGGGTATCGTTAGATAGGTCTTTCAAAAATATTATGGGTGTGTGAAGACCATTTTTTGGTTAAGCGAGCCATTTGCGAAATATCTAGCTTTTCAGTGCAAATTTTTGTTCGATACGAGTTACCCCCCCCTCTAACTTTTGAATGGCTGTACCTAGAAATGTGAAAAAAATCACAGGCGTAGTACATGTAATGAAATTACAAGGAAAACTATCACGGCTAAGTAGGCTTAACCGGTTACAGAGTTATAGTCGACTAACTAACTCCTACTACGGAACCCTACTGCGCGTGGCCCGACACGCACTTGGCCGGTTTTTATCTATACTAATATAATAAAGCTGAAGAGTTTGTTTGTTTGAACGCGCTAATCTCAGGAACTACTGGTACGATTTGAAAAATTCTTTCAGTGTTAGATAGCCCATTTATTGAGGAAGGCTAAGGCTATATATCATCACGCTAAGACCAATAGGAGCGGAGCACCACTATTCCACGCGGACGAAGTCGCGGGCAGAGGCTAGTAATAAATAAAATAAAGTGACATTAGTTGTTACGCTTTCTCGGTAAAACGGCTTAACCGATTTGGATGAAATTTGGTTCGGAGATAGAAGGGACCCTGGAGATATTTATAAGCTACTATATATTTATACTTTTTATCTGCATGCGGTAAGTAGTACCCTTGGGACACGGCTGTAACCGAGGTAAACATATATACAAAAATAAAATAGCTTTTAGTTATTTTATCTACATTCTAGATAAGATTATCCAATCACAGTTATCAGACAAACAAGTTAACAAAAATAAGGTCGCTATACTCAGCTTGTGTGCCCAACTGATTATGAAGTAATAAATCAATAACACATTTGAAACATCATCTTATTTAGATGATGTTTCAAATGTGTATATAAAAATAAATCCCTATTTCCCTTGGTCATGGCATCACGCATGAACGGCAGGACCGATTTGGATAAAATTTGGCACAAAGATAGAGGGGACCAGGTTTATCCGGGTGCTTGAAGTAGTTCCGACGGGACGCGGGTGAAATCGCGGGTAACAGCTAGTCACCAAATATAGTTTGATCATTGAGACTGGATGTTTATGACAAGAGAACTGGGGGCATACTTTAAATCACTGAAACGAAATTTCGGAACGATCGAGTATAGACAATAACTTTTTTTGTGGTGCAGTAAGGTGGGATCTGATGCTCTGTACATAGAGACATGTGCTTATACTATCCATATATATTAATTGTTTGCCTACCGCTCTAAAATTCACAAGGAAATCTTTGTTTTCATTGAGTTAGAGTAGGCCCCCTGGACTCTAATGTGAGCAAGGGATGGTGATATACATCCTGTATACTGCTCTCACTCTCAGCCACGGGAATTTGGATTGAAAAAAATGATCATCTTCATATGTGAGCATATGTAGCGAGTTGTCCATTAATAATGTGATATTTTATTAAGCCATTTTTAACACTGGTGATCTGGTGATGTTTTAGACTAACTTCCTCCCCTACCCCAAAATGATGTGTATTTTTTGTTACAAAATACTTCAAATATTTTAATAACAGAGCTTTAATTTAATTCTGGAAGATTAAGCATTGTAGAGGTAAAAAATATGTGTGACAGACTAGGGGAACCCCCAATAAGTTTCCCTCAAGCTGTAAGTTCCTCGAGAACATGGCTCCAAAGGCCTTTATTACTGATTGAAGTATTAACAAACTTCATAGAAAAAATCTTACAACTTGGTCTTTTTACAACAATTTTATGACATAACTAAATAAATTTCATAGGGAAAAACTTAGAGAAACTAGTAAGTAGTATTCAAAATGTTGTTCTGTATATTTTAAGATCAATATAAGACTTGGAAATATGCCTGAAAAATATGCTAGCCATAATAATCCAATAAGGTCAAACAAAAAAGTTTTTACACAACATTACAGGCAAAAATTTATCAACAGGCCAAGGTAACACTCATTCATCCTAATGTCGTTTTTTATCTGCGCACAAGAATAGCTTAGTAATAACACAGACACTCAAAGTAGGTACGTTTATAGTAATTACAGTAAGTGCTTCAGCAAAACCAGTTTAACAACTACCAGTACCTACTTGTACTAAGCAAATACACTGACAAATAATGGTTTCACACACTGTCATGATGTAATATGCCTAGAAAATCGGAAAGTCCAATTTTTAAGACATGAAACTTCGTCAAGCAAAGGAATTCACGTAAAGGAGACGATACTCTAAGAATGTGTGTCGTGACCAACCAAATCTTATGTGATTTTCATTGAAAAATTTAGTAATGTTCGGTCCAAAAACTCACCGGCAGAGAAAATAGATAGTGTCCTAAGTTCACTGGTAACAATGGAATCGGAAAACAATGTGGAAAAATTGGGAAAATACCGTTTCCCAAAACGAAGAACGCTGCACGAAATAATCACGAATGCAGACACAGATTAAAAATGGTCCAAAAATTTCGAATGTATCAAAAAAAATGTTGACGTTTTCTCTTTAGTGTTGCAAGCTGTGAATAAAAAAATATAAAATTTTATTTGAATCAACCAAATTATAATGATTAAACATTTTATTACTTAGTAAAGTCTGTAATAAGTTATAAAGTGTGAAATAGTATTTTTGCAGCTTAAAGGATCATTTGTGCTCATACACAAGATAAAAGAACTCAAACAGGAATTTCGTTTTGGCAATCTTAAAAAAAAATATTGCCCTTCAAGCTGGCATCCCTAATTAAATGTCAAAATTTTTCGCACGCCATTGTGTGCGGAAGTCACCCATTTTTTAAAATTACAAAAATCACAGTTTAAGAACAACAAAAATCAAAAGATAACCGTCAAAATAGATTTGTCAAACAAAAATGGGTCTACCAGGTTGTGGAATACCGGAGGCTGACCTCCCGCAGTGCTGGTCTGACGACGTTCGCATGAACGCGCTGTTCGCACCTTTTCGTATAAAGGCTGCGAACCCTGAATCTTGGGATATGAAGATGAAGTTCTGGTCTGATATGCTGCGGCAGTGGTGCAGGAGTAGGAAGGATCCTATAGTGTCCGCAGCGGACGCTAAGACGGCGTTTAACCGTAAAGGACGTACGCCAGCATGCATGGACATAGTTGTTGAAGAATTGTATCGGTAAGCGTGTTATTTTTTTTCTACAATGCTTTTTCAGCCTGTGTCTGTTCTTTAAGAAGGATTTATGTAATTTTCCCGCGTTTTTCAAGCGTTTGCAGGCGTATTCTAAATGTAAACAAAGATTATGAAAGTATGATGTGTGTCGCAAAAAATGGTAATTAATGTTAACAGTTTCACTTTTAAACAGATTCTGAATGTTTAAGCTTTAATTTTATTCATTTATGACGTAAATTGATGTGACCATGGCAACTTACTTCATTGTGTGTGATCAATAATTTTGTTAATCTAAAACATCAAATTTTGGCCATTAATATCTGATATAGCCAAGTCTTATCAAGGGGTGGGGTATTGTGTTACCCGGTAACTGTGGGAGTCAGATAGGCAGTCACTCCATGTACAACACTGGTACCCCAGTTGGGAAAAGGCTAGACAGGTGATGTTGCTATAAAAACAACTTGAAACCATTTTTAATTGCAAGGTCATACAATAAAAACAAACAAACGATAGAGTACAGAAAAGTTTAGATTTTTGGTGAAAAAATGTTACGCACATTTTGCCTTCTTTAACTACACCCCTTTAGATGGCAAGCTAATGTGATCTTCAATCAAAATAAAAGTCTTTTAAAGTAGTAAAAAAACTTCAAATATATACCTATAATCTGTACCAATTGACTTTACAAAAAATGTAAACGAAGTCGTAACCTATTTTGTTCTAATTCTGCCACAGAAATTAACAAAATGGCGTAAGGATGGCAGATAATGCCAGTTTTGTAAAATTAGAAAGAAAGAAAGAGACATTTAATTTCACATAGGTCTTTGCAGGCACTTATGAAATGTCAAGCTAGTTGCACCATTCCAAAGAGTGGGTCTTATGGAGAAGAACTGGCAAGAAACTCCATATAGACACTCTTTTCAAAAATAAATGTTTAGAATAGTCTTTTTACAGTACAGGTTATCTCTGAGAAAATTATCCAATTCAAATGATGCTATCATTATCATCCTATATATTGTCCCACAGCTGGGCACAGGCCTCTTGTCACACAGAGAAGGCATGAGCATTGATCACCACACTTGCTCAAGGCGGATTGGCAATTTCAGACTTTTTTAAATCCAGGTTTTCTAATGATTTTTTTCTTTTCACCGTTAGTCTGTGACGTCTAAGATAATACTTAAAAATTTATGAATGATGGTTTACAAAAAAAAATAAACAATTAAATTACAAGTCGAATTCAGCAATATAAATAATGTTTCTAGTCCTCCACTTATGTGTGCTATATAAAGTTGCTATTTTTGTATTCATTATGTTAGAATTTAAGGGACAATACACACTTACAGAAGTTATTTTAATACACCGTTAGACTGAATCTATACTAATATATAAAGCTGAAGAGTTTGTTTGTTTGAACGCGCTAATCTCAGGAACTATTGGTACGATTTGAAAAAATATTTCGGTGTTAGATAGCCCATTTATCGAGGAAGGCTATAGGTTATATATCATCACGCTAAGACCAATAGAAGCGGAGCACCACTATTCCACTCGGACGAAGTCGCGGGCAGAAGCTAGTTACATAATATTTTGACCAAACATCTTATTGTTTTATATTCAGTGAAAACAGACATACAAGACATTGTTCATGTATAACATAACATTGTGACTCTTTTAACTGAAGAATTAGAAGAAAAAGTGGCACTTGTGCTACTAGAATGACCTTAACCACCACATAGGGCTATGTCACCCAAAGATAGGGCTGCCATCACCCAAATCGCCGACCCTGGACTAAAACTCTAAAACCCCAGACATTT
The DNA here is from genome assembly GCA_963891755.1 of Pyrrhia umbra. Lineage (NCBI taxonomy): Eukaryota > Metazoa > Arthropoda > Insecta > Lepidoptera > Noctuidae > Pyrrhia > Pyrrhia umbra. Next base: position 5,661,723 of record OY982947.1, on the reverse strand, counting down.
TTTCCCCGGACACTTTTTTTATTATTTCTTTTAATTTATTGCTTACCTTTCAATCAATCGGGATCAGGTAACAAGTGTCCGGGTTTTCTCCGGACACTCTTTGATAATCCGCACGGACGCACCCCGGACGCCCTTTAAACTAGGACAAATCCGGGGAAACCCGGACGGATGGCAGCCCTACCCAAAGACCTAGAAATTACAGCCGGGACCAACAGCTTAACGTGCTTTCCGAGGCACGGGGACGAGGAGTCTCGGTATGACATAGATGGTCGTCCATCCATGGACCGATCGCGCTAAGCACAGCTCAAGCTTTGAAGATGGACTCGTGCGACTGTTTCTTAGCAAAATGCTCCTTCTTTCCTCTGAGCCGAGGGCTCTGTGGTGTAGCGTATTATACTCGAATATTATGGAATTTATTTAGCAATTAGTGGATGATTTTTGAGGAACTCGTGGCTAAGTAACAGCCGGATCGATCGATCAAGAGTTAAGCTGCGCTTGGCGCGGTCGTCCGTAGATGGGTCATCATCTATGTCATAGCGCAACTCTTCCTCGTCTCGGAAAGCACGTTAAGCTGTTGGTCCCGGCTGTCGTTTGTAGATCTGTGACAGTCGTAACGGGTAGTCAGAGGCCAGAAAGTCTGACAACCAGTCTTACCATGGGGTATGAAGTTACCCAGTACAAGTGGGTTGTGGAGGTCAGATAGGCAGTTGCTCCATGTAAAACACTGGTACTCAGCACACTGCCTCTTCTTCTTTCAATAAAGTTGGGAAAAGGCAGATGATGAATTAGTGAATTAAGTTATAGTTCCATAATTATATATACCATACTGCTCTTTCTATCCACAGCAACGGTGACCTAAGCCCTCTCTCGAAGTACCAGCAGATACTCCACAACGGCCCAGAAGGCTGGGTGAAGTGGGGTGCTCGACTAGCGTTCAGGCCTGCAGCGTTTGCTCTGACAGCAGTCGCTTCGTTCATGCCATCGAGACAGAGTGTTGACAATGATGGACTGCCGAAAGCCAGTATTGAGTCTACACAAAGATTTGTGCTTGAGAGTGCTGTGAAAGTAAGTAATTTGTTTTTAGGATTGTTTTAATTATAGCCTTGCTTTTCTGGGTTCATAAATATCACATTTATTTGTAACTAGCTGTTGCCCGCGATTTCACCGGCGTCCCAGGGGAGCTACTACTAACGCACCCGGATAAAAAGTAGCCTAAAACCTTCTCCAGGGTCCACTCTATCTCCGTACTAAATTTCATACAAAGCGGTCCAGCCATTCACGCGTGATGCCGTGGCCAAGGGAAAAAGGGATTCATTTTTATATATAAATATATATAGATGAAAGCTACCAGTTTTATAAATGTGTAAGTTTGTAAAGAGGAATGAATGTATGTGTGTATGTTTGCTATTCTGTAACAAAAACTACTAAACGAATTTGGATGAAAATTTTGGCCCAAGTTCACCAACAAGATAACAGTCCGATCAACTGAAAACAGCTTTTACCATATGATGGATAACCTATCATTTGGGTTTTTTAACCGACTTCAAAAAAAGGAGGAGGTTATCAATTCGACTGTATTTTTTTTTTTTTTTTTTTTTTTTTTATGTTTGTTACCTCATAACTTGCGACTGGGTGAACCGATTTTCATGATTCTTTTTTTATTTGTTATTTCCTAAAACGGTCGATTACCAAGCCGGAGTTGAACAAGAAGTTGACAACCCGAAAATTCCCGCTTCGTGGTTAAAAAACGTTTTCGTTTAACGGACCGATATCACTCTTTAATATCTAATATTTTTCGATGAACTTGGCCCTTTTTCAAACTCCCTCAAAAACGTTGATTGAAATTAGACTAATTAAATAAGTACCTACTTTTTCACGTCAAAATACATTATGACAGCACCCCAAAAACGCCCACCCTTCACTCCTTCCTAGTGTTATGGCTGGAAAGAAGAAGTAGTGATGAACAAACTTCCCAGCAAACGCTGTCTATTATTACTCTGTCCATAAAGATTATGCCTGCTGAGACATTACTTGGGTTTCCATTCCAGGATCAAGCAACGGAGCTCCTAAAGAAGTTCCCTCCTGGTGTAGAACGTATGGGCACTATTGAGGAGCTGATGCGCAACGCTGACTGGACCCAGGGTAGGGAGACGTTTGAGCTGCTGCTGGGGTACCTCGTGGCACAGGGAGCCGCTGTCAAGAAGGGAGATGTTGTTAAATTGGGTATGTTTATTTAATTCATTATCTGCCCATTCTGTACAGATTGACTGTCTGTACAGATTGATTTTAAGAAAAATGAAAACAAAGTCGAGGAGCTCGTGGCTAAGTAACAGCCGCACGGGTCGACCGATCATAGGTTAAGCTGCGCTGGGCGCGGTCGGTCCGTGGATGGGTGACCATCTTTGTCATTGCGAAACTCCTCCGTGCCTCGGAAAGCACGTTAAGCTGTTGGGCCCGGTTGTCATTTGTAGATCGTTGACAGTCGTTACGGGTAGTCAGAAGCCAGAAAGTCTGATAACCAGTCTTACCAAGGGGTATCGTGTGATGTCAGATAGCCAGTCGCTCCATGTAAAACACTGGTACTCAGCTGCATCCGGTTTAGACTGGAAGCAGACTCCAACATAGTTGGAAAAAGGCTAGGCAGATGATGTTAGTCGTAACCTATTTTGTTCTAATTTTCCCACTCATATAAATAAAATGTCACTAAATGATGAATGTTTAGAGCATGAAAATGACACAAAAACGCCATCCTTACGCCATTTTGTTAATTTCTGTGGTAGAATTAGAACAAATAAATTACGAATTAGTTTAAATTTTTCGTAAAATCAATTGGTACAGTCTATAAGAATTTGTGTGGTACTTATTTTAAACTAGCTGTTTCCCGCGGTTTCACCCGCATCCCGAGGGAACTACTTAGCGCACCCGGGTAAAAAGTAGCCTATGTTGTTCCTCAGGGTCTATTCTATCTCTGTACCAAATTTCATTTATATCGGTCCAGTAGTTTTGGCGTGAAAGCGTAACAGACAGACAGAGTTACTTTCGCATTTATAATATTAGTAAGGATTAGTAAGGATTATCTTCAACAGCCGAACCGGATAAGAAGGCGACGCCGGTGACGGAGACAGACGAGGCTCTGGTAAAGCTGATGTGTGCGGAGACTCGGCTCGAGGGCGAAGCCCTGCGCCTCGCCAGGGACGTGGCGACGGCGCAGGCTGATGCAAAGGCCGCGCTCACTGTTGGAAATAAATTAGCTGTAAGTACCATTTTAAGGTTCCATAGTCGACAAGAAAAGACCTGTAATCTGAAGTTTAACCATTTCTAACATGATCCTTACTTAGCGTCATAATCCAGGATTAACTACTAACTTAAGTTCGTCATCATCTGCCTAGCCTTTTCCCAACTATGTTGGGGTCGGCTTCCAGTCTAAACCGGATGCAGCTGAGTACCAGTGTTTTACATGGAGCGACTGCCTATCTGCCCTCCACAACCCAGTTACCGGGTAACACGATACCCCTTGGTAAGACTGGTTGTCAGACTTTCTGGCTTCTGACTACCCGTAACGCCTGTCAAAGTTGTACAAATGACAGCCGGGACCAACAGCTTAACGTGCTTTCCGAGGCACGGAGGAGTCTCGCTATGACACAGATGGTCACCCATCCAAGGACCGACCGCGCCAAGCGCAGCTTAACCTTTGATCGGTCGAACCGTGCGGCTGTTACTTAGCCACGAGCTCCTCTTACTACTAACTTAAGTTCGTATTAACGATAAACAGCGTTTTAATGAGAGATTTAGGTAATCCGTTGCTTAGCAACAGATTAAATATTAATCGGACATTATGAGTAAGACGGTTATAGTCTCGCCATGTCCGTCTGTCTGTCTATCCGCGGCATAGATCAAAGGTTTAGGCTAAGCAAGATTTACTGGTTACAGAGTTTTAGTCAGCTAACTACATGTTACGGATGCCTATTGCTCGTGGCCCGACACGCACTTGGCCGGTGTCTTTTAATTTAGGGATCGGAAATGATCAAATAAGTCCTCCCGCTGTAGGTGGGGCAGGTGGGAGTGTCAGACTCTTACTGACTAAAACCCATCCATGTTCCTTCCTCAGCCCTTTGTATTCCGGGGGCGCGGTAACAAAAAAAACGTGTCGTCTCGGGATGCTCGACAGAAGTGATAATTTTAACTAAACTAAGTTAAACTATTTAATATTGAAATTGTTGAAAAGAAAAGCTAAGCTTATTACTTAAATTTTATGTACATTAGTATGATAATGTGAGGAAAGGTTATTTATTAATGAAATCTTTCAGACATAGTGGCGCAAATCCGTTCAAAATATTTGACGTCAGGACACAGAGGCCTTAACCACTAGGCCACCATTACACTTCACTTCACTATTTTTGATACAACCTTGTAGCGACACCTATCTCGCTACATGTAAACTACGAAGGCAAGATTCCTACATCGCGCAAGAAGTGTTCGCAAGCAAGTTAGAACATATACAACTTCCCGACATCAACCATCGGGCGGTAGCCCGCCAGGCAATATCACCCGCCTGGCCGGAGGATCCTCCCTTTTCAATGGAGGGACCCCGTACAGTGTTCCTCCATAACCTTAATAATCCTTCCAGGCCAAAAATCACCTTCGCCGCAAACACAAGACCTCGCAACGCCTGGAGCGTTGCAGCAACGCGCTGGAGAACGTGCGGCACTTGCTGCATCAGATGCGAGACGTACACGTCAACGCGGCGATAGTTGATACTTACAGGTACTTAGGGGCTGTCCATTAATCACGTGAAGCTCGAAGGGGGGTCCATAAAAAATCATGAAATATCACAAGGGGGAGGCGGGGTGTAGTAATATATCAGGTGTATTTATTTATTCGGCAAACGCCGAAAATTAGATGATACTTATATACCTGTATTTTATAAATATTAAAAAAACCGGCCAAGTGCGAGTCGGACTCGCGCACCGAGGGTTCCGACCATTGGAAAGAAAAAATACGCAATAAAGTCGCAATTATCTTGTTTTTTTCCGACCGCATAATTAAGTTTGTTTGTAGAGGAAAATTGCTGATTACTTAAAAACTACCTGATAGATCTCGTTCAAATCAATTTTCAATGGAAGTTTGCATGATAATCTACATCATATATTTTTTTTAGATTTATCATTCTCTTATTATAGAAGTTACAGGGGGGGGGACACAAATTTTATCCCTTTGGAAGTGCCTCTCGCGCAAACTATCCAGTTTAGAAAAAAATGATATTAGAAACCTCAATATCATTTTTAAAGACCTATCCATAGATACCCCACACGTATGGGTTTGATGAAAAAAAAAATTTTGAGTTTCAGTTCTAAGTATGGGGACCCCCAAAATGTATTGCTTTTTTTCTATTTTTGTGTCAAAATCTTAAAGCGGTTCACAAAATACATCTACTTACCAAATTTCAACAGTATAGTTCTTATAGTTTCGGAAAAAAATGGCTGTGACATACGGACGGACAGACAGACAGACAGACAGACAGACATGACGAATCTATAAGGGTTCCGTTTTTGCCATTTGGCTACGGAACCCTAAAAAGTAAGATTATTTGTAGGTACTAAAAAATACACGTTATATAGGGGGGGAGACAAAACAAAAACCATGAAAACCGGTCCAGCCGTTCTCGAGTAATAAGTGTTCGAACAAACCCCACTTTGTTTTATATATAGACTAGTTTTCCGACAGAGGCTTCGCCCGCGTGGGCTATACGAATTCAAATTAAAAATGACAGTTTCATACAAACTTTGCCCCCCTTTTTCTCACCTTTAGGGCTAGAATTTCGGAAAATCCTTTCCTATCGGACGCCTACGTCATACAAAGAACACACCCTCGAAGTTTCAAGTCTCTACGATCAGCGGTTTAGGCTGTGCGTTGACCCGTCAGTCATTCAGGACAAAGCATTTTATATGTATAGATAATTAATTAATTTTAATATATTATGTGTGTTCCCTTTCAGATCCAGTTCCGATGCAATGAAGCGTAACTTAAAAGATAATGACATGGAGGAAGATGCTGTCCACGATACTATGGATGACTTGAAAGAGGTTAGTTTAGTTTGTGTAGACTAACAGCCGGTTGCATTAACATAAAGGTTACTTATACGTGAAACGGAAGAACTGTCATCCAAGATCTGTCAAAATGGAGGATACAATTGAATAATTTTGCTATTATTTTATACTGGCTTCTGCCCGCGACTTCGTCCGCGTGGAATAGTAACTTTGGACTATCGCTAAAAACCCCCGATTTTGAAACATTCTTCATTGATGCTCCGCTCCTATTGCCTATAGCCTTCCTCAATAAATGGGCTATCTAACACTGAAAGATGTTTTTAAATCGGTCCAGAAGTTTCTGAGATTAGCGCCTTCAAACAAACTCTGCAGCTTTATTATATTAGTATAGATTTTTCGTCGTGATATTTGTGATATATGTTTACTTAATTGTTATTTCTATGTATTGATGCCATAAAAACTACTAAAAGTATGCTTATTATTGAATATATCATGTTTTGTGATATTCGTAAAAAGTTTAAATGATACAATTTTGGTGCTTTAGACTGTAATTTCCATAAGTTCCGCGGGATTCGTCTATCGTTGCATAATGTGGACATCCTTCTTATATAAAATTCCCGGGATTGTAAGATTCACCTTCTATTAAATACTAGCTGTTGGCCGTGGTTTAACCCGCGCCCCGGGGAACTACATAACACACCCGGATAAAAAGTAGCATAAAACCTTCTCCATCCCTTCTATCTTCATACCAAATTTCAGTCAAATTGATCCAGCCACACACGCGTGATGCGATGACCAAGGGAAATAGGGATTAATTTTTATATATATAGATTACTGATATTATAATTTAAAGAATTGTACTCTAATAATGTCTCATACTTTTTTTGAACAAACCATATCTACTTTAACTTGTTTTTACATATATGAATATTGAAGTAGTGGTGGCCTAGTGGTCAAGGCACCTGACTCTTGTGTAGGAGTGTGCGGGTTAAAAACCTGGCAAGTACCAATGTGACTTTGTGACTAATGGTGAAGGAAAACATGTTGAGGAAACCTGGACTCCTTGAGCAAGCGTGGTGATCAATGCTTATCTCTGTGTGAGTAGAGGCTTGTGCCCAGCAGTGGGACAATATATAGGCTGATGATCATGAAAATTATGTATTGGAGTTAAATTTTTTTACTTATAATTTTTTTACCAGTACCACTACAAGTCAAAAGTCAAAATTTTATTTCATACAGGCCTTTGCAGGCTCTTATGAAAAGTCACACTAGTTGCACGGTTCCAACGAGTTAGTCCTATGGAGAAGAACCGGCAAGAAACTCCATGGATACTCTTCTCAAAAAAGATAGGTGCTCACAATGACTCGGTTACATTAGTATTTATTCCCTCCCAGGTCATGGAACAATACAGTGAAGTGGAAAAAGCTCTCGGCACTAATGTGGACGACTTCGACGCTGCAGAGCTCGAGGAGGAGCTGCAGGAGCTGCTGGCGGGACCTGGGGCGCCTGGGGGGGGCACTCCGGGCAAGGAGGAGAAGAAAGCAGGTCAGTGCCATTATCCTTCACAGGAGAGTCCTTGAAAGGTGAAATAGCGAGAAACGTATATTGTTACTAGCTTTCCACCTGCGTGGAACGCAGACCATTTTTTTTATACATTGGGTTACATTATTCAAGTTTTAGTAGGGATCCCTAATTATTTCTGGAAATAAATTTAATATAGCCTATGGCACTTCGTGAATGATGAAAATGTAGCTTTCTAACGGTGAAAGAATTTTTAAAATCGGTCCAGTAGCTTTTGAGTTAAAACCCTACAAACAAACAAATCTTTCCTCTTTATAATATTAGATTTAGTAGGGATCCCTAATTATTTCTGGAAATAAATATAGCATATGACACTTCGTAAAGATGTAGCTTTCTAACGGTGAAATATTTTTTTAAATCGGTCCAGTAGTTTTTGAGTTAAAACCCTACAAACGAACAAATCTTTCCTCTTTATAATATTAGTATAGATAAATGCTAAACTGAGTTTGTTTGTTTGCAACGCTTTCACGGTAAAACGGCTGAAGCGATTTGCATGAGATTTGCAAAAAAAATATTAAAATTATGCTTATTATTGATATCATGTTTTGAGATATTAGTCAAAGTATAAAGTAAAATTGATAAATTTGGTGCAACCGGCTGTCGATCTTGAATGTATTTCAACCATCGAGATATCTCATAGAGATGCAATCCCAAACATCACGCGGTCACAAAAACGTAATCATTTTTTAGAATGCAGACGTAGCTTTGAAACTAGTAATCATTTTGATGTAAAATTATATCTATCTCTCACACTAACCGAAACGTAATGTTCATGACATCTGTATGATAAGGATGGCATTTACTACAAATTTGCCCATATTATTGTTAAAATCGTCCTGCTGTACTCTGATAGATTCAAACTGGCTTCCAAGTGACAGATCACAGATGTCATGAATTATGACTGGTCACAATCTTTATGGCACGCATTTTGCTTGGTGATTGCACATCTAGTTACTTTAGTAACATATATATCTATGATTTCAACAATTTCAGCTACCAAATTGCCGTCGCCGCCTACTTCCAACCCTCGGCGCAAGATATCTGAGCGCGACTTCGTGTTCGACGGCGAGGAGCGCATGCTGGCCGAGCTCAACGAGCTGGACATTGAAGACGCCAGCCCGGGGGGGCGCGGGAGGAGGGAGAGGATCGCTGTCGCTGAGGAACGAGCAGGTACTGTGATATCCAGGGTTAAAGGAATGTTAGACATAGTCACCGAGGCCCTGGAATACAAAAGGCTGAGGAAGGAACATGGATGGGTTTTAGTCAGTAAGAGTCTGACACTCCCTCCCGCTCCGCCCACAGTGAGAGGACTCGTTTGATTATTTTATCACTATTCATACATATTAATAAATACTATATATTTTATTTCATTTTTGAGTTAGAACAACAGAAGTCAAATCAGGAATTTTGAGCCTTTTTTAGGGTTCCGTAGCCGAATGGCAAAAACGGAACCCTTATAGATTCGTCATGTCTGTCTGTCTGTCTGTCCGTCCGTCCGTATGTCACAGCCATTTTTTCCGAAACTATAAGAACTATACTGTTGAAATTTGGTAAGTAGATGTATTTTGTGAACCGCTTTAAGATTTTGACACAAAAATATAAAAATACGCAATAATTGCGACTTTATTGCGTATTTTTTCTTTCCAATGGTCGGAACCCTCGGTGCGCGAGTCCGACTCGCACTTGGCCGGTTTTTTAATCTGTATGTTTGTACTCGCACCACGCAAATCACTAAATGGATTTCCATGAAATTTGGTATACACATAGTTTATTACCTAGATTAACACATAGGATCCTTTTTATCCCGGTATATAACACTACACTAAATCGCGGGCTGAACTAGATTCAGCTATAATCACTACATAGTATAAAACAAAGTCGCTTTCTCTGTCCCTATATCCCTTTGTATGCTTAAATTTTTAAAACTTCGCAACGGATTTTGATGCGGTTTTTTTTAATAGATAGAGTGATTAATGAGGAAGGTTTTAGTATATAATTTGTCAAGTTTTTGTATCCATTAGCTAAAATATCGCGGGCGAAGCCGCTGGCGGGAAGCTAGTATAATATAAAAATGAATTGCTGAATGTGTTGCTAAGCGCGAATCTCGAGAGCAGCTGAACCGATTTGGATACAATTTAATACGAAGATAGAGGGGACCCTGGAGAAGGTTTTAGACTACTTTTTATCCGGGTACGCTAAGTAGTTCCTCCAGGACGCGGGTGAAGTCACGGGCAACAGCTAGTTTCGAATATTTTTAAAACCCTGATGCAAATAACCCACTTAAATAGCAGTCAAAGCGCAGCAAAACACTTCAAATAATCATAATTCTTCCACCAGTACCCGAAGCCGCACCATCGACCCCCACTTCGAAGCCGAAGCCGTCCAAGGCGTGGTACCCCCCCTCGGGGGAGTGCCTGCAGGCGCGCGTGTGGCCCAGCAACAACAACTGCACCGCGCCCGGCTTCGGCGAGCTCCGGCAGGACGACCGCCTGCACCCGGGTAAGCAGACCAGCCTAGGATTCTCACTCATCATCAGCATCGTCTCTAAAGCCATTCAACATTGTCCTTTCTGGGGGTATTGTTCATTAGATTGTAAGTTCCTAAGTTACTGTTGATAATGATATTTATTTTGCAAATCTGTTCTATCTATACTTATAATAAATCTGTAGAGAGGTCAATTCTGTACATGAAATATATTTCCAAAATAACTATCAGGGGGTGATAAGGGATCGATACTGATGCCAAAAATGCAATCAGTAAAATTTTTGTCTGTCTGTCTGTCTGTCTGTATAAACTCTATAGAAACAAAAACTACTCGACGGATTTTAACGAAACTCGGTACAATTAGGTATTTGAACACCAACTAAAATGTACTAAAATGCTATTTTATTAAGAAGATTCCATAGAAACAAAACGAAGTGTCGAAAAATTAATCAAATCAATCTTAAAATAAATAACATCCATGCGTTCAAAGTTTTTGGAGGGGGAATTCTCTATCCTTGTCACGCGAAACATAATTTGTTCTAGGAAATGTCGAGTTATACAGCGTTTTGACATAATGACGTCATAATTGCATCGTGCTCTCTTTTTCTAGCAATGACTTTTTAAATGCCTATAACTAGGCCGTTTTTTAAGATAATACATTCGTATTTTCACTGTTGTTAATCTTTTCGTTAATTAGTTATGTATTTGTAATAAAAAAAATACAGTCAAATAACCAATTATTTGTCATACTCCTGAGATGGTTATAGTATACTTTTCATCACGCTACAATCAATAGGAGCAGAGCAGTGAAGGGAAATGTTGTCATTTTGTTTAAACGCGCTAATCTCAGGAACCGCTGCTCCGATTTAAATAATTCTTTCAGTGTTAGATAGTCCATTTATCGAGGAAGGCTATAGGCTATATATCATCACGCTAAGACCTATAGGAGCGGAACACCGCTATTCCACGCGGACGAAGTCGCTGGCAGAAGCTAGTAGGTTATAAAATAACACTTTTACACGTCAATTATTTTTTTAAAGCTAGATGAGGCCGGTGTTTCCTATCTGACGACCTTGAGAAGAAACACCGAGACAAACTCAAGGGTCAAAGTCGCTTTTAAGCTCCAGACATAATGTAATCGCATCATGGATGTACAATGTAGGCTCGAGTCTGAAATGACCTTTTGAAGAAAGAATCATACAGATCCGAGTGGGCTTGTCCATTCAGTTGGCACGCAAGTGTCGGTCTTTGTTAGCTCAACAGTAGCTTAGGAACTTACAATCCAACAATACAATTAGGCTTACAATTAGGCTTTAAAATATATTTTCGCACCAGGTCAGCAGTTGAACGTGGACTTCTCAAGCCCCCCGCGACTGTACAACACGGACTTCCAAGTGCGCGACCACAAGCTGAGCGGCGGCGTGTGGCTGTACAACCGGGACAGCAACTGTAACGTCGACAGCGGCCTCGCAGCCAGCACCGAGTACTTCAGGTGAGTGCGGAGCGACTAACCAACAAACTAACTGAGCGTCATGAATCATCTGCCTAGCCTTTTCCCAACTATGTTGGGGTCGGCTTCCAATCTAAACCGGGTGCAGCTGAGTGCCAGTGTTTTACATGGAGCGACTATCTGTCCTCCACAACCCAGTTACCGGGTAACACGATACCCCTTGGTAAGACTGGTTGTCAGACTTTCTGGCTTCTGACTACCCGTAACGACTGTCAAATGACAGCCGGGACCAACAGCTTAACGTGCTTTCCGAGGCACGGAGGTGTCTCGCTATGACAAAGATAGTCCCACCACGGACCAACCGCGCTAAGCGCAGCTTAACCTTTGATCGGTCGAACCGTGCGGCTGTTACTTAGCCACGAGCTCCTCTCACATTATTTTTACTAATTGTAGTAATATGGAAAACAGTCGTGGTGGCGGTGCCCTAGTGGTTAAGTAACCTGCATTTTGTGTACGAGAGTGCAGGTTCAAAACCTGGCAAGCATATCTTAGACGCCACTGTTAGGTTAGGTTTGGGCGGGCTGTAATCCGCAAATTCAACGACAAAGCGCGTATTTTGCGTGAGAGGGTGTGTTGGATAATTATTTGATCCAACCCAACTCCTTGAGAAAAGCCAGCAGATGTTTGGGTCTGCTGACTATCTCTTGGATAGTACCTGGGTTACCGAAGTACTTAGCCCTGTATGTGGCGGTTTCAGGGCACTAGGACAGGGCAGGGACTAACAAACAAACAAACTGAGCGGTAGGTAGGTACTTGCAATGTATACAGCAGGTTGCACTCAAAAATATGCTTTTACTTACATGTGAAACCGAAGAATGATTCAAAATCTGTCAAAATGGGGGATAAAATTGAATAGTTTTGCTGTTATTTTGTTTTTCATAATATTATGTTTTTACTACTTATTTTATAAAAGACCTAATTCTACATTACGTAGTGTGTGAGTGTGCTGGTTCGAATCCTGGCAATCACCATAGTGAGTTTTGTAAAGTCAAATGTAAATGTAACTTAAATCGCCAATCCGCCTTGAGCAAGCGTGGTGATCAATGCTTATGCCTTCTCTGTATGAGAAGAGGCCTGTGCCCAGCAGTGGGACAATATATAGGCTGATGATGATGATGTAGAGCCTAAAATAATTATAATTACGCTAACAACCCCTGTTTTGTTTCAGTACCGAGAGTCCGGGCAAGTCGACAGCCGCCACCGGCTTTCAAATGGCTCCCGGCGGGGAGAGACGGAAGTCGACCACGGAAGCCGCCCCCAAGGATGCCGTAGACGAGCTGCAGAGGAGACTCGACAACCTGAGGGGCTTCAACTTATAATATTAAATGTAAATAAGGTAATTTTATAAAAGTTCTTTGGCAAAAACAAAACTTAACTATAGTCTGTACCGTAAAATTTTTACGAAAAAATGTAAACAAAGTCGTAACCTATTTTGTTCTAATTTTCCCACATAGATAAATAAAATGGCATTAAATGATGATGTTTAGAGCATGAAGTTGACATAAATGCGCCATCCTTACGCCATTCTGTTAATTTCTGTGGCAGAATTAGAACAAAATAGGTGACGATTTTGTTTACATTTTTCGTAAAATTAATTGCTACAGACTATACTGTTTCGTTTGGTTTCACCCGCGTCCCGAGGGTTCTACTTAGCACGCTTAGCCTATAACAGTCTCCAGGGTCCTAACTATGCTGCGGGACGTTCGAAAGAGATACCGCGCCCCCGGAATACAAAGGGCTGAGGAAGGATCATGGATGGGTTGTAGTCAGTAAGAGTCTGACACTCCCACCCGCCCCACCCATGGCGGGAGGGGTTATTTGATGATTTCCAATCCGAAAAAAAAGGGTCCCAACTATCTCAGTACCAAATTTCATCCCTATCGGTTCAGCCTTTTTATCTAGATTCGTGATGTAGATCCTTCGCGACGCGGGTGAAACCGCGGGCAACAAGCTAGTAATAATATAATCTTAAATTCGATTTTTGACGAAGAACTTTTATATTATTTATATAAGTCTTAAGTTTATATAGAGTAACCATGTTTTAGAATTTAAAAAACTATACGCCCAGACAAAGAAACTGCATCAAAGTTTTTGTTTGAAAAAAATTTAATGACCCTTTCCAGTATACAAACATACACTTAGGGATAATGATACTACGCTGTTATGAAGTTAACGAACCAAACTATAGGTTTCAATTTAAATGTGTATAAAAAGTTGGAATACTTGGTTAAAATGTTTCTTTCAAAGGTAGGTGCGTGTTGAACATTGATGCAGTTTATTAGTCCGTCAGTGTATATTATTGTTAATAAAATTAGGCGGTTAATTAATATGCACGTAGGAATGCGATCAATATATTATATATAGCAAAAATATAAGCATGTCGTCGTTGCGTGCAAAACAGCGTAAGAGCAGTTAGTAAATACCGTGTAGCAGAAAAAGGCGCAAAAATTACACATTAACAAATTTTTAACAGACTTCAAAAAAGGAGGTTCTCAATTCGACTGTGTTTTTTTATGTTTGTTACCTCATAACTTTTGACTGGGTGAATCGATTTTGATGATCCTTTTTTTTTAATATAAGCTGACGCTTCCCGCCACACCAAATACTTAGATGATTTGGTTATTCACGCTTATTGCAACCTAAAAAAGTGGTGTGTTTATATTAAGTTAACAAGATCGAGTCACAGAAAAGCGAAAAATAAAAAAACTTTACAAAAAATAACAGACTTCAAAAAAAAAAACGCTTCTCGACCAGAACGCTCTAGAAGTCGGAGGCGAAATACTAACAATAGTAACTTACAAGACACCGACTTCTAGAGCGATGTTTTGGTCGATAAGCGTTTAAATAAAATGTATTCTTTACTTTTCAGTTTTTTTTTGGAAGTCTGTTTTTTTGTAAAAAGTTTTTTTTTTACTTGAATTAGGTTTATTTAAACGTCGCAGAATTTATATAAGTAGTACAATTCATTTGTCACAAAGGAGTTGCTTTAAAGTTTAGTCGATAAAATTACAGTTAAATGGCTAAAATATTAAGTTTTCCCTGCCGCCTGCAATATAGTGAAAAATCAGATACGATATTTACAGACTGCTCTTAAGCGGTATTGCACAATTGCAACAAATTTCAGGTATATTGTATGTATAAAGAATTGGCTGACGGACTGATTTTTGAATCTAGCAAATAAATGTACTAGGTTTTACCAACTTAACAAGTCCTAGTGTCAGAGATTTCTCAAAACCGCCTGACGGCCTCTGACATGGAATTGTAACAACGACTGCTATCAAGCAGCCGGGGACGACGGCTTAACGTGCCAGGCACGGGGGTGTAACACCACCAACTTCTTAACTCCGGGCTGCTTTGTGAAATTTTCTTAAAACCACAGAGCTATTTCGGCCCGACCGGAGCATCGAACCAGTAACCCTGTTTACAGCAGTCGCGTTATGCGACCACTTGACCAACTAGGCAATTTATTATATTAATGGTTAGTTTTACCATCTTCAATACTCCATTTATTATGAGATTAGACATTCAAACGCACCCTATTTACTGTTTGTTCAAACGATTTAAAGCTCTATTACTAAGGTGACAAGACAAAAACAGATGCAGAATATATTTGTTATTGTAAACATTAGTTTGCTTTCAACGCTATCCTTATGAGTTCGGAATAGAGCTCAAAATCGGTTGAATAACCACTCTAACGTCCGGGCCGCGCGACCGTTTATCTCTCTAACGTCCAGCTGCGCGCGGCGCGCGCGACTTCGTTCGCGCGCAAGTTCGTCGTAACAAAAAACCTATATAGCTACTGAACCGTAATGGCTAGAATAAAGAAAAAAATACCAAAAAAAAGATTGAAGAATACTGATCAATCTTAACGATTTTTTTAAATCGTAAGTTATAATCTTTGATACAAAAAACCGGGTTAAACATGTAATTCAGAAAAAAAATACACAATTATTTCTACCTTTTTAGAATATAAGGCACAACTATTGCATATTTTATCAATAAAATATTTTTACAACAAACAAGACTTATTACCCTTTCTTCTGATGTATATACGATTACATTCGGTTAACTCTAAGTATTTTAATTAAATCAAAACAAAACACTACTCCTCGTAATTTTACCGCGATGTCCCGAGCGCCCTTGACTCGTCCGAGAAGGCGAAATAATAGCAATATGGCCGCCCGTCTAAGGTTTCCCACACACGATGTGATTTTAATAAAATATTTTAAATAATTTTATGAATTAGTTTTATGCAATAATTGTATTTTTGAAGTTGTTTATTTGTTCTAGTTGGTTATTTAAATAAAAAGCAAATAAAAAAATCAATATATAATATAATAATTTATTCCTTCCACACATTTATATATGGTAAGCCATAAAACAATTTTCAATGCAGAGATTGACGTCGCATTGTAGACACTTCCATATGGTCTGCATGAATAATTTAAAACATTAGTATTGTTAAAAGAATAAAATAAAATTTGGCGAAGCATTAAAATATATGCGACCATGCAACACGTGCAAGGGCAACAGTAAAAAAGAAAGGTAGTCAAATCCACAAGTGCATTTTTTTACATTTAGCGGAAATTAATCAACACGAACAAACATGTAATTAATGTTTCAAAACAAAAAAAAACCATTAGAACATTATACATATCCAACGGAAACCAAGCGAAAAATAAATGATGAATATTAGTACAAAACCCAAAAGTGCATTTTATATTAAATATTAGTATCATCTCAAGCAAAATATTATACCACCACTAGCAAAACAAAAATAATGCAAACATATTTTGCCGTGTATAGCGAACCTTATTTATCACGTTTCATGTAACGTCCGTGGATACCAAACAGTCCACATCAAAAAACCTGAGGAACACATTGACATTATTATGGAATCTTCAGTGAATTTAGTATATTTCTCTTTGAAAAATGTATTATTTTGCTTATTACGAAATGTATTTCGATATTTTATATACTATTGTAATGCAAAGTATGTAAAATATGTATAAACAAAACTAAAAGTGGCCGACACCATACGACCGGCCATTTTTTTCGAAACAACAATCGTTTGAAGTTAAAAGTAGACTAGATTTATCAGCTAAAACTGTGATATTTATACATCATCGTAAAGCACAAATCTTCTAGTTTATTTTGATGTATAACACTTGCAAGATAAATAAAACAAAACTGTAGTACTTACGACATAATTGTTGGCACTCACAAAAACACTTCACAACACGCGCGTCAAACGAGTCAACTGAACTTAAAAAAATATATTTTGTTTGTCAAAGCTTATTACACTGCCATCTCTATTTTTTTCGTCGAACTATTTATTCAACTGTATAGATAATCTGTCAAAACTCACCAAGCAAGACCGTATTTTAAACTAGAGGGCGTTAAATACAACTCGTCGCTTTGGATACTATAGTATCCATGGGCGTATGACGCTACTTTTTTCTTGGATACCGTACTATCCACGGACGTCAGAGTGGATAAGCTGCAAAAAGAGTTTGGAAGTTTTTCTAATATTATTGTAAATGAAGTATAGTTATTGAAGATAATTTCATACACAAGACGTGTTTTTTTATATGGAATTTCGATTTTTATCTGGATATTCGAGCTACAGCTAATCTGAAAGATAATGGTGCCGATTCTGACTTACACACGACTAAACTAATTTTAAAATATCATGCTCTTTTTCTATTGCGAAATACAAGAAGAGGATAGCAAGTAATTCAGTGCTGTCAAATTAAATGACAGATGACATTTTGTTCGTACAGGTTTGTTAATTTAGTCGAGATGTTACGTCGTGATGTTTAAATTTGTATGGAAAACTATTTTTTTCTAATTTGACAGGTGTTAAAAGTTTGCTATCCCTTTCTTATATTTGTTGATGGAAAGAGAGAATTATAGACTAAATTTAATTTAGATGGTGTCAAGAGAATCGCGGCCAATGTCTATCTAGAAGCTGTGAAACAGGTCTTAAGCTTGTTAAAAGGAACCCTTTTAAATGAAATTTTCTTTACATAGATTTACATGTTTAAATAAATAAAATAAAACATCTAAAAATATTACTCCACCGGCATTGGGGGCATGGTCCAAGCTACCGGCGGTCAGGACCCCAGAGAGAGAAACCTCCTGACTATATGCGTGCCGTATCCAGTAATACCGCTTTCTGTGTCAAGCGCAAGCGCTTCAAGCGGATCAAGATCCAACCATCTAACGAGAGCCTCTTTTGATGTAGGTCTAGGCTCTTGGCTATCAAACCATTGGCTGAAACGACTATCGGCACAATGACTGCAGAGTCCACATGCCACATGTCGACAACCTCGTGAGCCAAATCATAATATTTTAGTTAATTTTTAGTAGTTAAAACACGCCATACTAGTTATAATGGAATTCATAAATAAATAATAATAAAAACAACAAAAAAAGTTTGGATTTAACCGAAAAGTGTAATTAAAAATATTATAATTATTATGTTTTTGTAAATATTTTTGTATGTATTAAAAAATAGTGGTGATATTAATAAAAATGGCTGGTCCCATATTCATGTAATTTTAAAATATTGTTAGACTAAAGTTGAGTGTGTATGTGAATATGTAAATTTTGTATATAACCAATAATTTAGTTAGGTTTAAAAAAAACTCTTTTTTTATACGGAAACTAGATAGGTTATCAAAAATTTTTGGAAAAAAATACCAAAAAAATATTAATTGAAATGTAAAATTAGCTTGTTTAGCTATGATTAGAGTGCGCGGGCTAATTCTCGAACGTGTGTCATTTTTTTATTTAATTACTAGCTTGCCGCCAACGACTTCTCCCGCGTGGGCTATACGAATTCAAATTAAAAAGGACCGAGTTTCATACAAACTTTGCCCCCCATTTTCACCTCCTTAGGGGTAGAATTTAGGTAAATCCTTTCTTACCGGATGCCTACGTCATACAAAGAACACACTCTCCAAGTTTCAGGTCTCTATGATCAGCGGTTTAGACTGAGCGTTGATCCGTCAGTCATTAAGGACAAAGCATTTTATATGTATAGACAAGTGACTATCAGTCTTACCAAGGCGTACCGTGTTACCCGGTAACTGGGTTGTGGAGGTCAGATAGACAGTCGCTCCATGTAAAACACTGGTATTCAGCTGCATCTGGTTTAGACTGGAAGCCAACCCCAATATAGTTGGGAAAAGGCTAGGCAGATGATGATAATGACAAGTGACATGGAGGAAGTTGACTGTCTGGGGTTCCACCATTGAAAAGAAGAGATCCTTCGGCCAGGCGGGTGATATTGGCTGCGGACGAATCTGGATTCCCGCGGCCCCGCGCCCACGTGCTAGAAGCGACACCGGGGTGGTTTTAGCCGGTAAGAGTCCGGCACTGTTCCCGGCCTCCCCAGGCCGGGTTCGTCCATGAGGATTTCCCCCCGAAAACAAAAAAAAGGCGGGTGATATTGCTTGGTGAGCACTGCCCGTCGATATTTTTCTACATGACCTCTTGCAGGGTGCTTCTAACAGCATTCGACCTGCTTAACCGGACAATGTGGCAAGGTCCTAATTTAATTAATTGTTTCGAAACCTGGCAAGTACCCATGTGACTTTTCTGAAGTCATATGTACTTTCTAAGTGTATCTTAGACGTCACTGACTAACGGTGAAGGAAAACATCGCGAGGAAACCTGGACCTAAAAAGTTTGAAATCGCCAATCCGCCTTGAGCAAGCGTAGTGATCAATGCTCACGGGACAATATATAGGCTGATGATGATGGTAATATATATCTAATATAATCTATAAAAATATATAAAATCAATCAACGCACAGCCCAAACCACTGGAGGGATCGGGCTGAAATTTGGCATGCAGGTAGATGTTATGACGTAGGCATCCGCTAAGAAAGGATTTTGATAAATTCTACCTCCAAGGGGATGAAAGTTTGTCAATTTTAAACCGATCGGGCTGAGAATTCATATAGTCCAGCGGGCGAAGTCGCTAGCGGAAAGCTAGTATATCATATTGTGTAACGAACGAAAATTAGCCCCAGTTATCTCTAACTCTAGTTTTGACATAAATTATAATATAATTATTCTTGCTAAAGCGTTGTGAGGTAATTAGAATTAAATGTACTTTTTATGTTTTGTAATCATCATTTACGCTTAATTAATTTCTAAAAAAATATTGTCTAGTGGTCAAAAAACTGATTTTTCTTGTACTTTAGGTGCATAATAAACATAAACATGGCTGGTTGCACCAAAAATTTTATCATTTATACTAAACTTTTACGCATATCACAGAACATGATATGATTAATAAAAACACTTGTAATATGTTTTGTATTATCAATACATAGATATAATAATTAAGTCAACATACATCATAAATATGAAGACGAAAAACAAAATAATAGCAAAATTATTCAATTCTATCCTCCATTTTGACAGATCTTGAATGACAGTTCTTCCGTTTCACGTATAAGTAACCGCATAATTTTCTTTGGTGCAACTGGGTGATTATATCAAATCCCAAATTTACAGACAAAATGTTCATTGCCAATTTGAAAATACCTAAGCTTTTTGACTTAAAATAAAACCTCTTTTGTGATAATATTAAGTGCCTTTTATGTGTTGTTTATTTGAATAGTAGAATTAGGTCTTTTCAATCACTGCCGAGACTAAACAGGCCTTAAGGTGCGTTCAGATTAAGTTACATGTTGTATAAATTGTGTTACATGTTATTACTATACAACGTGTGAAAATAATGAGCAATAATATTAAAGGGTATGTACTATCTACTGATCACTTAAAAAATTTTTCGCCTAAATCCTGCGCCGGCGCCAAGCCACGCCCCCTTTCATTCTCTCTCTCTCACACGCACTACTGGTTTCAATATCTTTGTAGTGTGCTCGACCGGCCGCTGGCCAATCTTGTCTTTCATTCGTCTATTCAAGGTCAAAGGGGCGGGGCTAGAGAGCGCTTCTATTTTTGAGTGCAAGCAAAAATGAACTTAGTGGTGGTCAGGCGGGAGTGACCGCGATAGTACATACCTATATCAAGTAAAGATTGCACTGACAAAATCTTATTATTAAATCTATTAACTTTTTTTTCCATATTTTTTTTTGCACTTAATAATATGTCAATATTTTGGACAACCCTAATTATTTACTTACAAACTCAAGCGCCGGATCGGTGACCTTTGACCCGCGGCACGCCTACGATACCGGTACCGATTACCGATACTGTAACCTATTTTTTTAACAAAATCTGTTACTTATTTTTGTTCTAAAACTATAAGATTTCCAGTTCCTAATACTGCTCAAAAGATTAGTTATCACCGAATGTGTAGCCCGCTTAAATTTTATTGCTTATTTTTTTTCTTTTTCACGTTGTATACAAATTTTAATGTTATACAACATAACATTCAGTCTCCACATTACTGAGACATGTTATATAACAATGTTTTATAACATGTTGTCTACACTAATATTATAAAGAGGAAAACTTTGTTTGTTTGTTTGTTTGTAATGAATAGGCTCAAAAACTACTGGACCGATTTTAAAAATTCTTTCATCATTCGAAAGCTACATTATCCACGAGTAACATAGGCTAAATTTTATTTTGGAAAAAAATAGGGTTCCGTAAGATATTTGGGTTTTCTACCACTATTCCACGCGGACGAAGTCGCGGGCAGAAGCTAGTGTTATATAAATATGTACGCACCTTTACGCGCCGGTTTCATGAACTAATATTTTTATTTTTTATAATTTTTACTTTAAATAATTATATTTACCTACTATTTAAGTAACTGTAAACGACCTCAATATAAAATGTTTTTTTTAGCTTATTTTTACTCATACATACATTATTTTATTTTTTTTAAGGATTTTTTTCAAATTTAGTATTTAAAAATAATATTGTCTGATTATTTTGCTTATGGCAAAAGTCGAGTTTTTATTTTATCTGTTTAAATAAACTATGTGATTTGTTTAGTATAAACTTCAGAGCTTCGGACAAAAAACAAATCTTAAGAAAATGCCTTGATGGGCCCTCCCCCAGGGTCATAGCCTGCCGGGGCTGCGGTACGTTCGAAAGAGATACTGCGCCCCCGGAATACAAAGGGCTGAGGAAGGAACACGGATGGGTTTTAGTCAGTAAGAGGCTGACACTCCCTCCTGCCCCACCTATGGCGGGAGGGGCATTTAAAGATTTCCCATGCGAAAAAAAAATGCTTTCGTATAAAAATTAATTCGACTCAAGTAGAAAAATGCTATTCTTTTGAGCATATTGTCATTCTCTTATTTGGTTGTGTAAATGTGTAGTGGGGTCAGTTGAGACGAATAGCTGTCAAAATACCTTTTTAAGGTTCCATAACAAAAATGGTAACAAGGTACTCTTATGGTTTCACTTTGTCTGTGTGTCACAGCTGATTATTTCAGGAACTACTCAGGCTATCGATTTGAAATTTAAGACAGTTATTATTATAAAGAACGATTGTCCATGCGTATTGCAAATGAAAAAGATTTTATGAAAAAAGTGGGGGGAGTGGGGGTTTAAAATTTTAAAGTTACTACTAGATAGTACTAGATCATGTTAGTCAGGTACTAGATCATGTGGGATATCATATGAAAAGTATTGATTTTCTAAAAGTACCTAATGTTTCAATTGACCCCTGATTCTTTTTACCCCAGTATATAATAAGTTGTGTTGTATTCGACTTATTTCCTATTATATTTGTATAGCAATAATTTTGTGCTTTATATTCATGTTATTTTATAATTAATTATTAAGTTTTTGTATGACATTGTTATTTATTAATTACATTTTGTTACGATATACTATTTAATGTAAATAAATATGTAAATATAATGTACGGACGTGCCAATTTTTTGTTTTATTTATTGCCAGAATTTATCTAAGTACTAATATATACAGTGACGGATATATACATTAGAAACACCTTGTGTCTTCTTATCGTTTTACAAACCTAACAAGCCCTAGTGTCAGAAATTTTCTCAAACCCGCCTGACGGCCTCTGACATGGAATTGTAACAATGACTGCTATCAAGATAACAGCTGGAGACGACGGCCCAGGCACAGGGGTGTAACACCACCAACTTCCTGACTCCGGGCTGCTTTGTGACATTTCCAAATCGCACAAAGCGATTTAGGCCCGTTTAAAGCAGTTGCATTATACGAGCACTAGACCAATGAGGCAGTCACCTTGTGTGATTTTGTAATTAATAGGAAAGTGTAAAAAAACTGTTATTATTTACTGTTTCCCGCCGTTTCACCCGCGTCCCGAGGGAACTGCTTAACGCACCTAAATATATACGCACCTAAATATATACGCACCTTGTATATAATAAATAGCTTATAATTGTCTCCTAGATCCCTTCTCTCTCCGTACCAAATTTCATCGAAGTGAAAGCGTAATAAACAAACGCTTTCGCATTTATATTATTAGTTAAAAAAAAAGAAATCATCCAGAAAGGATAATTTTAGTGTCATATTTTTTTAGAACCTGTCTATGGATAAGAAGCTGAAATTCGCCGTGTGGACTCCTTTCGAAAAATGCTATAGGTAATGTTGGGAAACAAGCGATTCGACATTGACCCTTTTAAACACAAAAAATATCTAAAATTCAAAATGAATTGCTCAAATCAATACCAAAATCTCGCACCTTCAAAGCCTTACATAATGAAAACGTTTCCCTTTCTAATAAATAAACACTGAACAGCATTCAATATGTCAGAGGTCATCTTAATTCATAGCAAATATACAACCTGGTTTAACCTCTTTGCACTCAGTCGCCTTGCGCACGCTGCGGAAGCTCGTCAGACGTCAATTCCCGAACGAATTGATAACTGTCAAAAATTAGCGGGAAAAATTTTCGCGCGTGATATTATTTTTTTAATTGTTAATCTTGTTTTTTTTTATTGTGCCAAAATAGTTTTTTTTGTAATTTATTTTATTTGAACGAACGGGGAAATGCATTTCACAGGACTATGTTTTTTGGTAAGTTAAAAAAATTAAATATCTTTTTAAGTTTTATCACTTAGAAACTTTAGCTCAACCTTAATCTAAAATTGACGATAATTAATGTGGAATGATTACAAAATGGTATGTCTAGGTACCTTATAGGTAAATTCCTAATCTTACAAACACGATTTACCAGTTACCATGCAATCATGCAATATAGACAACGTGGGTTCGACTCCCAGTTCCGACAACACAAAACTTCTGCTCCTACCTACAAAAAATCGGCCGTGCGAGTCAGATGCGCGCACGAATGGAAAAAAAGCTATCACGGTTCATGAGATTCACCCTGGTGACAGACAGACACACGGACATTGGAGTCTTAATAATAGGGTCCCGTTTTTACCCTATGGTCACGGAACCCTAAAAAATAGTTTGTAAGTACAAAAATAAAAAGTAAAAATGCTTTTGCTTCATCACAATAGACAAAAAAAAAACAATAAAATACCAACATAGAAGTTTGCATTCCTATTCATTCAAAATGTCTTCTAGAAATAGATGTTAAAATGGACTTTTTTATCCACAAGTTAGTATGCACGCTGCTTGCATACTAAATGTTGATACGCGACGAGATTGTTTAAACCCGCGAAAGATCGCGACAAATGACTGATTGAAGTACTCAATCTATCGACTAGCCTTTGCCCTTGTCGTCGTCTGCGTGGTCAAGATGTCGGGATAAAAATAATCCAAGTTATGAACTATAGGTACTCTGTACCAATTGATGTTACAAAAAATGTAAACAAAGTCGTAACCTATTTTGTTCTAATTCTGCCACAGATATTAACAAAATTGCGTAAGGATGGCGCGTTTATGTCAATTTCATGCTCTAAACATCATCATTCATCATTTTATGCCATTTTATTTATATACTAGCTTCTGCCAGCGACTTCGTCCGCGTGGAATAGTGGTGCTCCGCTCCTATTGGTCTTAGCGTGATGATATATAGCCTATAGTCTTCCTCGATAAATGGACTATCTAACACTGAAAGAATTATTTAAATCGGACCAGCAGCGGTTCCTGAGATTAGCGCGTTTAAACAAAATGACAACATTTCCCTTCACTGCTCTGCTCCTATTGATTGTAGCGTGATGAAAAGTATACTATAACCATCTTAGGAGTATGACAAATAATTGTACCAAGTTTCAATTAAATCCGTCGAGAAGTTTTTGTTTCTATAACGTTTATACAGACAGACAAAAATTTTACTGATTGCATTTTTGGCATCAGTATTGATCCCTAATCACCCCCTGATAGTTATTTTGGAAATATATTTCATGTACAGAATTGACCTCTCTACAGATTTATTATAAGTATAGATGGATAGATGTGGGAAAATTAGAACAAAATAGGTTATGATTTTGTTTATTTTTTTTGTAATATCGATTGGTAAGTATAAACTATATGTAGGTGGGTGTTAATTTGCATTCAAATCCCTTCAGTACTTTTTGCGTGAAAGAGTAACAAACATCTATCCAAATAACTTTGGCATTTAAACAAATATTTAAAGGATTATTTGCAAAACAGTCGTGTCTCTGTGACTTTGACAATGGATGGTCATTGATCTATACATATAAAATACTTTGTCCTGAATGACTGACGGATCAACGCACAGCCTAAACCGCTGATCGTAGAGGTCTGAAACTTGAAGGGTGTGTTCTTTGTATGACGTGAGCATCCGATAACAAACGGTTTCCCGAAACTCTACCTCTAACGGGGTGAAAAATGGGGGGTAAGTTCTTATGAGAATATGAAAGATCTTTGACAGTCGTTACGGGTAGTCAGAAGCCAGAAAGTCTGACAACCAGTCTCACCAAGAGGTACCGTGTTACCCGGTAACTGGGTTGTGTAGGTCAGATAGTCAGTCGCTCCATGTAAAACACTGGTACTCAGCTGCAGCTGCATCCGGTTTAGACTGGAAGCCGACCCCAACACAATTGTGAAAAGGCTAGGCTGATGATGATTATAATATCCACACTTTTATCATAAAAAAGTACCTACCTATCTATCCGACAATATTTCCTAATCTCATTAAATTGCGCCACAGATAATAAAAAATCTATTTCCACTATATTAATCTAAAGTTTATGCGTGTACCACACCTACCTACTTGTAACTCATCTCCGTGAAATATTAAACAACTACTTAAGTAAATATTAAGCAATTTACGGATAAACTTTATGTATTACAATCAATTTTTGGTGATTATTGCATTTTGCTAATGATTTAGGGGTAATATTTTATTTATTTAAGCAAATCTAGCTAGATTTTTTTACTAACCATCTTCTTTCTTTCTGGTCGTTCCCTCAATGCTGAGGATCGTGACTGTATGTTAATCTTCTCCACTCGGTCCGGTTCTGCGCCATATGTACCGCTCCCTGTATCTGGCCTCAAGTCACCTCTAGGAGTTGGTCCACCCATCTAGCTGGCGCTCTTCCTCTAGCGCGCTTCCCCTCCATTTGTCCGAGAATGATGAGTTTCTCCAGACTGTGCAATGGGGATCGCATTATGTGCCCAAAGAAACTCCGGATCCTTTCCTGGCACGTAGTCAGCAGGCGCTTGGTGACCTTCAGCTCTTCGAGGATGAAGACATTGGTTCTCATCGCTGTCCAAGGAATGCGTAGCAGCTTTCTCCAGCACCACATTTCAAAGGCATGGATCTTTTTCTACATTTCGGATAAGGAACAGGTAGTAAATACTAGCGAGTAAAACATAACCCTCCTTCTGGCACAGTCGGATAAATTCTAGCTGTTCCTTGTCCAGGTTTCAATCCACTTCTCCATATAAAATTTCATCATAATCGGCTAAGCTGCGCTCGCCGTGGTCGCTCCGTTGTTGGCGACTATATAATAAGTCATCCGTGCTTTGGGAAGCTCGTAAAATTTTTGTCAATTGTAGAACTTTGACAGTCGTTACGAATTTCTAGTAGGTACCTACCTAAGTCTAGACTTAGATTTGCATATTAGAGATAGAATTTTAACAGATCTATAAATGTCAAAAACCTATGTCAAAATTTGTTAAGGTATGTACTATTATTTATTCTGGGTAAGAAAATCTGTACATATAAAATGCTTTGTCCTGAATGACTGACGGATCAACGCACAGCCTAAACCGCTGATCGTAGAGACCTGAAACTTGGAGGGTGTGTTCTTTGTATTACGTAGGCATCCGATAGGAAAGGATTTTCCGAAATTCTACCCCTAAGGGGATTAAAAGGGGGCAAAGTTTGTATGTAATTTTTAATTCGTATAGACCACGCCAAAGCTAGTCTACGGATAATTAATAAGTTATTGAAAATAGCCATTATTTTATGCAAAGGCGTTGAAACTTAAGTCATTAGTCAGTCTGTGTATCACAGCCTAATCGATTCATAATTTGTTGCCGCTTTAATAGGCAAAAAATATTCGCAGCAAATTATTAAACACTAACGTTACACCGTGGTTTCACTCGCCTCCCGAAACGAGGAATCAACCTTTTTTCGGGTGGGAAATCATCAAATGACTCCTCCCGACGTAGGTGGGGCGGGAGGGAGTGTCAGACTCTTACTGACTAAAACCCATCCATGTTCCTTCCTCAGCCCTTTGTATTCCAGGGGCGCGGTATCTCTTTCGAACATCCCCCGGATGAGTAAACAGCCTAAACTGTCTTGGTTATAGGCTTTCGGTGAAGTCCCCTTGAGACGCGGGATAATTTCAAGACACAATTTCTCTAAAAAAATACGCTTTAATTTATCCGTAAAACCTGAAAATCCGACCAATCTTGATGTAACTGTAAAAGATTATTAGTTAACACGTGTATCCCATAAAAAAAACAAAATTTTATTTCACCACTCTGCGTGATCGGTATGCATATCCATACAAAATTTCAGCTTTCTATCTAGTACTAATAATCTATAAGCTCTGCCGCGGACAGACAGACAGACGGACATGGTGAAGCTATAAGGGTTCCGAAACCCTAAAAACAATGTCTCTGAGTGTTTCACGATTCACCCAAATCGGTTAATTAGTTTTTGAGTGAGAGACAAACAAACATTCATCATTACAAAATTTTGCGTTTATATTAATAGTTGATAAGCAAGCCATAAATATTTGATATCCGAGGCGCGTCGCATCCATAGATACATATAGAGTGATTGATGAATATATAATGTGACAATGGTGGTTTTGACATTGTTGAAATACATAGTTAGGAATTCGGTCAAGATCTCTTCTTTTCTTTTTGTATGGCATCTCGCAGGTCAACCTAGAAGGTTGTCGAATGCTTAACCGGGCTTGCCTGTGAAGTGCCTTAAATGAATTTAGGGCCTCCAGCCAGGGCTTAACTTACAAAACTAAGCGACTACACGCTAAGGGCACCCCCTAGTGGGGTTCGGGGCTCGGCATAGGGCGTCGCTGGGGGAGGACAGCAAGGGATAGGCTGGATCAGAATATATATGATTATTATAATCGGGTATTTTAAAGCTATTAGCTCAGCTCGCGGGCTGGCTCGTCGAGCTAGGGTCGGGAGGGCATAGAATTCGGTCAAGATCATAGATTGATTATACTAGCGTTAGATTGGCAATAGAGTCAGTAGGGCGAGACCAAAGTACACTAGTGTGCGTGTACCGTGCATGTTCTTTCCTAGATGAATTACAACCAGGTACTGCACACGTAACCGTAATTGTTTGCGTCTATTAACACCAAATTTACACTTTTAAACGCGAGATTAAATAAAAATACGCGGGATTTGTTTCGTTCACAACGTGCGGTGGGCCGATACAGGCCGCTAGCGTGTACGCGAATGGTCTAGGTCTCAGCGCGAAACTTTTATTCATCTATGACTTATCCTTATTTAATAATAATCTCTCCAGACCGATTTCGGTCACGGCGTCCAATCTCAATGTAGACTAGCCAGGTACGCAGGAGATATTATAGTGCACGCGCGCTTGCAGACACAGGTGCACTCTCTATTCCCTCACTCTCACAGTCCTCATGGACACAACCAGACCGAAAATGGGTCGGAAAGATATTTTTTTTGTTGATGACCTGGATTAACACATTTGATATCTATATCTATACTAATATTATAAAGAGGAAAGATTGTTTGTAGGGTTTTAACTCAAAAACTCCTGGACCGATTTTAAAAATTCTTTCGCCGTTAGAAAGCTACATCTTTACGAAGTGTCATAGGCTATATTTATTTCCAGAAATAATTAGGGATCCCTACTAAAACTTGAATAATGTAACCCAAGGTGTAAAAAAATGTCCACGCGGGCGAAGTCGCGGGCGGAAAGCTAGTTTTATATAAAGTCTACTTAAACCCAAAACTATACACCTACTCGCTAGTCTCGTCTGCGCTATTCTATAAGTTAGGCGCTAAACTTAAATAAAATTAACATAAATAAATAACTTAGATTAGGTAAGCTTTAAATATTTGAACTTGAAGACGTGTTAAGCATAAAACAGTTAAATTATTCATCTATACTAATATTATAAAGCTGAAGAGTTTGTTTGTTTGAACGCGCTAATCTTAGGAACCGCTGGTCCGATTTGAAAAATTCTTTCAGTGTTAGATAGTCCATTTGTCGAGGAAGGTTATAGGCTATATATCATCACGCTAAGACCAATAGGAGCGGAGCACCACTATTCCCCACGGACGAAGTCGCGAGCAGAAGCTAGTTATTCATAAATATGAATGTAAATTATTATCGTGTTAAATAAAATTAATTCAAGCGTTCTATTTGAACCAAATTATTAACTCATTCGTCATCTCGTGTACGAGTGAGCGGGTTTGAAACATGGCAAGTACCAATGTGACTTTTCTAAAGTCATATATACTTTCTAAGTATATCTTAGGCATCACACACTAACGGTGAAGGAAAACATCGTGAGGAAACCTGGACTTAAAAGTCTGAAATCGCCAATCTGCCTTGAGCAAGCGTGGTGATCAATGTTCATGCCTTCTCTGTATGAGAAGAGGCCTGTGGCCAGCTGTGGGACAATATATAGGCTGATGATGATGATGAACTAACTTATTACTTTTCGCGCAAAAAAATACTAAAGTCTGTACAAATTGTGTTTACGAAAAATAAACAAAATCATAACCTATTTTGTTCTAATTTTCCCACATACATTAATAAAATTATTTATTAAATGATAAATGATGATGTTTAGAGCACGAAATTGACATAAATGCGCCATCTTTACGCCGTTTTGTTAATTTTTGAAGCAGAATTATAACAAAATAGGTTACGAATTTGTTTACATTTTTCGTAAAATCATTTGGCACAGACTATACGATTTGGATGAAATTTGGCGCGCTTTTTATTTGGCCCCACTTTTAAAATATTCACCGATGATATCGCCAAAAGAATCTAACAATAAATAGTTTTAAAGTCGATTCAATATTCAACCCAGTGTGACCAGTTTTTTTTTCGCGTTTTGCTTATCTTATTGTCAATTTTCATTGTCAAAACAATAATAAATGCTTTTTACTGTTGAAATTAAGTAATAATTTGAATAGTATCTATTTAATATTCTGATTCCGAACTCATTGACCTGTAACCTCTACCGATGTATAAAGTTGCCAGGTTTTACGATTTTCCCGTCTTTATGGGTTTTTGTAATTATCATAATTATTTATAACTATATATATTATATGTAGATTGCACCCGCGACTTCGCTGCGTGGCCTTTCAAATTAGTTAAGTAAATTAACTATTTATATACTATGTGTGCTTAATTTCATCTAAATCTATGACGGTGGTTTACCCGTAAATTCGTAATAAAGATACAGACGGACAATCTTACAGCCGGTTATTATTATATAAATATACTAGCTTTCCGCCAGCGGCTTCGCACGCGTGGGCTATACGAATTCAAATTAAAAAAAACCGGCCAAGTGCGTGTCGGGCCACGCGCAGTAGGGTTCCGTAGTAGGTCTCAGTTAGTCGACTATAACTCTGTAACCGGTTAAGCCTACTTAGCCGTGATAGTTTTCCTTGTAAGTTCATTACATGTGCTACGTCTGTGATGTTTTTCACATTTCTAGGTACAGCCATTCAAAAGTTAGAGGGGGGGGGGGTAACTCGTATCGAACAAAAAATTTCACTTAAAATCTAGATATTTCGCAAATGGCTCGCTTAACCGAAAAATGATCTTCACACACCCATAATATTTTTGAAAGACCTATCTAGCGATACCCCACACAAAGTGGTACGCGAGAAAAAAAATATTCATCCCTACTTTACATGTTTAGGAGCTACCCTAAAAAAAAATATTTTTCAAAATTTTATTTTACCACTTTCTCGGCGTAATCAATATACATATTTATACCAAATTTCAGCTTTCTAATAACAAAAACCACGGAGCTATGCCGCGGACAGACAGACAGACAGACAGACAGACAGACAGACAGACAGACGGACAGAGCGAAACTATAAGGGTTCCTTGTCGGACTACGGAACCCTAATGACAGAGTTTCATACAAACTTTGTCAACCTTTTTCGCGGGTAGATTATCAGAAAATCCTTTGTTATCGGATGCCTACGTTATACAAAGAACACACCCTCCAAGTTTGAGGTCTCTACGATCAGCGGTTTAGGCTATGCGTTGATCGGTCAGTCATTCAGGACAAAGCATTTTATATGTATATAAAATCATGTAGTTAAATTAAAATACCTGTAACTATATTTTCTTTCCAAATTTCGGAACCCTCGGTGCATAAAACAGACTCGCACTTAACCGGCACCTTTTTGCTTCATTTTAATATTTATTCTTATTAGCTTGCAATATAAAAAAAATGCTAAAACAACCAAATTATTTAACATACTTAATTATGTTTTTGTTTAAAACTCATTTTTCGTAATACAAGATTAAGTAAGATACTAATTTAAATATTTTTATTTTATAGAAAAACTTGTATTAGACAAGGTCAAAGGTGAGGTTTTATTCTAATTTATAAATAAAACAAGGTTTTCCTCACGACTGTTTGGCAACGCTTGGAAAATTAATGTGTGCTTGAATTTTTCATCTTACAACATATTGAATGACGGACGGATCAACGCACAGCCTAAACCGCTGATCGTAGAGACCTGAAACTTGGAGGATGTGTTCTTTGTATGACGTAGGCATGCGATAAGAAAGTATTTTCTGTAATTCTAACCCTAAGGGGGTGAAAAACGGGGGCAAAGTTTGTATGAGACTCTGTCATTTTAAATTCGAATTTGTATAGAGCCCACGCCGAAACTGCTGGCGGAAAGTCCTCTATAAAGATCAGACGAATATTTGCATAAAATTCATAAGAAACAATACTACATTACCTAAACAACAAAATTAATATCCTCTCAAGGAATTTTAATTAAACAATTATTAAAAATACGAGTGTTTCATTATTTAAATAATATTTTATTTAATAAGAAATATTTTGCATCGTAATTATCGCATTATTAACTATTCACATGATTGTCTTAAACTAGCTACGCTTCGCGGCGTTTTCCGCTTTTGATTTGAGATAAGGCTTATTATACAACTAGCTTCCCGCCAGCCGCTTCGCCCGCGTGAGTTAAAAAATGACCGAGTTTCATACAAAATTTGCCCCCCTTTTTCACCCCATTGGGGGTAGAATTTATCAAAATCCTTTCTTAGCGTATGCCTACGTCATAACATCTACCTGCATGCCAAATTTCAGCCCGATCCCTCCAGTGGTTTGAGCTGTGCGTTGATAGATCACTATGTCAGTCAGTCAGTCAGTCACCTTTGAGTTTTATATATATTTATTAGATTAGATTTAGACGTCAGATTATTTAAATGATAGTGTTTAGTTAATCAATACTAATATTATAAAGAGGAAAGATTTGTTTGTTTGTAGGGTTTTAACTCAATAACTAGAATTAGACAGCTACATCTTTACAAAGGGTGTAAAATTTATTTTCAGAAATAATTAGAGATCCCTACTAAAACTTGAATAATGTAACCCAAAGTGTAAAAAAAATGTCCACGCGGGCGAAGCCGCGGGCGGAAAGCTAGTTTAGTTATATGTTTTGTAATAGTAAGTAAAAAAAAATACGCAGTTATAAATAAATATAAATTAGATATAGGAATTAATATTATTGTACGCTTCACTAGCAAGCAGGACATAGTGAAACTAACTTTTAAATTTTTGGAACACCTTTGTTACATAATAAAATAATTTTGATTTGATTTTATTAAATACTACTTACTGGTATTATAAAATGTAATTTGTGATACCTAAGTGTCTTCTATAAAGAAACAGTAAAAAAAAAGAAAAACGCGGGTAAAAACGAAGGCAACAACTTCACTACATAGTACCTATAAAACAAAGTCGCTTTCTCTGTCCCTATATCCCTATGTATGCTTAAATCTTTAAAACCACGCAACGGATTTTGAAGTGGTTTTTTTTAATAGATAGAGTGATTAATGAGGAAGGTTTCAGTGTATAATTTGTCAAGTTTTTGTATCCATTAGCTAAAATATCGCGGGCGACGTCGCTGGCGTGAAGCTAGTAATATTATAAAGGCGAATATGACAGCCGTTTCTTTGACAGTCGTTACGGGTAGTCAGAAGCCAGAAAGTGTGACAACCAGTCTTACCAAGGGGTACCGTGTTACCCGGTAACTGGATTGTGGAGGTCAGATAGGCAGTCGCTGCATGTAAAACATTGGTGCTCAGCGCCATTCGGCTATACTGGAAACTGACCCCGGCGATGCTAACATGGTTAGGAAGAGCTTTTTAGGGTTCAATGCGACTTTATTGCGTACAATATTCTTTCCAAAGGTCCGAACCCTCGGAGTCCGACTTGCACTTGGCCGATTTTTTTTATTAGGGATGGGAAATCATTAAATGACTCCCCCTGGGTGAATCTTCAATATTTTGCTGTTTGGTTTCCGAATCGTCATTACCCTCATCACCGACTGTCGTTTAAATTGTATAATTTACAAGCTTAAAATTATTATGTTAAATAATGAAATAGATATAGTCTCTTAATGTAGGTTAATATTGAATTTTATACGGCTGGTAATGATGAAATTCATGTGAGGAAGCGAACAGCGTTGAAAAACCAACCGCACATTTTTGAAGAATCACCCCCCTACTGTGGGTGGAGCGGGAGGGAGTGTCAGACTCTTACTGACTAAAACCATGTTCCTTCCTTCGCTCTTTACGTTCCAGGGGCGCGGTAACTCTTTCTAACAACCCCACAGTTAGTGGGAAAAGGCTAGGCAGATGTTGATGCTGACTTACATATGTAGATATATTTGTAAATAAGTGTTGACGCAAATCACTTTACTTTTATTACGATGTCAAGAGTATACGAAGCGCGCTAAGTGATTATGTAAAACTAAGCGTTACTCTTACGAAGGCCGAAATAAAAATCCATTTCAATAATAAGTGTTTGCCAAATACTTATCTTTTGACAATAATTGAGACTATTATGCAATAAATAAGTACTTATTAGTGAATGGTAACATCATAAGTACATTGAAAACGAACTCAAAAAAAAACTACGTATTTATTTTTCTTACGCGCTCTCACGTACCGAAATATCCTTCTATAATTATTTACCTACCTACTTCTTATTATTTTTTAAATGTAGCCCACACTCACTTTTGAGTTTTATTGTCACATAAAGCATATTCTATTCTTTCTATTCACTCCCTGAAGCTTTTCGATGTTTCAAAAGATGTTTTCAAGTCTTGGTCTTTTTAAGATAAGCATTTTTTTAATCCCCACCATTCACATAAACTTAAATTTAATCGAATTCGCATTTTCGCTGGAAACGATCAGCGAACATCTGCTGAAGCGGTCGAAAAAACTATTTCATAAATTCTATTTTCATTTACATTTTCATTGGTAAAAATTTAACCCATAAAATTGTACAACGCGAACGTCGCCGCGGGGTGCAATAGTATGTAATTATTTTGAAGACGTATTTAGGTTAAACCTTTGAATAAGTACAAGACATTCTAGCCATCTAAACATTTAACATAACAAGTTGATAATGTTGTTAGTTTCTCACGAACTTGTCAAT
This sequence comes from Pyrrhia umbra, assembly GCA_963891755.1. Lineage (NCBI taxonomy): Eukaryota > Metazoa > Arthropoda > Insecta > Lepidoptera > Noctuidae > Pyrrhia > Pyrrhia umbra. The sequence goes on along the minus strand of OY982947.1, from coordinate 5,627,050 downwards.
ACAAAGATTTAGTACTTATCAATAAACGAATCCCGCAGTCAGTCAGCCGAAAGTAACTACAACTACGGCTCAATCCTGGATCCTATCTATCTATACATTTAAATAAATTGGAGTGTTTGTTTGTAATATTGAAATAACCGTTTTTTACTACATGTACCTATATGAATATAAAAACGGTACATACATCAAAATATATTTTTTAAAATTTTTGTCTGTCTGTCTGTCTGTTTGTTCCGGCTAATCTCTGAAATGCCTGGACTGATTATGACGGGACTTTTTTGGCAGGTAGCCGATGTAATAAGGAGTAACTTAGGCTACGTCTATTTTAGAAAAAAATCTTTAATTTTAGAAAAAAAAAGTAATAAAAAATGTAGGAATCGACTGTTAGGCGGAACGAAGTTCGCCGGGTCAGCTAGTGTTCAGCCGCTTTAGTTACCATGAAAGCAATCAAACTCAAATGAGTTGTAACATTAGGCCTTAGAGTCCAAGTGCTTGCCTTCAATTTCGCGAAATAGCTAAGCGTTTATTCGAATCCACGCGTGAGGCTGGCCTATTATATTTCGGTCAAAGAATCAGCATTGCCATCCAACGTGGCAATGCAGCCATTTGGGCACGATTCCCGTTGACAGCGATACGGATGAATATTTTGATGCCTCCTTATATTGTAAATCTATATCTATATTATACAATATATAAATAATAATAATAAATAAATAAATAATAAATATCTTTGGACAATTTCACACAGCGCCATCTAGCCCCAAAGTAAGCAATGCAAGCATGCTTGTGTTATGGGTCTTCTCATACAGAGAAGGCATGAGCATTGATCACCACGTGCGCTCAAGGCGGATTGGCGATTTCAGACTTTTCAAGTCCAGGTTTCTTCACGATGTTTTCCTTCACCGTTAGTCAGTGACGTCTAAGATATACTTAGAAAGAACATATGATTTTAGAAAAGTCACATTGGTACTTGCCAGGTTTCGAACCTGCACAATCGTACACGAGAGGCAGGTGCCTTAACCACTAGGCCACCACGACTATAGAAGCGAATAATTTGAGTTATTTGGTTACGCGACGACATTCTGTCATGATATATTTGGTATTTCTATGTAAATAACTGTGTTTATATACCGTATACATAACTCAAAGGTATTAACAAGCATTATTATTATTATACCTACACCATCTATAATTATAATAAATCTGTAGAGAAGTCAATTCTGTACATGAAATATATTTCCAAAATAACTATCAGGGGGTGATTAGGGATCGATACTGATGCCAAAAATGCAATCAGTAAAATTTTTGTCTGTCTGTATAATCGTTATAGAAACAAAAACTACTCGACGAATTTTAACGAAACTTGGTACAATTATTTGTCATACTCCTGAGATGGTTATAGTATACTTCTCATCACGCTGTAATCAATAGGAGCAGAGCAGTGAAGGGAAATGTTGGGAAAACGGGAGAAGTTACTCCATTTTTTTTTAACACGCTTTTATTAGCTCGGGTTGTATGTATGTATGTATGTATGTATGTATGTATGTAACGGAATCTTTGAACCTAATTTTCACTGGGTTCTAGACGTCTGATCAACTTGGAACTTTGCACACGTGTTAAGGGCTGATGACAATGCAATAATCCGAAAAAAAAAACTAAAAAAAACACGCTTTTATTGCTGACCGAACTAAAAAATGGAAAATAAATAATAGTTTAAAAAAACTAAAAAAACACGCTTTTATTGCTGACCGAACTAAAAAAGTAGAAAATAACTCAATTCAGAGTAAAAAGCGTGGGGTGCTTGATATTTTAATGATTACACCTATTCTATTGGCAACCATTTATGAGAGGAGAGTCATGAAAATATAGGAAAATGCACCCCACGCTTTTTACTCTGAATTGAGTTATTTTCTACTTTTTTAGTTCGGTCAGCAATAAAAGCGTGTTTTTTTAGTTTTTTTAAACTATTATTTATTAAGCTTCCGTCGCGTGTGCAACCTTATAGTTAAAGCTACACAGAAATCAAGTCTATATAGGCTATATATCATCACGCTAAGACCAATAGGAGCGGAGCACGACTATTCCACGCGGACGAAGTCGCTGGCAGAAGCTAGTTTAATAATAAAATTCTGTAATTGATATTCAGAGGCGTGCCTTCAGCAAAAAATATGGCCGCCCCCAAAATATTTGGGCTTCAATGCCCTTCTGCCATCTTGTTTGTTAAATGACATAAAATAACACTAATATCAATTGTCTTAAAAAGGCCAACACTAATGCCATTCACGATTCGATTGTACTATTGTTTTGTCAACGTATCCGAACTGACGACATTTTGGCGGGATTCTTGACGTGTAGCTGTCAAAGTATGTGCCCTTTTGTTGTAGGTATTCCGTTCGACACAGAATTGCGTTAGGTACATACTTTCAAAAATATTATAGGTACCTATCTGAAGACTTTTCTATTATAGGTTAAGTGAGCCATTTGCATTTTTTTATCGATACGACCATCCCCCCTCTAACTTTTGAATGGCTGTTCCTAGAAATATGAAAAAAATCACAGACGTAGCACATGTAATGAACTTACAAGGAAAACAATCACGGCTAAGTAGGCTTAACCGGTTACAGAGTTATAGTCGACTAACTCAGACCTACTACGGAACCCTACTGCGCGTGGCCCGACACGCACTTGGCCGGTTATTTTAATTTGAATTCGTTTCGTCGCGGGCGGGAAAGCTAGTGAATCATTATATAATCTATCTAGGTATAATATATTTCTTTTTTTGGGTGCACCTACAATGTTTTAATCAACAAACAACAAAAGCTAACAAAAATAAAACAGATGACATTTAATCCTTTCTAAAAATTCTTTTTGTGCATAATTAATTTAAATATCTGAATTTTCTTATTATTTTTTGAATACATTAGAATTTACTCGAAAAACTATGGTGCGGTCGGCTTCCAGTCTAACCGGATGCAGCTGAATGCCAAAAAACGCTCAAAAAATACCCTTGAGCGACGCGTCGGGATCGGGATTACAGGATACGGTTTTTGTAAGGCGAACATTGTAATTTGACTTGTGATTTGACGTCGGCATAGAAAACCTTTTTTTATTAAATTAGGTAGGTCGTGAAATGGGAAAAATTCCTAATCTTATTTAATAGTGGGGTCCAAAAAAATCTTTCTTATCGCTGTCAACTGCGAGCATACTCAAGAGGCTGGCTGCATTGGGTGCCAATGCTTAGCCTTTGGGTACAGGATGTTCGAAAGAGTTAGGACGCCGAAACATAAAGGGCTGAGGAAGGAACATGGATGGGTTTTAGTCAGTAAGAGTCTGATACTCCCTCCCGCCCCACCCACGGCGGGAGGATTCATTTGATGATTTCCCATCAGAAAAAAAGCCTTTGGCAAAATTTTTTTGTAACCAAGATTTTTAGTACAAGAAACGTTATCATCATCTGTCTAGCCTTTTCCCAACTATGTTGGGGTCGGCTTTTCTGTCAGTCTAAACCGGATGCAGCTGAGTATCAGTGTTTTACATGGAGCGACTGCCTATCTGACCTACACAACCCAGTTAGGGGGTAACACAGTGGGTACCTCTTGGAAAGACTGGTTGTCACACTTTCTGGCTTCTGACTACCCGTAACGATTGTCAAAGATCTACAAATGACAACCGGGACCAACGGCTTAACGTGCTTTCCGGGGCACGGAGGAGTCTCGCTATGACATAGATGGTCACCCACCTACGGACCGACCGCGCTAAGCGCAGCTTAACCTTTGATCGGTCGAACCGTGCGGCTGTTACTTAGCCACGAGCTCCTCTAGTACAAGAAACGTCTAAAACATAATTTATGTAACCCAAATCATTGGACAAAGTAACAGGTTTAAGTAGTGATGATTAATTTGACCTACAGCTTACATAAGGCCGTCACCTATCATACTAGATAACAAGTTGTTTAGAAAGTATATCTGTACCTACACACTAAGGCCCAAGTTCACCAACAGATTGTTACCTAATCGGCCCGTTAAATAAAAACTCTTTTCAACCACGAAGCGGGAATTTTTGTAATAACCATTTCTTGTCCAACTCCGGATTGGTAACCGACCGTTTAAGGAATAAAAAACCCAAATGATAAGGTATCCTTCGAAAGACAGAAGTTTGAATTTATGGTAAACAGCTGTTTTGAGTTGATCGTATTGTTATCTTGTCGGTGAACATGGGCCTAAGGCCCAAGCTCACCGACAAGATAACGGTCCGTTTAATTAAATCGACAAAGTGCTAAAATAAAATTATGAAAAATATATTTATTTAGGGTAGCTCCCGCTCCCATACACGTAAATTGGGGATGATTATTTTTTCTCATGTATACCATCGTGTATCATTCTATCAGGGTATCATTGGATAGGTCTAACAAAAATATAGCAGGTAAGTGAATACCATTTTTCGATTTAGGAATCTGCGAAATATAGCTTTAAAATGCAAATTTTTGTTCGACACGAGCGTCCAACGTCGAGCGTGAAACCAAGGAATACGGCTAGTATAAAATAAACTATAGAAAAATTGTAAATAACATATATAAATAACAACAACTTCGTAATCCAATTATCGGAACCGTGAGAATCAGAAAACTTTTAAAGCAACCGGTTGCCACACTATCATAATAGATGCATAGCGTAGCTTTTGAATAGTTTTTTTTTAATAAAACCTTAGTTTATTTATTTACATAACAACTTTAATTGGCTAGCATAGCCTGAAGGTAAAATGCTGACTTTTAAAGTACGAATAAACGGGTTAGAAACAATTATATAATAAACTAAGGAAGCGTTGCCCGCGCTACAAATGGCAAAATGAAATGAAGGCAATTGACCTAATTCTATTGACCAAAAAGCATTGAAAACCAGCGTCAGGCACAACATTCTTTTATTTTTGTTTTGTTTTATTCCCTATTGTGATTGTCTTATGTTGTGTCAATAAATGTTTTTTCTTTCTTTCATTCAGCTACGTAAGAAGCGAGTATGTTCCTTTTTAAAATCGCTTTCGATACGAATACTTTTTCATAAGTGATTCTTGCTAGGCCCACCGAACTATTTACTATCGTCTTAGGCCCAAGTTCACGGACAAATAGTTACGTAATCGGCCCGTTAAACAAAAAAAGTTTTTTAACCACGAATTAAGAGTATTCGTGTTACCCACTTCCAGTTCAACTCTTGTTTGGTAATCGACCGTTTTTAATAAAAATCTCAAATAATATATTACCCATCGAAAGTTGGAAGTTTGAATTTATAGTAAACAATATACATAACCATACCAAATTTCAGCTGTCTAGTAACAAGAACCTCTGAGTTATGCCACGGACAGACAGACAGAGGGACATGGCGAAACTACAAGGGTTCCTTGTCGGACTACGGAACCCTAAAAATGGCTTCTGCTGCTTCGTCGGCCGTATTGCACCTAATCACTAACCCGCTATGTTGACAAATAGTTGATTTGCTTGACATCGGCTGTCACATCAAGCCGTTCACTTTAAAATATAGAATTTGAACAACCGTTGCGCAAACATTTTGTCACTGTTATGTACTATTTGCGTTGCAAGATACTCTAATATATTATTGATATATAAAGAAGTTTAGATGTTAATTAATTAAAACGGATTTGAGCAATGTTTTTGCAGGATTTGATTGACTTTAGGCTTAGATTATATACATGTCTAAATGGAGCCACAGAATACATAATAGTACAAAGTGTCAGCCAACGATTAGCTCACAAGTGCTTACCCGCCGATCAGTACAGTACGTAACCGTCGGTAAACCTTGTCGTAATTAATAAGTCTATTATTTTTATGTGATTTATGGGAGAATTGTAGTAACTGTTATCATTATTTACACACACAGAGACGTATACGCACAGTGTAAATCGACGCCTCACCACCAGGAGGCTCTACACAGGGGTCGTACGGTCGATGGCGCTGTACGCCGCGCCAGTATGGGCGGACGCCCTGACGGCCCGCAACATCGCAGCGCTGCGAAGGCCGCAGCGAGCGATGGCCGTCAGGGTCATAAGGGGGTACCGTACGATCTCCTTCGAGGCGGCGAGCCTCCTAGCCGGATCCCCGCCCTGGGACCTAGACGCAAAACTCCTTGCGTCACTATATCGGTGGCGCGCGGAAGCGTTGGGGCGGGGCGAGCGCCTGGTGCCTCGAGAGGTTGAGGCACGCAGGGCAGAGCTCCGCCAAGTCCTGGTGGCGGAGTGGGAGCAGCGACTTGCGCGACCCATGGCAGGGCACGCCGCAGTGGCGGCGGTAAGGCCCGTGATGAGGGAGTGGCTGGAGAGACGCCACGGCGCCCTCAGCTTCCGGCTGACGCAGGTGCTTACCGGACATGGGTGTTTCGGGAAGTACCTATGTCGCATAGGCCGGGAGCCGACGCCCCAATGTCACCACTGTGACAACTGCGACGATACGGCGCGGCACACTTTGGAGGAGTGCCCAGCTTGGGCGGTGCAGCGCCGTGACTTGGTCGCGGCAGTCTTTGCTGCGGGCCATCTCTCGCTTCCGACCGTCGTGACAACTATGGTCGGGAGCGAGAGCGGGTGGGCTGCCGTCGCCTCCTTTTGCGAGGACGTCATGTCTGCAAAGGAGGCGGCGGAAAGGGAGAGAGAGGCTGTCACCTCTCTCCCGGCCCGCAGCAGACGAACGGGGCGCCGCAGGGTGGCCGACGATCTCCGGCCACCGTAGGGCGCGGCCTGCGGGCGACAGAACAGGGGCATCTGTCGCCCGACCAGACACAGGCCTCGAGGCGGCGGCGTAGTGTTCCGCGCGCGCCTCACCTCACCTCAGTCGGAGGATTCCTGCGGCCGCTGGGTGACGGCCGCAGAGGGTGACGGGGCCCGCCTTTCCATCTGGCGGGCCAATACCTGCCGGGGGCGCGGAAGAATGCGCGAGCGATACCCGTACCCCCGGCACTGGGTACAAGTAAGGAACACCGTGGTGGTTTTAGCCGGTAAGAGTCCGGCACTGTTCCCGGCCGCCCCATTGGGCCGGGTTCGTCCATGAGGATTTCCCCACGTAAAAAAAAAAAAAAAAAAAAAAAAACGACGCCTGCACGCACACATGCTTGAAATTGTTGACTCGTTTTCTTTGTTATCATTGTAGCGCGACGCTCCAACTAGACATGCCGGTTGCACCAGACTTTTTGTATTTCGAATGGCTGTCTCTAAAAATGTGAAAAAAATCACAGACGTAACATTTAATAAACTTACAAGGAAAACTATCACGGCTAAGTAGGCTTAACCGGTTACAGAGTTATAATCGTTTAACTAAGACCTACTACAGAACCTACTGCGCGTGGCCCGACACGCACTTGGCCGGTTTTGTTTCTATAGAGTTTTTACAGACAGACAGACACAGACAGACAAAAATTTTACTGATTGCATTTTTGGCATCAGTATCGATCCCTAATCACCCCCTGATAGTTATTTTGGAAATATATTTCATATACAGAATTGACCTCTCTACAGATTTATTATAAGTACTTATAGATATATATATATATATGCTAACTTACCTGTCTAATTAAAATCGTCTTCTTTCTTCACAGATCCTGGCAGTGGCTCTCAGCTCGTGTCAGAAGGATGATCAGATCGTTCGCCAGGACTACGACGGGCCACACGACGACGGCTCGTACAAATGGGCTTTACAGACATGTAATTATTTCTTTTTATACTAAAAGGCACTATTTGAGCTTGCGTGATCTATCTTTAACAGTAGTCGCTCAACAACTGATGTAGGGTAGTGTAAAAACACTTGTAATCAGTAAAAGAATTAGCGAGCACAAAAATGTGTCTACCTACATTTATTAAATAACTTCGAATCGCGCCATCGTTTTTTTTTTCATCAATTTTCCAATGTTTTTAATAGTGATTCTGCTATTCGGGACGGAGATAAATACAACTAATCAAAAATCGGTCCAGCTGTTCTCGAGTTAGTGTTTTATACATACACCAGCTTCTGCCCGCGACTTCGTCCGCGTGGAATAGTAACTTTGGGCTATCGCTAACTTTAACCCCCGATTTTGAAACATTCTTCATTGATGCTCCGCTCCTATTGATTTTAGCGTGATGATATATAGCCTATAGCCTTCCTCGATACATAGGTTATCTAACACTGTAAGAATAAATTTATGAATTAAATCGGTCCAGTAGTTCCTGAGATTAGCGCGTTCAAACAAACGAACTCTTTAGCTTTATTATATTAGTAGAAGACTTTTTATTTCGATTCATTCAAGATAGAAATAAAATTCAGATAACCATTATTTACATTACGATTTTTTTTAAAAAAAGTTAGTGTAAATATATTCTAATATAAATCTAGTTAGTATAGATATATTGAGATACTATTTCCCGCGGTTTCAGTCGCGTTCCGAGTAAACTTTTTCACGCATCCAAATAAAAAACCGGCCAAGTGCGTGTCGGGCCACGCGCAGTAGGGTTCCGTAGTAGGAGTTAGTTAGTCGACTATAGCTCTGTAACCGGTTAAGCCTACTTAGCCGTGATAGTTTTCCTTGTAATTTCATTACATGTACTACGTCTGTGATTTTTTTCACATTTCTAGGTACAGCCATTCAAAAGTTAGAGGGGGGGGTAACTCGTATCGAACAAAAAATTTCACTTAAAATCTAGATATTTCGCAAATGGCTCGCTTAACTGAAAAATGGTCTTCACACACCCATAATATTTTTGAAAGACCTATCTAGCGATACCCCACACGAAGGGGTACGCGAGAAAAAAAATATTCATCCCTACTTTACATATTTGGGAGCTACCCTAAAAAAAAATATTTTTCAAAATTTTATTTTACCACTTTCTCGGCGTGATCAATATACATATTCATACCAAATTGCAGCTTTCTAATAACAAAAACCACGGAGCTATGCCGCGGACAGACAGACAGACAGACAGACAGACAGACAGACAGACAGACAGACGGACAGAGCGAAACTATAAGGGTTCCTTGTCGGACTACGGAACCCTAAAAAAGTAGCCTAAAACCTTCTCCATACCAAGGCTAAGGTATTTTTCTTCTCTGTCAAGCAAGCAAGTACCTACATCAAAACTTTTCTGACACAGCGGGCGGTATCTTCCACGAGCAGAAGGGGAGCCTACAGCCTGACAGTGCCGGGGAACCTAGCCTACTAGTCCAAGGACAATACCAGTATACGGCGCCGGATGGACAGGTATGTACCTTGATCTACATCATCACCTGCCTGTAGGCTGTTCCAATTGATTTTGAGAGAAATGTAAACAAAGTCGTAACCTATTTTGTTGTAATTCTGCCACAGAAATTAACAAAATGGCCTAAGGATGGCGCATTTATGTCAATTTCTTGCTCTTAACATCACTCTTAACGTCATCATCATCTCTCATACCGAGACTGCGTGACTCAGAAAGCAAAAAAGAAAAAAAAGAGGAGCTCGTGGCTTAGTAACAGCGGCACGGTTCAACCAATCAAAGGTTAAATTGCGCTTGGCGCAGTCGGTCAAAAAAGGACATCTATGTCCTAGCGAGACCTCTCCGTGCCTCGGAAAGCATGTTAAGCTGTTGGTACCGGCTGTCATTTGTACATCTTTGACACTCGTTACGGGTAGTCAGAAGCCAGAACGTTTGACAAACAGTCTTACCAACGGGTTCGTGTTACCCGGTAACTGGGTTGTGGTCAGATAGGCAGTCGCTCCATGTAACACACTGGTACTCAGTTGCACCCGGTGAGACTGGCAGCCGACCCCAACATAGTTGGGAAAAGGCTAGGCAGATGATGACGTAAGAAGCGAGTATATTCCATTAAAAATCGCTTTCGATACGAATACTTTTTGAAAGTGATTCGCGCTAGCCCAATTGTTACTGTCTTACTTATAAAAAAGCTATAATCTGAAGTTTAACCATTTCTTACCTAATCCTTGCTAATCTTGCTGGAGAGTTTGTTACGCCACTTCTTCTTCCCAGCAACAACACATAGGAAGTGATGAAGGGCGGGTATTTTGGGGGCTGTCTTTTGTAAATTTGACGTTCAAAAAGTGCTGATTGTCAGCCTAATTTGATTAAACGAATTTTGAGGCAGTAACTTAAGTTCGGATTAACGCTAAATAGCATTTAAGAGTGAAATTTTTGCAGCAGATTAAAAAATTATCGGACTTTATAATTAAGACGTTTAGTGAACTAGCAAACGTTATCATAATCTTTATTTATATTTATTACAGATAATAAACGTCTTGTACACGGCTGGTGAGAATGGCTTCCAAGCCCAGGGTGACCACATACCGACTCCCCCGCCCATCCCGCCGGCCATTCAACGCGCCCTCGACTACCTCGCGACTAAACCGCCATCTACCGACTATTAGGCTACAATAAATGAATAAATGTAATCCTTACTAGTAGCGCCATCTATATTCATTGTATCAGAAACTCGAAATGGCAATATTTCATAGAGATTATGCTATTTTCTACACCTGGATAAATATCAGCCTATATATTGCCCCACTGCTGGGCACAGGCCTCTTCTCATACAAAGAAGGCATGAGCATTGATCACCACGCTTGCTCAAGGCGGATTGGTGATTTCAGACTTTTAAGTCCAGGTTTCCTCACGATGTATTCCTTCACCGTTAGTCAGTGACGTCTAAGATATACTTAGAAAGTACATATGAGTTCAGAAAAGTCACTTTGGTACTTGCCAGGTTTCGAACCCGCACACTTATACACGGTCACCTCTACTTCGGGGTTTTGGTAGCTACTCTAAACTCAACGAAAACGAAGATTCGATTGAAGTTTCGTACGTTTCTTTAAAGGTTGTAGGGCTGTAAGGTGCAAACAATTGTTATATATGGATAGTATAAGTACATCCCTCTATGTACAGAGCATCAGATCGCACCTTACCGCACCACAAAAAAGTTATCGTCTATTCTCGGTCGTTCCGAAGATTCGTTTCGATGAGTTAGAGTAGGCCCCATGTTTTTCGAGCTTCAATCTCACTCAATACAAAATTTATTCGTTGTCTATAGTTAGATAAAAACCAAAATAATATAGAACCTAAGAATAGGAAATTACCTTCACCTACGTAAATAAAATAATCCTTATTACCATATTCACTATTTCTATACTAATATTATAAAGAGGAATGATTTGTTTGTTTGTAGGGTTTTAACTCAAAAACTACTGGACCGATTTTAAAAATTCTTTCACCGTTAGAAAGCTACATCTTTACGAAGTGTCATAGGCTATATTTATGTCCAGAAATAATTAGGGATCCCTACTAAAACTTGAATAATGTAATCCAAGGTGTAAAAAAAATGACCACGCGGCCGAAACCGCGGCCGGAAAGCTAGTTATTGCATAAAAAACTTCAATCGAAGAAATATTTAATGTATGTATGTATCTTGTAAACGTGGCCAGTAAACTAATATGAAAAGTACAAAATAATAAAATAAGTTAATGTTTTAGTTAAGTATTCATCGAGATATATCAATAGAGATGCAATCCCGAACACTATGCGGTCACAAAAACGTAACCATTTTTTAGAATGCAGACGTAGCTTTGAAACTAGTAATCATTTTGATGTAAAATTATATCTATCTCTCTCACACTAACCGAAACGTAATGTTCATGACATCTGTATGATAAAGATGGCATTTACTACAAATTTGCCCATACATTAACTACAAATTTGCCCATACATTTACTACAAATTTGCCCCTACATTTACTACAAATTTGCCCATATTATTATTAAAATCGTCCTGCTGTCACTCTGATAGATTCAAGCTGGCTACCAAGTGACAGATGTCATGAATTATGACTGGTCACAACCTTTATAGATTAAGTTTATCTAACTTTTCCCACTTACTTCAATTATTGTCCAAATAGCTAGTTTACATTAAATCTAATTTCATGAAGTGCAATATGTAAATTTTGAATTAAAAATTTAAATCTGAGATTTAATATTAGCTGCAACTCGTCCTAAAAATACTAAAATTGTTTTTAGCATGGTTTAAAAATTACTAAACTCCATTGATTGAAACTTAATTGATGATACGTGATCCAGCTATTGTCAGTTAGTTAAATCCTTCAACGTTTATCTGAATTTAATTAAAAAGGTCTAGGTCGTAAACTAAAAGTTGATTATCAAAATAATTTACTATTGTAACCTTACAGATTAATTGTAATTATTATTTTTTAGAAAAATAACTTACTATTTAGCTCACTGTGGATGTGTTCTAACAAATACTATTTTTTTAGGGATCCGTATACTGGATCTGTATACCAGACTTCGTCTAAATTGATTCAGCCGTTTTACTGTGAAATAGTAATAAACAAACTCACTTCCGCATTTTGCAATATTAGATAAAAATGTAAAAAGCTTGTTTCATTGTACTAATTTCTGGAAACAGCCAGTCGGATTTGAAAAAAATATTTTTGTTTTATAGCCGAATTCTCGAGGAAGGTTATAGGTATAGTTAAAGTTTAGAGGAAGGTTAGGCCCAAGTTTACCGACAAGATAACTGTCCGATCAACTCAAAACAGCTGTTAAGCATAAATTCAAACTTCTACCATACGATGGATAACCTACCATTAAGGTTTTTTTATTCCTAAAACTGTCCATTACCAACCCGAGTTTAAATAAGAACTGTGTAACACGAAAAATCCCGCCTCGTGGTAAAAAAACCTTTTTGTTTAATTGACCGATTACGAAACCATTACTCAGTGAACTTGGCTCTTAGGGGCCGAGCAAAAAGACAAAAATAAAGAACGACAGGTGGGTTAAGCCCGCGCATAGCTAGTTACTGTATATATATATTTATATACACATATCTATACTTCATTTAAAACAACATTAGAAATTTAAAATACAGTTTGTTCAAACGATTTTGAGCTCTATTGCTAAGGTGACATGACAAAAAACAGGTGCAGAATATATTTTGGTATTGTAAACATTATTTTGCTTTCAACGCCATCCTTATCTTCACGGAATAGAACTCAAAATCGGTTGAATAAGCTGCGAACAGTTTGGATTTTTTTCTAATGTTATTTTAAAAATGTATAGGATGTTTAAGAATCATATTTTTTTTTATATTTCATTGAGTGTAAACAATACTAGTAATATATACTATTGTTAAGAGTGAAATAAAACCAAATAAAATTTTTCATTGTATAATTGTTTTATTTAATTTAAAATATATATATATATATAAAAAAAACATATTTCCATAAAAAGATACGTATTTCAATTCTTTTAGGACCGATTTTCGCAAGTCAGAATAAATATAATAGTTTGTCATATTTTCTTTACAAAATCTTTCAAACTGATATATTTATTCATCAGATAAACGTTATCTGACTATTAAAAAACGGGCCTTAGTCAGTCAACTGTATATTAATTACATAATTATTTTATATTTCGAAATATTAAGCACCAAAATTGGTCGGTAACAAAAATGTAAGTAAAGTGTTTTGTCTCTTTCTGTCAAGCTGAATTTTAACTTGACAGAAAGAGACAAAACATTTCGATAGCTAAAAGGTTTATTGAGCGTTAAACGGCGTTATAATTTAAATAAAAATGAATATAATAGGGAAATTATTTCATGTAAAACATCTTTAGCGGGTAAGAATAACTCGTATGCCGTGATGGAAAATGGCATGACGGTCGCTCATGCCGTGACGCCGAGCGTGTCGCTCTCTATTGCTTTTGCTAGTGTGCGTATCACATATACTATATTCTTCGTAGCTTTTATGTATATGTGTTCTGCGAGGGTTTTTTTTAATTACCCTCTATTAATTTAATTCCATATATATAATAAAACATTTTTCATAAATATTGAGCCATTATAATTGATCTCTCAATTAATATTATATAGGTACATACTATCCGTTAAATTGTTCAATGGCCTCATTTTAATATATTAACAGCCGTTTGCACCAAAAAATACAGGTTACTTATACGTGAAACGGAAGAACTTTCATTCAAGATCTGTCAAAATTGAATAATTTTGCTATTATTTTATGTTTTTCGTCTAAATATTTATGATACTTATATTTACTTCATTATTATATCCATATATTGATATTATAAATAATATGAAAAGTATCCTAATTATTGATATCATGTTTTTTGAAATTCATTCATTCATTTAGAAGTAAATGATAAAAAATTTGGTACTACCTGGCTGTAAGTCTGCATTTTGTAATATTATAGCTGTATTTATAAAATCTAGACTAGTTTTGACTTAGTAATTTAAATATTGCCCCGTTGCTCTAGTGGTCTAGGTCTAGCTCTTTTAGAAAATGTCACAAAGCAGCCCGGAGTCAAAAAGTTGGTGGTGTTACACCCCCGTGCCTGGCACGTTAAGCCGTCGTCCCCGGCTGCTATCTTGATAGCAGTTGTTGTTACAATTCCATGTCAGAGGCCGTCAGGCGGGTTTGAGAAAACTCTGACATTAGGGCTTGTTAGGTTGGTAAACCTGCAGCTCTCACGATAAGAAGAAGAAGAAGACTCAGGTTAATATTAGGTAAAAAACATACTTTTTCATTATAGGTAGTTAAATTAATTTCATGCTGAGGTATCAAGATTGTAAATTACATCAAAAGATTATTTAACGATTACCTACAGGTAAAAAAACTCTCACGTCATTTCTTCTGAAAAAAAAAACCGTCGACCAATGTACTTTATAAATTAAATATTTTAAAATCTAAAAATAAATTGTAAAATATGTATAGATTACAAAATGCAGACAAAATATTGAGCCTCTAAATAAAATCAACATAAAACCCTGTTTAATATTAATATTTAAAAACCTTGTATGTACATAAATTATATATCTTTTTATTATTATAAATAATAATTAATTAATCAAAACATTGGCAATTAGTCAGTCATTAAATTCTGTAGACGCGAGAACGCGCGAGGATACGCGCGAACTCGCTACACTTTACAACTGATCAAATTCAGTCCAAAAAATATACATAATATATGAATATAAAATACTATACTTTTTACCGCAGTTTCGCCCGCGTTTAGGCTCAGAATCTCCCTTTCCTAACATGTCCCTTGATTTCAAATAGTCCCTTTCCCAACATGTCTCTTGGTTTCAAATAGTCCCTTCCCCGAAATGTCCCCTCCCCATAATGTTCATTTCCCAGAGTGTCCCATCCCCGAAACTTACATTTCCAAAAATGCTCCTTTCTCAAAATGTCCCATCAAAACACTATTTCTCAAGAAATCTAATAAACAAAAATTACCTTTATGGGAATTTCAGGAAGGGACATTTTTGGAAATGAACTTTAAAGAGAGGGGACATTTCGGCAAAGGGACTATTTGAAACTAAGGAATATTTAGGGAAAGGTATATTCTGAGCCTGAACGTTCGCCCGTATCCTGATAGAACAAGTTCACGCACCCGGATAAAAACTATCCTAAGTCCTTAACCAGGTTACAAGCTATGTCCATACCCAGTGGCGTGCAGTTCATATAGGCAAAAAGACACTGCCTACCCTACATAACTCAGAAAATATTTACTATCTTTATTTTATTTTAATAAGTATCTAATATTTTATCTCAGAGTAATTACTATCAATAAAAAAATCTTGAAACTTAAATCAGTTCCACCTGTCGAATATTGGTGGTACCTATTACGAAGAATCAATACTCGCGATACATTTCAACAACACAAAAAAGTTTGCGCGGTACTAGGGCGCCCCTAGCGAAAATAGGCAGAAAACGTGATTGCCTCATTTCGTGTAATAGTATTTGTAAGAAGACTCGTAGACATGCGAATACAATGCAGTGTGCGTTCGTATAAATATTTTGTACACATTGACACAAATTACGCACACAAATGAAAAAAAAGGCTGTGTCTTCTTGCGATTTATACGACGAAAACATCGGTTCGGAAACCTTCGGCTATCGACAAGGCCACAAGGGACGGTGGCCGATGTTTTCCGAACCGATCTACATTATGATGTAATGTAACTATTTTAAAAAGTAGCATGTTTTGACTTTCTTATCTCTAAGTAAACAACATTTCTTTTAGTCGTATTTTTTTTTTCTGTGACGTGAGTTTCGCGCGCGTCGCCCGCCGTTGTTATTGTTTATCTGACTTGTTCTGTGCTAGCGAATATTTCTTAATATTTTAATAATAGTACGTTTTAAGCGTTGATAATAGTGTGAAATGGAATATATTCACTGTGAAAGTTGTTCAGGTGGTGTGTGTGTGTATAGAAAATTAAAAATGATGCGTTTGTAAAACTATCTTTCGAAGAAAAAAACAAGTGATAGCGAAAGGCCGCTGCACCTACACCAAATCAGATACAACTTATACAAACTAAAGGTATAGTCAATCAATCGTATATTCAATACTAAACAATTTGATTCTCGGATTGCATATACACGCTATTTCCCTTACTTACCTACTATTTTACCGCAATAAAACCGTCTGGAACGACGCAGGTTTCACCTATTCATATTTATCTCCTACGGTAGAAAAAACCACGAGCAATATGACTTAGAAGCTTCCGTACACTTGGAGAAAATCGTATTGAAACACGATGAAAGTAGGTAGATCGAAACCGAATTATTATTCAATCACTTTTTTATTGTTTGTTTTTGAAGTAAACATGAGTTCACTTTACGTAAAAGAATTTGTTCCTCAGTGAATAAGGGAAGTTATTAAGAGAGGTCAACTTTCATGCGAAATACGACTGAGTTATGGAAAACTATTTACGAAATTGCTCTTAGATATTCATGTTCGAGTTTTTAAATCAAATCTGAATCTATGATTATTTGAGGCGGCAAATTACATGCATCATTATTTGATCGACAAGACGACGAACCAAAACCAACATGCGGAATGTATTTTTGAAAAGTGGGTACCAAAGCCAGGCTGGTGTCACCAGGTGTCACTCAGCAGTTTAGGCACATTTGGCCCGTGCGCGGCGCGGCGGCGCATCTCTCGGGCAGGCGTACCTACCTATCGTAGAAAGGTCGTGCGCTGCTCGGCTCGCACGCTAGCGGCAAGCCGCTTCGCGAGTAATTAAGATAGGTACCTATCGATTTTCCGTATAAAAACTTTTTGGCTTTTCTGCCTACCCTACCTAAAAACTCTGTGCACGCCGCTGTCCATACCAAATGTTATCAAAATCCCTTCAGCCGTATTACCGTGAAACCGTAACATACAGAGTCCCTTTCAGATTACTAAATCTAATAATATAATGCTAAAGTAACTCTGTCCATCAGTCACGCGTTCACGCTATTAAATAACGGCTGAACCGATTTCTATGAAATTTGGTTAGGAGATAGACTGGACTTTAGGGAAGGGCGTAGTTGTTCTCTCAGGATACGAGCGAATCTGCGGGAAGTTGCTAGTTGTATGCTTAACTAGTATATATTTCAAAGAAAAGTTTCTATAACAGTGGTCAGTTTTTTTCCTGTAATAACTTGTAAAACATTAATTTAAAAAAATAAAGAGACAACTTTTATTAGAAAATCCCGGTCAAGTGCGTGTCGGGCCACGCGCTATAGGGTTCCGTAGTACATTTTATTTGGTCTACTATAACTCTGTAACCGGTTAAGCCAGACAGACGGACATGGCGAAACTATAACCGTCTTACTTTTAAAGTCCCATAATCCGCTGATTAGCAACGGATTAGTAAAAAAATCTCACTCATAAATGTTTTTTCGAACGCGTTAATTCGAACTTAACTCCGTAGCTTAATCCTGGATTACTACGTTAAGTAAGGATTAGGTGGTAATAGGTTAAACTTCAGATTACAGGTTTTTTATAAGTGAGACGTAAAGGGTTCCTTGTCGACTACGGAACCATAAAAAATGGCACTATTATTTATACTTAACACTAGAATAACGAGGGAGTAAATATTAATTAATTAATTAATTAAATAAAATCTTTTTTAATAACCCGTTTCTGTAAGTCGCACTTACAAATAGTAAGTGTGACTTTATTAATTGCTGTTCGTCCCAAATATAATAAAATATCTACATCCTGCTATAGTCTGTACCGTTACGAAAAATGTAAACAAAATCGTAACCTATTTTGTTCTAATTCTGCCACAGAAATTAACAAAATGGCGTAAGGATGGCGCATTTATGTCAATTTCATGCTCTAAACATCATCATTAATCATTTAATGCCATTTTATTTATCTATGTGGGAAAATAAGAACAAAAGAGGTTATGATTTTGTTTTCATTTTTCGTAATATCAATCGGTACAGACTATACAGTAATGTTTTGGTAACTATTTATTATTTAACAAACAACTGTCATCTGTCCTTACTTATTTTGTTTCGTTCAAAAGTTACTATTTATTCTGTTTGAATTAATAGACAAATAACTTCACCGAGGTCAAATGTTTAGATAGTTATTAAAAAATAACGAATGATCTAAGACATAAAATATTGAAATAGTTCTCCTAAAAATGTAAGCATGCCCAGTCCATTTTAAAAATCGACGGGCCCTACGTACTATCGCGGGCACACCCGCCTGGTCACCACTAAGTTAATTTTTGCTTGCACACAAAAATAGAAGCGCTCTCTAGCCCCGCCCCTTTGACCTTAAATAGACGAATGAAAGACAAGATCGGCTGGCGGCCGGTCGAGCACACTGCAAAGATATTGAAACAAATAGTACGTGTGAGAGAGAGAGAATATAAGGGGGCGTGGCTTGGCACCACCGCAGGATTTAGGCGAAAAAATTTTCAAGTGGTCAAGCGGCAATGACCGCGATGGTACATAAGGACATGTCGAAAATGGCAGTTTATTTTTTATTGCACAATTGGCTTAAGATTGTCCATATGCATATACCTGTATAAATATGTTTTTTTTAATATTACGTATTTAATGTCATTTACAAATCGTATATGAGAACAAGTTTTATAATTACAATGAGTAAGTAGACAATCTAAAGCCAATTGTACAATAAAAAAAGAACTGCCATTTTCGACATGTCCTTTTGTAGGTAGGGACCGTCGATATACCACAGTTTAATTTCGGGCAAACATCAACAAAACCATGTCAGTTGGGCAAACACGAGCCCGAAATCCCGGAAAATCCCTCTTAAATAAAAATCGATCTATAAAACAATATATCTAAAACAACTCGCGCCATCTACTGACGTTATCTGTCAAACTTCTCTTCACCGTTAACTGGTACCACGGTGTCCTTGTAGATGGCGCTGCTGTGGTCCTGTAGCATCTTCTGGCCTTCTTCTGGTGTAGCTTCTGAAGCCTGCTTCTCGGCTGCAAGAAGATAGAGAAGATATTCAGCTAAAGAACTCATTTGAAATATTTCAGACCAACGACCCATCTATGTCATGACCGCGCAAGCGCTGCCTAACCTAGGACTAACCTGAGTGTTTGCCGCCCATTCTTATGGTCACCCATCCATGTCAACACCTCAGCAAGGACTTACTCTTACTAGTATCTACCTGAGCTTGTGTTGCTCCTTATTACGGTCACCCATCCATTTCCAGACCTCAGCAAGGGCTGCTTCACCTAGCATTTCCTTGTCACCCATCCATTTCCAGACCTCGGACCTACTGTTTAACCTACATAACAAACTACCAACCTGTGTACCTGTCGCTGCTAGCAACACCAGCAAACGATAGACCGCAAGACACAGCCACCCATCTATTTCCAAACCTCAGCAGGTTCTGCCTAACCTATACAAAATAGATTACCTACATACCAAACTACCAACCTGTGCGCTAATAGCAACAACAGCCCGACAGAGATAGACTGCTAGACACAGCCACCCATCCATTTCCAGTCCTGCTTAACCTACAAAGCACTGACCTGCGCGTCTGTCGCTCCGGCTGACGAGCGCAAACAGCAGCGCGTGCAGGGCGGCGCCCAGCAGCGCGGCGCCGGCCAGCGCCCGGAACGAGCCGCGCCCGCCCAGCCAGCTGTACAGCTGCCCGCCCACCAGGGAGCCTATGGCGAACCCTGAGGAGATTGATACCAGTCTTAATACTTAGTGTTGATTTCCCATAAAAATTGAAAATTTTACAATAATTTTATAATGATTCTAGCTGTTACCCTCGGTTTCACCCGCATCCCTAGCGAACAGCTTAACGAACCTGGATAAGAACAGCCTAAAACCTTCTCCAGGGTCCCCTCTAACTTAGTACTAAATTTTATCGAAATCGGTTCAGCTGCTCTCGAGATTTGCGCTTAGCAACACATTCAGCGATTCATTGTTATATTATAGATTGTGTCGTGGTGGCCTAGTGGTTAAGGCACCTGCCTCCCGTTTTTTTGTGTGTGGCATTTCACAAGTCAACCTAGAAGGTTGTCGACTGCTTAAGACGACGACTACCGCCAATGACCTTGAGCAAATGGGCGGAGCTTGAGCTTCCCCCCCGCGACCCCGCAATGCACACTGCACGCTTGTCATTTTATATTTTGAAGAACTTTGACGTGTGACCATAATATTATGTAGAGATTCTAAGGACAGTCGCATATTGTATTTTGATATGCATGTCTAAGATATAAAAATAGAAATACAAATAACATCTGTCTGAGTAATACTTCGAAACACTAATTTTAAATTTCCAACCCCCACTGCATACTTCGTTTGCTAGAAAAGCAAAAATATTTTCAATTTCTTTAATCTGCAAAACATATTTATCGATCTGAATTGTTACAAGTTTCAAGAAAAAAATCTGAAACTAGCGTTCTTGAATTAATCCGCTGTGAAAGATGGACAGACAGACAGATAAAATCGCACCATAGGAGTTAATTTTTAGGCCATATTGGTGTCCATTTTGAGCTCTTCTAACAGAAATGCACGCAAGTTTTTTTCATATTTGCATTTTACGACATCTGCTGCTTCTCAAATAACTTCAGCTCATCTTCACTTGTATAGGAAAATCATATTAGTTTTGTAAGGAGAGCCTGGAAGCCAGTTAATTAGTCCGACGTTTCTGATCCATCTGTAAAGTGTCCGACCAAACCTTTGGCATCAGCTTTGGCCAAACCATTAGCTTAAAATTGGCCTAAGTTTTGACACCAACAGAACCGAAATTGAATAATCTATTACGTTTAAATACCTAAAAGTGAGTGAGACTGTATTACAAATGATGTTAATATTTTAAATAAGCTGCAGATAGTTTTTTTTATATTATTAAGTAAAAAGTCATTGTGGCTTCTTTGCTAAGGCACCTGCATCTTATTTATGAGTATGCAGATTCGGACTTCGAAACCTAGAAATTACGAATCTGACTATTCCAAAGTTTTACATGCACTTTTTTAGTATAACTTAGACACCATTGACTAACGGTGAAGGAAAACATCGTGAGGAAACCTGGACTACACGGTCTGAAATCACCAATCCACCTTGAAAAAGCGTGATAATTAATGCTAATGCATGTCTATGTCATATCCAAAAGTGGGATAGTAAAGATTCCGATTATGACCAGGATTTTTAAAATTTTTACCTATCATGAACAATGGAAATTCACCCGTTTTGGGCCTAATTTTGAAAGTGCCGCAAAGCAAAAAATCAATGCAAAAATAAATGTGCTAAATTCGGATATAGACTTAGTCTGAATGAGAATTAGCTGTTACATTTTCAAGCACCAAATTTGTACGACCCTTTTCCACGGTTTCATGCATTATTGAAGAAATAAAGTAATGGAAAAAAATCCTACCATTGTATGGCATTTCGATAATCTTTTAGAAAGATGCAATATCGATTTTTGACTTTGAAATCATTTATAATTACCGATTTAAATATTTTTGATCTTTATCTTTTTACCTTATATTACTAATAAAAGGTTTTTTATAATTATTTTATCAGAAAAACTCACCGCAAAAATTGACAGATTTTTTTATAAAAAGATTATTAAATTGACATGCAGTAGCTCAATTTTCATTTAGTTTTCTTATTACAATTCATCGGAATTCAAACATAACCTTGGAATTGGAAAATGGTCGAAATACCATATTAAGAAAAGCATTTAAGAGAAAAATGTACGGAAGTCTAATTATTTCAGAATGTTTGTTTAAAAACTACGGAGAGTTTTTTTTAAATTTAATTCGTATACTAAAAGATGTCGAAGAAAACATAAAAAATATTAAAATATGCATCAAGCCTTTATATCAAGCCCTTTCATAATTATGATGACGTAGAAACTACACTTTGTAATTTTAAATTCCATTTTTCCTCGAAAGTAGTATTTTTCTACTTTATCCATTTGCGATATATTTCAACAATTATTCCAAATCGATAAGGTTAGTTATTCCTGAAGTAATTATCAGCTCTGACAGACAGACAGAGAAAGTCGCATCCCATAAGGGTTACTTTTTACTATTTTGGTTCGGAACCTTAAATATACTATTTGAATATATCTTTTTTTTTTTCATTTTCAGTTCTTCTGTCTTTGACTTCTGGACCAAAAATTAAAGAAGATCAAGTCCTTTTTATTTATCAGGGCTTTAGCCAAAGAATTAAGCGATTGCCTATTATTCGGCTTAGGCCTAGCTAAAATTCGACGTTCTGTCGGATACTATTTGGTGTTGAAAATAAAACATAAGAGTGGCATAGTGAAGTAGGACCTTCATTTCTAAAACACTATGCTTCGTCTTATCTTTTAGATTGTGTGTATATAATATTATCCCACATTAGATACCTTGACTAATACATTAATATGTATATCATATGTGACTGCTTACTTGGCGTTTCTACTAAACTTCTAAAATGGTTGCTATGTAAAGCATCACTACCCAATGTTACCAGTAAAAAACCGGCCAAGTGCGTGTCGGGCCACACGCAGTAGGATTCCGTAGTAGGTCTTAGTTAGTCAACTATAACTATGTAACCGGTGAAGCCTACTTTGCCGTGATAGTTTTCGAAAGTTAGTTTTTTTTATTTTTGAAAGACCTATCTAACGATACCCTACATAAAGGGTTACGCAACAAAAAAAATATTCATCCTCATTTCACATGTTCGGGAGCTCCACTAAATTATTTTATTTTTTTTATTCATTTTTACCACTTTTTCGGCGTGATCAATACACATATCTATACTAAATTTCAGCTTTCTAGTACCAAGAGCCTCTGAGCTATGCCGCGAACAGAGAGACAGACGGACATTGCGAAACTATAAGGGTTCCTTGTCGGACTACGGAACCCTAAAAATAAAACTAATGTAACCAATCCAAAACAGAAAAATGGTCTAGCTAAAATAGTCAGACAATACAATACATTTTACAATTTTACATTTTACAATACTCTTTGAATAGCGTAAGCTTATTTTTTTATCATATTCTGCATTTTTTTTCAAATTCGTCTCGTAGCAAAGAAACTCGAACCCAAATTCACGTGTTTAGAAAAATATTTTCATTGGTAATAATTTAGAATAGCGCCACCTTGTTACCCATGGATAAACCGTTTTATTTACAAACCATTAAGTTTTTTTTAAGATATCATCCCATGCCCTGACTTATAGCTACTATTTCTATAAATTCCAAACTATTAGGAAATATTGTAATATAACATGAAAGAATTTTAATTTTGACGATTATTTCCGACCTGCATGTAAAATTTAAATGAGGTATGCAATATTCTCGTTTTGAATACGCAATGTATTAAAAGAAATACATATTTAAATCATAAAGTACATTTAATTATTTAGTAAGTTAATAACAAAATATATTTGTCCTGCCAAATTTAGATACACACATTTTAGATTATGACAGATTATGGATGATTTGGTTTGAAAACACGTTATTCACATCAAAAAAATATTTTATCCGCATGTAGTGCCTTTTCAATGTAATAATTATAATTCACCAGTCATCTTATCACAAATATAATAATTTATTTACATCGTAATGTGCTCGCTCTGAGTGACAGCGTCTACCCGTGACAGTGGTCACGGACGTACTGCCCCCGTCGCCCGGTGGAGCCCCTCCGTAATTTCAACTCAACGTTTTGACAAAAGCACAAATATTGACGTAAATGTACGATTTAAAAAAAAAAATCGTATACAAAAAGACAGATAATTAACTTTTCTATAAAATGGTACAGGTTTTATTAAAATCCACTTGATAAATTCTATGTAAAACTCTGTTTTTCTTCTGCGTTAGACCTAACTTCATGATTTTTTTATACAATGTTATAAATACATAATTAAAAAAAACGTTATACAAAATTATCAAGCATATGCTCTAGTTTAGTATATATACTTTTCAAATCATGAAAGCAAGTCGTTAAAGCGTATTCATTAGCTTTAAAAGGGGCAAAGTCGTATATCGCCGCCTTAAGCGGGCTTGCCTATGAAGTGCCTTAAATGAATTTAGGGCCTCCAGCCAGGGCTTAATTATTTATTTGGGGTAATATTTGGAGAAATTCTTTCTTATCGGATGCCTACGTCATACAAAGAACACACCCTCCAAACTTCAGGTCTCTACGATCAGCGGTTTAGGCTGTGCGTTAATCCGTCAGCCATTCAGGACAAAGCATTTTATATGTTTAGATGGAGTTTCTTGCCTGTTTTTCTCCATAGGAAACTACTTTTTGGGAATGGAATGTGCAACTAAATTCTTTCTTTTTCGACTTTCAAAAGTGCTTGTTATTAAGCCTAATTGAAGTAAATTATTTGAATTGCAGAAGAAGGATGAAAAAAGAGTGCATGTAGCAGAGATGAGAATGTTGAGATGGATGTGTGGAGTAACAAGAATGGATAAAGTGAGGAATGAGTATATAAGGGGTAGTTTGAAGGTAGCGCCAGTGATGGAAAAAATTAGAGGCCAGCGATTGTCGTGGTATGAGCATGTAATGCGAAGAGACGAAACACATGCCACAAAAATTGTATAGAATATGAATGTAGATGGACGAAAGGGGAGGGGAAGACCAAAGAAGAGATGGATAGATTGCGTGAAAGAGGATATGAATGAAAAGGGAGTGAATTATAGTATGACGGCTAACAGAGAAGAATGGAAGCGGAAAACATATTGCGCCGACCCCAAATAGATTGGGAACAGGGCAGGAAGAAGATTTGAATTGCATAAGAAGATAGATTAGATGACTTTAAGTAGAGCTTAAGCACCTTTTTTTTTTTTTTTTTTGTATCGCTGGGAAAAATGCTTTACGCATCCCCCCATCCAGGGGAGTGGGGGGGTATGTGGGACTCCCCGGGCAAGCCCGGTATACCCACTAAAAAACCCAGCGGCTTTCCCGCATCGTCTGAAAGGAGGGGGACTGGGAAACCGGCGTAGCCTTTACGTCCAGTCCCCCTCGACGATTCCCCGCCTCAACGGCGGCGGGCCCCTCACGTTCTCCCCATTGGGGGAGGATCGGGAATGTCCAGCGGAGGTGGTGTGTGTGGAGTGCAATGCGGGCGGAGGCGCCCCCGCGCCTGTCGCCCGCCCGTCACCACCGCGAGGAAGGAGATGATGGCGTCCTCTCCGACCTCTTCTTCGCCTGCGGAGCGGCGCAGCGAGAGGGTCGTCCTTGTTGTCGGAGCGCGCGCGGGACGCGCTCCGCCGCCTCCTTTTGCGAAATGACATCCTCGCAAAAGGAGGCGACCGCGGCCCAAGCCCCCTCGCTCCCCAACATGGAGCGAACTACGCCGGGAAGCGAGAGGTCCTGGCCGATCTCGGCGGTCAGACAGCGGCGCGGCTCTGCCCAGGCCGGGCAGACCTCGAGGGTGTGCCACGCCGTGTCTTCTGCCTCGCCGCAGTGGTGGCACGCTGGGGTTTCCTCCCTCCCGATCCGGTACAGGTGCGAGCCAAAGCAGCCGTGCCCTGACAGCACCTGCACCAGACGAAAAGAGAGGAAACCGTGCTTCCGCTCGAGCCATTCCCGCAGAACTGGCCCGAGCGCGTCCAGCGTCCGACGGCCAAAGGTGGCGGTGGCGAGATCGTCCGTCCAGTGGACGACGATGGCGTCCTTCGCCTCCCGCCTCACGGCCTCCCGCTCCTGCGCGGTGGGGCGCTCTCCGAGTGCCCTTCGGCGCGCCGTCCACTCGTACACCCTGGCGAGAGCTTAAGCACCTAGCATAGCCACTTACCAACTCCATCGTCCATGCCGGCGACGATGCCCTGGACGGTGGCGGAGTACCCCTCAGGGGCCACGTGTGCCGCATACCCCACTATGGTGGAGTAGCACAGGGCATAAGTAGGGCCTTGCATTATACCCTAGGAACAAAATAAAATCTACATTTAAAGCGTAATAAGAATAATAGTATAAACAATATTTACAGTAATACAAAAAGAAACCATAAATATGTGTTTTAATAAAAATCTAAAAAAATATCAGGTTACTTATATATGTACGTGAAACGCATGAACTGTAATAGTCGTTTTAATATTTATGATATATGTTTACTTAATAATTACATCTATGTATTTATAAAAAACATATTAGAAGTGTTTTTATTACTGATATCATGTTTTGTGATTTTCGTAAAAGTATAAAGTATAAATGACTAGCTTTCCGCCAGCGGCTTCGCCCGCGTGGGCTATATGAATTCAAATTAAAGATGAACCGCTCGACCGATTTTGTGCAAACTTCACATAAACCATCTACTAAATAGTCCGAACAAAGCCTAAACATTTGGTTTAGATAGGTGAGCCCGTTCTTGAGTTATAAAATTACAACGAAAAGTGGCATTAATTTTTATATCTTCTATATATAATATATATGTATGTATAATAAATCTGTAAAGAGGTCAATTCTGTACATGAAATATATTTCCAAAATAACTATCAGGGGGTGATTAGGGATCGATACTGATGCCAAAAATGCTGTCTGTATAAACGTTATAGAAACAAAAACTACTCGACGGATTTTAACGAAACTTGATACAATTATTTTTCATACTCCTGAGATGGTTATAGTATACTTTTCATCACGCTACAATCAATAGGAGCAGAGCAGTGAAGGGAAATGTTAGGAAAACGGGAAAAGTTACTCCATTTTTTAAGCTTCCGTCGCGTGTGCAACCTTAATGGTTAATGATACACAGAAATCAAGGCTATATATCATCACGCTTAGACCAATAGGAGCGGAGCACCACTATTCCACGCGGACGAAGTGGCTGGCAGAAGCTAGTATATAATAAAGTATAAATGATAAAAAGTTTGATGCCATCGGTTATTTGAATTCCGCGCCAAAAAATGTAAATCCTTGCAATCACAACAGCAGGTACAATGCGGACTAAGCCGTGGAAGAACCTGGTATTACAATATAAGTATACACTTACCTCGACAAAGACGAGATGCCACGGGTTCTGTATAAACGAAATGCACATCATTCTCACACCATAACAGAATAGTGACACCGTCAGCGTCGTGCCGTAGCCAAACCGCTTAATTATTTTACCTGAAATTACATAAAAAAATACAATTAATAAATAATTATGTGTTTATCAGCAAAAATCCCATCCAAATCGGATCGGCAGTTTTTGTGTAAATCGGAACCTGCTTTTTTGAAGTCGGTTGATAATCCGCAAAGTGCGAGTCGAACTCGCGCGCGATGGGTTCCGTACTATTATCTATACAATACTATATAGATACTATAAACCTTTTTTTAGTTTATCTTTCAAGCGTCTTCCTGTTGCCGTTATTAATATCGAGCAAAAAACGGCAAAAAAAATCACGTTTGTTGTATGTGGTAACGTTTCACCGCAGTTTTTTTTTTGTGTATGGCATCTCGCAGATCAACCTAGAAGGTTGTCGACTGCTTAACCGGCCTTGCCTGTGAAGTGCCTTAAATAAATTTAGGGCCTCCAGCCAGGGCTTAACTTACAAAACTAAGCGACTACACACTAAGGGCACCCCCTAGTGGGGTACGGGCCTCGGCTTAGGGCGTCGCTGGGGGAGGACAGCAAGGGACAGGCTGGATCAGAATATATTATGATTATTATAATCGGGAATTTTAAAGCTATTAGCTCAGCTCGCGGGCTGGCTCATCGAGCTAGGGTAACGTTTAGCCGCAGTATTCATAAAAACAAATATGAGTCAAATTATTTACATTTGTTACACCTTCTGCCTGCAATGATTAAAAATCATACTTGTCAATACTACTATAATAAAAAAAAAACTAATATAACTAAAAAAACTAATACTACTTGTAAAAACTTTAGGGGGAGGGCATATACTACGAGTGGTTACCGAGGGGAGGGAGGGGCCAAAAAATCTTAAAAATAGGTCACGTAGTATGTGTACGTTCCCTCATGTCTCCTTTATAGCTATTAAATTCTGCTGTTCCTTTTTGCCTTGACAGATAAAAAATTAAATTAATGAAGATATACAGTATAATATTAAAATGCAGCTTACCTGAGAAGAAGAAGAACAGCAGTTCTCCAATGAAGCTCTCGGCGGCCACCACGACTCCTTCGATCAATTTAATTTTAGCAGTATGCCCTGTTTTCTCTGCTAATTCTTCTAAAAACCTAAACAAAAAGTATTTATTTCATATCTTCTGGATAAAAATTATCAACTAGATGAATATTGTAGTCGAAACGTCATTAGTAGTATATTTCTGACAGATCAAACAGGTGAGTGTCGGGCCACGCGCTGTAGGTTTCCATAGTTACGTTTTAGTTAGTGGACTATAACTCTGTAACCGGTTAAGCCTACTTAGCCGTGATAGTTTTCCTTGTAAGTTCATTACATGTTACGTCTGTGATTTTTTTTCACATTTTTAGGGACAGCCATTCAAAAGTTAGAGGGAGGGATGCTCGTATTGCACAAAAATGTTCACTTTAAAGCTAGATATTTCGCAAACGGATCCCTAAATTGAAAAATGGTCTTCGCATACTTATAATATTTTTGAAAGACCTATCCAATGATACCTCACACGACAGGGTACATGAGAAAAATAAATTAGAAAAAATATTCATTCCCACTGTACGTGTATGAGAGCTACCCTCAAAAAAATATTTTTCCTAATTTTATTTTACCACTTTGTCGGCCTGATTAATATACATATCCATACCAAATTTCAGCTTTCTAGTACCAAGAACCTCTGAGCTATGCCACGGACAGACAGACAGACAGAAGGTCATGGCGAAATTATAAGGGGTGTCGACTACGGAACCCTAAAAACCAGACAGAAGGACTTGGCGAAACCATAAGGGTTCCTTGTCGACTGCGGAACTCTAAAAACCAGAACACTCACCAGAACATGTAGTAGATGATGAAGCTGTCGAATGTGCCGGCCACCACCGCGAAGGTTATGAACACCATGACCTTGGGTATCTTGAGGACATCACGCAAAGCCTTGCCGGAGTCCTCAGGACTTGACAGAGAAGGCAGCTGGAGGAAATTGAACCCTATTCATTTAGCAAGAAAGACTGTTGTCTAATTGTGTAGTTTTGCACCACAAATCATTCGGTGAACATTTCATGAGCTTTCAAAACACATTGGTAGGGCTATAGTCTGTACCAGTTAATTTGATGAAAAATGTAAACAAAATGATAACCTATTTTGTTCTAATTTTCCCACATAGATAAATAGAATGGCATTAAGTGATGAATGATGTTAAGAGCATGAAATTGACATAAATGCGACATCCTTACGCCGTTTTGTCAATTTCTGTGGCAAAATTAGAACAAAATAGGTTACGACTTTGTTTAAATTTTTCATAAAATGTATTGGTACCCACTATATCATCCGTCCGGGTTTCCCTAATTTGTTCTAGTTTAGAGGGCGTCCGGGGTGCGTCCGGATGGGGGTATTCAAAGAGCGTCCGGACTCTTTTTACCCGACTTCGCCAGAAGGAGGGTTTTGTTTGCATGTGTGTGTTTGGTACGCTCAGCTGCCTGAATGGCTCGATAGATTTTAGCTTGAGAGGTGTCGTTAGATTCGTTTTTACCTACTGTGAGAGTGACACTGGGTATATCAAAATAAAAAAACAAGATGGTGGATTTTTGGCGCCAAATTCAAATGTTTGGCACGCTCTGCAGCTTGAACGGCTCGAAGAATTTTAGCTTGAGAGGTGTCGTTAGATTAGTATTTACTGAGAGTGACACCAGGACACTCCACACACATCGAAATATAAAAAAAAAACAAATAAAAATTTAAAAACTTAAAAAAACCCGACTGAAAAAAACAAGCGCAGGAGTCTATCTACATGTATTATGTTGAGAGATACTGAAAAGCATAGAACATAGCGACTTATCAGTCGGGACCCATTAACATAAAGACCAGCTTAAACCGTCACAATAATGGACCGACGATAAGTCTTAATCTGTTCGCTTGTTTAGCAGTAAAAGTCTAACAAACAAACTGATATTCGTATTCATAACAAGCTTTCCGCCCACGGCATTTTTTTTACACCTCGGATTACATTATTCAAGTTTTAGTAGAGATCCCTAATTATTTCTGGAAATAAATATAGCCTATGACACTTCGTAAAGATGTAGCTTTCTAACGGTGAAAGAATTTTTAAAATTGGTCCAGTAGTTTTTGAGTTAAAACTACTTAGAACCCTAGAAACAAACAAACTAATCTTTCCTCTTTATAATATTAGTATAGACTAGCTTACCGCCCGCGTAGACATTTTTTTTACACCTCGGGTTACATTATTCAGATTTTTAGTAGGGATCCCTAATTATTTCTGGAAATAAATATAGCCTATGACACTTCGTAAAGATGTAGCTTTCTAACGGTGAATGATTTTTTTAAATCGGTCCATTAGTTTTTGACAAACAAACAAACAAATCTTTCCTCTTTATAATATTAGTATAGATAAAGTCTGTTCCAATTGATTTTATAAAAAATGTAAACAAAGTCGTAACCTATTTTGTTCTAATTCTGCCACAGAAATTAACAAAATGGCCTAAGGATGGCGCATTTATGTCAATTTTATGCTCTTAACATCACCATTCGTCATTTAATGCCGTTATATTGATATGAGAGGGAAAATAAGAACAAACTAGGTTATGATTTTGTTTAAATTTTTCTTAAAATCATTTGGTACAGGCTATAATAGTTCAAATTCCACTCACACTGAGGGCTCTACAGCTGTACAAGTCGACTGCCGTCGCTACCAGAGCCACTACGAAAGCTGGCGTGAAGTCCTTGTAATCTCCTGAGACGCTGTCTATTAGCCAGCCCCCCAGTAACGCTGTTAGCCCATACCCGGCCGTACCCCAGGCCCTTTGAGCTCCGTACTTCGACCCACGGTCAGGACCTGGAAAATACTTTTTTTTAAGTTATTTGTCAATCAAAATATCTATATACTGAGCTTTCCAGCAGCTTAGCCCGCGTGTGCGAATTCAAATTAAAAAATAGTGAGTCACCCATTCAAAACCAGACCACGGCAAGTAAAGCGTAATATTTGTAATTAATTCATCATCATCATCTGCCTAGCCTTTTCTCAACTATGTTGGGATCGGCTTCCAGTCTTAACGGATGCAGCTGAGTACCAGTGTTTTACATGGAGCGACTGCCTATCTGACCTCCACAACCCTGTTAACGGGTAACACGGTACCCCTTGGTAAGACTGGTTGTCGGAATTTCTGACTACCCGTAACGACTGTCAAAGATCTACTTTGGGACCAACGGCTTAACGTGCTTTCCGAGGCACGGAGGAGTCTCGCTATGACAAAGATGGTCCCCATTCACGGGCCAATCTCGCCAAGCGCAGCTTAACCTTTGATCGGTCGAATCGTGAGGCTGTTACTTCGCCATGAGCTCCTCAACATTTTTAATTAATTACCACCTTTATTAAAAAGTAATTTAATATTTAAATTAAAAAGTATTTAACTCACCAAGTACATCAAAGCACACAGCATCTCCGATACAGTTAGCCACATTAAACGCGACTGTACCGATACAAGTCAACACAACGAACGCCCAAAACGGCGCAGTCATATAAAAGTTATCACTTTTCTTCTCGACTGTATCACCAACTCGACTTTCATTCTTACTAAAATCGACTAAACTATTATCATTAGTCGATTTTTCTATACTTCTCTTAGTAATATTACCCTGTGTTACGAAGTCGTTTTCATAGCAAAGCAAATTACAATCCTCTTTAGGAATACAAGTAACAACGCCATCTTGAAAATTATCAAAATCCATAGACAATGTAGAACAAGATACATTTGACACATCATTGTCTATGTAAACCGTGTTCACTAATGTCGCGTTTGACAGGTAAACGTCAAAATTTCCCGCCACACTGCAGTTCCAATGACAGTTGTATTTCTCTAAAATAGTGCTGTTCGTGTAGGTTTTCAAATAGATCGTGTCGTTTAGTCGATAGACTGACTCGAGTAATTTCGTGTTGCTGTCTTTGGGCTCTGGCATGGGGAGGAACCAGAGGCAACAGTATGAACTAGTCATTATTGATATAAGTAGCATGAATACTAGTTTCCTGTGAGCCTGAAACAAATAAAAATATTAAATTTTGAGTCATTTATTGATAGAACACTCATTCATTTAAGTATTTTGAAGATTCAACAATCATTTGATCTAGGTCAGTTACAAAAATATTTTTGTCATCAAACTATATGAAATACGATCCACTTAATGTAATGAGTTATTTTAAAACTAGTGGTTCCGCGCGGTTTTCAAATCAAAACACGATCTTTCGCCATGCCAATGAGTGAAAAACACCTATCTTCGCAGACTTTGCCGTTAATAAAATTATTAGGTTAGGATGATTGACCATTAAATTTATCATAACGCGTCTTTTTTTATTTCATCATTTAAAAATTACCATTTCGATGATGTTTACATTAAAGAACTGATCTCAATTCACTGATACCAATGTACCTACTTGATTTAGTTTATCCACGTCAAAAAAAAAACATTTTTTTTTTATTAACCTTATAGGCAGGTCCCTACATAGTATTGCAACTAAGTGTACCTACAAAATCTAGAATCTTCCTTATCAAAATAATCAAGGAAAAATACTCACCGGCCAAAAATCGACTACATATCCGAACAGAGGCTTCGCTGTCGCCCACAGCAGGGGCAGGACTGCCGTGACCATACCCATGACGCCTGGGGACACCCCCAGTTGTCGCCCGAACACATTTATTTGAGGTAGTATAGGGCCCAGAGCTGGGAACAAGATTTATTTATTTATTTGATTTACACGGCTTAAGAAACCAATGACATTAACCAAAGTATTATATAATACTAGCTTTGGCCCGCGACTTCGTCCGCGTGGAATAGTGGTGCTCCGCTCCTATTGATTTCAGCGTGATGATAAATAGCCTATAGCCTTCCTCAATAAATGGGCTATCTAACACTGAAAGAATTTTTCAAATCGTACCATTAGTTCCTGAGATTAACGCGTTCAAACAAACAAACAAACAAAATCTTCAGCTTTATTATATTAGTATAGAAGTAAACTCATCATCTGCCTAGCCTTTTCCCAACTATGTTGGGGTCGGCTTCCAGTCTAAACCGGATGCAGCTGAATACCAGTGTTTTACATGGAGCGACTGCCTATCTGACCTCCATCCTCCATCCACGGAGGAATCTCGTGTGGTCACCCATCCACGGACTGACCGCGCCAAGCGCAGCTTAACCTTTGATCGGTCGACCCGTGCGGCTGTTACTTAGCCACGAGCTCCTTATTATATAATAAGTTTAAGCTCCTAATTAAATAATAAGATTAAGCTCCTAATTATATTATAAGTTAATATTAGCCTCACAAAAATGCAGGCTCTTAACCATTAATTTGGTTAAATTATCCACCAATAGATCGCAGTCTGGGTTGGCTTCCACGATAAAAACATTAGTTCATTACATCGTGCAAAATTCGCTGTTTTTAGGATTCCGTACTAGAAAGCTGACATTTGGTATAGATATGTATATTGATTACGCCGACAAAGAGGTATAAAATAAAATTATGAAAAATATTATTTTTAGGGTCACTCCCTAATACGTAAAGTGGGGATGACCTTTTTTTCTCATGTATCCCGTCGTAAGAGGTGTTGTTGGATAGATTTTTTTAGCTTTGGACAATTTCACACAGCGCCATCTAGCCCCAAAGTAAGCAATGCAAGCATGCTTGTGTTATGGGTGCTAGCTTAACGGATATACTACTTATATATTTTTATAAATACATACATATTATACATAGTAACACCCAGACCCGTTACAGAAATTAAAATTCATCATTTCAATTTCTGCCCGGCCGGGAATCGAACCCGGGACCTCTTGCGTGGCATTCCGGCATGTTGACCACTAAACCACTCAGGTCGTCAACTAAACCACTCAGGTCGTCTGTATATTAATAACAAATTGGCGTAATGATGGCGCATTTATGTCAATTTCATGCTCTAAACATCACCATTCATAATTTAATGCCGTTTTATTATATACAAGCTTACCGCCAGCGGGTTCGCCCGCGTGGACATTTTTTTACACCTTGGGTTACATTATTCAAGTTTTAGTAGCGATCCCTAATTATTTCTGGAAATAAATATAGCCTATGACACTTCGTAAAGGTGTAGCTTTCTAACGGTGAAAGAATTTTTAAAATCGGTCCAGTATATTTGTATTTAAAATTCTACAAACAAACAAATCTTTCCTCTTTATAATATTAGTATAGAAGTATAGATGAGTGGGAGAATTAGGACAAAATAGGTTATGATTTTGTTTACATTTTTCTTAAACTCAATTGATACAGACTATAGGTATATATATATATATATATATATACTTACGTAAAACAATGCATTTTGCGGTCTCGGCCAGTTCTATATTTATCAGAGCAACGATGATTGCATACGATGCAATGCACGAGTGTTCATGTTGTACCTACATGTCAATTAAAATGACTATGCATATAGATAAATGTCGACATGTGTATGCTTATGTAAACACCCATTTATGTATTATTTATCTACTAGCCTTCCGCCAGCGGCTTTCCCGCGCAGGCTATACGAATTCAAATTTAAAATGACAGCGTTTCATACAAACTTTGCCCCCTTTTTTCAGCCCCTTAGGGATAGAATTTCGGAAAATGTTTTCTTATCGGATGCCTACATCGTACAAAGAACACACCCTCCAAGTTTCAGGTCTCTACGATTAGCGGTAGGCTGTGCGATGATCCGTCAGTTACTCGGGACAAAGCATTTTATACATATACATAGATAATATTCCTTCTAAAGATCGAAACCCTCGGTGCGAGAGTCTAACTCGCACTTGCTTTACGACAGCTACAATCATCATTAATATAGAGCTATCCGACTTTGCAAAACACTTTTTACTGCCTACAATAACGAGATAATTATGTCATAAAACTAATTGGTTCTATTAATAAGTGCAAGTCTGCCATTAAAAGATAATGGCGTATTATAATAGACATTCGTCATTCCCCAACATTACGGCTCTCAAAAACAGCGCTTACTGGGATTCTTAAACACGCGAAGAAAGAAAGAAAAAATCTCTGGCTGGAGGCCTTAATTTAATTAATTAAATTAGGACCTCTCCACATTGTCCGGTTAAGCAGGTCGAATGCTGTTAGAAGCAAGGGCTGCAAGAGGTCATGTATAAAAAAAGGAAAATAAAAAAACGGTGTTGCTAGAGAGAGATGACTATACATCGTTATGTTGCGATTGATATTTTCATTACGTATACTTAAAAACATAAAAGAAAAAAAAAGTAGTGTGCAGGCCGAGCCCTTTTAAATCTTATTAAGTAGATTTCATCCACATCCCTGGATAAGAACCATCCTAAAACCGTCTCCAGAGTCCCCTCTATCTTCGTACCAAATTCCATACAAATCGGTTGAGTCGTTCTCACAAATAAACACCTAACATTTATTTTTCTCTTTTCAGGTTTTTAGAAGTCGGTTTGTATAACAATAATCTCTACAATAATATTATATGTTCTCGTTTTAATAACATGCTCGTTTATACCTGTCTTATGTGTAATTGTTTGATAACGTGGTATAATGATAAGCGCTTATTACACTCATTGCAGACTATGTTGATAAATTGATATGAAACAATCTACTGAAAGTAATAAAATACACTATACTCCATTTATAATAAGACTAGCTGTTTCCCGCGGTTTCACCCGCATCCCGAGGGAACTACTTAGCGCACCCGGGTAAAAAGTAGCCTATGTTGTTCCTCAGGGTCTATTCTATCTCTGTACCAAATTTCATTTATATCGGTCCAGTAGTCTTGGCGTGAAAGCGTAACAGACAGACAGACAGAGTTACTTTCGCATTTATAATATTAGTAAGGATAAGACATTTAAACGCACCCTATTTACAGTTTGTTCAAACGATTTAAAGCTCTATTACTAAGGTGACAAGACAAAAACAGATGCAGAATATATTTGTTATTGTAAACAATATTTTGCTTTCAACGCCATCCTTATCAGTAGGGAATAGAACTCAAAATCGGTTGAATAAGCTGCAAAAAGAGTTAGGATGTTTTTCTTATCTTATTTTAAACTAGCTGTTTCCCGCGGTTTCACCCGCATCCCGAGGGAACTACTTAGCGCACCCGGGTAAAAAGTAGCCTATGTTGTTCCTCAGGGTCTATTCTATCTCTGTACCAAATTTCATTTATATCGGTCCAGTAGTTTTGGCGTGAAAGCGTAACAGACAGACAGAGTTACTTTCGCATTTATAATATTAGTAAGGATGAAGTATAGGTTTTTCTAATAATAATAATTTAAAAGAGAAGAGCTCGGAAAAGTTTTATTAAAAAACTAGCTTCTGCCCGCGACTTCGTCCGCGTGGAATAGTGGTGCTCCGCTCCTATTGGTCTTAGCGTGATGATATATAGCCTATAGCCTTCCTCAATAAATGGGCTATCTAACACTGAAATAATTTTTCAAATCATACCTGTAGTTCCTGAAATTAGCGCGTTCAAACAAACTCTTCAGCTTTAGAATAGCTTTCCGCCCGCGGCATCGCCCGCGTGGACAATTTTTTTAACACCTTGGGTTACATTATTCAAGTTTTAGTATCGATCCCTAATTATTTCTGGAAATAAATATAGCCTAAGACACTCCATAAAGATGTAGCTTACTTAAACAAAATTAAATTGCAATAAATGGCCACTTTGGCGTATTTTTTTTAAAGTGTCAATTCACTGAGGCGAAATTTTTACGCAATCTTTCTAAACAAGATACTTAAATCTATCTAGCGTTTCACAAGTGAAAAAAAATATATGAGAATTATCTCTGCAGTTTCAGATATATTGTTAGACAATCTAATGTAACTACTATTATATTATACAAGATAGGCAGTAAATACAATTTAAATACTAATTATATAATGCTAATAAGACGCCTTGTTGATTTATACATTAAGTAATCACAGTTGATGCGCATAACCAGGTTAGCAAGAATAAAACAAACTGAAATACATTTAAAACAGCCTAAACCACTGATCGTAGAGACCTGAAACTTGGAGGGTGTGTTCTTTGCATCCGTTAAGAAAGGATTTTCCAAAATTCTACCCCTAAGGGGGTGAAAAAGGGGGGCAAAACTTGTATGAAAATCTTTTATTTTTAATTTGAATTCGTTTACCGCTGGCGGAAAGCTAGTCTATACTTATTATTATAAAGAGGAAAGATTTGTTTGTTTGTAGGGTTTTTCTCAAACTCAAAAACTACTGGACCGATTTTAAAAATTCTTCACCGTAAGAAAGCTACATCTTTACGAAGTGTCATATTCTATATTTATTTCCAAAATTGATTAGGGATTCCTACTTAAACTTGAATAATGACCCAAAGTGTAAAAAAAAATGTCCGCGCGGGCGAAGCCGCTGGCGGAAAGCTTGTACATACTTCAGAAATTATAAGCCTACTTTTAAAATGGTGAAATGTTTATCAAAGAACTGTTTTGGGATCCTATTTTAGACTACGGCAATGAGTCACAGTCACAGGGAACGCTCCGTACACAAGGTATCCACGACACCTATTACATCACTAAATAGGATATTAGCGTCTACGTGGGGGCCTTGAGCCAGGGTCAGGTTCAAATGGGGTCGAATACAAAACAAATAAGTACTTCAAACATTTATTTATATGAGACTAGCTTTCCGACAGCGGCTTCGCCCGCATGGGCTATATGAATCAAATTAAAAATGACAGGTTCATACAAACTTTACCCCCCCTTTTTCACCCCCTTAGGGGTAGAATTTCGGAAAATCCTTTCATATCGGATGCCTACATCATAATTAATTATTTTTTTAATTAATTACATCATAACTAATTAGAATTACTAAAAAAAGGATAAGAATTAGAACAAAATAGGTTACGACTTTGTTTACATTTTTCTTAAAATAAATTGGTACATATTATAGTCACATTGCATCTGACATGGCGAGGCATGTATGCGGGCAACCGGGGAATGAGTATTCTAGTAGGATACGACAATCTACTGAAGAGGGCTTCAGTGTGACGGTTCGCTGACGTTAAAATTTGAACAGGCTGCTTATCTCGTATTTACTACATTGTCCAAAAACGCCTAGTCCTCAATAATTCTTACACCCAGTTTTTGGTTCCGGGGCATACTCCATTTACAATAAGATCAGACATATAAACGCACCCCATTTACCGTTCGTTCAAACGATTTTGAGTTCTATTCCTTATAGATAAGGATGGTGTTGAAAGCAAAATAATGTTTACAATACCAAATATATTCTGCATTTGTTTTTTGTTATGTCACCTTAGCAATAGAGCCTAAAATCGTTTGAACGAACGGTAAATTGGGTGCATTTAAATGTCTAATCTTATTGTAAATGGAGTATAGTCCTCAATAATTCTTACACACAGTTTGTTCCGGGGCTGCGGGACGTTCGAAAGAGATACCGCGCCCTCGGAATACAAAGGGCTGAGGAAGGAACATGGATGAGTTTTAGTCAGTAAGACTCTAACACTAACACCCACCCCACCCACGGCGGGAGAGGTCATTTCATGATTTCCCATCCGAAAAAAATAACACCCAAATGGTTGTACCAAAAAAATATCGCTAAAATACCTTTTAAGCAACCATGGCAAGCAATAGACCTTATTATTAAATAACTTTGTCTGCATTTACTTATATCTAGACTAAAGTAAAAAGTATCCTATATTCTTTCTTTCTTTAAAAAAAAAACGTTGCCCCACACTAGGAATTTCTCCTGTGTCGTGGGTGCGTTTACAAACATACATTACACATGCACAACACCCAGACCCGGAACGATTTTAGTTGTCCCGTGCGTGAATCGAACCCGCGACACGCCGCGCACCAGCCAATTGCTCAGCCACTACGCCAAACGTGACGTCAGTTATGTTAATCCAGGGGGGCTAGACAAGTGGCAAAAACGCTATAGAAACGCTATAGTATAGAAAACAAAATGTATGGGAATGACATTCGTTTACGACTAGCTATATGTCATTCCCATACATTTTGTTTTTTATTCTATAGCGTTTTTGCCACTTGTCCCCAGAGATGAAATTACACAGAACGAATAGAGCAGTCTCTTTTTAAGATGTAAAAGCAATCAGATAATGAAGTACTTTAAGTTTGTTTAGGTACCCCGAAGAGCGAGTTATCGATCCGAATTCAAAACAAAAAAGTGACCAAAAAAAAACATTCTCAAAATGAGTTGAAAAAATGGTATCAGGTAGAAAATTCTTGACCTTTTTCGTCCCTTTTGAAGGAATAAATGTTTTTAAATTTAAAATGATGTCGTTGCATTTGTTAAGGCCAGACAGAGACAACAACAACAATAAATAATATCCAAGTCTCACTCCTGCACACTCCTTTTAAAATAAATCGTTATTTTTAACCAACCAAAAAGGAGGTTCTGTATTCGACCCGTATGTATGTATGTATGTTTGTATGTCCGCGACTTTCTCAAAAACTACTGATTCGATTTGAATGGGTTTTTTGTTAATCAAATGCAAATTTTTCAAGAAGATTTTTTACTTCAATAAAAATGGAAGTTGGATCTTTCATTTGGGGTTGCTAATGTTATCTCTGGTATTTTACTTAGCTTGTTATTGTTCACAAATACAGGTAATAATTAGCACTAATTAGAGGACAAGTAATTAGCCTTAAAATTCTTACATAGCTATCAATCAAATGTGCGCCAAGAAACCAGTTCTGTGCAAAATAGCCTATAGCACTCTAAAGATAACTTTCTCTTTATAAAATAATCTATTAAGTAGTTATATAAAATTCTCATATCACAGTGCTTGTAACAAAACTCCTCCGAAACGGATTGGCAGATTCTAATGAAATTTTGAATGTATATTCAGTAGGTCTGAGAATAGGATGTTAACTATTTTACATACTCGTAAGTGATAAGGGTGGTCCACACTAAAAAAGAGTGGCATTGCAACACATGCTGGCTCCGCTAGTGTTTTAATATGGTTCAGTTAAGTTTTTTTATCTAGATCTAGATATATTATAAAGAGGAAAGATTTGTTTGTTTGTTTGTAGGGTTTTAACTCAAAAACT
The DNA here is from genome assembly GCA_963891755.1 of Pyrrhia umbra. Lineage (NCBI taxonomy): Eukaryota > Metazoa > Arthropoda > Insecta > Lepidoptera > Noctuidae > Pyrrhia > Pyrrhia umbra. The sequence goes on along the minus strand of OY982947.1, from coordinate 5,586,617 downwards.
ACTGGACCGATTTTAAAATTTCTTTCGCTGTTAGAAAGCTACATCTTTACGGAGTGTCATAGGCTATATTTGTTTCCAGAAATAATTAGGGATTCCTTCTAAAACATGAATAATGTAACCCAAGGTGTAAAAAAAATGTCAACGCGGGGGAAGCCGCTGGCAGAAATCTAAACCTATTATTTATAGTTCCATCATCTAATATTTTATATATGATAAACTAGCGCTCTGTTTCCGGTAGTTTAAACTAACTCAAACACCCTAATAAAAAGTAGTACAATCACCCAGTTGCACCAAAAAATATCAGATTACTTATATGTGAAACAGAAGGACGGTAATCCAAGATCTGTCAAAATGGAGGATAAAAGTTAATAATTTTGCTATTATTTTATGTTTTTCGTCTAAATATTTATGATATATATGCTTACATAATTATTATATCTATGTATTAATAAGATAACAAATAGGTATTAAAAGTATTCTAATTATTGATATCATGTTTTGTGATTTTTCATAAAAGTATAGCTTTCCGCCTGTGTGGTCATTTTTTTACACCTTGGGTTACATTATTCAAGTTTTAGTAAGGATCCCTAATTATTTCTGAAAGTAAATACAGCCTATGACACTTCGTAAAGATGTAGCTTTCTTACGGTGAAAGAATTTTTAAAATGGGTCCAGTAGTTTTTGAGTTAAAACAAACAAACATATCTTTCCTATTTATAATATTAGTATAGATAAATGATAAAAAGTTTGATGCCACCGGCTGAATATGTTTAATTAGGAACACACAAAAAGTAGCCTTTAATTGTCTCAAAAAAATGTGAGTTTATTTGTTTGTTTCTCAGATGGTTCAATTACTAAGAGGTCAGTGAGATGATAATGATGAGCTTTGTCATTTAAAAATAATAATAAATTGACTTTATTTATGTGTAAGCAACAGTTGTATTCATTGTTGTTTAATAAAACAAAGAGTTTATTTTCTGGGGTAAAAAAGAGAGTTGGTTCAAATTATACTTTAAAAAAAATTCACATTCATACTGAATTATTCATAATATTTGCCTTTGTAATTGAGATAAAAAAATATAATAACTTTCTATAATGGCATTTTTTTCCTAAAATAATTAGGTAATTTTTATTGTGATTGAAATAAAATAAAAAAAGGAACTTACCCGCGAAAAAGAAGAAAAAGTGAGCCTTTATGGGCAGAAGTCCTTTGTCTATTTTCAGCTTCATTTTTTTTTAACAACAGCAACTCACATACAGCCTATTATTATACAAAAATATTACGCTATTTTTTTCACAACGCCAGGTCGTTGAACTCGTACGGCATATTTTTTTCGTCGTAGCAAAGACGAGTTTTAGCAACACTAACTACTTTCTCTAGCTAAAACTGCATTTAGATTATCTAAACACTGGTATCATTGTGCACACGAATAGGTAATGAGACGAATAAAGATAAATTGTACTTGTTTTTCAAGATAACGCGCGAGACGCAAGTAATTCGAAGATTATTTACTGAATAAACACAAACACAGCAGAGGAATACAGATAAACTGGCTTGTCATAATAAAACTGACGTTTGCTACAATCAATTTTATCAATTTGTCAAATTTGTCGGTGTTGCCAATTTATGATTTCAAATTTGCTTTTTTCCGTACTACAATTTTCAAGTGTTTCAAATAAAAGCAATGTAATCACGAAAAAATCCAATAATATCACGTTATAATTAAATGTAGATATTTATAAAAATCTTGTTTTTCTTAAGCTAGACTATAATTTTCTTGAAAAGTTGTACGAAATCACTTTATCTTTAGCATATTTTACTGTTTTTTTTACCCGAAATAATGTAAAGGAAACAATGTTAAACAAAATACACGATAGTACCGATTTCAGGGGTAAGTAGCAAACGTTGGCAATACCATAGTTTAGTGTCATTTTGCGTTATCAGCAAAATGTGTTTTTGTTCTGTCTCTTTCTAACTAATCGAAATTGCCGTAAGCTATCTCGTTTCCACATGTAGGTAGTGACGTTACATAAGAATTTTAATTTACAATCGTGAAATTCTAAGTCTACTAATTAAAATAAAATTGATGATTCAAATACAAAATACAGACATACGCTGAGTTCATTTATTGCTTTTTTTTTAAAGATTAGGTGGGTTATACTGAAAACTAGTGCAAATGCCAGTATTTTTTTACTTTATGTGATTTAATTTATTTATATTGTATTTTACAAGCTGTTTTCCGCGGTTTTTCTCGCATCCTGAGATAACTACTACAAGCATGGAGTTAAAAAGAAACTGGTTCAGCCGAAAGCGTGACAGACAGTCAGAGAAAGTTACTTTCGGTTTCATAATTTTAAGTACAGATTACATTTCATTTTACATGCAGTAGGTAAACCTCTCTTACGTTGAATCATGTGTAGTTAACGTCAGAAGTAAAAAGATGGAAGAGTAAAAAACAATGTAGTTTTACGTCTCTGGACGTCAATTTACTTCGACTAATCGAAAAAGAATGAACATTGTATATCTTAAAAGATTGTGTGATTTCTATAAGCAAGGTTATCCAGAAAACCAAGTGCCCATTATTTTTATTGTCATTGTCATGAAGTTCATAAGAATCAATTTTGCCAACCAAAATTCTATGAATAAATCTTTACAATTGCAATTCCCGTATTTAAGTCACAAATAAACTATTATTTGCACCTTTAATCTTAACAGTGTGATAGAGTAAAAAGGAATAAAAAATGTACTTAATAAGTCAGACAGGACTGACAGCGTTGGATAAATTAATTGGGCTCTAAAAACACTACGCAGTGAATTCAATACGTGAGCCACAAAGATATATTTTTAAGTATATATATAATGAAAAAAAGAAAACCATAACAAATATGTACTTTTAATATTAAGATTAATTTCTTTATAAAAATGACCAAACTTTAAATCGATCGACTTACAAAATTTAATGCAAGCACATCACTAAAACGCGCGCTATTCAATTGTTCGGCGTTCATTTTCTTTCATTCAAATTAAATTTACGAAACATGGCCGGCCTCTTTAGTTTGTAAATAAATAAAAATATAACAATATTAAAATGGAGGACGAAGAGTTTGTAGGTTGCATCAGTTGCATGAACACGAACGATTTATGCGACCTATTTGCTTTGTACGCCGACAGCACGGAAACTTATGCAAAAATGTTTGAAAACTGTTTCGATATTAAGGTTATATATGAAGATTTTTTTCTTATTGTAGTAAATAGATTTTACGTAAAAAGTACATATTATTACATTAATTTAGACCTTATTTTGAACATTTACTTGTAGATTAGTATCTCAACGTATAAAGATCCTTATATTTTATAAAATATAAATAACATTGGATGATTGGATGGTCGTATTTTGTGCAATAATTTATTCAAAGTCTTCATGATTAATAAAACGCAATTTCGTGACAATTGAATTATTAAATAATTAGATAAAAAGTATTTAGAACCTGTATAAATTAAACCATTTATTAAATACCTTGGGTTTTGAATATACTCGTAAGAATTCTTTTTTTTTAACTCTGTCACTAGAGTAAATTTTCAAGAAAATTAAATAGAAGCCACCATAGATAATTGCGGCGGCGGCATCGTAAAATTTATATTTGAAAATATCGATATTTTATTCAATTGAACTTCAGTCGCCCATACCATTTTTGTATTATTATAAAATCCTTACTAATATTACAAATGTTACAGTAATTCTGTCTGTCTGTAACGCTCTCACGGCAAAACGACTGGAACGATTTAAATAAAACCGGCCAAGTGCGTGTCGGGCCACGCGCAGTAGGGTTCCGTAGTAGGTATTAGTTAGTCGACTATAACTCTGTAACCGGTTAAGCCTACTTAGCCGTGATAGTTTTACTTGTAAGTTCATTACATGTACTACGTCTGTGATTTTTTTACATTTCTAGGGACAGCCATTCAAAATTTAGAGGGGAGGGTGCTCGTATCAAACAAGAATTTGCACTTAAAAGCTAGATATTTCGCAAATGGCTCACATAACCGAAAAATAACCTTCACCTACCCGTAATATTTTTGAAAGATCTATCTAACGATATCCCACACGAAGGCATACGCGAGAAAATAATAATTCATCCCCACTTCACGTGTTTGGGAGCTACCCTAATAAAAAATATTTTTCATAATTTTATTTTACCACTGTCGACATATCTATACTAAATTTCAGCTTTCTAGTACCAGAAACTTCTGAGCTATGCCGCGGACAGACAGACAGACGGACATAGCGAAACTATAAGGGTTCCTTGTCCCTAAAACGGTACGGAACCCTTCATTTGCGGGTCCGACTAGCCTTTGACGGATTTTTGTAGAAAAGTAGTGTCTTAGAATTAATTGCTACTGGTGTCATCTACCCGACGGAGTCCATTTTGTTTATAGATACCAACCCACTTGAAATACATATGTTCGGATTGTGTTGAACATCTTGAGAAATCCCTATCGTTCAAAGGACAGACGACCAAGAGTTTGGCTATACTACAAAACGTCAAAGGTACTTATTTTCAAGTTTAATAAACTTTTTCTTATCGTGTGGGCTGCAAGTTTACTAACCTAACAAGCCCTAGTGTCAGAGTTTTCTCAAACCCGCCTGACGGCCTCTGACATGCTTTGTGAAGATTTTTTTAAAACCCACTAATCGATTTCAGCCCGACCCGTGAATCGAATCCGGGACTATTTTTTATACATCTAACCCGCCAACCGCCACGCCTGGCGATCTAGTCTCGGCGACCATCAATTTTATGAAGTCGCCGACACAATCTACCGAATTGTGTCGGCGACATCGGCGGGTTGGCGTGTTTATTTATTCTTTTTCCCTTTCAGACGAAGAATATTTGGATGAGTCGATACTTGAAGAAGCTGAATGCATAACGCCAGATGATGGTAAACAGATGGTTATCCTGAAGACTTCAGGGTCTGATGGTGATGATGAGGAATTGGATGGTAAGTCTTCTTCTTTCATCATGTACTTTACTTACATTGTTTGTTCTGCACCTGGACAATTACCATATAAGTGATAAATCATAGTGCAGTTGCCAAAAAAGGGAATTAATCTCATAAACTATTTTGTTTTAATTCTGCCACAGAAATTAACAATGGCGTAAGGATGGCGCATTCATGTCAATTTCATGCTCTAAACATCATCATTCATCATTAAATGCCATTTTATTCATCTATGTGGGAATTTTTTCATAAATCAATTGGTATAGACTATAGTGACAGAATTTTCACTTTATTAGTAGTTGTATCAAGATAGCAGGCGGGGCTGAAGTTCGCACGTGCGTTTACAGCAGTTGCGTTATGCGATCAGGTAGACCACCTGGCAAACAGCCTGTCCTATAGTTCTTGTCTATCGCCTCGTAGCTCAAAACATGCGTGATTTTATCCCTGTCTCCTCTATCCAGAAGATTTAGATGACGAGCACGCGATCCAAGCCCTAGACGAAACTACGTGTATATACTGTGATCTTCAACTTCCTACCGTGGAAGACGTACACGACCACATCAGAACTGTTCATGAACTGGAACCGAGGACTGGTCTTCCTCTGAGAGAGTGCTCGCTGTGTGGAGTAGCTTTGAGAGACCCTGCTGATCATCATAACAGGTAAGTCAAAATTCTTTTTTTTTTTCAACCAAAAGTTAAGCTGCGCTTGGTCAGTTCGTGGATGGGTGACCATCTGTGTCATAGCGTGACTCCTCCGTGCCTCGGAAAGCACGATAAGCCGTTGGTCCCAGTTGCCGTTTGTAGTACATCTTGTTCTACATCTTTGACAGTCGTTACGGGTAGTCAGAAGCCAGTAAGTCTGACAACCAGTCTAACCAACCATGTTACCCAGTAACTGGGTTGTGGAGGTCAGATAGGCAGTCGCTCCATGTAAAACACTGGTACTCAGCTGCATCCGGTTTAGACTGGAAGCCGACCCCAACTGGGAAAGCTAGGCAGGTGATGATGAAATAGTGTTTGGAATATACATTCAAGAATCACCACCTCAAGGTAAAAAAGGTGCATACATTATTCTGCATTGCAAAACAGTCTCGCTTTTCACTCAGGTGTCACGGCGTGAAATCAGAGTCGGAAGGCAGGAAGTATCCCTGTCACTTCTGCGACAATATTTACGTCAGCAAGAAGGCGTGCTTCACACATCTCCGCATGAAGCATGGCTGTGAGTATCACCAAGTTTCCAATTGATATTCTGTTCTCGAAACTTCACTTGTGACTTACAAAGTTATAATGTAAACTTTGAAGTAGAGAGAGAGAGGGTAGGACGGCATAAACGAACGTCGTGCTGTTTGCTGTCATGTTCTACGAGTCGGTCTTAACCCCAAGGTTGTCCTGAACTGTCATTATCATTAACCAGTAGGCTGCAAGTGTTCGTAAACAGCGCATGCTGGGTCTCTACTGGCCATGAACCATCTCTAATGCGAGGCTGTGGGAGATGACTGGCCAACAACCCATCGACAAGGAGATCCTATTAAGAAATTGGATCTGGATGGGACATGTGTTGCGGAAACCAGACAACCATCTATCTAAACAAGGGTTGACGTGGCAAGCGTATGGAAAGAGGAAGCCAGGCCGGCCCCGTGCCACCTGGAGGCGATCAGTTGAAAAAGATGCCGCATCAACTGGTCTCGGCTGGAAGAACCTCGAAGTCGCCGCACAAGATCGCAAAAAATGGAAATTTCTTCTTAGAGCCCTATGTCCCTGATGAGGGACCACAGGATCGCATCATCATCATTATCGACCTAAGCATTTATTGTCCCGCTTCTGGGCCAAGACCCGTTCTCACACAGAGAAGGCATGAGCATTGATCACCACGTGCGCTCAAGGCGGATTGGCAATTGCAGATTTCCTCACGATGTTTTCCTTCACCGTTAGTCAGTGGTGTCTAAGATACAATTTAGACTTTAAAATTGTCATATTGGTACTCGCCAGGCGGTGCTAGCGCCCCCTCTTAATCATAATGACACCTTTTGTCTTAAAAGCTTCTTTTAACTACCGAACTCTTTTGTCCCAATCTGCCAAACTTCAGTTTAACTTGACAATTAAGGACAAAGAGTTGGATTGCTAAAAGAGGCTTTTGAGACAAAGGGTGTCATTGTCATTAAGGGCGTTAGCCGTCACGACATCTTACAACTTTAACAAAAACAACAATGGCTGAATGTTTTTCAGTGAAACTCTGCAACGAACAGACTCCGAAATACGTGCCGAGGGAGCGTAAGAAGTGTCACATGTGTAATAGAGATTTTAGTCAGAAGCAGATCCTGAACAAACATCTTTGGAAGGCCCATGGCTTTGAGGTAACATCTCCTCAAACTAGCTAGATGTAGGCTTAGGAAAAATGATTTTACGAAAAATGTAAACTATTTTGTTCAAATTTTCCCTCATAGATGAATAAAATGGCATTGAATGATGAATGATGATGTTTAGAGCATGAAATTGACATAAACGCGCCATCCTTACGCCATTCTGTTAGTTTCTGTGGCAGAATTAGAACAAAATAGGTTACGATTTTGTTTTAATTTTTCGTAAAATCAATTGGTCAAAACATTATCCTTATTCAGCAGTTAGGTAAAAAACGGGGCTGGAATGCTTAAAACAAACAAGGAGCTCGTGGCCAAGTAACAGGTCATCAAAAATTGGCCTTTACTCATTTTATAAATCTGAAGGTCCCATCATCATCAGCCTAGCTTTTTCCCAACTACGTTGGGGTCGGCTTCCAGTTTAAACCGGATGCAGCTGAGTACTAGTGTTTTACATGGAGCGACTGCCTATCTGACCTCCACAACCCAGTTATCGGGTAACACGATACCCCTTTTGGTTGTCACACTTTCTGGCTTCTGACTTCCCGTAACGACTTTCAAAAATCTACAAATGACAACCGGGACCAACAGCTTAACGTGCTTTCCGTGGCACGGAGGAGTCTCGCTGTAAAATAGATGGTCATCCATCCACGGACCGACAGCGCCAAGCGCAGCTTAACCTTTGATCAGTCGATCCGTGCGGCTGTTACTTAGCCACGAGCTCCTCAGATGCTCCTTCAGATTTTATCCGGATATTTTTTATGCAATCTCCTATATTAAGGTTTTAAGTCTGTTATTATATATTCTTTTGAAATTCTATTGTCTGTCTGTCTTTGCATGATTATTTTTGTTAAACATAGGTGGAAAAACGTAAAGCCTTCATTTGTCCGCTTTGCGATGAGAGAGTGAGTTATGGATCTAACTTCAGCGCACATTTATTACACGCGCATCGAGTCCACGAGCAAGTTGAACAACTGGAATTTCATAATATGGACGGTGAGCGAACTTAAGCCCAAGTTCACCGACAAGATAACGGTCCGATCAACTGGCTGCTTAGCATAAATTCAAACTTCTACCATGCGATGGATAACCTATCATTTGGGTTTTTTTATTCTAAACGGTCGATTACCAAGCCGGGGTTGAGGAGCTCGTGGCTAAGTAACAGCCGCACGGATCAACAGATCAAAGGTTAAGCTGCGCTTAGTGCGGTCAGTCCGTGGATGGGTGACCATCTATGTCATAGCGAGACTCCTCCGTGCCTCGGAAAGCACGTTAAGCTGTTGGTCCCGGTTGTCATTTGTAGATCTTTGACAATCGTTACAGGTAGTCAGAAGCCAGAAAGTCTGACTACCAGTCTTACCAAGGGGTATCGCGTTACCCGGTAACTGGGTTGTGGAGGTCAGATAGGCAGTCGCTCCATGTAAAACACTGGAACTCAGCTACATGCGGCTTAGACTGGAAGCCGACCCCAACATAGTTGGGAAAAGGCTAGGCAGATGATGACCAAGCCGGGGTTGAACAAGAAGTTGACAACACGAAAATTCCCGCTTCGTAGTTAAAAAAACGTTTTCGTTTAACGGGCCGATTATATAACCATCTGTTGGAGAACTTGGCCCTTATAATAACTTATTTCTTTGGCGGCTCATAAAACAAAAATGCTATGAATATTGATAGATCAGCTGCACTGACTGCGGTCGGTCCATGGATGGGTGACCGTTCTCTTAACATACGCAGATTTAAAATTCATTAGGGTATATCCCAAATAATTCAAAAAGTGGTTCGAAGCTAAATGTGACCTATAAACAGAATGTCAATATCGAATAGTCTTGTTATTAGGCATCACTATTGGAATAGGTACCAACGATATGCAAATTTTATCAATGGTAACTTTATAAAATGAACTAGATGACTCGGTGTAATTCGTATCACCTACATGTATTTAACTTTTTCTCACCGGTTAAACCTTCCCTGGACTACGACAAACATTTCAAAACCAAAATCAGCTAAATCGGCCCAGCCATTCTCGAGTTTTAGCGAGACTAACGAACATCAAATCATTTTTATATATAAGATTAGCTATGTGATTAGTTAATAAATAGGTTGTAGAAACAGCCTTATACTTGGATGGTACCTCATATAGCTGTTGAATTCAATAACTTTATTTTAAGTGTTCTACGCACTAGAGTTGGCGACGTCGCCGTAACAATCTAATTGTGTCGGCGACCTTAATTTAAAAGATAGTCATAAAAAATGAGGTCGGCGACATAAGTCGCTATATTGTGATGCGGGGTCGCCAGGTTTAGTGCGTAAAACTTTTATATACTAAATACCTACTTATTATGTAAAAATGATTACAGATTTCATGATATTTAAAAGCGCTATACAAGAAGAAACGAAGTATCGTTTCAGGAAGACTACGGCCAGCAAGCAGACTATTGAAGGCGTCAGATCTCATTACATGTGCAGCCAATCAGGGGTCTACGTGTACCAGGTGAGAAAAAAGAACAAGTCACTACAACCCCCACTTCCCCCCACTTGTTCCGTAAAAGTTGTATAATTTTTCAACTTTTTTCATTAGCAATACGCATCGTCAATTGTTGTGTATAACTGTTTCAAATTTCAAGTCGATAGCATTAGTAGTTTCTGAAATAATCAGTTGTGACAGACAGACAGATGAAGTGAAACCGTAAGGGTTCCTTTTACTAATTTTTGGTACGGAACCCTTAAAACAAAATTACAGTCGACTAACAAATTAATTAAAAAAGAAAAATACATTTTGTTTCTGCTGGAGCGCTTGTCGATCAATACATCGCTCCAGAAGCCAGGATGTCTGCGTCTTTTAGGTTTTTGCTATTGAGCATTTTGTGCTTCTGACTTCTAGAGGTATTCTACTATTGTTTAAAAAAAACTTACTGATACATACCTTTCCATTGAAATTCATGGAGCCCCGTCTCTCCCTCCGTAGTGAGATAAAAGAATAAAACCCGAAACTGTTTTGTTAAATACCGTTATGTTTGTTATGATCCGTTATTGCTCGTTATGTTATATTTTATTCTGATATGTTAACGATGATTGTCCTCTTTTAGGGTAAAGGCAAACGCCCGGCGCCTGAAAGGCAAATATACAAAACGGGCAAAGCTTGCCCAGCGCACATGATCGTCACAGAAACTATGGATCGAGTGCTTGTGACGTTTTATAAAACACATGTCGGCCATGGACGTAAGTGGCAATGATTTATTTCTTACTAGCTAAGTAAGGCCGGTGCAACTAGCTTGACGTTTCATAAGTGCCTGCAAAGACCTATTTGAAATAAAAACATTTGATTTGAGTTAAGGGTCAAAATTCTAAAGTCATTTATTCAAATTAGGCTGAAAATCAGCACTTTTTGAACGTAAAATTTACAAAAGACAGCCCCAAAACTCCCGCCCTTCACCACTTCCTATGTGTTTTTGCTGGGAAGAAAAAGTGGCGCATAAAACTCCCCAGGTAGAACCGAAATCTCATTGTGGTGTGGTTTAAAAAAAAACACTAAGCAGCCAGAAGTCAGGAAGATGGCGGTGTTACACCCCCGTATCTAGGAGGATACGCTAAGCCGTCATCCCCGGCAGCTATCTTGATAGCAGTCGTTGTTACAATTCCATGTCAGAGGCCGTCAGGCGGGTTTGAGAAAACTCTGACACTAGGGCTTGTTAGGTTAGTAAACCTGCAGTCCACGCGATAAGAAGATTGTTGGAAAAAGATACCGCGGCCCTGGAACACAAAAAGCGAAGGGACGTTGATGGGTTTTAGTCAGTGTAAGAGTCTGACACTCCGTCCCGCTCCACCCACAGCGGGAGGAGTCATGTGATGATTACCCATACCAAAAAAAGAGAACTACCTGCTCACGCACCTGAGTAAAAATTATACGCTGTCCTTCCCCATTATTTCCATATTAATTTCATTTAAATCAGCCCAGCTGTTTATCAATAAAAGTTTAACAAAAATACTTATTTTCGCATTATAAATAAGCGTACTGTTTTCTGAATTTTAGCATGTCCTTATTTTGAGCCGAGAGAATCGAAGAAAATTAAGACTGAATCCCACACAACGACTTCAATTATCATTGACGAAGTCTTGAAGTCGGATTTAGAACCAAAAGACGAAGGTATGCTTCCTCTTATAAGTGCTTTTTTAGAGTTTCGTTCCCAAGGATGCTTACGGAACCCTACTAATGAAGTTCCTCTGTAAATTTCATGTCACTTTATTTTTATTTATTTATTTACATTAGAAAATGCCCTGTCAAACATATCAAAACTCGGATACTACTCACCACCTTTTTTTAAACGTTATGTTATGTTTCGTTACGTTATGTTTCGTTATGTTATATTACGTTACGTTATGTTATGTTACATAACGTTACACAGTTGGTGACGCGGTAGAAGAGTCTGCTTGGATGTGCGACGCTTGCGGCATGGCGTTCTGTGACGCTGACAAGTTTAGAGATCACGTCGCCACCCACGGCTTGGAGTTGTTCCCATGTCAATATTGTGATGATGTAAGTATCTTTAAACAAGGTCCGTCTACTCATAGGTATCCGAAATATTTTATGAAATACATCTACATCGTGTGAGAGCAGCTCGTGGCTAAGTAACAGCCACACAGTTCGACCGATCAAAGGTTAAGCTGCGCTTGGAGCGGTAAGTCCGTGGATGGGTGACCATCTTCGTCATAGCGAGACTCCTCCGTGCCTCGGAAAGCACGTTAAGCTGTTGGTCCCGGCTGTCATTTGTAGATCTTTGACAGTCGTTACGGGTAGTCAGAAGCCAGAAAGTCTGATAACCACTCTTACCAAGGTAGGTACCCGGTAACTGGGTTGTGGAGGTCAGATAGCCAGTCGCTCCATGTAAAACACTGGTACTCAGCTGCACCCGGTTTAGACTGGAAGCCGACCCCAACAAGAAAATATAACATAGGTACTCATGTGTTAGAGCGAGATAGATAGGCGAGACCATTCGCGTACACGCTAGCGGCCTGTATCGGCCCAACGACAGTTGTGAACGAAAACCCGCTTATTTTTATTTAATCTCGCGTTTAAAAGTGTAAATTTGGTGTTAATAGACGCAAACAATTATGGCTACGTGTGCAGTACCTGGTTGTAATACATCTAGGAAAGAAAATGCACGTTACACGCACACTAGTGTACTTTGGTCTCGCCCTACTGACTCTATTGCCAATCTAACGCTAGTATAATAAACTAGCCTTCCGCCCGCGGCTTCGCCCGCGTCGACATTTTTTTTTACACCTTGGGTTACATTATTCAAGTTTTAGTAGGGATCCCTAATTATTTCTGGAAATAAATATAGCCTATGACACTTCGTAAAGAAGCAGCTTTCTAACGGTGAAAGAATTTTTTTAAATCGGTCCAGTAGTTTTTGAGTTAAAACCCTACAAACTAACAAATCTTTCCTCTTTATAATATTAGTAGAGATCTATGTTTTAAACTGCGAAATGTTTTTCACGTTTTTTTTTCAGGATTTTCAAAATCTTGATGCTTGGACCCGCCACGTTCGTTTAGAACATAATATGGGTAGCTTGTTTTAACATTAATTGTAATTAATTAATGAAATATTTACAAATAGTAACAATTTAACAATTGACAATATTAGAATTTGACTTTTTGTCGGTAGATCGTATTTTAAAGTAAACGTTTATCGTAAAACGTAAGCAGTGAAATAAAAATAATATGTTTTACGACGCTTAAATCTAATTTCACGGCAAGCGATTACTTTTAACGAAAATGATAGATTTTTTTTGTATGTATAAGAAAATATTTTTTAGTTTATTGAAGAAGAGAATTAATTTTATTTTTTACACTTACAATGAAGTGTACGATTTTTTTACTTATTGTTGAATAAAATTATCATCAATATATTAAGTATTGTTTTATTACTTTGGCGTTTCAATAGACCAGCGGCTGTACCACCACGTGTTTTTGCAATCACTATTCATGTTTGAGAGCGTGACACAACTACTAACGTCGTATAGCTCCGTCTCTTTTCATAACGAAAATAATCTTGTTTTGGCACGTTATGGTAAGGCCCCTGATATTAGGGGCGGCCAATCGTGACGAAAAATTCACTGTTGACAACAAGAGATAACTCATTACCTAAATATTGAAAAGGCTTGCGTACCTTATGGTGGCCAGAAAAAAAGTTCATTATGTAGTCTATACACCATGGACTACCTACAGCCAGGGTTGGGCAGTATTTGAGTTACTTGTAATTAAAATACGTAATTGAAATACAAATACGTATTTAGTATTTGTATTTAAATTACTTCCTTAAAATGTAATTTGTAATTCGTATTTCAAATAATTGACGCCGAGGTATTTTGTAATTTGTATTTCAAATACTTGAGGCTTCAAAATACATTTTCACATTAAAATACATTTAGCAGGTTTTCTTTAGCAGGTTTTATTGGCTCTCCAACGAGAGGCTGTTTGTCATTTAAAAATCTAGTGTTCATGAAAAGAAATTCTGGTCTACTGATTAGTTAATCTTGTTTTCCTCTGCTTTTTAGCCCGTGCTGGTATAGATTTACCTATTTTGTAATTTGTATTTCGTATTTCAATTGAAAATAGCTAAAAAACTGTTTTTTGTATTTTATATTTCAAATACTTTACTTAAAGATATTTTGTATTTCGTATTTTAATTACCTGCGATATAGTATTTTGTAATTTGATTTTCAATTAAAGCAAAGCATGTATTTTGCCCAGCCCTGCCTACAGCATAATTTCTCCTTTTATCATAAATCCATCCAAAGGTTGTCTGTAAAAGATCGCTTTTAGCGATAAGACCGCCCATTGTGTCACCCTTGTAGCTCTTAATTTTCCAATGTCATATGTTTTTCTTTTGGTGTACATAATAAAGAATATTTTATTCCATTCTATTCTATACCGTCTACATGAGGGAGAAAGAGGCAGCTGGGACTTACGCCACTGTGAATGATCGCCACTGGGGCCTTACCATGACGTGCCAAAACAAGATTATTTTCGTTATGAAAAAGAGACGGAGCTATACGACGTTAGTAGCTGTGTCACGCTCTCAAACTTGAATACTGATTGCAAAAACACGTGGTGGTACAGCCCCTGATCGGACCCAGGTCATAAGTAGAGGCCCTATACTCCTCCAGAAGTTAAAGGAACCAAGAAGAAGAATGGTACTCACTTTAAAACTTAATAAAACTCCAGATTATTTATTTTACATTGATTTAATACTTACAATATTAAAATAATAGAGTTTTAAAATATTTTTCTAATTAATTTTACGAAAAATTTAATCAAAATCATAACCTATTTTGTTCTAATTTTCCCACATGTATAAATAAAATGGCACTAAAAGATGAATGATGTTTAGAGCATGAAATTGACATAAATGCGCCATCCTTTGAGTACGCCATTTTGTTAATTTCTGTCAATTTAAAACTATTTGAATGTTTACTGCCTGGTTCAAATTATGTAAAACTAGCTTTCCGCCAGCGGCTTCGCCCGCGTGACAAAAATACAAACTTTGGCCCCGCTTTTCATCCCCTTAGGGATAGAACTTCTGAAAATCTTTTCTTATCGGATGCCTACGTCATACAAAGAACACACCCTCCAAGTGTCAAGTCTCTACGATCAGCGGTTTAGGCTGTGCGTTGATCTGTCAGTCATTCAGGACAAAGCATTTTATATGTATAGTCGGTCCAGCAATACCTAATTGCTCGAAAGAGATACCGCTCCCCCGGAACACAAAAGGCGAAGGAAGGAACATAGATGGGTTTTAGTCATTAAGATTCTGACCCTTCCTGCTTCCCGCTCCGTCCACAGTGGGAGGGGAAGGATTATGTGATGATTCCCCGTCATAGATATATGTTACTAAAGTAACTAGATGTGCAATCACCAAGCAAAATGCGTGCCATAAAGGTTATGACCAGTCATAATTCATGACATCTGTCACTTGGTAGCCAGTTTGAATCTATCAGAGTACAGCAGGACGATTTTAACAATAATATGGGCAAATTTGTAGTAAATGTATGGGCAAATTTGTAGTAAATGCCATCCTTATCATACAGATGTCATGAACATTACGTTTCGGTTAGTGTGAGAGAGATAGATATAATTTTACATCAAAATGATTACTAGTTTCAAAGCTACGTCTGCATTCTAAAAAATGGTTACGTTTTTGTGACCGCGTAATGTTCGGGATTGCATCTCTATTTATATATCTCGATGTTCCCCGTCATTAAAACACGGTTCCTCATTTTGAAGGCCTGGTAACCCCATACTTTCTTCTTCGTCATGTATTTGTGCACTATTAATAGTTTCCAAAGCTTTTCTCTTCTTTTGCAATAAATTCATGAATTTCAACCTTTTTATTCTGGGTGTACACCTTGTGACATCCTTTAAGTAATCCACAGATAATTTCTCTTTTAATTTGAATAGTAACGGAATAAAATTTGACAAATCATCAGCCATCGCGTCTTTTAATGGTAGTTTAATTTTCAAATACAATTCCTTGCTGAAGTCGTTAGGGTAATGTGTGAAAACGCCTTTGCCTTGTTCAAGTAATAGTTCAAAAATTATGTCTTCATGTTCATAAACTTTTGCTTTTATAAGCTCGTCAGATTGTATTTTATAACCTAAAACCACTCGAACATTCTCGCGGCATTTAAAGAAAATTGTATTTAAAATGAAATTCCATGTAGACTTCACCTTTTCAATTCTTGTTTCTGTTTTTATTAACTCAGATATAAATTCTACGGCAAAATATTCCGTGAATGTCATGTGTATGAAAGTTGGAATTCCATTTGTAACATTGTGAATGAGTCCAGTTTTTTCAACGCCACGCTTAATTTTATCTATAATGTCCTTAATTTCTCTTAAATCTTTGACATCAAATATTTCCTCAGCGTCTTTATTGAACACGGCGTAAGCTCCTAATTTGCGATGTTTATCAAAAAAATCCGCTCTTATATTCTCGTAGATAAAAATATTATCAGGATTGTATAAATCGATTTTGTTCTTTTCTTGGAATCTTATTTTTTTTAGTTTAGTCTCAATAAATTTATCGTAGATTGTGAATACGTTGATGTCTAAATTCCAACGATCTTCTATCTGAGTAGTATCTTTCATTTGATTTTGAAAGTAATCAGCAATCAAATATACATGAAGGGGTGTGTCGAATTCTTCCAGAAAAAATACAGTGTAATTACAATTTGCAAAAAGTTCGTTAAAAGTATCGATGACAGACATGGGGCAAACGTTTATATGCTTTCTCAAATAGCTCAGAAAGTTTAAACACACTTTCATGAAAAGCATTTGATGTTTTTCCCTTTTTACAGTCGAAATTCTCTTTTGATTATTCCAATCGAAGATATAGTAATGTTTCGACATAAACTCCATAAAATTACATAAGTTTTCATACTGATCGTTGTTGAAGTTTCTTAATATAATTTTAGATTTCCAATAATTAAATAAGTACGTATCTTGTTCGGAGCGAGAAAAGTGTTGCATTTCATACGAGGTGCCAAACTCGGATTCTAAAGTCGATACGACTTTGTCATATGGTCGGCTTGTTATCCACACTTTATGGTTTCTTAAACAACCTTTCATGATTTTCAATAATGATATCACTTCTTCGGCATACGTAGGACATATTTCATCGAACCCGTCTAGTAAAATTATTAATTCTTTCCTATTATAATAGTCTAGAAACATTTTCAATTCGAAATCAATAAAATCATCACCTGTACAAGATTTTAAATAGAAATCATCATTTGTTTCTTCAAGATCAATAGACAAGTCATCAATATTCTTATCTGTTACTACAACTTCACAAATAAATTTTAAAGCTTCGATTACATCTAGTTTAGTTTTATTTGTTTGCCATTTGGAAAACTTTTCAGAGTGTTGAAGCAAATTGATTCTTACTATCCAAACTTTTGGATCTGTTTGTTTCGTTTTAAGAGACAAATGAGTGAGCAATGTTGATTTTCCCATGCCGGGTTTAGCAGTTAACAACACAACGTTAGTTATATCATTGAGCGATAACAAAACACTGCCTGCATTAGTATTTCTAACATTCGGCCTTAAATTGTCGACGCGAATGACTCTTCTATCGATATACAAGTGTTTGAGTTTGTCGTAATTATGATACTTTAGTGTTTGACCTAGAATAATCGGTTCGTTATTAAGGATGCTATTCAGAACGTCTCCTTCAACGAATCCCATCGAAGTCTCGTCGATGATCGAACCTAAACCAATTTCGACTTCTGAGAATTTCACTATAGCATTTTCTAATATGATTTTCTGTGATTCTGTGCTCATATGATCTAAGTTGTTTTTTGCATCTTTCACTACGGTATCTGCTCGTTTAAAATAGGTTTTTATTGTGTCCACTAACGCTTGATTTGTAACGATAAATATTGGCTTATCATTCAGAATTGTTGCGATATTTTCTAGTCTCTTAAACCAGTTTCTATTTAAATTTTTGCATACAATAATGAACGTTTTCTTTTGTTCCAATTTTTTTGGTTTATTGCTCACTATCTTTTTTGTTTTTTTAGTTTCGTTGCTTTCTTCATCATCTTTTTTCGCGAGTTCATTGTAAATAGTGTTATATTCGTTTGCTGGCAAATCTAAAATGTACTCTAAATCTAGCACATAACGATCATTATGCTTTAAAGACTGAACCAATTTTGCAACTGTAAGATTGTTGTTCTCTGTTATAAAGATGGTTGCTTCAGTTCTATCGTTCATTTTTAATGCGTTTATAGCTTCTTCATTGAAAGTGTAGACGACATTATTCTTTATTTTGATCATGTATATTAGGCTCATTATTGTTAGTAAAGGTTTGTCTATTATAAGAGTCAGTGCTTTTTCATAATGATTACTCTGTTTTGTAAGATAATCCGCTTCTTTCGGTTGAAGCCACCAGTCTTGAATTAAGTCATGGTATTGTAGGAATACAGCGTCAGCTGTCACACGTACGTTTTTGACTTGGTGAGATTCATGATCTTCGATTTCATTCTTCAAAAAACACTCGACGCCGCTCTGGTCGGCTTGGTTCGTATAAAACAGGAGTTTATTCAAAAAATCTTTAGCTAATTTTTCGTCGTCATCGTCCCTTTTGAATGAGAGCTTTGGAAACTTTTTAACTTTAGCATCGAATTTGTATTCGTGTAAATTCTGAATTTCATTTTGCAGTTTCATGAATAATCTTTTAGATAAATCTTCTAGAGATTCCCAGTTTTCTGTGAATTTCATAAGTGTCGTGTCCTTATCAGATACTAGTAGGTTACCTACAATGCCAGCTATACCACCGCTGAGCTTCAAAAGACCGTCTCCTAATGATTCATCTAAATTAATGACTTTATTAGCATTGGAATTAGTAATCAGTTCAGATATTTTCAGCTTCAGATGGTTCAGTCTTCTTTCAATTTTAATACCCTTGCTAACGGTAATTGTCAGATCTTTATTGCCAAACGCAGCTGGGACTTTGAAATGACGTGGTTTTAGAATTTCTTTCGCAGCTATTTCTATTGCTTCGTCTACTGTCGCAGGAGGAACACTTACTTTATCTAATATTTGTTTAGATTCTTCAGATATATTTTCATTATCTATAAATTCAAATTTCCCATTGCTATAAGTAATAAAAATTCCAATAACTTTGCTAAGTATCGTTACATCAGATTGTTCATTCAAAAACGTCGTAATTAAACTGTCTTTATCATTGTCATCTATTTTTCTTGCTTTAATTATCTCGCTGTATAACGCTTTTTTTATTAGAATAAGAAATTCTTCTTCATTCTCAAAGAATGCTTTTTGGAAGCTAGCAACTCTATGCTCTTCATCTTCGTTTCTATATTGAATAGGCGTTATATCAAAAACTTTTTGGGCCAAAATTACATGATAGCGTAGCACGAGTATATCATCCATAGGCATTATTGTATTTTCTTCTTTACGAAGAAACTCACCTAAAAGTCTGCCTAGCCTTATGACTTCTTCTCTTAATATTTCTAAATCTTCATCAACATTATGAAAAGTAAGTTTCGGTAATGTTTTAACTTGAACATTGAATCTAAAATCATGCAAATTCTTGATCTCAGATGACAGTTTTTTGTACAACCTTATAGAAAGGTCTCCTAATGATTCCGAATTGTTTGTGAATTTCAAAAATTTTGTGTTTTCATCGGCTATTAACAAATTACCAACAATGCCAGCTATACCACCATTGAGTTTTAAAACTTCTTCACCCAAAGAATCATTTATACCTACAACATTATCTTCTTGCGATCCTTTTACTAGATCAACAAATTTATCTTTTAAATTATCTAATATGCCTTCAATATCTACATCAACTTTGCCTCTGATGGTCAAATCTTTATTTCCGAGAGCAGCTGGGACTCTAAACTGTCGTGATTTTAATTTACTTCTCGCAGCTGAATCAATAGCTTCGAATACAGTTGATTGTTGTACTCTAACTTTCTCCAGTTTTCGTTTCATATCTTCAGGCGTAGACTTACTGACGAATTCTAATTTTCCTTTTACATTATCATATGTCACAACACTTATAATCAGTTTACTTAGTACTTCAAAGCTAACTTCTAATGGTTTATCGATCAATGTTGCTAACAAGCTACTCCTCTCAGTCTCTTCCAGCGTTGATTTTTTTAATAAATCATTGTATAACGTTTCTCTGAATAATACAACGAATTCGTCGACGTTATCAAAGAAATCTGTTCTAAAACTAGCGACTCTGTGTTCTTCTTCTTCGTTTTTATATCGAATCTCTGAAACGTCTATTACTTTTTTCACTAATATTACGTGATATAGTAAAACTAGATCGTCATTCATTGATAAAATAGGATCTCCTTCTTCGAGTAGAAACTTTGCTAAAAGCTTAGCCAGCGCAGAAAATTGTTCCTTCATAATAATATCACATATAAACACAACATGTTCATTTTTATAGCAAGGTCTTACTCCATCGTTACCGGTGCCTACCAAGCTATTCAATTTAGGAGCAAATTCATTATCGTACTTCACATTGTTGAGATCATCTTTAGCAGTTGTATACATAATAAAGACGCATTCTGTTTCATCGAATTTACCTTTAAAAATTATATCTTTGCTGTTCGGAGTAAAGTTCCTTCTTATTGTAAAGTAGCTAGTGAACCATTTAGCTAATTCATTTTTACTATTAATAGTTAGTACTTTATTTTCGCCTTCTCTGTGCTTTGCTTGAATGAATACCGCTAAAGGTTTATATCGACCGTTGATTTTGACTTTGGTTTTAAAACAAATATCATCGAAAGTGCCTATATCAGCTACATTTGTAGCTAGATGGTAATCTTTAAGACTATCATCGAATTTAGCTCTGAAATGTATGAGACTAATTAATTTTGTTTCGTAAAGTTGTCCGCGTATTCCGGACGTGCCATCCCGCTTTTTGTACATTGTGTTATTTACTTTAAATTATATTATTAAATTGACTGCTTCGGTTTAGTGGTCGTAGGCGTAACTGTTGAGCAAAACGTCCTGGGTTTGACTGGGATGGTGAGTGATGGTGGTATTAGGTTTATCCATGTGAAATTCTGTGATCTGTAAATCAAAATGATCACATACATGTTTATGGCTGGCTAAAGCGAAGGCAAGCTGCGCTTCCAAGTAGTCAACATCGTTTTCTTTAAAAATATCGAGACCTTCTTTCGTTACCAAAAAAGACCACAGTATTCCGCTTACTAATATTAAAAATGCGAAAGTCTGTCTGTTACGCTTCCACGACAAAACGGCTGAACCGATTTAGATGGGTAAGAAGATAATTTGAAACCTGGGGACGGACAGAGCGATAGCTGGCATAGGCTTCTCCCCAAGTTGCGTTAAAGCACCTGGTCCTCCGCCTTCCGAGTAGAATCAATACCTGCGAACTTTCTTAAGTATGTAGTAAGTTCATCTAGGCAGGGCGCAGACGCTCTACGCTACATCTGGGCACACTCATCATCATCAGCTTATACATTATCCCACCGCTGGGCAAAGGCCTTCGTATACAAAAAAGGCATTTGATAGCATTGATCACCACGCTCGCTCAAGGCGGATTGGCGATTTCAGACTTTTTAGGTTTCCTCACGTTGTTTTCCTTCACCGTTTGTCAGTGGTGTCTAAGATATACTTAGAAAGCACATATGCCTTTATAAAAGTCAGATTGGTACTTGCCAAGTGTCGCACTTGCACACTCTTACCCGAGAGACAGGTGCTTTAACCACCCATTACGACTTTTTGACTGGACGCACTATAAAACTCAATTTAACAAATTTTAGAGAGCACAGCTGCTGATCTCTTCCCGTTCGTGTCCGACTGTCCCATCGGCTTGATCGATCGGACATCGGATGTGATAGTGAGGGAATAGAGAGTGCTGCGGGACGTTCGAAAGAGATACCGCGCCCCCGGAATACAAAGGGCTGAGGAAGGAACATGGATGGGTTTTAGTCAGTAAGAGTCTGACGCTCCCTCATCCATGGCGGGAGCGGTCATTCGATGATTTCCCATCCGAAAAAAAAGGAATAGAGAGTGTCCTGTGTCTGTGCAAGCGCACGTGCACTATAATAAATATCTCCTGCGTGCGATGGCGTCTCGTGATCGCCTGATGTGTAGATTCGAAACCAGACAAGTACCAATGTGACATTTCAAAGTCACATAATATGCACTTATCTTGAACGCCACTGTCTAACGGTGAAGGAAAACATCGTAAGGAAACCTACGAAAACGAAGATTCGATTGTAATTCGATTGAAGTTTAAGTAAAGATTATGCTTCCTTATCGGTTTTAGGGCGGCGCAAAAAAATGTTATATATAGATAGTATAAGTATATCCCTCAATGTACAGAGCATCAGATCGCACCTTACCGCACCACAAAAAAAAGTTATCGTTTATTCTCGGTCTTTCCGAAGTTTCGTTTCGGTGAGTTAGAGTAGGCCCGCCGAACTTAAAAACTCTTGAAATCGCGAATAGTAAATGATGGTCAATGCCTTCTCCGTATGAGAAGGGGCCTTTGCCTAGCATAACCGTTTTGAAGTTGAAGCTAAACAGATAGACAAAACCGCGAGAAATTAGTAGTATTTATCAAAAATATGTTTTCATATCTTTAGAACTTAACCTAAATAAAGATAAAGGTTTAAAACTTACCAACACAATGGCTATTTATAATATATTCTTTTATCTTTTCAGTTGTAACTATATTTAGGCAAAGTAACGAATTCTTGAGTCATTATGAGTTAATTGTCTGTTTGGCTCTAATAATTTGATACAAAACAATAAGTCAGTTTTCAAGGACTTTATTTAGATATTTTTATCTGGAATACATTTTATGATTCATCAATTAATTGCCAGAGCAAAATTACTAGGTGGGTATCTATAGTCTGTTCAATCGATTTTACGAAAAATGTAAACAAAGTCTTAACCTATTTTGTTCTAATTCTGACACAATTTATTTATCTTATGTGGGAAAATTAGAACTTAATAGGTTATGGTTTTGTTTACATTTTTTGTAAAATCAATTGGTACATAAGTACTATAGGTATATAATCGTTTTATGAAATCAAAATGATTTAATATTCGATTAAAGAAATTATGTTGACAAATTCTAAACTACCTATTTGGTTATTTTTTTTGTTTCTTTACTTATTTAAAAATGAAGTGTTTTATAATGTATTTAACCTCAAATGATGTCTCCTAATTGTATACTACTAAAATACTGATTCACTTTAATTTGGATTGTTTTAATTACAAAATCCATATTAATATTATAAGTGTGAATATTGTGGCAAAAAGAAAAAAGAGTTTGAATACGAGTTTGATACGATTTCAAGCTAAAATGGTTGTTTGAGAAAATTGTTTCTGATTGTGTGGACTGCGGATAGATGGCGCTGTTAGATAAAATTAAATTTCACTATTATGATTCTTCGCCGATTAGATTGTTAAATGGAATTTTAATGTAATGTATCTTAAATTATAGCTCACGGCTAAGTAACAGCCGCACGGGTCGACCTATCACAAGTTAAGCTGTGCTTGGCGCGTTCGGTCCGTGGATGTGTGACCATACTTGTCATAGCGAGACTCCTCCGTGCCTCGGAAAGCACGTTAAGCTGTTGGTCCCGGTTGTCATTTGTACATCTTTGACAGTCGTTACGGGTAGTCAGAAGCCAGAAAGTCTGACAACCAGTCTTACCAAGGGGTACCGTGTTACCCGGTAACTGGGTTGTGGAGGTCAGATAGGCAGACGCTCCATGTAAAACACTGGTACACAGCTGCATCCGGTTAAGACTGGAAGCCGACCCCAACATAGTTGGGAAACGGCTAGGCAGATGATGATGACTGAGGGCCTAGCACGAATCACTTTCGAAAAAGTATTCGTATCGAAAGCGATTTTTTAATCATAAACACAACCATACCAGAGCAAAACTTATGTTTAAAATATGTAAATAACAATTTGCATCATCCAAAGATATGATTTAAGTCATAAATTTAAATAAATCGTTTGTAAGAAACGAGTATATTCCATTCCAAAATTGCTGTCGATACGAATACTTTTTCGAAAGTGATTCGTGCTAGGCCCACTTGTTGCAATGTTTGCGCGCGGCAACCGTCCAATCATAGCGCGGCACGCAACGCGCGGCTGCCGCGCACACTTGCCGCTTAATATTTGAACGCACCTTAAGGCTCTTGTAAGGCTCAAGATAAGTTTTGATCTGGAAACAGTTCTCCTCAAGATGCGACTGAGACCACATTAAACGGTCAGTAAATAAATAAAACAATAATCCCTTTAAAAATTATGTTTATTAAGAAACTTCTATCCAGTCTAGGTTCTACAAAATTTTAACACTAACACATATTAATATCACATTTAAATATAATTCTGGCAACACATCTGTCAATGTTACTGTCAAAAGTTGTCCCTCTTTTTAACATTATTAATAATTTTAAGAACTTAATTGCAAAACTAAACTTTGTGAATATTATTCAATAAATATAACATTATAATTTTAATTGTCACGAATTTTAATCGTCAAAATACCGTCACGAATCCAGTATTAAAAAACGGACAGCACTATTTTTCCTCTATAGCTCTATCTCTCTCTCTCTCTCATATCGGAAGTTATATTAATATAATATGTCTACAGGCTATTAGTAAAAAATTAACCATTGTAAGGACAACTGTGTTGCCAGTTTTTACAATAGAAAACGCGGCTCAGCCTGCGTTTTATTGCTTTTTCGCGTTACAATTACATATAACGTGTGCATACAAAATCAAATAGTTTTTTTAAATTATTATTAACATTTTTTTGAATTAAATTGGGTACTTTCTACTTTTTCTTGTATTATTAAAATTACTACAAAAATCAAATTAAAAATATCAGTGCGTAGAAATATAGATAACTTTTTTTTTTGTTTTTTTTTTTCAGGATTTATAAATTTTCTTTTTTTTTTTGCAGTTTTCTTAAGTTTTCAGTACCCAATTTAAAAGTCAAAATAAACACATTTTTTTTTAATGTCGATATAGATTGGCAAAGAACTAAAATCATATCTCTTGACTAGACGATATTTTAAAGACGAGCTGAAAACAACTAAATCTTATTCGAGAATTAAAGAACATTTTCAGAACTTCGCCAATCGTTAATCTAAAGATATTAATTATTTAAAGCGATTCAATCGGCTAGAAAATTATTATTTAAATTCCAATATTGGTCAAAACTCTCTCATTAAAAAGCGTAGCCAGTTTTTATTATGCATAATGTAAATTTTCCCCCAAAAGTAGAAAAAAAAACATGATTTTTTTATTAAAATAAATACACAATACCATTTAATATTTCATAATAAGGAACTAAAATACAATTTCGTACGACAACACTTTTTTCGGGGACCGTAAGGTACTGTGTAAATAATAAAACTAAATAGATTTTACTTTAAAAAAAACTGGCGACGCTTTTGACATCAAATTTAAGATCGCCCAAACATTTCTCATACCTTGGGCAGTATATAAGAAAGCCTCAGACATTTCTTGCTTTCCTGCTCTAGGTGAGTAATATATTATTACATCTCACATGAATCATATTCGTAGTAATTTTTAAAACGAGATTTTAAAATTTTGAGACAAAGTAACATAGTGCATATTTTCTTATTTTAATTTTAACAAAGAACTATCATTGTTTGACTTGTGACCAAGGATCTTTTAAGTGCTTGTGAGTACTTTAGTAACAAATCAATGTACTCCACTCTATGTGACTGTCACTGTTACTATATGTGTGTTGAAACACATTTTTTCTAACATATGTATTGAAAATTAGATCAATCCATTGCCCATAGATGCTACTGGATATGTTTTGTCACGTTTTTATTCTAAAATGAGTCACACATTACTTTTTGCGAAAACAACACGACCTTCTTGTAAACTTCTTATTTACAACTAAGTAACAGCCGCTGAACTATCCATGGACAACGTTAGGCTGTGTCTAACGCGGTCAATTCATGGATGGGTGACCATTGTAATCATAGAAACTCATTATTTCATCTCGCGTTGAAACAGTCTAACTTTTATCATATATGAATATTGTTTCGGACGTTACAGATAGTCAGAAGTTCGAAATTCTGTCAGGTCTACTGCATATAACATATTGATTCAACCGCATCTAGGTAGACTGGAAACCCACAAGTCTAGTTGGGAAAAGGCTAGGCGGATAAAGAGATGAATTGACAGTTCATTTTGACAATTAAAGTTATATTACAAATGTTTTCCTAAGAATCTGTTATAACAATATTTAGTATTTAATATTCAAGCAAATGGAGTCATTCAAATACTACTCCCTAAAATCTAAAATTCCCCAGTATAGTCAAAATTTTTGTCACTACCACATTTTTTTATTATCATTTCAATGTCAAATACAATTTTAATCAAGCAGCATTAGTTAGGTGAGATGTTTAAAATGTTGAAATTATCTAACTTAAATATATGAAGCATCTATTAGGAAGCAACTTTACAAAAACACTATTAATTAAACAATAATTTTGAGCATATACATTGGCTGTACTAAAAAAATCTAAAAAAAAAGTTTCGATATGTCATTCAACAACCCACCCAAAAATACACGTACGTTCTTAATTTGAAATAACCACTTTTAATTTTTCAAATTAATTTTTTTGATATGGGTAACATTTATTTTTAAATTTAACTGGCAAAAAACCTAGCATATTTTTATTATAAAAAAGTTCATTACTATTCTAATTTCTGCTGTATGCTCTAAAAGGCTTCAATATACTCTATGATTATATAAAATGTTTTTAGAAGCATTGTTGTATTAATAAATAATGTTGGGCCCAATATTGGACAAAACCAGTTGGCTTTGATGACTAACGAACTCCAAATACCAACAATTTCACTGAAACAAGACAAAAACAATCATTTTTAAACCCACATTATTTTTAGGAAGTTTCACCTGGGGCTGTACCACCACGTGTTTTTGCAATCACTATTCAAGTTTGAGAGCGTGACACAGCTACTAACGTCTCTCCGTCTCGTTTTCATAACGAAAATAATCTTGTTTTGGCACGTCATGGTAAGGCCGCAGTTCTGGGTAAGAGTAATCTGCCAGATTAAAACATAATCATCATCTGTCTATTAAGTGTTCCACTGGTAGGTAAATGCCTCTTCTCACACAGAGAAGGCATGAGCATTGATCACCACGCTTGCTCAAGGCGGATTGGAGATTCCAGACTTTTTAAGTCCAGGTTTTCTTCACCGTTAATCAGTGGTGTCCAAGATATACAAAAAACTTTCTTACTTTGAAATAAGCGGATTGCTACTTGCCAGGTTTCGAAGCAGCTCACTCTCACTTGAGGGGCTTAACCACTAGGCCAACACAATGTTTTGAACATCATTTGTATAGGATTATCTGGCAGATACGGTTAACCAGTACTTTCCCGGAGAAAATAACAGCCACATGGGTAGCTCAAGGTATAGCAACGCCTATCGCGGATATTCCATGTATGAGCCATCCATTTCATTGATTTGCCTTGCAAAATAAGCTATTAGTAGACTTTTGTCAGTCGTCAAGGGTAGCCAGACTAAGCCAGAAGCCGAAAAGTCTAACAACCAGTCTTCTGAATCAGGTATACCTATGGTTACCCAGTATTAACTAGCTTGTGGAGGTCAGATAGGCAGTCGCTCCTATTTAATACTGATAATTAACCAAATCTACTTGGACTGGAATCTCACCTCAACAGTTGGGTTTGAAAAACAAAATTTCAGCACTTAAACATATCTATACTTCATTCACAATGAGACTAGAAAAACTTCCCAACTCTTTTTGCACCTTATTCAACGGATTTTGAGTTCTATTCCCCACTGATAAGGATGTCATTAACAGGAAAATAATGTTTACAATAACAAATATATTCTGCATCTGTGTTTGTCTTATCACCTTAGTAATAGAGCTTTAAATCGTTTGAACAAACAGTAAATAGGGTGCCTTTAAATGTCTAATCTCATAATAAATTGAGTATAGAAGTTGTGTGGTCTCCAAAATGTTTGACTTACATGAGATTTGTGATCATTCGGCGACTTTTCGG
Source organism: Pyrrhia umbra (assembly GCA_963891755.1). Taxonomy (NCBI): domain Eukaryota; kingdom Metazoa; phylum Arthropoda; class Insecta; order Lepidoptera; family Noctuidae; genus Pyrrhia; species Pyrrhia umbra. The sequence goes on along the minus strand of OY982947.1, from coordinate 5,558,629 downwards.
CAGTTGGGGCAGGTCTGCTTCTCCTGCAACCACGGCATGATGCATTCCGTGTGGAAGTTGTGGGCGCAGGGTAGTGAAGTCACTTCCTGGTTACGAAGCATCACGTCGAAGCAGATCGAGCACTCCTCTAATGTCCACGAGCGCTCACGACTGGAAATTTTAAAGCTCTTAATATATTTTAGGCAGAAACTGAATGGAAAACCTGATGAGTGATTACCGTCACCTAAGGATAGTGGATAGTGGAACACGTACGTGTTCATGCGTTGTCAGAGACATATATAGAACGCATAAAATAATGCGAATAAAACTTAAGCCTACTTAGCCGTGATAGTTTTCCTTGTAAGTTCATTACATGTCAAATCAAATCATTTATTAAAAACACATGTATCAAATAATTTACAAAGTTGCTTAGCTTATACACGTTTATCAAAAATGTTATGTGCCTGAACTAGGTAGGTAAACCTGTGTCTCGGCGGTAGAGTCTGACAAAGTCTAGAATAATCACAGGTTCTATAAATATAATGCAACAATGTGTTAAAATTTTTAAATATTCAACAATAACGGTTATAGAAAAAGAAAAAGCTCATTACATGTGCTACGTCTGTGATTTTTTTCACATTTCTAGAGACAGCCATTCAAAAGTTAGAGGGGGGGATGCTCGTATCGAACAAAAATTGCACTTAAAAGCTAGATATTTCGCAAATGGCTCACTTAGTAGGACTACGGAACCCTAAAAAATTGAAGAGTTGTCTAACTTTCGGCGACTTACTGTGCAAAAGTCGCCAGACGATTTCAGTAATTTTGCAGATGCCACGCGTGTAATGACACCGGCACCCATACCCTTCACACTGACACAGCGATGAATAGCCACAGGCATACTTGTGCTGATACCATGTGGACGAGCTGCTGAGCTACGAACTCTAGCTATTGGTATTACTTATCTTTAAATTCATGATCATCGCCCCGAAAGCATGAGCATTGATCACCACGCTCGCTCAAAGCGGATTGGCGATTTCAGACTTTTTCAGTCCAGGTTTCCTCACGATGTTTTCCTTCACCGTTAGTCAGTGACGTCTAAGATACATTTAGATATTTATTATAATCGTACAATATCAATACATGCAAATATATCACGCGTCATGTACTTCTAAAGTATACCATCAGCGCAGGGAGGTTACAACCATATTTCATGCAAAACATTCGCAAATTTCATATGCTTTAATAAAATTAGTGCCTTAACAAAAACACCTTACATTACAAATGCTACAACTAAATAAAACAATTAATTAAAACATTTTTCTAATCATGGCAACACTACACTATAGTCTGTACCAATTTATTTTACGCAAAATGTAAACAAAATCTTAACCTATTTTGTTCTGATTTTCCCACATAGATTAATAAAATTGCATTAAATGGTGAATGATGATGTTTTGAGCATGAAATTGACATAAATGCTGTGTAATTTCTGTGGCAGAATTAGAACAAAAGAGGTTACGACTTTGTTTAAATTTTCCTTAAAATCACTTGGAACAGACTCTACAACTTTTTTTTTTTTCAAAATGTTAGTAAAAAAAAAACTGGTAAGTAAATGGTTATATCAGTTTGAACATAAAAATAATCTTACAAAGCCTGCTGTCTTAATACAGTCATTTGTTCATCTTCAGTCCTGAAATTAACAAAAAATAATAATCTAGCATGTTCAAAAAACGTTACTTAAAAAAAACAATTAGGTTTTAAATAAAATACCGGCACCTATTTTGAAAAAAGAATACATTCAAAATGACTGGACAATCACAATTTTCTTTTATTTAAACGAAACTCACCATGAACTTCTTTTATAAAATCTATCTCAAATTTTATAAAATTGAAAAGTTTGTACCTATGTTTTTTTATCTATTGGATATTTTTTACAGAAAATATAACCGATTTTCCAAAACACTTAAAAGAGAGACTTAGAATAAATTTAGTTTTAGCTGAAACATCATTTTAGAAGTCTGAGTCTTACTCCAAGTTACTATTGTGTTGTGTGTATTTATTTTTGGCATAGACTTCTAGAGCGATGTTGCAGCTGAAAATAAATTTATGTTTCTCTACAAAAATACACATAACAGTCACATATGTAGGTAAGACCAACTTCTAGAGTGATGTATTGGAGTTCGAACCACAAAGGTTTTAGCTAGGGCTCCCATCCGTCCGGGTTTCCCCGTATTTGTCCTAGTTTATAGGGCGTCCGGGGTGCGTCCGGGCGGGTTATCAAAGAACGTCAATTTTCAAAGAAAACCCGGACACTTTTTACCTGATATCCGATCCCGATTGATTGAAAAGTAAGCAATAAATTAAAACAAATAATAAGAAGTGTCCGGGGAAAAATCAAACTCTTTCAAAATGTCCGGGGTTTTTATAGTTTTAGTCCAGGGTCGACGATTTGGGTGGTGGCAGCCCTAGTCTTAGCGGAAGTGTTTTGGAAGTTGGTTGTAATTTTTGTAAAACCTTATTAATTTTGAAGTCGCTAACAATTCTTCACCAATTCCCAGTTCATGGTACGTCTCGAAACACCTAAAAAACTTACACTCTCTTTCTAGGACTGATCATGGATCCTATTCTACCGAGCAACATGAACATCGGTGACACTGATCTCTCCTCTGGCACCCCGAGCGATGAAGTAGTAATATCCCATTCATTAGCCTCAGAATCTGAAGTTATGCCCGACGACATGGCATTTTGTAACGATAGATACCCAGTCTCGAATGTGCTGTCCGTTAGAAAGACATCGTTTGATATCATCTCGGTATCATCGGATTCACTTTCAGTAGAAGAATCGCTGTCTCCTGTACTTGATTCTTCTGAGGTTGATTCTACGGAGATCACTGAGTTTTCTGAAGTCCAGCTCATGTTTGATTCTGATTGGCTATTGTGAATACTTGTGTCTGATGTTTCATTCTCTGATATTGTTGTGTATGAGTCATCGGATTCGGGTACACGGCTGATTAGGAATGAAAATGATGTTAAAAAATATTTATATATATACAGGTGAGGCAAATATTGACAACTTTTGAATCGGCCTGTATGTGATTTCTTTATGGTGTCTGTAATTCGTCGGTTAAATGGAAAAAGGCCATATTTCCAAAAAAAAAAAGATCTCCAATGTCGATGAAAAAAATTTTACTCAAAAAATTAGGAAATATGTCATTTTCCCGACGAATTGTAATTGGAACTTCTGTGTTGCCATATTTTTATCATTTTAAGCTTTAAGCCCATCGGGCTATGTGTATTCTTTAGAAAAAATAAAGAGGATATTTGTTTTCACACAGACACCAAATCCCTAATGGATGATGCATGCTAACTATTGCATACAAATATTGAATCTCATTACAAACACAGGTACTGGATGTTATTGTAAAATCCCAAATTATGGCAATTCGGGAATAACATTTCCCAACTCATAACAGTGAAAGTCAAAGGTTTTGCTAGAAAATATTAAAATTTACCATAGTTTGGGCTTTGACAGTAACATAGAATAGAATATTCTTTATTATGTACATCAAAAGAAAAACATATGACATTAGAAAATTAATAGGTTGTACAAGGGTGACACAATGGGCGGTCTTATCACTAAAAGCGATCTTTTACAGACAACCTTTGGATGGATTTATGATAAAAGGAGAAATGATGCTGTAGCTAGTCCATGGTGTACTGTTTACATAGTATACAAATACAATACTAATATGCTCAAATACTTACTATATATACATAGATAAATAATACAATAACATACATACATTATATTATATATATATATTATATCATCACTAAAACATTTTAGAATATGAACATAAAACATTTTAGGATGATGGCACATTTTTTTATTGTTACAAACCTTTTTTAAAACTACCTACCAACATCCTTATGTTATGATTACATCTTTATTCTAATACTTATATTTAAAAAAATAACAAAAAGTGCTTAGATCTTCAAGTATTTAGACTAGCTAAGGATCTTATTTTTTTAAGGAAATAATAAGTTACATAATATTTTAAATAAATATCACCTTTCTCGTTTACAGTTGCTTTTTAAGATATTTTTCAATAACTACATAAAAAAGATGAATCACTACTTACTTAAATAAATGTATTTAATCATAATAAGTATGACAAATGGCTAAAAATATAACTTAAACATCATACCTGTTAGTAAACAGTCCAAGGAAATCCATATTTACAATTAATATCTATAAAAATACCTAAAAAAAGGAATTGGTTCTCTCCTTCCGCACTCGCAGTACACGTCATTAAAAATAATGCGATAGAAAGCTTTAGCACAATTAAAAATCGAAGGTAACAAAATAAATTAGCGAAAATATCGCCTACCTTATTATGAGAAATTGTGCCAACTAACGTAACGAGCGAAAATAGGTCTTAATGCGACACTCACAAGGTCTGTGGTTGCTCAGAACTCCAACTGCTAGTCGAACCTTCGGAATTCGGATTTTCTTGCCGTTTGCTGAAGAAGTAGTATAAGGCTGCTCCGACCCCGACGCCGATCGCCGCAGCCGCGATACCCAGACCACGGCTAGGACAAGTATTTTTCTGCCGATCCTCCTCGCGAACACTCATTTTAAATACAAATAAACTGCGTATTTGTTGTCGTAAGAAAACTATTTTCGTTTTGTCAAAACGTTCTAGTCGCGTTCCGTTTCAGGAATTGTTGAAAAAGTGTATATTTTTTTAGCATTTGCTATAGTTGAGGGATTTTCTTTTCTTTCCCTCTTTTGCGGTTCTTATGGAAATCTCATCATACTAGAACTAAAATAGTGGTATTTTTTTTAAACAATAGCCAGTCTTATCAGCGTGAAATGGACTCGTAGTATATATATTCTCCAGTTCTTCCAGCTATCGCGTCGTTTAATCAGTTCAAGCTACAGCTGACTAAATGTCGCTTAGTGCTTAAAATGTACACGATGTCTGGTATGGAACGCACAACAAAACGTCGACTACGTTCCATTCTACGGCAAAGGAACTTGACAGACAAAGAAAATTATTTATTAAAGGATTTTGAGTCAATTGTGAACTTTGTTACTCCAAGTACTTTATCTGTAATTTCATTAATTATCAATTAGATAGGGATAGTAATAATCTGTTTTTAATTTTCATTGTAATTTAATTGTGTTTGTGCATAAAGGAACTCATTTATACTTCATGCCATAGCTACATTACGACAAAAGTTCTGTGCTTGGGGAATTACACAAAATTGGGGACTATAATATATCGTAAAAGGGACAAAAAGAAGTTCTAATTGTATCGTAGTCACTAGTCAGTCTGATATTATTGGTCTCGAAGTAAACATAAGAAGGAGGTCAATGTATCTCTATTAGAATCTCCTTGGTAACTACTGCGCTATATCTTTACTAAATCGTGCGTAACATTTTGCAAGTTTAATTTTAACAGTAAGTACATTTTAATTGTTTTTTTTAACCAAGGCCGCTATTTGAGTAATTATTTTAATTACCACTTATTTTTATGTTTAAAAGTATATGTCTTGACATACTTCCTGTGTAAAAAGACGAATCATGAACCTAAATAGGTACCTATGTTTATACAATCGACGTAAATAGTTCTCTCATCAATGGACGTAGGTATTCTTTTGGCAAAGAAAATGAACTTCAATCACAACATTAACAGGTACTTTTCGTTCGAGACTTCAATACCTACATATAATTTAAGTTAGTAGATCACTATATAAATAGTATAAAACAAAGTCGCTTCCCGCTGTGTATCTGTGTCTCTATGTATGCTTAGATCTTTAAAACTACGCAACGGATTTTTATGCGGTTTTTTTTAATAAATAGAGTGATTAAAGAGGAAGAGGTTTTAGTGAATAATTTGTCAAGTTTTTGTATCCATTGGCTAAAATATCGCGGGTGAAGCCGCTGGCGGAAAGCTAGTAAATATTAAGTTGACGCCATTGGGCTTAGCACGAATCACTTTCGAAAAAGTATTCGTTTCAAAAGATATTTGAATGGAATATACTCGCTTCTTAGTTAAATGACTTTAATTATATTTTTTAACCGACTTCAAAAAAAGGAGGAGGTTCTCAATTCGATCGGTTTTTTTTTTTTTTTTTTTTTTTTTTTTCTATGTATGTACACCGATTACGCTGAGATTTATGATCCGATTTACGTGATTCTTTTTTAGTTTGATGCGGAATAGATGCCATTTGGTCCCATAAAAATTTCACATGGTTTGGCCCAGTAGTTTTCATTTTGTGAACATTTTTTACATTTTTGTTTACATCGATGACGTAATTGTTTCGGAGTCGATTTATATTTTCCGTTCCCGTTTCTTGATCTATATTGTTTAAAGCTGCACCTTTCGTAGGCCTACCCATAGCTACTTAAAAAAAAACTATTTAACATATAATTATGACAATAAAAACAACGAAATGTTATAGCCTTCCTTATGTAATCTATAAAAATCCTGTAAAAAATACTGTAGTTTACAGAGCAACTTATTACAGACACTAAAAAGTAAAAAATAAATTTAAAAAAAATACGTTTAAAAAAACCGACTTCAAAAAAAAAACTAAAAAGTATTAAAAAAGTATAAAATAACTTAATAAAGATTTAACACAAACCTAATACCTTTAATATTAATAAAACACCATTATTTGTATGTGTTACCTATTGACAGGTTTGAAGTCGGTGCCAAGTCCTAAACAAAATGAAATTCCTAAAGATTAACCTACGTAAATAAACTTAAAGAACAATGTGAATTAATGTGAAACAGATGAAAACTTTTTAATACCTGAATGAGTAACACTATTACATTTGGCTTGGCACCGACTTTAAACCTGTCAATAGGTAGCAAATACAAATAATGGTGTTTTATTAATATTAAAGGTATTAGGTTTGTGTTAAATCTTTATTAAGTTATTTTATACTTTTTTAATACTTTTTAGTTTTTTTTTTGAAGTCGGTTTTTTTAAACGTAGTTTTTTTTAATTTTGAATGCTGAATTGTCTTATTTATGACTTATTGAATATAAATTTTGCTGTGGTATGATTGTATTTACGTTATAAGTATATTAACAAATATGAGTTTGTTACGCTTTCACAATAAAAAGGCTGAACCATTTAAATGTCCTAATAGCTACATGTAATACGTCGTCTTTTATTGTTTTTTTTTGGAGCTGAATAAAAGTTACTATGCCGTGTCCAAATTTTAGTCCGTTTAGGATTCCGTGTGGTTTAACAAACACGACATTTTAAGCAGTATTTATTTGTTTAACTGCCGTAAAAGCGATTGCTGTCAACGGGAGACCCGTTCGATCACAGATATGGCCGACATCGCATTGTGTGTATTTAAAATTTCACCAAGCAGTGCGGAGTTCGACCTCGCCGCCGAGGTCCGTCGCGACGACCTTGTCCATGCCCTCCCGACCCTAGCTCGACGAGCGAGCCCGCGAGCTGGGCTAATAGCTTTAAAATTCCCGATTATAATAATCATAATTTATTCTGATCCAGCCTGTCCCTTGCTGTCCTCCCCCAGCGACGCCCTAAGCCGAGGCCTGTTCCCCACTAGGGGGTGCCCTTAGCGTGTAGTCACTTAGTTTTGTAAGTTAAGCCCTGGCTGGAGGCCCTAAATTCATTTAAGGCACTTCACAGGCAAGCCCGGTTAAGCAGTCGACAACCTTCTAGGTTGACCTGCGAGATGCCATACACCAAAAAAAAAAAAAAAAAAAGAAAATAGCTATAAGAATTAGTTTTAGTTAGTTAGTTATTAGTTTAATTCTAGTTTCTTGGGGCTATATTGACGACCTATGTTTCCAAATTCGTTTCATAGTACGATGAGTCGGCAATCCGACACGACCGGGGGGAGATCAGGTGCAGGACCGACATCACCACGTGCTCTGGCACGGAGAAGTCTCGCTATGTTAAGAAAACGGTCATCCATTCATTTTTTTTTTTTTTTTTACGTGGGGAAATCCTCATGGACGAACCCGGCCCATTGGGGCGGCCGGGAACAGTGCCGGACTCTTACCGGCTAAAACCACCACGGTGTTCCTTTCTCGAACCCAGTGCCGGGGGTACGGGTATCGCTCGCGCATTCGTCCGCGCCCCCGGCAGGTATTGGCCCGCCAGATGGAAAAGGCGGGCCCCGTCACCCACTGCGGCCGTCACCCAGCGGCCGCAGGAAATCCGTCATTTGTGAGGCGCGCGCGGAACACTACGCCGCCGCCTCGAGGCCTGTGTCTGGTCGGGCGACAGATGCCCCTGCTCTGTCGCCCGCAGGCCGCGCCCTACGGTGGCCGGAGATCGTCCGCCACCCTGCGACGCCCCGTTCGTCTGCTGCGGGCCGGGAGAGAGGTGACAGCCTCTCTCTCCCTTTCCGCCGCCTCCTTTGCAGACATGACGTCCTCGCAAAAGGAGGCGACGGCAGCCCACCCGCTCTCGCTCCCGACCATAGTTGACACGACGGCCGGAAGCGAGAGATGGCCCGCAGCAAAGACTGCCGCGACCAAGTCACGGTGCTGCACCGCCCAAGCTGGGCACTCCTCCAACGTGTGCCGCGCCGTATCGTCGCGGCAGTTGTCACAGTGGTGACACTGGGGCGTCGGCTCCCGGCCTATGCGACACAGGTACTTCCCGAAACACCCATGTCCGGTAAGCACCTGCGTCAGACGGAAGCTGAGGGCGCCGTGGCGTCTCTCCAGCCACTCCCTCATCACGGGCCTTACCGCCGCCACTGCGGTGTGCCCGGCCGTGGGTCGCGCAAGACGCTGCTCCCACTCCGCCACCAGGACCTGGCGGAGCTCTGCCCTGCGTGCCTCAACCTCTCGAGGCACCAGGCGCTCGCCCCGCCCTATCGCTTCCGCGCGCCACCTATATAGTGACGCGAGGACCCTCGCGTCTAGGTCCCAGGGCGGGGATCCGGCAAGGAGGCTCGCTGCCTCGAAGGAGATCGTACGGTACCCCCTTATGACCCTGACGGCTATCGCTCGCTGTGGTCTTCTTAGCGTTGCGATGTTGCGGGCCGTCAGGGCGTCCGCCCACACTGGCGCGGCGTACAGCGCCATGGACCGTACGACCCCCGTGTAGAGCCTCCTGGTGGTGGTGTTTGGTCCCCCCAAGTTGGGCAGCAAGCGCGAGAGCGCAGAAGCGGCGCCCAACAAACGGGGGGCGAGCTGCTGGAAATGCGGCCCGAAGTCCCACCGACTGTCGAGGACGAGTCCTAAGTACTTCATCGTCGACTCGACAGCGATGGAGACTCCTCCCACCACGATAATGGACCCCGGAGGTGGCTTCATCCTCGGCCCGTGGAAACAAATGGCCTCGGATTTGTGCAAGGCCACCTCGAGGCCCAACCGCCGGATCCTTCCCACGACGTGCGCGACCCCGGCTGTCGCCCTGATGGTCGCCTGCCGGTACGACTTCCCACGCGCTGTCACTAGCGTGTCGTCGGCGTAACAAGTGACGCCGACGCCGTGGAGAAGCGCACCGCGCAGAGCCCAGTCGTAGCCGATGTTCCACAGGAGTGGACCCAACACCGACCCCTGCGGAACACCGCACGACGTCTCTCGCCGACCCCAACCTTCTCGACCCGGGTAGATGACCGATCTCTCCGACAAATAGGCCCCGACAATGCGGCGGAGGTAGCTGGGCACCCCGTGGTAGCGGAGTGCCTCTCTGATGGTATTCCAGGGCAAGGTGTTGAACGCGTTGGCGATGTCGAGCGACACCGCCAAGACCACCTCACCCCGGGCGACTGCTTCCTCCGCCAGGACCCTCACGCGCATGATTGCATCGACTGTGGAGCGCCCCTGGCGGAAACCAAATTGGTTATCCGCCAAGTCCGGCCCCTCCCTAGACATGTGCCGGACGAGGCGATCGGCGATGATCCGCTCAAAGATTTTACACACCTCGTCCAGCAACACGATGGGCCGGTATGCAGATGGCGAGTCTGCGGGGCGCCCCTCCTTCCTGAGCAGGACCAGCTTTCCGGTCTTCCACCGGCTTGGAAACTGGCCCCGCTCCAGGCATGCGCTTAAGAGCCCCGCTAGTCGGGGCCCGAGAGCCCTCGTGGCCAGGACCCACGCACGGCCTGGAATGCCGTCCGGCCCTGGGGCGGTGTTCTTTATGCGAGCCACCGCCACTCTCATCTCTACCCGGGTCACTTCGGGCACTTCGTCGTCGTCGTCTTCCGCGTTGGGCACGTTGCGAGGCGGAACCATGGCCGGCGGTGTATGCTCCGGCCTCGTGGGAAATAGAGCTCCCACCACATCCTCCAGCAGCTGCGGCTGAAGACTCCGGGACAGTGGGGGGGCCCAAGGGCGAAGCTTGCCCCTCACCATGCGGTAGGGACGCCCCCACGGATCTCGCTCCAGAGTCTCCAGCAGTTCCTCCCGGGCCGCGGTTTTGGCCCGCACGATAGCTAGCTGGAGGGCGCTCTTCGCCTCCACGTAGTTGGCGTAGAGTTCCGCCTCTGTGGCTGCCGCTGACGGAGAGCGGCGGCGTCTTCTTCGGTACCGAGCGTAACGGCGTCGCACCTCCACGCACTCCCTGCGCAGTTGCGCAATCGTTTGCGACCACCAGTACACTCGGCGCCTGGATGGTAGCGGCTGGACCCGGGGCATGGCAGCATCGCAGACCTGCTGCATGCTCTCCCGGAACCACTCTGCCTCCTCGTCGATGTTGACAGGCCTGTCGGGGAAGTCCAACCAGGCCTGCACGATAGAGGCCTCCAGGAGAGCCTCCCTATCCAGCCGCTTGAGTGCCCAACGCGGGCCGTCTCCAACGCCCACCGGGGCCGCTTGGACCGGCCCGACCGAGGTCTGGGCGGAGACGCTGAACCGAATGTACCTGTGATCGGACAGCGTCTCCACCTCCTCCACTACGTGCCAGCCCTGAACGCGGCGCGCGAGAGCGGGGCTCGCAAATGAAAGGTCCACTATTGACCCGCCCCGCTGTCGCACACACGTCTGCACGCTGCCCCGGTTCAGGAGAAGCAGGCCCTGCTCGACCGCCCACTCCTCCACCAACTCGCCCCGCGCATCGGTAGTCGGGGAACCCCAAGCCGCAGACTTGGCGTTGAAGTCCCCCAAGACGAGGACGGGACGAGGACGACGACGACTGACTTCTGTGCCCAAATCCGAAATTACTCCTTCGAGGTCGGCGAGAGATAGGCTGGGGGCGAAATACACCCCCGCGACCACCAAATCACCCCACACTGCCGCGACATAGCCCCGCCCCCGGGTGACGGCCTCAAGGGGAGGGGTGTCGGCGGCAGACCTGACTATTAGCGCCACCGAGCCGTTGGTGTCGCTCACCCAGTCATCCCTGGGTGGCACAAAGTACGGCTCGGCGACGACTGCCACATCGATGGACCACTGCGCCATGCTTTGGAGCAAAAGATCCTGAGCTCTGGCGCAGTGGTTTATGTTGGCTTGGAGGAGACGATGGTGTGGGGCCATTATTGGGTGTCCATGGCCGTTGTCTCCTCCACAGCCCTCGGCGGTTCTGCTGCCGCAGCCGGTGGGTGAACCGGCTGAGAGGTACTGGTTCCTTCCCGTTGTGAGTCCTGGGATGCAGCCGGTGGATGAGCGGCAGATCGCAGCTCTAACAAAGAGGGTGACGGATGGGAGAGTCACCCGACTGTCGGAATCATCTGCCGCCTCTGATATGGTCGTTGAGGCAACAGATCTACCTGCCTCCGACCTCAATAGGCGAATGTTGGACGCGGTTGCAGCCATTAAAAGAGTGGGAAAGGTCTCCAAGGGCCTTAATGGCTGCAGCCAAAAGGCACTGAAAGAGGCGGCGGCGACTGCGGCCTTTTTGGCTGCCGCAGCCTCACGGCTGGATAGACCGATTCCAACATATTTTCCAGTTGTCGCTGGCCTACCCCTTCCGTCCTTTTTTGTACCGACTTTTGATGCCGGTAAAGCCGCATCACTCAGGGCCGAGTCCGACCCCGAGTCAGCGACACTCCTCGGACGCTTCCGCAAGCGCTTCAAGCTGACGCTTGCAGCGCCCTCCACACTCATCAGGCTGGACGCGGTGTCTGAGTCAGACAACACGCCCATCCTCTCCACGAGTACCAACGGTACTTTTCACCCACTTCATCGATAGTTTTTTGTTTTAAAGTTAAATTTTCCATATAGTTCCCACGAGTATGGAAGCAAAATATGTCCACCCGGGCAGTGGCTCCATACACCGGGTAAGCCTAAATACTGCTGGGGACGGCAGGTGCCAGCAGGGGGGGGCGCTAACGACCAGTACTCGCTACGGCCATTCATCCCCTCGCCGCGCCCCCAAAACTTGGGATTACGTGGTTTTTTATCTTAGAGGTGTCCTTCCTCTGGGCCAGGCGGTTAAGCCAAGCCCCCGGCGGCGGCATTAGACATGCCTCCGTCCGCTGTCCGGCCAACCCGACTCAGCGGACCCGCCGAAAGGTTTGCCCCTCGATGAACGAGGGGGCAAACGAACCCCGCTTCGGTGCGCCTGCACCTCAGCGGGTGTGGTCGCGTCCTTGACGAATCGACGAGCGTCGACAAGGCAGGAGCGACCCCTCCTGGTGTCCCTCTTAGTCTGGCCTCTCCCCTGAACCTTTCCGGCATGAGTGACTCTACCGGCAAAGCTCCAGGATCATCGAGACACGCAAGCCCCACCACGACGACAACGTGGAGACACCCTCGGTGGGGACGGTCATCCATCCATGGACTGACCACAGCTAGCGTAGTTTATCCTTGCTTATCTATCGATACGGAATCCGGACGGAGCCCTGGCTGGAAGCCCTAAATTCATTTAAGGCACTTCACAGGCAAGCCCGGTTAAGCAGTCGACAACCTTCTAGGTTGACCTGTGAGATGCCATAAAAAAAAAAAAAAAAAAAAAAAAAAAAAAAAAAAAAAAAACATAATGTCAATCAATATAAAGCTATAATGAATGAATAATGTTTTAATAATAATCTTAAATTGGAAACAGTAAAATGCAATATCTAAACATTTAACACACATTTGGAAGTTAGTAGGTGGCTCACAAGCCGAAACCCTCCTGATTATTAAGTAGTCACCGCGGCCGATGGATATCTACAATACCAGAGGCATCGCAGATCATCATTGCCCTTTCTAAACTATTTCAAGGACGAAATCTAGTCTATTGAATATCGCTATATTTTTACTAATAGTTGGGTAAGAATTTTCCCTTGGCCAGTATCACCAAAATGACATTTCAAGATGGTGGCTAGCGTTAGTTCACTTATCAGCCACGTTCATAAATAGCCATGTCGGACTATACTTAGTTCGCTGACAGTAACTATTTTGTCTATTTGTAACTTTATGAAAATTATATCGTCCACGTACACAAAAATGTTCATAAAATGAAAACTACTGGGCCAGACTATGTTAAATTCTTATGAGACGAAATGGCAATTATTCCGCATCAAACTAAAGAAGAATCACGTAAATCGGATCATAAATCTCAGCGTTATCGGTGTACATACATACATACAAAAATACCAATCGAATTGAGAACCTCCACCTTTTTGAAGTCTGTTATAAAAGGGGAATTCACGGGATTTTAATTATCCCATCCTAGCAACACTGTTTTAGGAAAAACCTTTACAAAAATCTGCCTAACTTTTCCAGGTCGTCATAAATGGAAGTCTTAATGAAAGGTATCGTCCTTGGAGCGGCTGCGTTGGTGGCAGCGGTCACCATCGCTTACGAGTGGTGGCAGTACCACCAAGTGCCCAAGGCACACTCAGCTTATGGACAGAGAAAACCGAAGAACGAATAATTTTGTGAGTATACTAGATTCTTTCACGGCGTAGCTCGTGTTTTATGCACATAAAACATATCCTATAGCACTCAGGCGTAATATAGCTATGGTCGTGGTCGTCTAGTGGTTAAGGCACCTGCCTCTATGAGTGTGCAGGTTCGAAACCGAGCAAGTACCAATTTGAAGGTGAAGGAAAAACATCGTGAGGAAACCTGGACTTAAAAAGTCTGTAATCGCCAATCCGCCTTAAGCAAGCATGGTGATTAATGCTCATGCCTTCTCTGTATGAGAAGAGGCCTGTGCTCAGCAGTGGGACAATATATAGGCTGATGATGACGATGAAGATGCTATAGCTTTCTATTAGTGAAAGTATTTCTGTAATTTGTCCAGCTGTTCCAGAGATCATACAGAAGTCACGTTTAGACCAATGAGGCAGTCAATCATCTGTTCATTTTGTTTCCTTGCAGATGCAGTTAAACAATAAATAGAGACGGCTGTCACAATATTATTTATTTTTAATAAATAGGATTAAGTATTTGTTTAATATGGTGCTTATTTCACCATGGAAACCAGCATAGTCGCTGAATGGGGGTCTTTATCTAGAACATAAGTTTAATATTTAGAGGCTAGGCTACAGTATTTAATATGCTTATAAAATAGTCCGTCCCGGCTGCCATTTGTAGATCTTTGACTGTCATTACGGGTGTCCAAAAGCCAGAAAGCCTTGACAACCAGTCTTACGGGGTATCGTGTTACGCGGCAACTGGGTTGTGGACGTCAGATAGTCAGTCGCTCCATGGCGTAACGACTGTCAAAGATCTACAAATGACAACAGCTTAACGTGCTTTCCGAGGCACTGGAGGAGTTTCGTTATGTTATAAATGGTCACCCATCCACGGACAGACCGCGAAAAGTGCAGCTTAACCTTTGATCGATCGACCCGTGCGGCTGTTACTTAGCCACGAGATCCTATATAATATAATATTATGTAATTTAAGGAATTTCATGCAATAGATAGTTAATGTTCTTCATTATTAATTAATCATTAAATGGCCTTAATGTATTAATCTGAAGCAATATTAATAAATTAGCTTTAAACATGTACTTATTATGTACCTACAATGTATTAGATTTTTATTTTTTAAAAAATAAATATTTGTTTTAAAAAATGCGTTTTATTCTCTTTTTATCGATGCACTCACATATATTCCAAACTTCAAACAAAATTTGTTATTTTTATCATTCACAGATTAAAACTTATTTACCAGACAGCCCCAAAAAGAGGGGGATAGTCCTATAACACGTATTTACCAAGTTATGTCCCCAAGTAAACCTAAAAAAGCGGGGATAAATAATACACCACTCAAATTGACGCGGTCACAGCTAAACGTCCCCTGTTGCCCCCCCCCCCGCCACCCCTCGGGCCGCGACTGGACTCAAGAAAAGTATGGGCTATGAATAGAGCCCTGTGGGACTCCCATTGTTAAAGGATTACCTAGGGGAGAATTTTTTTACATTTATATTACAATTATTTTAGTTATAAAGTAATAAATACTTACATATAACACAAAAGTGTTTCATGACTTCAATATAAGGTTTCATGGTCAATTTGTTACGAATGACACAATAGAAGGCCTTGGTAAATTCAAATAAAAGGGCCCCGCCTGATTATGGATGGCATATGAGTACTATGACTCACAAAAACATCAAGGAGCCTACGGTGTTAACTCACCGCAACGAAACTTCGGAAAGACCGAGAATAGACGATAACTTTTTTTATGGTGCAATAAGGTGCGATTTGATGCTCTGTACATAGAGGGATATACTTATACTATCCATATATAACAATTATTTGCACCTTAACGCCCTAAAACCCATTACAAAATGTACGAAACTTTAATCGAATCTTCGTTTTCGTTGAGTTAGAGTAGGTCCCCAGTTACAGAGTACCAGATATCTTAGAAGGATTTACCATCTTTGGCTATATCCTTATCCTTACTAATATTATAAATGCGAAAGTAACTCTGTCTGACTGTCTGTCTGTCTGTCTGTTACGCTTTCACGCCAAAACTACTGGACCGATATAAATGAAATTTGGTACAGAGATAGAATAGACCCTGAGGAACAACATAGGCTACTTTTTACCCGGGTGCGCTAAGTAGTTCCCTCGGGATGCGGGTGAAACCGCGGGAAACAGCTAGTTCGCAATAAATGATTGAATTGAATTTGGCAGCCATATCTAGGTCTGAATGGATACAGTATATGAGAGGTCTGAAATCTTACTAACGTGCTAGATACATATTTAAGTAATTGTAATGTTTCAGTTCTACTTAAATACAATAGTTTTCTAATATGGCAACATTTAAACACTGATGTCATTTCTCTGAGTTCCAGATATTGCTTCTTTTTCTAAATTGCATTAGAGCAGGACAAACTATGAAACTTAACTATTAATTTTCCTGTTCTTTTAAGTGCATGGTTTGCTATTTTTTCACTACAAGCTAAAGCGATGAAACATTAAATTAAAAGTAGTGCTTAAAATATCTGAAGATTTATTAAATTTTAAAACCTTTCGAGTCCAAATTAGAAACCTGGAACGTCTTGTACATAAAATGAAACGTCAACATTATACTTCTTTTTAGTCTGTGGTCTCTAGTGAAAAAGCTTACCCGAATGTGTAATAGAGAAATTATTTCGAAAAACTAAGTTAAAATCTAGATTTGTGCGTCAATTTAGGTAGCAATGGAGCTAAATGATGTTATAGTCAACCAGCCCGTCGTCATTGACAATGTAAATACCATATTCATTATAATTTCATTACATTTACGATGCAACTTGAGTCAACGATACGAGTTTTTTCAGCAATAAATAAAGTTAAAATCGATATTGAGAGTTATTATTATCGGCATGGCATGTCCATCGACCGTTTCCGAAGTTAATAAACAGTTTAAACACTAGTTTTCATACAATAGTTGACTAAAATGACTCATACAAGATTCCCTTATATGTGACAGACATACAATTTCATTTTTAATATTGTTTTGTGTCGTAATATTTATTGTTGCCGGCTTTTGACAGGGCTCTGGAGTCATCAAAGCCGGGTTCGCTGGCGATCAGATACCAAAATGCAGGTTTCCCAACTAGTAAGTAATATTTTGGTTATTATCCCCACTATTTTGAAATGATGTCATTTTTGTTCGAACGACGACACCATAGGCATAGTGGGTGAGCAATTGACTGCTGCGCTGCGTGTTGTGGGTTCGATTCCCGCACGGGACAGCTATAATCGCTACATGTTTGTGTATATACATGATCATCATCTGCCTAGCCTTTTCCTAACTATGTTAGGGTCGGCTTCCAGTCTAAACCGGATGCAGCTGAGTACCAGTGTTTTACATGGAGCGACTGCCTATCTGACCTTTGGGCTGCCTATCGGAGCTTTGGGGCACTATAAGAAGCAAAGAAAACAAAAAAAATCTGTATAAATAAAAATCTGGGACTTAGAATAATTTTTTTCGAAATGCCTTGTCTTGTACACCATGGATACACTCCAACCAAACATTCCCATTTACATACATACAGTCTCACAAACTTGCATTTATAAGTAGGATATAAGGATTATTCTTCATGTTCCACAGTATCGGACGACCAAAGCATGTTCGTGTGATGGCTGGAGCGTTAGAAGGAGAGCTGTTTGTGGGCCCCCGGGCTGAGGAGCACCGAGGTTTGCTCAGCATCAAGTATCCCATGGAACACGGTATTGTTACAGACTGGAATGACATGGAACGCGTCTGGAATTATATCTACAGTAAGGTGAGATGATCGAAGTTATATATTACTAGCTGTGTCCCCGGTTTTACCCGCGTCCCGAGGGAACTACTCCACGCAACCAGATAAAAAGTAACCTAACCTTGTCCAGGGTCTCCTTTACCTTTGTACTAAATTGGTCCAGCTGGGCACGCGTGATGCCATGACCAAGGGAAATAGGGATTCCAAATGTCTAGGCTTGTTCGGACTATTTAGTAGATGGTTTATGTGAAGTTAGTACAAAATCGGTCGAGCGGTTCATCTTTAATTTGAATACATATAGCCCACGCGGGCGTAGCCGCTGGCGGATAGCTAGTAGTACATAAAAACTATTCTTAATGTTCTCAGGATCAACTGTCAACATTCTCTGAGGAGCATCCGGTGCTGCTCACAGAAGCTCCGCTGAATCCTCGTCGGAATAGAGAGAAGGCGGCTGAAGTGTTCTTCGAGACCTTCAACGTACCAGCTCTGTTCCTATCCATGCAAGCCGTACTTAGTTTGTGAGTAAAATACAATTACAAAGATGATCATCATCAGCTGCCGCGCCAAGCGCAGCTTAACCTTTGATCTAATGGCGGATCCAGGGGGCTTAGCGGCTCCAAGATCCCCCCCCAAAAGCTAAGCAAGGAGATTTATTATGCGTTAAGCAAAATAAAATGTTCTATTTTTTTATGTTTCGCTTGATAAAACCTACCCTCACCAGAATCAAGCCCCCCCCAAACCAAAATCCTGGATCCGGCTGTTACTTAGCCACGAGCTCCTCTTGAAGAAGAAGAAGAAGTGATATTATATTATGTATTATTCGCTTAGATACGCGACCGGTCGCACCACGGGTGTGGTGTTGGACTCCGGTGACGGCGTGACGCACTCGGTGCCTATATACGAGGGGTTTGCGATGCCACACAGCATCATGAGGGTGGATGTGGCTGGCAGGGATGTCACCAGATACCTCAGGTGAGTTCAATTTAAATGTTGAACAATCTTATCCATATTTAATAATAAAAAGCTACTGGACCGATTTTAAAAATTCTTTCACCGTTAGAAAACTACATCTTTACGAAGTTTCATGGGCTATATTTATTTCCAGAAATAATAAGCGATCCCTACTAAAACTTGAATAATGTAACCCAAGGTGTAAAAAAAATGTCCACGCGGGCGAAGCCGCTGGCGGAAAACTAGTATTATTTTATACCAGCAGCCAGCAGCTTCGCCGGCGTGGGCTATACGAATTCAAATTTAAAATGACAGAGTTTATACAAAATTTCGTCCCCTATTTTACCCCTTTGAGATGAATTTAGAAAAATCATTTCTTAGTCCACACTTATACTTCATCGTTTAAAATATAAAAATAATTCGCTGAATGTGTTGCTAAGCGCAAATCTCGAGAGGAGCTGAACCGATTGGGATAAAATTTGGTATAAAGATAGAGGGCACCCTGGAGCAACAGCTAGTTTACAATAAGATTATAAAACTTCTAAACTCTTTTTGCAGCTTATTCAACCGATTTTGTATTCTATTTCATACAAATAAGGATGGTGTTAAAAGCAAAATAATGTTTACAATACCAAATATATTCTGCATCTGTTTTTGTCTTGTCACCTTAGTAATAGAGCTCAAAATCGTTTGAACAAACGGTAAATAGGGTGCGTTTAAATGTCTAATCTCATAGCAAACGGAGTATAGACAGGGCTGGGCAAAATACATGCTTTGCTTTAATTGAAATACAACTTACAAAATACTGTATCGCAGGTAATTAAAATACGAAATACAAAATATCTTTAAGTAAAGTATTTGAAATACAAAATACAGTGTTTTAGCTATTTTTAATTGAAATACGAAATACAAATCACAAAATAAGTAAATCTATACCAGCACGGGCTGAAAAGCAGAGGAAAACAAGATTAATTAATCAGTAGACCAGAATTTCTTTTAATGAACACTAGATTTTTAAATGACAAACAGCCTCTCGTTGGAGAGCCAATAAAACCTGCTAAATGTATTTTAATGTTAAAATGTATTTTGAAGCCTCACGTATTTGAAATACAAATTACAAAATACCTCGGCGTCAATTATTTGAAATACGAATTACAAATTACATTTTAAGGAAGTAATTTAAATACAAATACTAAATACGTATTTGTATTTCAATTACGTATTTTAATTACAAGTAATTCAAATACTGCCCAACCCTGAGTATAGATAATGTCATTTGTGCAAAATTTTCAGACTACTTCTGCGCAAGGAGGGCGTTAACCTCCGCACGTCAGCTGAGCTGGAAATTGTGAAGGCAATCAAAGAGAGGGCCTGTTACCTCTCGCCCAACCCTCTTAAAGAGGAGACATTGGAAACTGAGAGGGCGCAGTACACTCTGCCAGACGGTACTGGATTGGAGGTAATTGAAATCTATACTAATATTATAAAGAGGAAAAATTTGTTTGTTTGTTTGTAGGGATTTAACTCAAATACTACTGGACCGATTTTAAAAATTCTTTCGCCATTAGAAAGCTACGTTTTTATGAAATGTCATAGGCTATATTTATTTCCAGAAATAATTAGGGATCGATACTAAAACTTGAATAATGTAACCCAAGGTGTAAAAAAATTGTACACGCGGGCGAAGCCGCGGGCGGAAAGCTATAATTAATATTTTCGTTTTGGGCACTGTCTTAGGTTAATTTGATGTTCAAAAAGTTTGACGACCTGAGTGGTTTAGTGGTCAACATGCCACGCAAGAGGTCCCGGGTTCGATTCCCGACCGGGCAGAAATTGAAATGATGAATTTTAATTTCTTTAACGGGTCTGGCTGTTACTATGTATAATATGTATGTATTTATAAAAGTATATAAGTAGTATATCCGTTAAGCTAGCACCCATAACACAAGCATGCTTGCTTGCATTGCTTACTTTGGGGCTAGATGGCGCTGTGTGAAATTGTCCAAAGAAATTTATTTATTTATTTATTACTAGCTGTTTCCCGCGGTTTCACCCGCATCCCGAGGGAAATACTTAGCGCACCCGGGTAAAAAGTAGCCTATGTTGTTCCTCAGGGTCTATTCTATCTCTGTACCAAATTTCATTTATATCGGTCCAGGAGTTTTGGCGTGAAAGCGTAACAGACAGACAGACAGAGTTACTTTCGCATTTATAATATTAGTAAGGAAGTAAGGATTAAAAAGTGATGATTTTCAGGCTAGTTTGAGTAAATGTAACTCTGCATGTTACGCTTTCACGGCAAAGCGGCTCAATCGATTTTGATGAAATCTTGTTGACAATTTTTATCCGGGTGTGTGAGTGAATAAGTTCCTTCGAAAACGAATGAAACTGCGGGCAAAAGCTAGTTATGTTTAAACTGACGACATATTTAAATTTTCTCTTCTTTTTAACATTTAGTATGTTATTCACAGATTGGTCCGGCCAGATTTCGTGCACCAGAAGTGTTGTTCAGACCTGATCTCATCGGAGAGGAGTGTGAAGGTAATTAATCAATTTTCTTTCTTCTTTAAAAAACGTTGGGAATCACCCCCACACTAGGAATTACTCCTGTATCGTGGGTGCGTTTACAAACATACATTACACATGCACAAACACCTAGAACCGGAACTAGTTTAGTTTTTTCGTGCGGGCATCGAACCCGCGACACGCCGCGCAGCTGCCAATCGCTCAGCCACTACGCCAAACGTGCCGTTGAAATCTATATATACTATACACATATACTAAATATCGTAACAGCCCAATGTCTGTACATAATAATATAGATATTGAAGAAAAACTAATATTCTTTCTTTCTTTATTAAGCCAAAACAACAATTCTCAGATATTTTTGTCTATCTGTCTGTATGATTGTACACGCCTGACGCAAAAACAGCTGAATTGATTTTGATGAAATTTCTCTTCGCAAAAACCTTCAATAAACTTTTATTTTTAACCCACGCAAAAAGAGGGGTGTTATAAGTTTGACGTCAATGTCTATGTCTATGTCGTAGCTCTCTAACGGGTGGACCGATTTTGATGCGGTTTCTTTTCATTTGAAAACCAGTTTCCTGGCAGTGGTTCTTAGCTATGTTTGGTTAATATCGGTCCAGCAGTGTAAGAGTATCAGCTCTTCCAAAATGATGTAAGGCATAATTGCGAAGGGGGTCTTTTAAATTTTTTTTTTCTTGTTTTGTTCTTGTTCCAGGTCTCCACGAAGTCCTAATGTTCGCGATACAGAAGTCCGACATGGATTTGCGTAAAGTGTTGTACCAGAATATTGTTCTGAGCGGAGGCAGCACGCTGTTCCGGGGATTCGGAGACAGGCTGCTGGCCGAAATCAGGAGATTAGCACCTAAAGACATGAAGATTAGGGTGAGTCTATAGAAATTTGTCTAACATTATCTCCAGACCGATTTCGGTAATGGCAGCCAATTTTTCATAAATTTAAAGCAGCCATCATCATCATCTGCCTAGCCTTTTCCCAACTACGTTGGGGTCGGCTTCCAGCCTAACCGGATGCAGCGGAGTGCCAGTGTGTTTTACATGGAGCGACTGCCTATCTGACCTCCATAACACAGTTACCGGATAACACGATACCTCTTGGTAAGACTGGTTGTCAGACTTTCTGGCTTCTGACTACCCGTAACGACTGTCAAAGATCTACAAATGACAGCCGGGAGCAACGGCTTAACGTGCTTTCCGAGGCGCTAGTGGATATATCAGATACTAGCTTTCCGCCCGCGGCTTCGCCCGGATGGTCATTTTTTTACACCTTGGGTCACATTATTCAAGTTTTAGGAGATATCCCTAATTATTTCTGGAAATAAATATAGCCTATGACACTTCGTAAAGATGTAGCTTTCTAACGGTGAAAGAATTTTTAGAATCGATCCAGTAGTTTTTGAGTTAAACCCCTACAAACAAACAAATCTTTCTTCTTTTTAATATGTATATGTATAGATAATATTTTTTATTTCCTCTTACAGATCTCAGCGCCCCAAGAGCGACTCTACTCCACGTGGATAGGGGGTTCGATTCTCGCGTCGCTCGATACATTCCGTAAGATGTGGGTCTCCAAGCGGGAGTATGATGAGGAAGGGCACCGTGCAGTTCATCGGAAGACCTTCTAAATATTCCAGGATACCTTAGAAGTCAGACTGAAGAGTTGTCAGAAAAAGCGTAACAGAAAAATCTTGAAAATATTTATTTAACACCTAAAAACTTCTCTCCCGTAAAGCAAAGTGTCTGCTGGCAACCCGGTCCCCCTTGGTAAGACTGGTTGTCAGACTTTCTGGCTTCTGACTACCCGTAACGACTGTGAGATGGTAACCGTTAATTAAAAAATTATATTTTTTAGCTACATCTGTAATAGTTACAACAGGTAGAGTGTTGGCATTAATCTATACTTCTATTATAAAGCTGAGGAGTTTGTTTGTTTGTACGCGCTAATCTCAAGGAACTACTGGTCCGATTTGAAAAAATCTTTCAGTGTTAGATAACCCATTTATCGAGGAAGGCCTATAGGCTATATATCATCACGCTAAGACCAATAGGAGCGGAGCACCACTATTCCACGCGGATGAAGTCACGGGCTAAGCTAGTTAAAAATAATATGGCTATATATATTTTATATAGTTAGTTACCAATAGTATCCTTTTTAATATTTGTACCCCCTTAATTAATTTTATCGAAAAAGTCACCACAAATCACACCATTTAAATATTTATATATGTTGCATTTAAATCTATAAAACTGGCGATGATGTTAAAAACTATTTTTAATATACATAAGAAATATTTATAATAGACCAACTTGAGTGTAAAGAAATAAAAAAAACGCAGAATACATCACTGTTTCGTAACTCCATCCTTGTCTGAAGTCATGCGAGTGAAAGAGACAAATATATCTGTATCATCAAAGAACAAAATACTGAGTTATGAAGATAGCGTTTAAACATATCTTTTTGTTTACCGGTCTGTCTGTTTGTGAATGATGTAAAAATTTTGTATTTGATACCAATAAATCAATTGATTTACTCTTTAAGAGCTGTCAAAATGTGATTCTCACATAATGTATGTGACTCTGTATGGGACTAGTCATAGATTTATTATACTAGCGTTAGATCGGCAATGCGAGAGAGAAATAACATAGGTACTCATGTGTTAGAGCGAGATAGTTAGGCGAGACCATTTCCGTATTCGCTAGCGGCCTGTATCGGCCCAACTACAGCTGTGAACGAAAACTCGCTTATTTTTATTTAATCTCGCGTTGAAGAGTGTTAATAGACAGAAAACAATTATGGTTACGTGTGCAGTACCTGGTTGTAATTCATCTAGGAAAGAAAATGCACGTTACACGCACACTAGTGTACTTTTGGTATCGCCCTACTGACTCTATTGCCAATCTAACGCTAGTATTATAAATCTATGGAATTAGTGAGCTGTGACGATACCTACCTTAACTGAATTCACTAATTATTTATTGATTCCAAAGCAAAAAAAAAAACTAATTTGACACTTAATTGAAAATAAGACATAACATGGTTAAAATAAGGTGTTTTTTAAGGAAATTGGTGTCGTAGAATTAATTCTTATTGGTGTCAAATACACATTTATACATATACAATGAATTTGTAGTCATCACGCCTTATATATTTGTCACTAAGCAGAGTGACATGCTTTTATAAGTAATTAGTAAAATAATAATAATTAATTTTGCGTGATTAAGCCTATAATAACTATTCTACGCTTTGTAAACCGCATTTCTGGCGCCCCAGGTAAATTTAATTTTAGCGCCCTTTTAAAAAAGTATTCCACTCTGGCGCCCATTTATACTTTAACTTTGTGTTGTCCTTATGCTATAATGGCGCCATGGGCTGGTAATGCATATTACCTTAGTAAAAAAACTATATTTATATATTATGTTGAGTAACATCTATACTAGACATTGTATCGGTCTTAGCTGTCGTGGTATCATAAGTCGGCTCACCAATTTCGGCGCCTTTCTAATCCTAGCGCTCCCCATCTGGCGACCGTTTAAACCTGGCGCCCTGGGCGACCCGGATAAAGCCACTATACGCTTTTATAGTATTTCACAACATTGCAATGTTAGTTTTTTAAATACAATAAATAACATGTTAAGTATTATTTAAACTGAGATTGTAAAAATCACTTGTATCTTTGGAGTTTATGGCAACACTACTTGTCAAAGATAAAAATAAAGGAAAATAAATATTTATTTAGTTGCTTTATTTGGCAAATATGATATAAAATGGCGAATAAAAAACTTAAATCGGTTGCTATATGTTATGTTAAGCAAGATATTAATATTTAAGACAATTCTTTTTGTATTTAAATAAATTATTTTTTTTCGATGTCGCTGTTTCTTTTTTTATTGTTAAAACACAAAAACTGATTACTGCAAATAGACTTATGGGAGCTATCGTTTTTGCAGTCAACAGTTCGCGCCACGTTGAGTAAGGTCTTGTGCGTCAACAGACAAACAGCTCAAAACTGCAATACTAACTTTTGATAGATAAATACGCTGAAGTAAACACACTGGCACATGTAGATAGTCACTACTACAACTATAGTAGTCGGCACGTAACTTGGCCAAAATTCTAAGTAGTTTTTCTCTTTTCTCTAACTATCTTCTAGATATAAATGTTTAAAAGTAAATTAATACAATAGAAGATAGTGTAATGACAAGCATAGAAAGTGTTACTTTTGGATTGCACTGGGTGCAAAGGCACAAACTTGTTCCAACTACGTTAAAATCTGGCCAAGTTATTTGCCGGCAACTATACCTTCGAATTAACTGTCTTTAAGGTCATATCTTGCACCTATTCTTAGCTTTTCGTGTAAAGAACTAACATTTATTCAACTCTGAAGTATATCTGCCATTTTCAATCAGAAATGGCACAATATTTGTAATAAACATCAATAATTTGTGACGACCTGAGTGGTTTAGTGGTCAACATGCGGAATGCCACGCAAGAGGTCCCGGGTTCGATTCCCGGCCGGGCAGAAATTGAAATGATGAATTTTAATTTCTGTATCTGGTCTGGGTGTTACTATGTATAATATGTATGTATTTATAAAAACATATAAGTAGTATATCCGTTAAGCTAGCACCCATAACACAAGCATGCTTGCTTGCATTGCTTACTTTGGGGCTAGATGGCGCTGTGTGAAATTGTCCAAAGATATTTATATTTATTTATTATTTAAAGATATTTAATTTGTAGAAATCCGCGACAAAAGTGCTCGCAATGAGAGATCTCCTACTTTTGACATTTCTTGAGACCTTACTCTATACTAGCGCCTAGTAGCCCTCATTAAATAAGCGCTTTTTCACGTCAAAATTACATTATGACGGCGCCCCCAAAACGCCCACCCTTCGCCGCTTGCTAGTGTTATGGTTGGAAAGAAGAAGTGATGAACAAACTTCCCAGCAACACAGCTGTCTATTACAAATTAATTAATGAAATTATGTTTTACAATACATTGTCAATACACTACCTACCTAGTTACTTGAGGTTCCGTATCCAGAGAATACAGAAGGCTTTTGGAGACGATCTCAATCGGCCAAGCGCGAGACGGACTCTAGCACTGAGGGTTCCGAACCTCCCTCCTCCCTAGTCTCCTC
Source organism: Pyrrhia umbra (assembly GCA_963891755.1). Classification (NCBI taxonomy): domain Eukaryota; kingdom Metazoa; phylum Arthropoda; class Insecta; order Lepidoptera; family Noctuidae; genus Pyrrhia; species Pyrrhia umbra. The sequence continues at coordinate 5,532,430 of OY982947.1, read as the reverse complement.
CTTCTCCCGCTCTCAGAGCTGGCCGAGCGATAGGTCCCAATAGGATTCATTTTATCAAATTTTGATGAAATCTACTTCTGTCTTCTGGGAGCGGTATAAAAAATTTTATGAATATTCTGTCCTGGATTGGGACCTATCGCTCGGCCAGCTTTGCGAGCGGGAGACTGAAAAACTTTGAAAAAAACCGGCCAAGTGCGAGTCGGACTCGCGCACCGAGGGTTCCGTACAAACCTGCAAGGTTTACAAATTTCAACTTGACAGCTCTACGCGTTCATGAGGAAAAAAGTAATAAGTTTATATTTATTAAAAAATATATATTTTGTAATGTAACTAAAAATTTAAGGTTTTCGGAATTTTTCCTTTATGTGTGCTATAAAACGTTGCTTCATGCCAAATTTCAAGATTCTAGGTCGACTGGAAGTACCCTTTAGGTTTTGATTCCCTTGCGAGTACTTGCGAGTTTCAAAATATGCAGCTTAAATTGCTGTTTCTTTTGATTGCGTTGACATAGAAGTTTGATTTTGTTACAGCTTAAAGGTATTATAGACCTGAGTATTTGGTATGAATTTCAATTTAATACCTCTACGCGTTTATGAGGAAATGGGTAGTAAGGTTAAAATTATTAAAAAAAAATATATTATGTGATGTAACTAAAAATTTATGGTTTTCGTAATTTTTCCTTTATCTATGCTATAAGACGTTGCTTCGTACCAAATTTCAAGATTCTGAGTTCACGGGAAGCACCCTGTAGGTTTTGATTCCCTTGCAAGTGTCGAAAATTTGCGGCATAAACGGCTGTATCTTTTGATTGCGTTTGCTTAGAAGTTTGATTTTTTCACAGCTTCAAGGGACAGTAGACCTGAGTAATTGATATAAATTTCAGCTTCATACCTCCACGCGTTCCTGAGTAAAAGGGTCTTGACAGACGGACGGACGGACGGACAACAAAGTGATCCTATAAGGGTTCCGTTTTTTCCTTTTGAGGTACGGAACCCTAAAAATATTCCAACACCTATTGGGACCTATCGCTCGGCCAGCTTTGAGAGCGGGAGAGGGGGGAGAACAAAAAATTTTGAAAAAATATTCTTAGTCCAATTAGGACCTATCGCTCGGCCAGCTCTGGGAGAGAGAGAGAGGGGGGAGACCGAAAAATTTTGAAAAAATATTCTAAGTCTTAATGGGACCTATCGCTCGGCCAAAATTGGGAGCGGGAGAGGGGGGAGACTGAAAAAATATGAAATAATATTCTAAGTCCTATTGGGACCTATCGTTCGGCTAACACTGGGAGCTTTTGAGAGCCGTGTTGATGGGGGGAAAGATGAGTCTATAATTATTATAATACGTCATAGGGTACATATAAGAAAATGCATTCTCATTAACTAACTTATTTATTAAGTGGGATGTGTTATTAATAAAAACGCGATCTCTTAATACAGCCAACTTCAAAAAGAAGGTTATCATTACAAGTAATAACAGCATAAATATTGTTTACCTACGGAATATTTTGCCATGATAACACCATGAGAGGAGATATCTAAATAAATAATCCCAACAGTTAACAAGCCGACTATTACTATATAATAAAATGTTTATCTACTAGAATTACAATTATTAAATTGATAGCGATAACCTAGCCTTGGTAGGCCGTCATTGTGAATTCTATCGCCTCGCAGTGTAGTCGTGTTTAAAATGGCGCGCGTACCAACAGTCACTTTTAATAATGGACAGAAATACCCTGTTGTTGGGCTTGGAACGTGGAAGGTAAGTTATTGTTTATTATATCATAACATCTGCGAAGTTTCCCACCCTCATATAGAGCATTGTGCATGAGATTACATAGCTTTTTATATTTAAATAATATGATATTATAATAAAATTTAAATAGATCTTGAGTTTAACTCTTACAGACAAACCTCATCTTTCTTATTAGTATTTATTACGACTATAAAATAGATTATCTGGTTTTTTATTCGGTCAAAGCTTTCGTAGTACCTACTACGAAAGCTTTGACCGAATAAAAAATAGAAGTCATAAATCGAAAATATCCAATCGTTTTTATTTTTGCATTTTTATTTAACGAAAATATTTTTTTCAAAGGTATAAATGTAGTTTTTTCGTTGTGCTCGATAACAATGGAAATAATTTGACTGAAGCTTATTTCTTTTCAAGGTTTTAAAGTGTACTTCTAACAATTATTTAACGTTTTATTGAATTTTTTATATTACCCGTGATGACGATTATAATTTCTTGATATATTCTGATATACCTTTTGGGTAACACATTCGCCATCATTGTGATGTAAAAATAATAATGGCCCTCTCATCAAAGTGAGTACATAATGTATTTACTTACTATAGCGATTTTCTTAACCAAAAGTTAGCGGTTCTTTTGAAAAAGGTACATGCAGGTTGGTATCTAATCTTAAGTACATCTACCAATTATTAGTTAAATAAAAAACAGAAGATAATACAACATTACACTTCTTTTGTGCCGTAGTCGGGTAATTAAATAGCACTAAATAATTATGGTAACCCTTTATTTGTCAAAAGTTCAAAGCTGTCAAAAGTATAAAAAAAAATCGTTTGTTTGACAGCCGGTAACCGTAGGTGATCTGTAAAAATTCTCTTTAAATTCTTTAAAACGTTTTTAAACCGCAAAATGGCTTCAAATGTGCCTAAAGTTAAGTTCAATAATGGTCTTGAGATACCCATCCTTGGAATTGGCACGTGGAAGGTAAAATATCCGACTTTTATTTTACGAAAACATTTGACTCTAAGTAAATAATTAATTTGTCATTGAAATAAATGATAACAACTGGTTTTAAAGCTTAATACTCCCACGGCATGTACACGTGCACATTCTAAAATTTTCTCACGGTTATTTATTAATTATTCACACGGTTTAACCGAAAAACGTATTGATTACTTTTTGTATGTAGGTAGATAATTAATGTTTTAAATATTTAGTTACTTATGACCGGAATACCATTGTTGTGCATAGAGTAACCTTAGCAACTCCCTATCTGACCTCCACAACCAAGTTTGTACCGGGTAACGATACCTCTTTGGTAAGCCTAGTTACGGTCAGTGGGTCATCTTAGGGGCGGATTCCAGTCGCGTAGGCTGAATGGCTATTTGCAAAAGGCTGGCGTCAGAAGGGGTGAAAAGCAATCATTTTTTATAAGTAAAAAATTTTTTTTTCTTTTTTTATAAATTAAAAAAAAATACCATAGAAACTAAGTCTTTTAGCTAGGCATAGATAAGTAAAACAACATAAGGAAATGTTCCTAGCAAAATAGACTGAAAAACACATCAACAACTCTACCGCAAAATACATCATCATAATACATTTTGCAAATGTGCCACCAATCCACCTCTCTGGAGGACTGGATAATGTTTCTAGGGTTGCCATAATAATTTAGGAACTGATATTGGGGGTTATTAGTGCCAAAAAAATAAAAACTGAAAATGGGGGGGTAGAAATGGTTTATTATAATCCTTTTTTTTTTGATGGGCAATCATCAAATGACCCCACTCGCTGTAGTGTCAAACTCTTACTGACTAAAACCCATCCATGTTCCTCCCTCAGCCCTTTGTGTTCCATGGGTGCGGTATCTCTTTCGGACATCCCGCAGCCCCGGTTATTATAATAATAAACATAAAACAAAATTACTTTTGCCTGCCATCAGCTTCGAATATAAAGTCACATATACATTGGATGTATAGCAACCTTAAACATAGCCCATAAGAGGCCTATATAACAGTGGACCTATTAAAAATAGGCTGATGATGATGGCTGGTTGTTGGTGCTTTCTAGCTTCTGACTTATCATCATCCGCCTGTCCTTATTCCAATTTATTTGGGGCCAGCACAGAATGTCTTCTTCTTCCATACTTCTCTATCTTACTAGTCATCATCTGCCTAGCCTTTTCCCTATGTTGGAATCGGCTTCCAGTCTAAACCGGATGCAGCTAAGTACCAGTGTTTTACATGGAGTGACTGCCTATCTGATCTCCATGAGGCAGTTACTGGGTAGCACAGTACCCCTTGGTAATACTGGTCGCCAGACTTTCTGGCTTCCAACTACCCGTAACGACTGTCAAAGATCTACAAATGACAGCCGGGACCAACAGCTTAACGTGCTTTCCGAGGCATAGAGGAGTCTCGCTAAGACATAGACGGTCTCCCATTCATGGAGAGACTGCGCCAAGCGCAGCTTAACCTGTGATCGGACCATGCGGCTGTTACTTAGCCACGAGCTCCACGAGCATGACGTCATCGTACTAGTAAACTCCTTTCTAGCCTCACTATCAGTGTAGCCTCAGCCTTATAGATCTTAAACGCTAACTCTAAACTATCTAATACCACTTATAGATGTCTGATAGACATTATCAGCATGTTATCAATATGATAACTTCATATTAGAAGACCATTTAAGCCCTCTTCAAGTTTTATCTACGCACCAACCTTTTTCAAGAGTGGTTTGTTCTCATTTTATTCTCAAGAGCGTCATATATTATTAGTCATAACTATTTGTAACCCACGCTGTCACCTGGGGAGGAACCCGCCGAACCGAAGGAGCTCGTGGCTAAGTAACAGCCGCACGGGTCGACCGATCAAAGGTTAAGCTGCGCTTGGCGCGGTCGGTCCGTGGATGGGTGACCATCTATGTCATAGCGAGACTCCTCCGTGCCTCGGAAAGCAAGTTAAGCTGTTGGTCCCGTTTGTCATTTGTAGATCTTTGACAGTCGTTACGGGTAGTCAGAAGCCAGAAAGTCTGATAACCAGTCTTACCCGGTAACTGGGTTGTGGAGGTCAGATAGGCAGTCGCTTCATGTATAGGGTTATCTTTTTTTTTAAGTGTAACAGCCGGTTGCACCAAGAAAATATACTTTTACTTATACGTGAAACGGAAGAACTATCATCCAAGATCTGTCAAAATGGAGGATAAAATTGAATAATTTTGCTTTTATTTTATATTATTCGTCTCAATATTAATGACATATGTTTACTTAATTATTATATCTATGTATTGATCTCATAAATAATATTAAAATCATCCTAATTATTGAGATCATGATCATTTTCTGATATTCGTAAAAGTTTAAAGTAGGTATCAATATAATATAATATATATATAAAAATCAATGCCACTTTTCGTTGTAATGTTATAACTCAAGAATGGGCTCACCTATCCAAACCAAATGTTTAGGCTTTGTTCTGACTATTTAGTAGATGGTTTATGTGAAGTTTGCACAAAATCGGTCGAGCGGTTCATCTTTAATTTGAATTCATATAGCCCACGCGGGCGTAGCCGCTGGCGGAAAGCTAGTTTATGATAAAAAGTTTAGTGAAACCGGCTGTAAGACTAATAGAGTAACAGACCGACAGAAATACTTTCATTTCATAATATTAGTTAGGTTGATCGAGTTACTGAATAATCTTGAGTCAAACTTATGTTTGATAACGTGAGCCTAGGGTTACTGATAAGAAATGACTTGAGATAAGAGTTACGGTTAAAATCAATTTTTGTGTAGTAATATCTGACAAATTTAATATTACAAATAGCTATATTGGCTTAGCTTCCGACCCGAAGTATTTTTATTTCAATTACTAAATCTATACTAATATTATAAAGAGGAAAGATTTGTTTGTTTGTTTGTAGAGTTTTAACGCAAAAACTACTGGACCGATTTTAAAAATTCTTTCACCGTTAGAAAGCTACATCTTTACGAAGTGTCATAGGCTTTATTTATTTTCAGAAATAATTAGGGATCCCTACTAAAACTTGAATAATGTAACCCAAGGTGTAAAAAATGACCACGCGGGCGAAGCCGCGGGCGGAAAGCTTGTAGATATAATATAAAAGATGAGCCGGTGAACTTCGTATCACCTACATCTATATTAACTTTTTCTCACCGTTTAAACCTTCCCTGGACTACGACAAACATTACAAAACCAAAATCAGCTACATCGGCCCAGCCGTTCTCGAGTTTTAGCGAGACTACGGCAATGATTTTTTATATATAAGACTAGCTTCTGCCCGCGACTTCGTCCGCGTGGAATAGTGGTGCTCCGCTCCTATTGGTTTTAGCGTGATGATATATAGCCTATTGCCTTCCTATCTGACATGGAATGGGCTATCTAACACTGAAAGAATTTTTCAAATCGTACCAGTAGTTCCTGAGATTAGCGCGTTCAAACAAACAAACTCTTCAGCTTTATTATATTAGTATAAAAGTATAAATATGAATCCTAAAGCTAGTTAAAAAATTCATTATATTTTTTTTCCCTGCAGTCGAAACCAGGCGAAGTAACCGAGGCTGTTAAAAACGCCATAGATATCGGCTACAGACACATAGACTGCGCTTTTGTCTATGGCAATGAGAAGGAGGTTGGAACTGCTATCACTGCGAAAATTGCCGATGGCACAGTCAAAAGGTGAGTTTTTAGTTTTTCTAGTTAATTTTAGTTTTATTATTGCTTATTTCTAACCCTTGTGTATATTTACGAAAACCTGGAAGAGCGGAACTACCTAATACAAGCAAATCTTAGCTTAAAAGGTTTTTCCAAAAGTTATTTATTCTACATAAGTTGATGAAATAAACATTTTTATTACATTTATTTATTTAGACTGGCTTGCTGTTTTCTGGGGTCTGTCTCGTATCTTGATGAAAATATTTCAAGGGCCCGGATGTATATAACTATTATAGTTAAGTAATCGTTCAGGCTCAGAATGTACATTTCCCAAATTTCCCCTCGTTTCAAATAGCCTCTTTCCCGAAATTTCCCAAAAAGTCCCTTTCCCGAATCGTCCCTTTGCAAAATGTCCCTTGGTTTCAAATAGTCCCTTTCCCGAAATGTTCCCTCCCCATAATGTCCCTTTCCCAAAATGTCCTGTCGTTTCAAATAGCATCTTTCCCGCAATTTCCCAAAAAGTCCCTTTCCCGAATCGTCCCTTTGCAAAATGTCCCTTGGTTTCAAATAGTCCCTTTCCCGAAATGTCCCCTCCCCATAATGTCCATTTCTCAAAATGATCCTTTCATAGTGTCAATATCCCTTAAAAATGCTGATTTTCAGGCTAATTTGAATGTATACCTTGAATTTCGTAGGGAGGATCTGTTTATAACCTCGAAGCTGTGGAACACGTTCCACCGGCCGGACCTGGTGAAGGGCGCCCTCCTGGCGACTCTGGAGAACCTGAATTTGAAGTACCTGGATCTGTATCTCATCCACTGGCCTCAGGCTTATAAGGTATACTCTCATCTACTTTCTTAGGGTTACAAGGGAGCCTTATAGTTTCGCCATGTCCGTCTGTCTGTCTACGGTATAGCTCAGAGGTTCGTGGTACTAGAAAGCTGAAATCTGAATCACACCGGCAAAGTGGTAAAATAAAATATTGTAATTTTTTTTATGGTAGGCGTACAAGTGGGGATGATTTTTTTTTTCTCAGGTATCCCTTCGTGTGGGGTATCGTTAGACACATCTTTCAAAAATATTATGGGTGTGTGAAGACCATTTTTCGGTTAAGAGAGCCATTTGCAGAATATCTAGCTTTAAAGGACAAATTTTTGTTTGATACGAGCGCCCCCCACCTAACTTTTGAATGGCCGGATATGTTCCCGACCCTAGCTCGACGAGCCAGCCCGCGAGCTGAGCTAATAGCTTTAAAATTCCCGATTATAATAATCATATATATTCTGATCCAGCCTGTCCCTTGCTGTCCTTTCCCAGCGACGCCCAAAGCCCAGGCCCGTACCCCACTAGCGGGCGCCCTTAGCGTGGAGTCGCTTAGTTTTGTAAATTAAGCCCTGACTGGAGGCCCTAAATTCATTTAAGGCACTTCACAGGCAAGCCCAGTTAAGCAGTCGACAGCCTTCTAGGTTAACCTGCGAGATGCCATACAAAAAAAAAGGCCGGATATATGAAAAAAATCACAGGTGTAGCATTTATAACGAAGTTCAAAAGAAAAGTTATCACTACTAAATAGGCTTAACCGATTTTTTTTATATTTTAGGAAGATGGCGAACTTTTCCCTAAAAATGGAGACGATATAGCCTTTTCTGATGTGGACTATGTGGATACCTGGAAGGCCCTGGAGCCCCTGGTCGGCGAGGGTCTGGTGAAGAGCATCGGCGTGTCCAACTTCAACTCCAAGCAGATTGCGAGGCTCTTGGAGCACGCTAAGATCGTCCCCGTTACTAATCAGGTGAGATATTTTTAATCATCATCATCTGCCTAGCCTTTTCCCAACTATGTTGGTCGGCTTCCAGTCTAAACCGGATGCAGCTGAGTACCAGTGTTTTATATGGAGTGACTGCCTTTCGGACATCTACAACCCAGTTACCGGGTAACAGATACCCTTGGTAAGACTGGTTGTGAAACTTTCTGGCTTCTGACTACCCGTAACGACTGTCAAAGATCTACAAATGACAGCCGGGACCAACAGCTTAACGTGCTTTCTGAAGCACGGAGGAGTCTCGCTATGATAAAGATGGTCACCCATCCACGGAGCGACCGCGCCAAGCGCAGCTTAACCTTTGATGGGTCGAATATTAATAAACTCTCCAGAGCGACTTCGGTCACGGCGGCCAATCCCAATGTAGACTAGCCAGGTATGCTAGTTGTAAAATCACTTTTAACCAATCTTCTAACTCAAAACTTCTTCAATTCTTCAGGTGGAATGCCACCCATATTTGAACCAGCGTCGTTTGAAGGACTTCTGTGAGGCTCGCAATATCAAGATCACGGCGTACTCCCCGCTGGGGTCCCCGGACAGGCCGTGGGCCAAGCCAGACGACCCCAGCCTGCTCGATGATGCCAAACTCAAGGCCATTGCCGACAGACTTGACAAGACTGTCGCTCAAGTTCTTATAAGGTACGTATTCATCTGCCTAGCCTTTTCCCAACTATATTGGGGTCGGCTTCCAGTCTAAACCGTATGCAGCTGAGTACCAGTGTGTTACATGGAGCGACTGCCTATCTGACCTCCACAACCCAGTTACTGGGTAACACGATACCCCTTGGTGAGACTGGTTGTTAATTTCTGGCTTCTGACTACCCGTAACGACTGTCAAAGATCTACAAATGACAGCCGGGACCAACAGCTTAACGTGCTTTCCAGCACGGAGGAGTCTCGCTATGACATAGATGGTCACCCATCCACGGACCGACCGCGCCAAGCTCAGCTTAAAGTATAACAAATATAATGTCATTTTCTGGCTCACTAATATCATCTTCGGTCTATACATTATCCCACACACACTGCTGGGCCCAGGCCTCTTCTCATACAGAGAAGGCATGAGCATTGATCACCACGTGCGCTCAAGGCGGATTGGCGATTACAGACTTTTTAAGTCCAGGTTTCCTCACGATGTTTTCCTTCACCGTTAATCAGTGACGTCTAAGATATAATTAAAAAGTACATATGACTTTAGAAAAGTCACATTGGTACTTGCCAGGTTTCGAACACGTACACGCGATGCAGGTGCCTCAACCACTAGGCTATCACGTTTTTCGTTTTTTCATAATAATTAAATCTTTGAAATCTTCTACACAGGTACCAAATAGACCGCGGTAATATCGTGATCCCGAAGTCGGTGACAAAGTCGCGCATAGCCAGCAACTTCAACGTGTTCGACTTCAAACTGTCTCAAGAGGATATGAGTCTTATCGACACTTTTGATTGCAATGGACGGCTTGTACCGATGACCGCGTAAGTTATCTATATATATATATATATATACATAATTCTTCTATACGTGTGTCTGTCACCTAACTCCCAAACGTCTTTTATTATATTTTTACATAAAACAATGTTTATCATCTATACATATAAAATGCTTTGTCCTGAATGACTGACGGATCAACGCACAGCCTAAACCGCTGATCGTAGAGACCTGAAACTTGGAGGGTGTGTTCTTTGTATGACGTAGGCATCCGATAAGAAAGTATTTTCCAAAATTGTAGGTTTGACGGCTGTAGGCTTTTTCTATCCGTGTCTGTGAAGGAGATCACTCAGGACGCGTGTACCAATAAATTTCATTGTATTAAAGTGATTGTTTATTTTTACAGTTCTCTGGGCCACAAGTACCATCCGTTTGAAAATGAAGAATTCTGAATATGTTGCTAAGCATAAAATATAATTGTTATGTTATACGTATAAATGTATCGAAATAAATATATTATAGTATGTTAATTTTTTTTTAGAATCATCATCTGCCTAACCTTTTCCCAACTATGTTGGGGTCGGCTTCTAGTCTAACCGGATGCAGCGGAGTACCAGTGTTTTACATGGAGCGACTGCCTATCTGATCTCCACAACCCAGTTACCGGGTAACACAACACCTCTTGGTATGACTAGTTGTCAGACTTACTGGCTGACTAACCGTAACGACTGTCAAAGATAATTTTTTTAGTCCACAATCCGTAAGGGCGATATAGGGAAGGTCATTGGAAATGCTAACCATTGCAATTTTTAAATTATTAATCGAGTAATCATACGCCAAAAATGCCTTACATCATTTTGGAAAAGAGCTGATACTCTTACACTGCTGGACCGATATTAACCAAACAGAGCTAAGAATCACAGGCTTTCAAATTAAAAAAAAACCGCATCGAAATCGGTCCCTCCGTTTGATAGCTACGATGCCACAGACAGACATCGACGTCAAACTTATAGCACCCCTCTTTTTGCGTCGGGGGTTAAAAATGGACGATTTCGCAATAAACACAGCAATGGCAGAATATTCAAGAAAAAAAAGTAAAATGTCTAAATTATTTAACAAGATTCTTTTAATATCTTCTACATCTATATATATAAAAGAAAGTCGTGTTAGTTACACCATTTATAACTCGAGAACGGCTGGACCGATTTGGCTGAAAATTGGTGGGGAGGTAGCTTAGAACCAGGGGACGGATATAGGATAAAAAAAAAAAAAAAAAGGTAGGAGTTGCATACCACGCGAACGAAGTCGCGCGGGGCAGCTAGTATTATATAAAACAAAGTCGGGGTTTGTTCGGACACTTATAACTCGAGAACGGCTGGACCTATCTTCATGGTTCTTAATTTGTTGTATTTGTCTCTTAATTACTATAAAAACATCGAAAAAGTCATGAGGAAAAAATATACTGGGGTTTTATGAAGATCGGCCTGACCATTTGAAATGTTGCGTCACGAAAAGTACTAGGACATCATAGAATGAACTGACTGTTTAGGCGGTACGAAGGTCGGGACAGATAGTAGAAGCACAGTATTACGATACCTCCCTACAGCAGCGCAACGCCTTTGATGACGCGCGATGCCGCCGCCGGCGTAAGTAGATACGCTAAGGTTGTTACAAAAATGTGAAATAAAATAACAACGAAGCGAAACAATTTTCAACAAAACAAAACCGCGTCTGGCTCCTCGCGCTCCCTCCCTCAAATCTTAAAGTACATCTACTAACAATAAATATCCAATTAGTGTAATCACGGAGGGGTCTCAGTATGAAGTAGACAGCCACCAATCCAGGGGTCAACGCGGCTGCAACTTAGCCACGAGCCCCCCAAAAAATAAAACACCAAAAAGAATATATTACAACATTTACTTCGTATTTGCGATTACACTGCATTCAACACTTGAGCAATCAAAAAATATATTGCTTTCACATTTCCCCGCACGTCCTTATTAAAAAATAAATACCGAATTTGATGTTAAAACAATCACTATCAATTTTTCCTTTGGAAATCTTTATCTTGCTATGTGCCACGGTTACAACCGCTTCTGGCTTCTGCCTTCGTCACTCGTTCGTATATTTTGTTGCTCGGCTTTTTAGAATCATAGCATGATATTAAATACCCTATAATCTTAAAGAATAGGGCTTTCAAATGCAAAAAGATTTTTCAAATTCGATTGGTAGTTTCATAGATTTGCACGTTCAAACAAACAAACAAATTCTTCAGCTTATACAGTATGGCCGACAAGTGAGACATTTTTTTATATAAAAAACGCCATTGCGCAGGGAAAATGCTAACTTCTGAGCGACCATGACTCGTCGGCCATACTTTACAATAGTATAGATAGAAATCTATTTATAAATATAAAAATTAATCCCTATTTTCCTTGATCCAGCCATATCTTGAGACCAACTTAGGGCTTAAGACCAATTTCACCGACAGTTGGTTACGTAATAGGCCCGATAAATAAACACCTTTTTTAACCAGGAACCTGGAATTTTCGAGTCACCCAATTCTAGGTCAACCCTGGTTTGGTAGTCGACGAACCAGGAATAAAAATCTCAAATAATACATCACCCATCGAAAGTTGGAAGTTTGAATTTATGTTAAACAGCTGTTTTAAGTTAATCAGGCCGTTATCTTGTTAGTGAACTTGGGCTTTAATCGAATTGTATGAAATTTGGTATGGAGAAAGAGGGAACCCCGCAGCCGGTTATCCGGGCTTTATTTTATATCCAGGCGCGTTAAGTACCCTCGGGACAGGGGTGAAACCGCGTGAAACAGCTATTCATAAAAAATGCTACTTATTCAGTCGAGATAAATGCTTAAATGTTTTTATTTATTTTTTATATTCACAGATAGCGCTAGTATCGACATTAATATAGTCCGACATGGACCTATTAACTTTAAAGAAATAAAAAACTGAAAGAATGTGGTGGCGACTTGAACTAACGCCGACCAATTGAAGGAAACATCCTTTTTTTTTAAAGTAAACAACATAATTATAAACAATTTATTACTTTAACATAATATAAGTGAGAACAATATTTCACAGAATTGAAAAGAATAAGGTGTGACCACAGCAATATTTCTACGTAGATTTGGTAATGATTTTTTTGTTAGCTGGTATCACCAAACATGGCATTTCAAGATGGTGGCTAGCGTTAGTTCACCTGTCAGCCACATTCATAAATAACCATGTCGGACTATATCATCACACAGACAAGTACCTTAATAGATAACGTGAGTGTACCAAAGGTTTTAAAAGGAAGTGCAGTGCACCTATTTCGAATCAGTTTAAATGGTTATAAATGACAGCCGGGACCAACAGCTTATAGTGTTTTCCGAGGCACGGAGGTGTCTAGGAATGACATAGATGGACCAACCGCACAATTTCAATTATACATCACAATTAAAATATACAACGTGTAAAAAAATGAGCAATAATATTTAAGGGTATGTATATATATCAAGTAAAGATTCCACTGACAAAATCTTATAATTAAATCTGTTAACTCAAGCGCCGGATCGGTGACCTTTGACCCGCGGCACGTGCGATACCACTACCGATTACCGACACTGTAACCTATTTTTTTTTAACAAAAACTGTTACTTCTTTTTGTTCTAGAACTATAAGATTTCCAGTTCCTAATACTGCTCAAAAGATTAGTTATCACCGAATGTGTATCCCGCTTAATTTTATTGCTTATTTTTTTTACATGTTGTATAAACAACAAAAAAAACTAAACTAAAATTTTATAAATACAATTAATTGCAAACAATTGGCTATTTACATCTATTTAAAAAAAACACTTACGACTCAGTAAATACTATTCACTAAAATGTCTAGTTTTCGTTTTATCATATAAATAAATTAAAAAAATGCAAATTTCTACAAAGGGGGCTTATGGCTACATAGCAACCGACCTACTGACTCTTTCATTCCCATTCAATTAGACAGAGATGGGACTAAAAACAGTGAAGTTTTGTTGGCGAATTCTCACAAAACTTGTTTTTATAGGGGTAAACACAAAACTGCGAATTTAATGCGAATTCGCAACGCAAAAAATTGCGACGCGACGTAATTTGTTGCGGTAACGCACCGTTGCACGTAGTCGATATTCGACAAGAGTGAGGTAACGTCGCAAGAATGCGCGATGCGAATCAATATTTAAGAAAACATTTTTTTTATCGTGGTAGCTCGCATATTTCTTCAATGCGAAATCGCATCGCAGTTTCGTGTTTCGACAACATCAGTCTATTATTAAGCCTGCGATACAAAAGTCTATCCTACAAAAAACCGGACATTTTACGAATCGTAAATACAACGCCAAAAAAGTTTTCAAAAAACTATTTAACTATCAAATTCGGTACTCTCGTCTTATCTCAACACTGGCCCCGCGCTCGGCGTCACTCGGGGCGTAACTTTAAGTCCAAAATCACTCAATCTCCTACAAAAACTATTCACCTTTAAGTCTCTTGCTTATCTCCTCCTGTTGTAACTCCCTCCACTCTTTTTTCGGTTTCATTCGTTTTAATTGTCCGTCCCTGGAAGAATGAGATAAAATTTGAGCAAGGTGGCTAAGTGGCTAAGTAGCTCTCGTGTACAGAGAAATCTATACAAATAGAAATGAATCGCCAAATTGTATCATCTGCCTGCCTTTTCCCAACTGTTAGGGTCGGCTTCCAGTCTAAACCAGATGCAGCTGAGTACCAGTGTTTTACATGGAGCGACTGCCTATCTGACCTCCACAACCCAGTACCGCGTAATACGGCACCCCTTGGTAAGACTGGTTGTCAGACTTCTGGCTTCTGACTACCCGTAACGACTGTCAAAGATCTACAAATGACAGCCGGGACCAACAGCTTAACGTGCTTTCCGAGGCACGGAGGAGTCTCGCTATGACATAGATGGTCACCCATCCACCGACGACTTACGGCACACGAACTGCTTCAGGCTTCTTTAAATAATTTAAAGCTCTATTACTAAGATGACAAGACAAAAACAGATGCAAAATATATTTGTTATTGTTAACATTATTTTGCTTTCAACGCCACCCTTATCAATACGGAATAGAACTCAAAATCATCTGAGTAAGCTGCAAAAAGAGTTTGTAAGTTTTTCTAATCTTATTGTAAACTAGCTTCCCGCCAGCGGCTTCGCCCGCGATATTTTAGCTAATGGATACAAAAACTTGACAAATTATATACTAAAACCTTCCTCATTAAAAAAAAACGATCAAAATGTGTCGTGTAGTTTTAAAGATTTAAGCATACATAGGGATATAGGGACAGAGAAAGCGACTTTGTTTTATACTATGTAGCGATGAAGTATAGAGGAGTTTCGACAGGAACTTACCACATCAAGTCGACTAGTCCCCCCCTCCTGGCTATAACCGCCTTCACTCTATTAGCGAAGTCCACCGCGCTCTCGTCAGCTGCCCTCGTCATAGCCGGCAGGTACCATACGTCACAGACTATGGCCCATGAAGTCATCATGTTGAGTAAGTAATGGAGCATCCCGTAGCGGGAACTGTTCCAGAACGCGTCTCCGAAACGAGGGTCGTATCTGTGGTAGATAAATATCTTTAAAATATCTTTGGACAATTTCACACAGCGCCATCTAGCCCCAAAGTAAGCAATGCAAGCAAGCATGCTTGTGTTATGGGTGCTAGCTTAACGGATATACTACTTATATATTTTTTTATATAAATACATACATTATTCAAAAATTCAAAAATCGTTTATTCAAGTTAGACTGAAAATCAGCACTTTTTGAACGTCAAATTTACAAAAGACAGCCCCCAAAACGCCCGCCCTTCACCACTTCCTATGTGTTGTTGCTGGGAAGAAGAAGTGGCGCAACAAACTCCCCAGCAACACATGTCTGTCTGTAAGGTTTGAAGAACCATCTTTATACAACATTAAATAATTGTAATACATACATAGTAACACCCAGACCCGTCACAGAAATTAAAATTCATCATTTCAATTTCTGCCCGGCCGGGAATCGAACCCGGGACCATTTTGACATGGCAACATTGCCATATTGACCACTAAACCACTCAGGTCGTCAATAATATCATCATGTGTCTAGCCTTTTCTGATGGCTCGGCTTCCAGTCTAAACCAGCTGAGTACCAGTGTTTTACATGGAGCGACTGCCTATTTGTACTCCACAACCCAGTTACCGGGTAACACGGTACCCCTTGGTAAGACTGGTTGTCAGACTTTCTGGCTTCTGACTACCCGTAACGACTGTCAACGATCTACAAATGACAGCCGGGACCAACAGATTAACGTGCTTTTCAAGGCACGAATTTTGGTAAAGATTATTTGTTTTTTTAGGGTTCCGTAGTCGACAAGAAACCCTTATAGTTTTGCCATGTCAGTCTGTCTGTCCATGGCTTAAGCTCAGAGACCATTACGCTTTCACGGGAAAACGGCTAACCATTTAGGTTGAAATCTGGTAGGGAGATAAAGAAAAAGATAAAAAAAATCTATACATATAAAATGCTTTGTCCTGAATGACTGACGGATCAACGCACAGCCTAAACCGCTGATCGTAGAGACCTGAAACTTAGAGGGTGCGTCCTTTGTATGACGTAGGCATCGGATAAGAAAGGATTTTCCGAAATTCTACCCCAAAGGTGGGCAAAGTTTGTATGAAACTCTGTCATTTTTAATTTGAATTCGTATAGCCCACGCGGGCGAAACCGCTGGGAAGAACCTAGTAGGTATAATCTATACCAATTGATTTTAAGAAAAATGTAAACAAAATTATAACCTACTAGCTGTTTCCCGCGGTTTCACCCGCATCCCGAGGGAACTACTTAGCGCACCCGGGTAAAAAGTAGCCTATGTTGTTCCTCAGGGTCTATTCTATCTCTGTACCAAATTTCATTTACATCGGTCCAGTAGTTTTGGCGTGAAAGCGTAACAGACAGACAGACAGAGTTACTTTCGCATTTATAATATTAGTAAGGATTTTGTTTTAATTTTTCCTCTCATATCAATAAAACGGCATTAAATGACGACGTTTAGAGCATAAAATTGACATAAATGCGCCATCCACCAATTGTTAATTTCTGTGGCAGAACTACAACAAAATAGGTTACGACTTTGTTTACATTCTTCTTAAAATCAATTGGAACAGAGTATACTATGGAACACAGAAGGCAAGCGAGCTCGCGGACGATCCCCAACACGATGGTGCGATCAAGTCAAGGACTCGTCTTCATCCAAGTTTTGCTCGGTCGTCAGAGACGCATCGGATAGAAACCTATGGAGACAGATCATTAGATCCAAATGTGGACAACCGGATGATAATCACGATCCTCAGTCATGAGGGAACGACTACAGAGAGAGAGATACTATGGAACTCACTTGATAGCGACGGGGTAGATAGTGCCGCCGACCTCGAAGCTGCCCTTCTTGAACTGCATGACCGAGGTATTGTTGATGCACGTGCCTTCCGGGAAGATCAGGATCGGAGGGTTGTCTGGCACTGATATGTGTTCCTTTAACCTGGAAGGAATTAAAATAAAATAATTAATATTGTATTTTGTTTCTATAGACGAGGAGCTCGTGGCTAAGTAACAGCTTCACGGGTCAGTCGATCAAAGGTTAAGCTACGCTTGGCGCAGTCGGTCCGTGGATGGGTGACCATCTTTGTCATAGCGAGACTCCTCCGTGCTGGAAAGCACGTTAAGCTGTTGGTCCCGGCTGTCATTTGTAGGTCTTTGACAGACGTTACGAGTAGTCAGAAGCCAGAAAGTCTGACAACCAGTCTTACCAAGGGGTATAGTGTTACACGGTAACTGGGTTGTGGAAGTCAGATAGGCAGTCGCTCCATGTAAAACACTGGTACTCAGCTGCATCCGGTTAGACTGGAAGCTGACCCCAATATAGTTGGGAAAAGGCTAGGCAGATGTGATGGTTTCTACAAATACAAGAAATATCAAAAAAAAAAAAATTACAACTAGCTTCCCGCCAGCGGCTTCGCCCGCGATATTTAAGCTAACGGATACAAAAACTTGACAAATAATATACTAAAACCTTCCTCATTAATCACTCTATCTATTCAAAAAACCGCATCAAAATCCGTTGCGTAGTTTTAAAGATTTAAGCATACATAGGGATATAGGGACAGAGAAAGCGACTCTGTTTTATACAATGTAGTGATGGTATTATGGAAAAATAGTTAAAATGGTTCAAGATTTCTTACCTCCTAGCGACAGCATGTCTGTCTTTAACCTCGGACCTCTCAAACCATATATGAGGCGAAGCCCTAGCGAGCGCCCTCTGTAGGATTCCTAGAAAACCATTGTGTCTTTGACCGATCTGAAAATATTTTAAAACTTATCATTTAGAATAAGAACAATAATAGTTTATTTAGTACACCATTTTTTTAATAAGATATGTACATCTGCATCTTGTAATCTATATATAAGTCTTAAGTCATCATCATCAGGTTGCTGGGTCTGTAGCATATGTCTGGTCGGTCCGGTCGAGTCTGGCGGGTCTGTAGAATCTGTCTGGACGGTCGGGTCTTCGGAGTCTGTCTGGTCGGTCAAGTCGGTCGGTTAGGTCAGCCGGGTCTGGCAAATCTGTCTGGTCGGATCAGCTGGGTCTGTCTGGTCGGGCCAGATGGATCTGTTTGGTCGGTCAGGCCGGGTCTGTCGAATTTGTCGGGTCAGTCGGATATGTATGTTCAATTTGGTCTGTCTATATGATGCAACCGAAGGAGTAGTTTCATAACGAACTCTACTATTATAAAAGTCAGTTAAACAGTCAAACATGATTTTTATTTACACATAGGTTTTTTTTATAAGTACTTGAGTTTTCTATGGTTTACAATATCTGCGATAAACCTTTATTTCTAAAGACATTCACATTCCATCCCAACATTCGTACATATAGGACATTTTACTAACATACCAATAATACAGGTTTTTTTTTAATCAGTGCGCAAATTATTTTGGTGATTCGGTATCAGTAATAGAACACATTTCTGTTTTGTTTCAAAAAAAATATTTTTTTTCGCTGGTTTCCTATTATGAAATAAGTAAAACATGGGCATAATCTATTCGTAATAGCACTACTGCCTAGGCATGCGAGAGCGAGTCACAAGTACAATACGACTCAGCTGATATCTACGCACAAGCCGACCGGCGAGTTTTAAACAAATTAAGTTCTTAAATGAATATTTTTCGTAAACGATAACTTTTTTTAGTACTAAGACCGAACAAAGTGAAAAATACGTGTTTGTTAAAAAGTGTTTAAGTTTATTTTGTCAAAATTTGCGCACTGGTTAAAAAAAAACCTGTACAATAATACAAGGTGTAATTTAATTCACTGTTTCCTTGAAAGGTATGTACTCAGTCCATTACATAGAACCTTTCTAGAGCTTATATAAATATCTTTAGACAATTTCACACAGCGCCATCTAGCCCCAAAGTAAGTTTTTTTCCTATTTTGTTCTTATTTTCCCACTCATATAAAAAAACGACATTAAACGATGAATGATAATGTTTGGAGCATAAAATTGACAGAAATGCGCCATACTTACGCCATTTTGTTAATTTCTGTGGCAGAATTAGAACAAAATAGGTTACGATTTTGTTTACATTTTTCCTTGACCAGTTGGCCCTGGGCCTTGCCTGTCATTTAGAAGATCTTTTAATTTTTTCTTATATTGCAGGATTTGCCAACCTAACAAGCCTTAGTGTCAGAGTTTTCTCAAACCCGCCTGACGGCCTCTGACATGGAATTTAAACTGGCGGGGTCTTTTAACGTTACACTGGTTTCGAAGTCAGAAATTTGCACAATCAGTCTTCAGGGCATTGTGTTACCTAGTAATTGTGTTATGAAGGTCAGATAGGCAGTCGCCCCATATAATCCGTCCGTACCCAAAAAAATACTGAACAAATCTATCTACATAATAATACGTAAAGCAAAAACTTTTTACTAAAATTGCGTAGACGAAGTATGAATTTTCGCATACTTACCGCCATACTTATAAATTAATAAATAAAATAAATAAATAAATATCTTAGGTCAATTTCACACAGCGCCATCTAGCCCCAAAGTAAGCAACTAATATACCTGTGTTATGGGTGCTAGATTAACGGATATACTACATCCGTTTTTAAATATATACATATTATACATAGTAACACCCAAACCCGTCACAGAAATTGAAATTCATCATTTCCATTTCTGCCCGGCCGGGAATCGAACCCGGGACAATGTATTATATGCTATATATTAAAGAGTAGTCTGAAAGCAGCTTAAGACGGTTATAATTTATAAGAAGGTAATTTAAAAAGAAAAGGTCGATATTCGACCACTAGTCGAACTCTAGTATCGATAAAAAAACTCACCAACGAATAACAGTTATCGCACATCAACACCAAAGCGTCAATTGGGCTCGTGTGATTGGCGACACATATCCCGTTCTTTGGCTTATAGTGCGTATCATGGTATGTTATCACGGCTGATATACACCGTGATAAGAAGTTGAAACACATCACCGATATGGCGTAGTTCACGCGTTGCTTCGTCCGCCCGTCGGGAAGCGTACCCACACAAGCCGTGCACGCGACTAACCACCACACCTAGGGAGTGTTCGATGGTGATGACCCAATGATTATATGGGTTAAGTCTATTTTGCAAGCGTTGGATTTTAATTTTCGGTGAGTTGAAAGAAAAATGGGAGAATCCTACGAATTGAGGACTTTCTTTTTTTGAAGTCGGTTAAAATATTTTAAACTAGCTTTCCGTCATTTTTTTACACCTTGGGTTACATTATTCAAGTTTTAGTAGGATCCCTAATTATTTTTGGAAATAAATAAAGCCTATGACACTTCGTAAAGATGTAGCAGAAAGCTACAATGGTGAATGAAATGAAAAGAGAATTTTTAAAATCGGCCCAGTAGTTTTTGAGTTGTGTGAAATAAAATATATTATCTTTCTTTCCTCACATCTGTCACTAATAATAATTCAAACTATTTCAACGCTTGCCAAATAAAACTTAGGACAATACACAAATGAATTCACATAACATATTATAATATACTATAAGTATAGTTAGCATCAACCAAAATTGGATTATATTATCACTTGCATAAGGTACATTATAATTCATATACAGAGGTATAAATGATGAAATTAATATATTTACTTATAAATACATAGAATAATAAGAGGACAGAAACAAATGAAAACATAGAAAGTTCAGCCATATTATATATATATATATATATTCAAAATAACTGAAAATGTTTGACGTTGTTTTAAATAAAGCGCCTTTAGTCATATTTCGATATATTTTAAATAATTTTAGTGTTTTGAACATAATAAGAATTAATTTCTTAATCAAAAATTTATATTTATTTATATTGTAAAAACCAGCGTAAATAAAATATTTTTTTTACTCTAAAAGAAATTACATTAAACATTTAAAATTCAGAACTATTAAAGTTTAAAAAGAAAATCACATAGATATTCATATTCTTACCCCCATAACACCTCTCGTCTTACAAGCCTCTTTACCTATCAAACTATTTTGTCCTTATCTGTCAAGTTAAAATAATGTTTGACAGAAAGGGACAAACAGTTCGCTAAGAATTTTCCCTTGGCCGGTACACCAAAACGACGTTTCAAAATGGTGGCTTGCGTTAGTTCACCTCATCGAGATATATCAATAGAGATGCAATCCCGAACATTACGCGGTCACAAAAACGTAACCATTTTTTAGAACGCAGACGTAGCTTTGAAACTAGTAATCATTTTGATGTAAAATTATATCTATCTCTCTCACACTAACCGAAACATAATGTTCAAAAATTGAAACATGAACAAATTTGCCCATACATTTACTAAAAATTCGCCCATAATATTGTTAAAATCGTCCTGCTGTCACTCTGATAGATTCAAGCTGGCTACCAAGTGACAGATGTCATGAATTATGACTGGTCACAACCTTTATGGCACGCATTTTGCTTGGTCATTGCACATCTAGTTACTTTAGTAACATATATTTCTATGGTTCACCTGTCAGCCACATTCATAAATAGTCATATTGGACTATAGGTAAGAGGCTTATACAACAAATGGCGTTGTAATAAATAAGGCGGTTAGTCTTTTACTAAACTCGATTTAAAATTAAACTAACTACAAAATCATAATGTCAAAAGATAACATTTTTCTAGGATACAGATCATTTCAGTTATTTCGAATGTAATTTAAGTTATAAAAACAATAAAGGATTATATAAGACAACACAAGGAACATATAAGAAGCTAAAGAACCAACAGCCATTTTGTCAAAAAAGCTCTGAAGAAAGCGCCTCTGTAATTCTTAAACATATACAATAAGACGTAGAGGAAAAACCTATTATAAAATGCTTTGTCCTGAATGACTGACGGATCAACGCACAGCCTAAACCGCTGATCGTAGAGACCTGAAACTTGTGTGTGTTCTTTGTATGACGTAGGCATCCGATAAGAAAGGATTTTCCGAAATTCTATCCCTGAGGGAGTGAAAAAGGGAGACGAAGTTTGTGTGAAACTCTGTCATTTTTAATTTGAATTCGTATAGCCCACGCGGGCGAAGTCGCTGGCGAAAAGCTAATAAATGATGCTGATGATGATGATTGTTATTTTTTTTTAGATGTATGATATCATGAAGTGAAGACATTGTAAATAATTTAATGAATTTGAACATAATATAATAAAAACAGATGTGAGAACTGTATTTTATAAATAAAATGAAATGCATGTTTAGTTCAAAAACTTTAAATAGAATAAAAAAATGGGCGCAGGGGCAACATGACCGAAAAAAAAACTATAAGTAAAAACGAAACGTAAAGATTTTTAGTGTTGCCAATTTTCAATGCCAGTGTTGCAAACTTTTTTTATCATAATTCATACTATATATGTTTATTTAGAGCACTACTTTTTCTGTCATATTGTATGTTATTAAGAGCGGGGCCTCCTAGCACATGTATCCGCCTTGAGCGCACGTGGTGATCAATGCTCATGCCTTCTCTGTATGAGAAGAGGCCTGCGCCCAGCAGTGGGACTACATATAGGCTGAAGATGAAGATGAATGAGAATATATTTACCCATGAATGATTTGAGGACAACACAAAGACAATATTACAACAGAAACCCATCAATGTCTCCAAAATGCTTAATTTAAACATAACAAGACAACATTCATAATTCAAGACAGCAACATACCACCCAATGCCAACGAGACAGAACGAAACATCCAATTCCGACCAGAACTTATTTAAGAACTTTTCTACCCAATTCTAACCAGAACTTTGTTCCCTTTCCGACCAGAATATTCAACCCAATTTTGACCAGAAATTTTAACCAATTCCTTCCAGAAATATCAACCCAATTCTGACGAGAACTTTCAACCCAATTCCATACCAGAACTTTCTACCCAATCCAAACAAAACGTATAACCCAAATTAGGACCAGAAAAAATATCCTACCAAAGAGAAACAGGTTTTAATGCTGAGAACTCCAACATCTATAGGGCTGGTGTGGTTGGCAACACAGAAGCCGTTCGTCTTCGGCTTGTACTGCTCATTGTGGAACCTCGCGTGGATTGAAAGACCTCGCACGAGCACTCGGATACTAGTCTTGTAGGAGATCCTGCCCAGTTTATTGCGCAGTCGAACGAAAGGCACGGAACTGACTAGCCACGTTGAGATGACCATAAATACCACCTGGGTTGAGATATAGGAGGTTGCAATTATCCATTTTGACCAGAAAAAAAAGAACTCCTTGGTGGTAAAATTTAAATAATTAGGAAGAATATATTTTGAAGGTTTAAAATGACTGCTTTTAACAAATAAATTAAACAATTAACAATGTTCGAAATTTAAGTAAAAAAAGACAAAATACTGGCTTGTTTAACTATTGACAGAGATAGCAGTTGAGGCTAGCGGGAAAAAAAGAAAATTAGTTGCATAAACACAATACATATAAGAAAATGTAAAACAAAAAAAAATGAAAGAGAAAATAAAAGAAAGTTAGTTACAAGAAATGAGAAGGTGAAAATTGAAAATAGAAGTACAAAAAAAGAGAAGATATTAAGATTTAAATAGCTATAGGTATTTGACAGTTTAGGAAAAATATAAATATTTAAATCGTCGAAAACAGTTACATTATAAAAATTAAAGTTTTATACATGAATACAAGTAAAAAATTAGTAGTTGACACCAGTAACCATTAATTCTGAACTTTCTTCCTTCAAATTTATATTATTTTATTAGAATTTTACTGTAAAATTAGATTTTTAGTTGCTATAAAAAAATGGTCTATTGTCATACCAAATCTAGGGATTTTTTTTTCGGATGGGAAATCATCAAAAGACCCCTCCCGCCGTGGGTGGGGCGGGAGGGAGTGTCAGACTCTTACTGACTAAAACCCATCCATGTTCCTTCCCCAATCCTTTATGTCCCGGCGGCGCGGTAACTCTTTAGAACATCCCGCAATATGACATAGGAGCTCAAGTTTCACTCCACTATAATATTAAATTACAAAAATATTGGAAAACCTTTTTGTAAACTCAATTGGCTATTTATTGATTCCAAAGCAACTAAAAAATCGAATTTTATAGTAAATTGAAAAAAAAATTGTAGGGTTCCATACCTGAAAAGGTAAAAAAAGGAACCCTTATAAGATCACTCTCTTGTCCGTCTGTCTGTCCGTGTTTTAGGGAAGGGGTGTGTCTTTGAATTAATTGCTATTGGTGTCACGTACACAATTACATGAATAAATATCAGATACAAGTAAAAAAATATGGCTTTAAACTCACCCCGATCACGAATATCATTATCCTGAGCGGCAATAGGAACATATATCTTACGACGAAGCCCATTGCCCAGATTATCGTTAATCTCCACGTTAGAAACTCATACTGTCTGAAAAATATACAAAAAAATATATATTATATGATGAATTTAATGTCCTTAATACTTCATTATAATCATAAGCCTATATATTGTCCCACTGCTGGGCACAGGCCTCTTCTCATACAGAGAAGGCATTAGCATTGATCACCACGCTTGCTCAAGGCGGATTGGCGATTTCAGACTTTTTAAGTCCAGGTTTCCTCACGATGTTTTCCTTCACCGTTAGTCAGTGACGTCTAAGATATACTTAGAAGGTACATATGACTTCAGAAGTTACATTGGTACTTGCCAGGTTTCGAACTCGTACATGAGAGGCAGGTGCCTTAACCACTAGGCTACCACGACTATTCTTACTTAGTATCAAAAAAAAAGTATAACACAAAAAATGCAACAATTACACATAAAAAACAAATAAGTAAAATATTTTTTATGTGCGCTGTACGCAAACAACTGTTTTTTTTCTTTTAATTTTAATATAGTCTTTACCGATTAATTTTACGAAAAATATAAACAAAGTCGTAACCCATTTTGTTCTAATTCTGCCACAGAAATTAACAAAGGATGGCGCATTTATGTCAAATTCATGCTCGAAACATCATCATTCATCTTTCATTCATTATTTGTCTATGTGGGAAAATTAGAACAAAATAGGTTATGATTTTGTTTACATTTTTTGTAAAATAAATTGTTACAGACTATAGTTTGCTATTCGGGACGGAGAGAAATCCAAAAAATCATAGTTCATAGAAATCAGTCAAGCCGTTCTTGAGATATAATGGTCAAACTAAAACGACTTTATTTTATACTAGCTTTTCGCCCGCGACTTCGCCCGCGTGGTAATTAAAAAATTTTTTTTACACCTTGGGTTACATTATTCAAGTTTTAGTAGGGATCCCTAATTATTTCTGGAAATGAATATAGCCCATGACACTTCGTAAAGATGTAGCTTTCTAAGAATTTTTGAAACCGGTCCAGTAGTTTTTGAGTTAAAACCCTACAAACAAACAAATCTTTCCTCTTTATAATATTAGTATAGATATCAAAATAATGAAAGTACCTATTAGTTCTAGTGAGGAGGTTCCAACTCCTCAACTCCTCAGCTTCAAAGACGGACGTCACCTGGTCCTCAATGATGGACTCCATGCCAGCCTTGACGAGGTCCAGACAATTCGCCAGGTGGAATTCTATATTGTTCTGGAAATTATCCAAAAATAATTATTTAAAATCTAATTGACTCAGGTTGGGTATTAAGGCGGGGCTGCGGTACGTTCGAAAGAGATACCGCGCCCAGGCATACAAAGGGCTGAGGAAAGAACATGGATGAGTTTCAGTCAGTAAGAGTCTGACACTCCCACCCGTCCCACCCACGGCGGAAAAAGTAGTTACATAGATGGTATAAGTATATCCCTATATGTACAGAGCATCAGAGCGCACCTTACCGCACTACATAAAAGTTATCGTCGATTCTCGGTCTTTCCGGAATTTCTTTTCGATGAGTTAGAGTAGGCCCCTAGGAAGTAGGCGTACCCTCCAAGGCACGGGGGTATAACACCGCCCATAGCGGTCCTCAGCCGCTACCTCGATAGCAATCGTTCTTACAACTCCATGTCAGAAGGCCGTCAGGTAGATTTGAAGAAACTCTGACGGAGTTCCGGATGGGAAATCCTCAAATGACCCCGTGGGTGGGGCGGAACGGAGTGTCAGACTCTTACTGACTAAAACCCATCCATGTTCCTTCCTCAGCCCTTTGTATTCCGGGTGCGCGGTGTCTCTTTCGAACGTCCGCAGCCCCAGCAAGCTGAGTTAGAAACCTGAAGCCCAAACGTTGAGGACAACCTTCCACATTCATACCCAGAACCTTTAATTCTCTGCATCACATGTCCACACCATGACAAACGATTTCTTATATTCTCGGTCACTGACGTCGCCTTTTACTAAGTCTAGATATCAAAAGCACTGATAATCACAGTAGGTACTTCGAAAAAAATACATTTATTGATAAGGAAAGTATAAATAAATCTCTGAATACCTGTTCCTAAGTTGATCGTGAAGGAGATAAGTAAGTATGCTGTTATATTCGAGTGTAGAAAACTTAAGACTTTATCAGTACTGCTCAGATGTTAGATGCGTTGGTGTTTCCGAAAATGTGAGGTGCTGTCAGAATAGGCTATTGCCTATGTATACTAATACCTAAATACCTATTAAATTCTAATAATGACCTCTCCATTCTCCTGGTTATATTTGTTCCCATCATTGGTCACCCATCCATTCACTGACCTTGGCCAGTGCAGCTTAACCTCGTAAATCTTCTACGATAACAATACTCACTTCTCCATTCCCCTGGCTAGTCTTGTGACCATTCTGCACTCTCTCCTGACTGGTACTCCTCTTGTAATTGAGTTCTGGTGATGGACCGAGGATCTCGTGTCGCTCTATCACTGTCATCTTTGTACCTGAAGAGAGAGATAGAAAGAGAAATTTTAAAGAGTCGAGGGACCCCAATTAAATAAATGCCAAATTAAGGTTCACCAAAAATGGTTATACAATCGGTCCGTTAAGCGTTTTTTAACCACGAAACGGGAATTTTCATAATGTGTGTTCAACCCTGGCTTGGTAATCGACCGTTTTAGGAATAAAAAACCCTAATGATAGGTTATCCACCGTATGGTAGAAGTTTGAATTGATGCTAAACAGGTGTTTTCAGTTGATCGGACCGTTATCTTGTCGGTAAACTTGGGTCTTAGTCTTGTATGTCTGTTAGTCAAAGATCTACAAATAACAGCCGGGATCGACAGCTTAACGTGCTTTCCGAGGCACGGAGGAGTCTCGCTATGACATAGATGGTCACATACTCACGGACCGACCGCGCCAAGCGCAGCTTAACCTTTGATCGGTCGACCCGTGCGGCTGTTACTTAGCCACGAGCTCATTATCATCTCATGTCTTGTACATAATATGACGAAGTTTATAAGACATGTGAGTGCAATTTACAAAACAATGATACATGATTACTTTGTAAGTGTTCTTACGTCAACGTTTACGTAAACTTATACGCTTGCGTTTGTCTCGGAATAGAACAGCCTGTTGTACCAATTTTTTAGTTATCCAGGTTATAAGCTTCTGCCCGCGACTTCGTCCGCGTGGAATAGTGGTGCTCCGCTCCTATTGGTCTTAGCGTGATGATATATAGCCTATAGCCTTCTTCAATAAATGGGCTATCTAACACTGAAAGAATTTTCAAATCGGACCAGTAGTTCCTGAGATTAGTAGCGTACGCAAAAAAACTAACTTTCCTGGTTGATTTCTTACACCTTGTATCCGAAAAACCCAAATATCTTACGAAACCCTATTTTTTTTTCAAAATAAAATTTAGCCTATGTTACTCGTGGATAATGTAGCTTTCGAATGGTGAAAGAATTTTTAAAATCGGTCCAGTAGTTTTTGAGCCTATTCATTACAAACAAACAAACAAAGTTTTCTTCTTTATAATATTAGTGTAGATGTTGATGCCAAATTTCATTAAAATCCGTAGTCTAACTATTTTCAAAATAATGGTGAAGGATCATTACTTGGCTCATCAGTACTGTTACTACAAATTTTTGCTATATTTGTATAATTACCGTTGTTGTTTTTTTTTATTATTATATTATTTACCACATTCTAATGTACACCGTATATAAGGTCTATCTATTCATACCCGAAATATTTTAATAGGGACATCTGTGGGTAAAGAAGCCATAGAAACGAAAGTGTCTTCAGACGGCGCACGACAGCGCATACATAACTAAAATGACAGTCTTATTCCCCTCAGTGTCTGTGGTGCAGGACAGCCGCATGCAAACCATGTCCTCACGTTGTGTTTACATTGGACTTGGACCTACCAATATCTAGTGAACTGTGACTGTGAACGTAAGAAAATAGGTAGCTCTGCCTTCTGTTTATCTCTCCGAGGAATACAAGCGTGAAGATGTTCAGAATATTACCTGTTCTTTCTATTCTTATACAATTTGACTCCATCCAAAGGTTGTCTGTAAGAAATTGCATTTAGCGATAAGACCGCCTATTGTACTGTTGTATGTTTGTTTGTCCTATATTGTTTGTCCTATTGGTGTACAATAAAGAATATTCTATCTATCTATCTATCCGTTTAGTAGTTCATGCGTGAAGGAGTAACGAACACACATACATCCTTACAAACTTCCGAATTTGTAATATTATTATTGGGATTCTAGTGTCTACCAATATATGTATACATATAAAATACTTCGTCCTGAATGACTGACGGATCAACGCACAGCCTAAACCGCTGATCGTAGACACCTGAAACTTGGAGGGTGTGTTCTTTGTATGACGTAGGCATCCGATAAGAAAGGATTTTCCGAAATTCTACCTCTAAGGGAGTGAAAAATGGGGGCAAAGTTTGTATGAAACTCTGTCATTTTTAATTTGAATTCGTATTGCCCACGCGGGCGAAGCCCCTGGCAGGAATCTAGTCTATCTATAAATAGATTGATTACTTAAGTTGCTAGCTTTAGTACAAAGTTGCATAAGTTCATAAAACTAGTAAAATGTCGACATACGATACGCTGTGGTCACTTGATATTTTTTTAATTTGCGACAATATTCTTAGATAGAATATCCGTACCGCCGCCTAGCCGGTTGCTTTAATTTTTTTATCATTTATACTTTAATTTATACAAATACACTCGAGAGCAATGAATCCGGGTCACTTAAAGAATCCTAAAAATCTCGGAAACTAAAAATGCTAGGTTAATGCAATAAATTGTATTTAATAGACAATGTAATACTCCTTAAATGAAGGTATTAAAACTTCTTAGTTATTGTAAAGTTATATCATAAAAAAATCAAATTTGAAAAAGGGCCACTTTCGAAGATGGAACTACGAAATTACAGCATTTGGTTTTGCTTTTGTTTGTAATCTGTCATTTATGTGGGTACATAAACCATGTTGATAGTGCTCTATATTCATTATTCAAGCTGAAATTATGTCGCTTACGCCTGAAGAATGCACCAGAATACTTACAATGCTGGAAACCGGCCGGAGTCAGCGCGATACAGCCAGGACTGTCGGTGTGTCGCTGTCAACAGTACAAAGAGTTCTCCGACGTTACGAAGAAACTGGTTCTAACCTACGCAGACCAGGAACGGGCAGAACCAGGTGTACCACAGCACGAGAAGACCGATACTTGGTGAACACCATGCTTCGAAATCGCTTTCACACAGGAACTGAACTCACAAATCAGTTTCGACGCCTCGGAGGAAGTAACCCAAGTGCATGGACAGTAAGACGTCGGCTTGCTGAATCTAACTTAAAACCCCTTAGACCTGCAAACGGCCCTAAACTGGAGCGTGGGCATCGTATTTCAAGACTAAGATATGCCCAGAGCCACGTGAATTGGAGTATTGAAGATTGGTCAAAAGTTATGTTCTCCGACGAATCAAAATTTATGCTCTACAAGCACGATGGAAGACACAGAGTGTATCGAAGACCAGGGGAAAGATTCAAGCAAGCATGCATCGAAGAAAAAGTAGCCTACGGTGGTGGGTCTGTACTTGTGTGGGCCGGAATTTCTTCTGAAAGTCGCACAGAGCTGATGATCATAGAAAACGGCTCTTTAACTAGCGAAAGATATGTGGAAGAAATCCTCAATGATCACGTTGGTCCATTTATGGTCAATTTAGGTGAGGATGCTATATTTATGCATGACAATGCCCGACCTCATACAGAGGTGAAGATTCCCTTCAAGAGATGAACATTACTCGTATGGAGTGGCCAGCGCGCAGCCCGGATATCAACCAGATCGAGCATGCTTGGGACGAGCTAGGCAGATGCGTAAAACAACGAAACCCTCCCCCAATCACGCTTCGTGAGCTCAAAATTGCTCTCACAGAGGAATGGGAGAATATTCCCCAAAACCGTATAAGGAACTTGGTGTACAGCATGCCAAACCGCGTAAACGCAGTAATGGAAGCACGAGGAGGCAATACGAAGTATTAAAATTCAAGAAAATCGTAATAAAGTTCAAAAATTTCATGTTTCCTATTTTTGATTTAAGGAGAGATCAGCAGTTTTTTTCTTTATGTAATTTTGTGTTAATAAAATGTATGGTGACTCATATTTTTTTTACTTTCATTTAAGGAGTATTACATTGTCTATTAAATACAATTTATTGCATTAACCTATCATTTTTAGTTTCCGAGATTTTTAACATTCTTTAAGTGACCCGGATTCATTGCTCTCGTGTGTATCACAAAACATGATATTAATAATATACTTGTAGTAGTTTTAATGCTATCAATACATAGATATAACAATTAAGTAAACATTATATCACAAATATTACGACGAAAAATATAAAATAATAGCAAAATTATTAAATTTTATCCTCTACTAGCTTCTGCCCGCAACTTCGTCCGCGTGGGATAGTGGTGCTCGGCTCCAATTCGATTTAGCGTGATGATATATAGCCTATAGCCTTCCTCAATAAATGGGCTATCTAACACTGAAAGAATTTTTCAAATCGGACCAGTAGTTCCTGAGATTAGCGCGTTCAAACAAAATAACAAACAAACTCTTCAGCTTTATTGTATTAGTATAGATTTAGACAGATCTTGGATGACAGTGCTTCCGTTTTACATGTATTGTTTTGATGCAATCGGCTGTTAGATTAACTTACTAGAGGTAGGTATTGGCATTAGTTGTATGAACTTAATGTCAAATTCCATCTCTAGTAAAAAAAACTTCGGATAGATAGATTATTGGAAAACCTCTTTTGAACCAAAAAAAAAACATCTTCCAAATCTATGCCTACTAATATTATTAATGTCAAAGTATGTATGTCTTTCTGTTATCTTTTCTTGCACGCTTAAACTGCTGAAACGATTTAGGTGAAATTTAGTATAGGGATAGCTTGAACCCAAACCCAATTAACCAACCCTTGTCAGGAGATAGGGTATAGTCGGGACCAAAGGATTTTATGAAAACCGGCCAAGTGCGAGTCGGACTCGCGCACCGAGGGTTCCGACCATTGGAAAGAAAAAATACGCAATAAAGTCGCAATTATCTTGTTTTTTTCCGACCGCATAATTAAGTTTGTTTGTAGAGGAAAATTGCTGATTACTTAAAAACTACCTGCTAGATCTCATTCAAACCAATTTTCAATGAAAGTTTGCATGGTAATCTACATCATATATTTTTTTTAGATTTATCATTCTTTTATTTTAGAAGTTACAGGGGGGGGGACACACATTTTACCACTTTGGAAGTGCCTCCCGCGCAAACTATTCAGTTTAGAAAAAAGTGATATTAGAAACCTCAATATATTTTTTCAAGACCTATCCATAGATACCCCACACGTATGGGTTTGATGAAAAAAAAATTTTTGAGTTTCAGTTCTAAGTATGGGGACCCCCAAAATTTGTTGCTTTTTTTCTATTTTTGTGTCAAAATCTTAAAGCGGTTCACAAAATACATCTACTTACCAAATTTCAACAGTATAGTTCTTATAGTTTCGGAAAAAAATGGCTGTGACATACGGACGGACAGACAGACAGACAGACAGACAGACAGACAGACAGACAGACAGACAGACATGACGAATCTATAAGGGTTCCGTTTTTGCCATTTGGCTACGGAACCCTAAAAATGCAAACAAAGTCGTAACGTATTTTGTTCTAAAGGGATTAAATGATGAATGCTTAGAGCATGAAATTGACATAAATGCGCCATCCTGACGTCATTTTGTTAATTTCTGTGGCAGTGTTAGTACAAAATAGGTTACGACTTTGTTTACATTTTACGTAAAATCTTGTTACTGACCATAGAAGCGACTTCTACGTTAAGTTCGCTTGTTATTCTGGCACCGACTTCAATACTCAATACTCAATTGTTTATTGCATTCCACAATGTTGCTTAGGTGGTAAGGGGCTGTCCATTAATCACGTGAGGCTCGAAAGGGGGGGGGGAGGGGTCCCTAAAAACCACGAAATATCACAAGGGGGAGGGGGGGGTAAAGTATTACATCACGTGTACTTATTTTTTCGGCAAGCGCACGATACTCAACCGAAAAGCGGCGTTACATGTATTTATTTTTAGTCAAACTCGTACAAAATCGAAAATGTAGTCTTTAATTTTCTATAATAAAATTAGATTATACTCATACCAGTATTTTTTTATAAATAAAAAAATTGATTCGTTGCAGGTACGAAAAAATACACGTGATATAGGGGGGAGGGGTAGTCTTAAACCTCACTACGTATCACCAAGGGGGAGGGGGGGTCAACAAATGCCAAAAAAAACATCACGTGATTAATGGATGGCCCCTAAGAAGATAGTTTGTTACAATTGTGGACCCTGTTGGGCACAGCAAAACATATTTATAGGATAGAATACTTTTATCGCGATGCATGTAAGTATTAAGATAATGTTATCAGCTCACCATTAATCCCGTTCTCCTTGACAATGGCTGAAGGTGGTGTATCATCAGGGACCGGAGGAACCTCCTCCTCATCAGAACTATCTGATCGCTGTATCTTGATCTTCGCGACTTCAATGTGCTGTCTGCCATACTGTGGACAAAGAAATACATTTTGTTAGAGATACCCTATGAGGATGCAGAGAAGACGAGGAGGAGCTCGTGGCTAAGTAACAGCCGCACGGTTCGACCGATCAAAGGTTAAGCTGCGCTTGGCGCGCTCGGTCCACGGATGGGTGAACATCTATGTCATAGCGAGCCTCCTCCGTGCCTCGGAAAGCACGTTAAGCTGTTGGTCCCGGCTGTCATTTGTACATCTTTGACAGTCGTTACGGGTAGTCAGAAGCCAGAAAGTCTGGCAACCAGTCTTACCAAGGGGTAACTGGGTTGTGGAGTACAGATAGGCAGTCGCTCCATGTAAAACACTGGTACTCAGCTGCATCCGGTTTAGACTGGAACTATGTAACCCTAACATAGTTGGGAAAAGGTAAGGCATATGATGACCCTATGAAGATGAGGGCTCATGACGACATCAATTCAACATTTCAATTTAAATCATTTATTTCTATTAGACCACTAGCTGTTTCCCGCGGTTTCACCCGCGTGCCGAGGGAAATACTTCACGCACCCGGGTAAAAGTCCAAAACTTTCTTCAGGGTCCCTTCTATCTCCGTACCAAATTTTATCCCAATCGGTGCAGCTGCTCTCGAGTTTTGCGCTTAGCAACACATTCAGCGATTCATTTTTAGGGTTCCGTAGTCCGACAAGGAACCCTTATAGTTTCGCTCTGTCCGTCTGTCTGTCTGTCTGTCTGTCTGTCCGCGGCATAGCTCCGTGGTTTTTGTTATTAGAAAGCTGAAATTTGGTATGAATATGTATATTGATCACGCCAAGAAAGTGGTAAAATAAAATTTTGAAAAATATTTTTTTTTAGGGTAGCTCCCAAATATGTAAAGTAGGGATGAATATTTTTTTTCTCGCGTACCCCTTCGTGTGGGGTATCGTTAGATAGGTCTTTCAAAAATATTATGGGTGTGTGAAGACCATTTTTCAGTTAAGCGAGCCATTTGCGAAATACCTAGATTTTAAGTGATTTTTTTTGTTCGATACAAGTTACCCCCCCCCTCTAACTTTTGAATGGCTGTACCTAGAAATGTGAAAAAAATCACAGACGTAGTACATGTAATGAAATTACAAGGAAAACTATCACGACTAAGTAGACTTAACCGGTTACAGAGCTATAGTCGACTAACTAACTCCTACTACGGAACCCTACTGGGCGTGGCCCGACACGCACTTGGCCGGTTTTTTATATTATAGACTAGCCTTCTTGTCTTCTCTTCTGCCCACGACTTTGTCCGCGTGGAATAGTGGTGTCCTATTGGTTTAGCGTGATTATACAACGTGTTAAAAAAATAAGCAATAAAATTTAAGCGGGCTACACATACGGTGATAACAAATCTTTTGCGCCGTATTAGGAACTGGAAATCTTATGGGATCTTATAGTTTTAGAACAAAAAGAAGTAACAGTTTTTGTTAAAAAAAATAGGTTAGGTAAATAAGTTACCCCTTATTTTCTACCTATTCGTCAACTAGCCTAATAAGCCTATTAAAATTTAGTGAAAAAAAAAAGTTAACAGATTGAATAATAAGATTTTGTCAGTAGCATCTATATGTGTACATACCCTTAAATATTATTGCTTATTTCTTTTACACATTGTATGTGCCTATAGCATTTTTCAAATCGTACCAGTAGTTCCTGAGATTAGCGCGTTCAAACAATACCAAGTACATTACCATCGTACCAAGGGATATCGTGTTATCCGGTCACTGGGTTGTGGAGGTCAGATAGGCAGTCGCTCCATATAAAACACTGGTACTCAGCCACATCAAAGCCGACCCCAAAATAGTAGGGAAAAGGCTAGGCAGATAATCTAAGGGTCAAGTTCACCGACAGCTGGCTTCTTAATCGGCCTGTTTAACGGAAACATATTTTAACCACGGGTCGAAAATTTTCATATTACCCACTTTGTTTAAACTTTGGTTGGTAATCGACTGTTTTAGTAATGAAAAGCTCAAATGATAGTGTTTCCCTTCAAAACTAGCAAGTTTGAATGTATGGTAAACAGCTGTTTTAGTTGATCGGACTGTTATCTTATCGGTGAACTTGGGCCTAACTGGTCCGTACCGTAAATCACCTACCACCACCACCTACCGTATATCACTAACTCTAGTAAAAAACCTCACTGTATCGTGCGTACGCGCCGTTCACCTTGCGCAGGCGTAGTAAGGTCACGCATAAGTATGTCGGAGGCGTACCGTACGGTCGGTGTTTTCGTATAATGGCCGGATATTATAACTTAATAAATTGAAAGTTTTCTTAACTGATTTTGGTATGTTTTTTTAGGGTTCCGTAGTCGATAAAGATCCCTTTAGTTTCGCCGTGTCCGTCTGTCTGTTCGCGGCTCCTTTCTGACTCGTGTATCCCGTTGTGTGGAGTATCGTTAGATAGGTTTTTCTATACTAATATTATAAAGAGGAAAGATTTGTTTGTTTGTAGGGTTTTAACTCAAAAACTACGGGACCGATTTTAAAAATTCTTTCACCGTTAGAAAGCTACATCTTTACGAAGTGTCATAGGCTATTTTTATTTTCAGAAATATTTAGAGATCCCCACTTAAACTTGAATAATGTAACCCAAGGTGTAAAAAAATGGCAACGCGGGCGAAGCCGCGGGCAGAAAGCTAGTTTAAAATAAATGTGTGTGCAGATCATTTTTCAAATTACGCCGCCGTTTTAGTAATATCTAGCTGTTAAGTGCATATTTTATTTCTGTTCGAGCGTCCCCCCCTTTTACTTCAAAATGGCTGCTCCTAGATTTGTGAAAAAAATCACATACATACGTAGCATACATAACTTGTAAGGAAAACTATCACAGTTAAGTAGACTTTACCGGTTACAGAGTTATAGTAGACCAACCAAAACCTACTATACGGAACCAACGCGTGGCCCGACACGCACTTGGCCGGTTTTTTCAGATGGGAAATCATTAATTGACTCCTACCGCCATGGGTGGGGCGGGAGGGAGTGTCAGACTCTTACTGACTAAAACCCATCCATGTTCCTTCCTCAGCCCTTTGTATTCCGGGGGCGCGGTAACTTTTTCGAACGGAACACTAGCTATAAAGACTGCGACTTACATAGACTATGCAAATTCCTCACTTCATTAACGACAGCAATTCACACCTATTATCTTCAGGGTCTATTGTAGCGCAAAAAATACTAACAAAGACACTAAAACTTTAAGACATAAAGATCATTAAAAATATAATCATCATCAGCCTGTATATTGTCCCACTGCTGGGCACAGGCCTCTGCTCATACACAGAAGGCATGAGCATTGAACACCACGCTTGCTCAAGGCGGATTGGCGATTTTAGACTTTTTTAGTCCAGGTTTCCTCATGAGGTTTTCCTTCACCGTTAGTCAGTGAAAAATCACCGTTAGTCACAATAAAAATATATACGACTTCTAAAAAACTTAAAAGAGAAGAATAAATTAAGTTTCTGCTGAAACATCGCTCTAGAAGTCGGTATCTCTGTCTAAATCTAAGTTTAACTTAGGGTTAGACACCGACTTCTACTGTGTGTTATTGCCACGGACTTCACGATAATTTACATACATGGGTTCGACTAACCTAAACGAATATTATGGAATTCCAACAATAAAACAAACATACGGGTAGAATTAATAACCTCCTTTTTTATCAAGTCGGCTAAAAAAGAAACCATCAACTAATACTCATGCGTCATAGATAAGACCTTTGGACTGAATGATTAATTGATTATATAATTTTGCTTGAATGAAACTGGTATTAAAAAAAAACCAAACACCATTTAACCAAATGGACCGACGAAGTACGTTTAACGATTGTCAGCCGATTAAACCAAAGTTTTTATCATTTAACTAGCTGTTGCCCGCGGTTTCACCCGCGTTCCGGGGGAACTACTTCACGCATCCGTATAAAATGAATTTTAGCCAAATCGGTCAAGCCGTTTTCATGCTATGTCGTGACAACGGAAAACGGGTTTCATTTTTATATATATAGATTTAAGATTTATACTTTTACGAATATCACAAAACATAATATCAATAACTATATAATATATTTATTACAACTTTAGAAATTTACTAGCTTCCCGCCAGCGGCTTCGCCCGCGATATTTTAGTTCAATCGTTTTCTAAATATATAAAAAATACGTTTTATTTATATTTGCGCATACGCCACGTGATTAGATGACGGTGAACTCGATCCTAAGTAAAATAGGTAATTACTTCATCACTACATAGTATAAAACAAAGTCTCTTTCTCTGTCCCTATATCCCTATGTATGCTTAAATCTTTAAAACTACGCAACGGATTTTGATGCAGTTTTTTAATAGATAGAGTGATTAATGAGGAAGGTTTTAGTATATAACTAGCTGCCCCGTGCGACTTCGTTCGCGTGGTATGCAACTCCTACCCAACTCCTACCCAACTCCTACCCAACTCCTACCCAACTCCTACCCAACTCCTACCCAACTCCTACCCAACTCCTACCCAACTCCTACCCAACTCCTACCCAACTCCTACCCAACTCCTACCCAACTCCTACCCAACTCCTACCCAACTCCTACCCAACTCCTACCCAACTCCTACCCAACTCCTACCCAACTCCTACCCAACTCCTACCCAACTCCTACCCAACTCCTACCCAACTCCTACCCAACTCCTACCCAACTCCTACCCAACTCCTACCCAACTCCTACCCAACTCCTACCCAACTCCTACCCAACTCCTACCCAACTCCTACCCAACTCCTACCCAACTCCTACCCAACTCCTACCCAACTCCTACCCAACTCCTACCCAACTCCTACCCAACTCCTACCCAACTCCTACCCAACTCCTACCCAACTCCTACCCAACTCCTACCCAACTCCTACCCAACTCCTACCCAACTCCTACCCAACTCCTACCCAACTCCTACCCAACTCCTACCCAACTCCTACCCAACTCCTACCCAACTCCTACCCAACTCCTACCCAACTCCTACCCAACTCCTACCCAACTCCTACCCAACTCCTACCCAACTCCTACCCAACTCCTACCCAACTCCTACCCAACTCCTACCCAACTCCTACCTTTTTTTTTTATCCTATGTCCTTTTCCTGGTTCCAAGCTGCCTCCCCTCCAATTTTCAGCCAAATCGGTTCAGCCGTTCTCGAGTTATAAGTGGTGTAACTAACACGACTTTCTTTTATATATATAGATTTGTCAAGGTTTTGTATCCATTAGCTAAAATATCGCAGGCGAAGCCGCTGGCGGGAAGCTAGTGTGAGTAATAAAATAGGTAACTATACTCCATTTACAATAAGATTAGACATTTAAACGCACCTCATTTACCGTCCGTTCAAACGATTTTGAGCTCTATTGCTAAGGTGACATAACAAAAAACAGATGCAGAATACATTTGGTATTGTAAACATTATTTTGCTTTCAACACCATCCTTATCTATACGGAATAGAACTCAAAATCGTTTGAACATACGGTAAATGGGGTGCGTTTAAATGTCTAATCTTATTGTAAATGGAGTATAGCTAAGGAGCGTATTAACAATTCTGAGGAAAACTTATTAGCTTTCATTAACACGTAAAAAATAATTTATGCTTGCGGCCCGCGACTAAAACATTTTCGTGGCCCTTAAAAAAACTAGTAACTATATATTTTGAAATTTTAAACCCCCACTTACTCCGACTCGCACTTCGTCGGTTTTTTTATAATTTTTGGTACGGCACCCTAAAAAAGTTGAGTATGGGCGGGCTAGTTTTTGGATGACATTGCGTGTTAAGAAATAGTTAGATTAGCTTACACGCGTTAACCATTTGTGGTTTAACTATCTATGTATGGGACGTAGAAATTGTAATTTGAATAGCATACAGAGAGACTTTCGAAATCTTTATTATACACTAGCTTCTGCCAGCGACTTCGTCCGCGTGGAATAGTGGTGCTCTGCTCCTATTGGTCTTAGCGTGATGAGATATAGCCTATAGTCTTCCTCGATAAATGGACCAGCGGTTCCTGAGATAAGCGCGTTTAAACAAAATGACAACATTTCCCTTCACTGCTCTGCTCCTATTGATTATAGCGTGATGAAAAGTATACTATAACCAGCTCAGGAGTATGACAAATAATTGTACCAAGTTTCGTTAAAATCCGTCGAGTAGTTTTTGTTTCTATAGAGTTTATTCAGACAGACAACAATTTTACTGATTGCATTTTTGGCATCAGTATCGATCCCTAATCACCTCCTTATTTTGGAAATATATTTCACGTACAGAATTGACCTCTCAACAGATTTATTATAAGTATAGATTTGACTAACAACTAGCTGTGTCCTACAAAGGGTTTCTAAACCTACTACGAAAAATGTTTCAAAAAAATTGGACACATTCTAACTATAGATAAACAGGCCAAGTGCGTGTCGGGCCACGCGTAGTAGGGACTATAACTCTGTAACCAGTCAATCCTACTTAGCCTTGATAGTTGTCCTTGTAAGTTCATTACATGTGCTACGTCTGTGATTTTTTTCACATTTCTAGGAACAGCCATTCAAAAGGGGGGATGCTCGCATCGAACAAAAATTTGCATTTAAAAAGCTAGATATTTTGCAAATGGCTCACTAAACTGAAAAATGGTCTTCACACACCCATAATATTTTTGAAAGACCTATCTAACGATACCCCACACGATAGGATACGCGGATACGCTTTACATGTTTGGGAGCTACCCTAAAAAAAAATTTTTCATTTTTCTATTTTTGCACTTTGTAGACGTGATCAATATACATATCTGATCTAAATTTTAGCGTTCTAGTACCAAGAACCTCTGAGCCATGCCGCGGACATACAGACAGACGGACATGGCGAAACTATTAGGGTTCTTTATCGAGTACGGAACTCTAAAAAGGCTTCCTGCAGCCCACGCGATAAGAAGTGTGGGTCTTAAAAAGTATATCATAAATAAACCTCAGGAAATAAGTCGTACGTCATGAACTTATGCACATGTTTGAACTTTGACCTCGCGTTTGTTTACGACTAGGTAATCGATTATAAATACGCCTTCCTATTTACGCGTAACATTTGCACATGCAATCAAAGCACGAGTTGATTAGCTACTTCTTTAACTAAGGGTCAAGTTCACCGATAGATGGTTAACTAATCGGCTCGTTAAACGAAAACGTTTTTTAACCACGATGTGGGAATTCTCATGTTATCCACTTCTTTGCCAAACTCGGATTGGTAATCGACCGTTTTTGAAATAAAAAACCCAAGTGATAAGTTGTTCATCGTAAGAAAGAAGCTGTTTTAGTTGATCGGACTGTTAATTTGTCGGTGAACTTGGGCCTATGTATATGAGAGTATTTTTTGGAAAGTTATGACACAGAGTTATTTTATTTATGACGTAACCTAGCATAAGACGCCGATTTTGCATAGTAGAGTAATTATTTTTCTCTTTTCAATTATTTTAGTTTCAGTGGTAGATAGTACATATATATTTACATATACCTATTTATACATATAAAATGCTTTGTCCTGAATGACTGACAGATTAACGCACAGCCGAAACCGCTGATCGTAGAGACCTGAAACTTGGAGGGTGTGTTCTTTGTAAGACGTAGGCATCCGATAAGAAGGGTTTTTCGAAAATCTACCCCTAAAGGGGTTAAAAAGGGGGGCAAAGATATTTAAAAATTATTTTAGTGTTAGATAGCCCATTTATTAAAGAAGGCTATAGGCCAGTATAGGCTATATTTCATCACGCTAAAACCAATAGGAGCGGAGTACCACTATTCCACGCGGACGAAGTCGCGTGCAGAAGTTAGTATATTATAAAGCTTTTTTTTTCATGGTAGTATTTTAGTTTCTTGTTAAAAAACAATCTGTGCTTATTCAATTTGCAGAAAAAAAAAAATATTTCTATTCTAAATCCACATGCGTGCGCGCCGCAGCGGACCAGTGTCTTTACCTCCGTATCGGAGGTACAAAGTATCTTCGACCGAAGTGCAACATATTTAGCTCATTAGGTGATCTAGTAATAACTTAATGACTGTCACGATTGGTGCAGTGGCTAATTGACTTTTAAGGATCTGGTTTTCATAGCTGTCCGAAATATTTATACACACATACTAGTTGTTCTTTTCTTCATATCATCGGGCACTGCTGAGTAAAGGCTTCTTCTCATACAGAGAAGGCATGAGCATTGACCACCACTTGCTCAAGGCGGATTGGCGATTTCAGACTTTTTAGTCCAGATTTCCTCACGATGTTTTCCTTCACCGTTAGTCAGTGGTGTCTAAGATACACTTAGAAAGTACATATGACTTTAGAAAAGTCACATCAGTACTTGCTAGGTTTGGAACCCACACGCTCGTACACGAGATGCATGGGCTGTACCACCACGTATTTTTGCAATCACTGTTCAAGTTTGAGAGCGTGTCACAGCTACTAACGTCGTATAGCTCCGTCTCTTTTTCATACCGAAAATAATCTTGTTTTAGCACGTCATGGTAAGGCCCCAGGTGCCTTAACCACTAGGCCACTACCAACCAATCCTTCTAGTATTATGAATGCGTAAGTTTGTGAGAATGGA
Source organism: Pyrrhia umbra (assembly GCA_963891755.1). Lineage (NCBI taxonomy): Eukaryota > Metazoa > Arthropoda > Insecta > Lepidoptera > Noctuidae > Pyrrhia > Pyrrhia umbra. The sequence goes on along the minus strand of OY982947.1, from coordinate 5,490,590 downwards.
TGTACAGATGTTTCTTACTCTTTCACGCAAAAATTACTTAAGGGATGAAAATTGGTACTTTTTTTTGTGTATGGCATCTCGCAGGTCAACCTAGAAGGACTGCTCAACCGGGCTTGCCTGTGAAGTGCCTTAAATGAATTTAGGGCCTCCAGCCAGGGCTTAACTTACAAAACTAAGCGACTACACGCTAAGGGCACGGACACGCAACCCCCTAGTGGGGTACGGGCCTCGGCTTAGGGCGTCGCTGGGGGAGGACAGCAAGGGACAGGCTGGATCAGAATATATATGATAATTATAATCGGGAATTTTAAAGCTGTTGGCTCAGCTCGCGGGCTGGCTCGTCGAGCTAGATGAAATTCCGTACACACATAGCTTACAACCTGGATTACCACATAGAATACTTTTTAATCGGGTTCGTGCAGTAGTTCCCTGAGCACGTAGGTGAAACCGCGGGAAGCTAGTACTTAATAATTCCGGTGTATAAAATTCAGTTTGAAGGCCGATGTCTATGATCGTTCAGAATAACAAACAACATCTATTTTCGGCAATTATATCATTATAGCGCTGAATGAAATGTTTACAAAATACATTTCAGTAGTTTTTCTCATGATTACTGACAGTACATATCTATATTCGACTATTTACATACAATTTTGAATCCGAAATAAACTATACATATAAAACGCTTTGTCCTGAATGACTGACGGATCAACGCACAGCCTAAACCGCTGATCGTAGAGACCTGAAACTTGGAGGGTGTGTTCTTTGTATGACGTAGGCATTTGATAAGAAAGGTTTTTCCGAAATTCTACCTTTAAGGGGGTGAAAAATGGGGGCAAAGTTTGTACGAAACTCTGTCATTTTTGAATAGGATTCGTATAGCCCACGCGGGCAAAGTCGCTGGTATTTTATCAATGCGAAAGTGAGTTTGTTTCCTTATCTGTTTGTTCAGAGTATAACAGCTGAACGGCTTTGGATAGAATATGGTACGGAGATAGTTGCGACCCTTTTTGTCAGATGGGAAATCATCAATTGTCTCCTACAGCCATGGGTGGGGCGGGAGGTGTCAGACTCTTACTGACTAAAACCCATCCATGTTCCTTCCTCAGCCCTTTGTATTCCGGGGGCGCGGTAACTATCGAAAATCTCGCAGCCCCGGTAGGAATAGAATTGTCTGAAATTAGGCTTTATATTTTGTTATATAAACATAAAGACAATCAATCGTTTCCAATTCTTACCTAGGTACATTAAGTTCATACAAAGATACCTTTTCTTATCTTTAAAGATAAAAAAAAACATTTAATCCTCAACGATTAAACGTTTGATAAATTCTGTAAACACTTTATCTTGGTGCAAATAAATCATTCTTGAAGTCGATTGCATAAGCATATGGACGGAATGAAATTAATCTTCTATACATATAAAATGCTTTGTCCTGAATGACTGACGGATCAACGCACAGCCTAAACCGCTGATCGTAGAGACCTGAAACTTGTAGGGCGTGTTCTTTGTATGACGTAGGCATACGATAAGAAAAGATGTTCCGATATTCCACTCCTAAGGGGGTGAAAAAGGAGGGCAAAGTTTGTACGAAATTGTCGTCATTTTTAATATGAATTCGTATAGACCACGCGTGCGAAGCAGCTGGCGGAAAGCTAGTAAAAATATATTTTTTCCTCAGTAATGTTGTTACGATCCTCTTTACTAGTTTACCTTTATTTAACCTTATTTTATTTACTTGATGATGGACGCGAAATTTCAAATCGTTCTTAATAATTTTAAACGACGAAAAAAACAACGGGGGAGGTTTACTAGTCGGAGCGTAGGATATTTGTTTTTTATGATGATGACGCATAACTTTTTATCAAGTAGTCCGATTTTGATAATTATTTTTTTGTTTTGTAAAACATACTTCAGAAGTGGTCCCATAGAAATTTTATCGACATAGGTTCAGCCGTTTTTGTAACTCAAGGTGGGCCAATCACAAATGTCCAGCGACCCTCAGAAAAAGCTGGTCTAGATCTCTAAGCTAGTCTAACATATTTATATAATACTAGCTATTTGCATATAGCACCCGCGTCCCGAGGGAACTAACCTAGCCTAAAACCTTCTCTAGGGTCCCCTCTATGTCCGTACCAAATTTTATCCAAATCGGTCCAGCCGTTCACGGGTGATGCCGTGACCAAGGGAAATAGGGATTCATTTTTAACAGATTTCAAAAAAAGGAGGAGGTTCTCAATTCGACGGTATGTTTTTTATATATATAGATATAATTGTAATCAGAGCACATCAGGAAAACATGCCCTATTAACGGATGCGCTATCATAGTGACAAAGGTTAAGTAATCTCACGTGCGCGTGCGCATGATCCGTGTTGAGGTCAACGCGTTTGAGGACGAAAACTGCACTCGAACGGCGAATGTACAAATAAGAGTGATAGTAGACTATACTCAAAATTGGACAAACTATCCCACTGTTGGGCAAAAGCCTCTTCTCATACAGAGAAGGCATGAGTATTGATTCGGCGTTTTAATGAATTGTGTGTGTGTATGTGTGTGTGTCTGTGTGTGTGGTGCGAACCTACCTCATCGACATCTGCCTAGCCTTTTCCCAACTATGTTGAGATCGGCTTCTAGTCTAAACCGTATGCAGCTGAGTACCAGTGTTTTACATGGAGCGACTGCCTATCTGTACTCCACAACCCAGTTACCGGGTAACACGGTACCCCTTGGTAAGAAAGGTTGTCAGACTTTCTAGCTTCTGACTACCCGTAACGACTGTCAAAGACCTACAAATGACAGCCGGGACCAACAGCTTAACGTGCTTTCCAAAGCACGGAGGAGTTTCGCTATTTCAAAGATGATCACCCAACCACGGACCGACCGCGCCAAGCGCAGCTTAACCTTTGAACGGTCGAACCGTGCGGCTGTTACTTAGCCACGGGCTCTCCTTAATCTTACTAGATTATGTTATTAAAAATGGCCCTAAATGAGAGTAGAGTTTTTGAGTTCATCATCATCATCAGCCTGTCCCACTGCTGGGCACAGGCCTCTTCTCATACAGAGAAGGCATGAGCATTGATCACCACGCTTGCTCAAGGCGGATTGGCGATTTCAGACTTTTTTAAGTCCAGGTTTCCTCATGATGTTTTCCTTTACCGTTAGTCAGTGACGTCTAAGATTTACTTAGAAAGTACATATGCCTTCAGAAAAGTCCCATTGGTACCTGCCAGGTTCCGAACCCGCACACTCGTACACGAGAAGCAGGTGCCTTAACACTTGGCCACCACGACTTTTTGAGTAAAATGTTCTAAATTACTAAGGCCCAAGTTCACCGACAAGATAACGGTCCGATCAACTCAAAACAGCTGTTCACCATAAATTCAAACTTCTGTCTTACGATGGATACCTTATCATTTGGGTTTTTTTGTTCCTAAAACGGTCGATTACCAATACGAGGTTGGACAAGAAGTGTATAACATGAAAATCCCCGCATCGTGGTTAAAATACGGTTTTATTTAACGGGCCGATTAGGTAACCATCTGTCGGTGAACTTGGCCCTAAGTGAAGATTAGTCTCAATATTAATTTAATATCAAGTGTTTTCAAACAATTTATTAATGATAACAAGTTTTATGCTGATTAGTTTAAACCTATAGATAAACTCGTTACAAAGGGTATCGCGATATAGTTAGAAAACATTTATATTTATCACTGGAGTGTACTTCATGTACTGGGCTAAAAAACCCATCCAAATCGGATCAGTAGTTTTCGAGAAAATCGCGGACATACAAACATACACACGGGTCGTATACAATAAAAAAACTCCTTTTTTTAAGTCTGTTAAAAATATCCTTTGTTTTAGTGTTCAAAATCAAAATCGTATAGCCATTTTAGAGTACAAGCGTGACAAACAGACAAACGGATGGACAGAATTACTTTGGCATTTATATTATTAGCAAGGATTATTATTTAAGTAAGGAAAGTGAAAGCGGGGCGGCGATTTCCGGCTATAATTAGTAGATAAGGCGCCAGGTTTTGTTGGGCGCCCTATTATAACATACAACGGTATTATCAAAATACTGAGACGCAACTCGACATTAAATACTTCAGTAATACTAGTACTGATGGACTCCCAATGGTAAAAAATCACAATAATTCATAAATAATAAGCAAAGCTTAAATATAGCTCCTCTGTGATTTTAATATGCTTAAAAAGCGAGGTAAAGTTTTCTTATAGCGTAGGTATAATATTTCCTGTACAAAGATTTATATTGCTACTATACACAGTAATATGTACAATTAAAAATAACATAAATAGCGTGAGTATAGCACATTTTTCAATAGGGCGCCAGGTTAGCAAAAGTCGCGTATGCGTATACAGGGACTATATGACTTGTTATTATCATCCAAACCCAACAAAGAAGAGACGGCGTGAGTAATTAAGGTACATTTTTCAATAGGACGCCGAAACTGAGGGCGCCAGGTTAGCAAAAGACGCGTATACAGGGACTATATTATGACTCGTTATAATCATCCAGACCCCAACGAGAAAAGGTCGGTGCTTTTAGCGTAGCACCATCTCTCTCTTGCACTGGCATCTGAATCGCTATAACTCGTCATAATAGTCCGTGTAGTTTAAAAAGCGCATGCCAAGTGACCACAACTAGTAACAAATATCACTCATTGCTTCAATTCAAAGTGCTGTAGTTGCCATGACAACTGATACACACACAACTCACATACACAAACAAGCAGACTGCGCTCATATATCTGTAATGAGTAAAACATACATTAAATATATTACGTCGTTAGAAATTATTATTTTGACACGCATTTTAAGTAACACGTAGGAGCTCATGGCTAAGTAACAGCCGCACGGGTCGACCGATCAAAGGTTAAGCTGCGCTTGGCGCGGTACAAATGACGTGCTTTCCGAGGCATGGAGGAGTCTCGCTATGACATAGATGGTCACCCCTCCACGGACCGACCGCGCCAGGCGCAGCTTAACCTTTAATCCAACAACCCGTGCGGCTGTTACTTAGCTACGAGTTCCTAACTAAAATATCCGAGTATTTAGTCTGATAGTCAAGTAAAACTCTTCTGAATGGGAATTATCTGCCAAATGATTTCATAATTATAACGTGGAACGTTGAAATTATCTGGCTCATTAATGTAATCAGTATTAAGTGCAGATTATGAAACTGAACTAATCCTAACTAATATTAAAAATGCAAATATTTGTTTGTTACGCTTTCACGGCAAAACGAATGGACTAATTTAGATAAAAATTTGGTACGGATATAGATGGGACTCTTTTTTTTAGGGATGGAAATTCATCAAATTACTCCAGACCTATCCATGTCCCTTCCTTCGCCCTATGTATTCCGGAAGCGCGGTAACTCTTTCGAATATCCCGCAGCCTCGGCAGGCTATAGCCCTAGGGGTGCGCCCGGTCAATATGCTGACATCTCTTTGAGGCGCGCGTGGAACACAAACACGCCGTCGGTGCGAGCTTGGTCCTAACCGGACGGCGGGTCACCCATTTAGCTACCTTGGAGAGGGTTTTAGGCTATTTTTTATCCACGTGCGTGAAGTAATTATTTCAAGACCCGGGTGAAACCGCGGGAATTAGCTAGTCTTTTATTAATATGTATTTCTTTTCATGGCTTGACCCCTTGTACCCCCTCCTGGCGCCCATGGCTGAGGTACATTAGCCCCTTCTTGCACCCTTCCTGGCGCCCATGGGTACAACTATCGTTAATTCAATAGATTACCCCCTACATACATAATAAATATTACTCCACAAAAATATTTCGTAACTCTTCAATAAAAAGTCAAAAACCTACCTATTGTTTGTATAAAATTACTTCAATAAAAAGTAGTCATACAAATAATCTCATTTACAAAGATATAAAAGATAATTTAAACGGATATTATATTGCAGGGATCAAAAATCGATATTGTGCTGTTTGATTACATAAATTAAAATTGTTAATCCTTTTGTGCGCTTATCAGAATTTAATATGCAATGTCGAATATCCAACAATACGAATCGTAGTAATATTCTAAACTAGCTGTTTCCCGCGGTTTCACCCGCATCCCGAGGGAACTACTTAGCGCACCCGGGTAAAAAGTAGCCTATGTTGTTCCTCAGGGTCTATTCTATCTCTGTACCAAGTTTCATTTATATCGGTCCAGTAGTTTTGGCGTGAAAGCGTAACAGACAGACAGACAGACAGACAGACAGAGTTACTTTCGCATTTATAATATTAGTAAGGATAAGGATAAGGATGAGAAGGATTGTGAAGATGTAACGCTGAAAACCAGCGCCGTGGACTGGTGCCTTTGTGCCCGGGTCACTGCATTATGCTGAGCGTTAGCCGTTTCACGTAGTGGTGACGCATTTTTTTATTTATTTTTTGTATTATTCCGTGTTCTTATGTGTGTTACTGCACGCGAATAAACTGTTTTTCTTTTCTTTCTTTCTATGTATGGATGTTTGTGACTCTTTAAAAAAACTACTTAACAGATTTGAACAACCTGGAATAACACATAGGATGGGCAGATATCACTACACAGTATAAAACAAAGTCGCTTTCTCTGTCCCTATATCCCTATGTATGCTTAAATCTTTAAAACTACGCAACGGATTTTGAAGCGGTTTTTTTTAATAGATAGAGTGATTAATGAGGAAGGTTTTAGTATATAATTTGTCAAATTATTGTATACATTAGCTAAAATATCGCGGGCGAAGCCGCTGGCGGGAAGCTTGTTAATAAATAAGTTGCTTAAATATTTCTGACTACCTGTTTCCCACGGTTTCACCCATGTCCCAAGGGAACTAGTAACTGCATCGGAATATAAAGTAGCCTATCTCCTTCCTTAGGGATCCAGCTATCTCCATACCAAACCTCATCCAAATCGATTCAGCCGTTTTACTATGAAAGTGTAACAAACAGAGTTACTTTCTGACTAATAATTTCAAAAGGACAGAGAAACAATACAATGCAAGAATTATCTCTGTTTGGAGAATCCTTCGTGCCTCAGGAAGCACCTTAAGCAGTTGGTCCCGGCTGTCATTTGTAGATCTTTGACAGTCGTTACGAGTAGTCAGATGCCAGAAAGTGTCATAAAAAGTCTTATCAAGGGGTACCGTGTTACCCGGTAACTGGGTTGTGAAGGTCAGATAGGCAGTCGCTCCATGTAAAACACTGGTACACAGCTACATCCAGTTTAGACTGGAAGCCCCTCAACATAGTTGGGAAAAGGCTAGGTAGATGATGAATTGTTTCTTTTCTTTTTAAATTAAGTTTTTATTATCATATTCATAATGATAAGACAATATTCTTTGTTTTCCTTTTATAGGATGAGAATGTGAATACGGCAGTAGTATATTAATAAAAATAAACATTGTATGTTGTACAAACAAAGACTTCATTTTGAAATAATGCCAAAACTTATACTTTTGTTTTGTTGATATAAACAAAAGTTAAAATTATGACTAAGTGTTGTTCTAGCGATGGCAAACTTTAATGCTGAGTTCAAGGTTTGATCCCCAGGTCAGGCAAACAAACCTAATATTAAAGATGTGATTTTATTTGTTTGTTATGCTTTCACAGTAATACAGCACTGATCAGGATAGAATTTTGTATGGAGATAGATAGGACCCTAGTGGTGGCCTAATGGCACCTGCCTCTAGTGTACGAGTTGAAAACCTGGCAAGTATAGATATGACTTTTTAAAAGTAATATGTAGTTTCTAAGTATATCTTAGACACCACTGACTAACGGTGAAGGAAAACATCGTGAGGAAACCTGTACTTCAATGTCAGAACTCGCCAATCCGCCTTGAGCAGGCGTGGTGATCAATGCTCATGCCTTCGATGTATGAGAAGAGGTCTGTGCCCAGCAGTGGGACAATATATAGGCTGATGATGTGATGGGATACTGCACCACCGAAATGCATGAAATGGAAACAGCTAGAAATTTCTTATCATCAAAATTCAAAACATTTATTTCAATTAGACCATTTACAGGCACTTTTGAATTGTCAAATAATTAAGAGTCAGTCCGTTAGTGAAAAAAAAAGAAAAATTGAAGCTATTTGCTTGTTCCAAAGCATAGATTCCTATGGAGAAGAACGAGCAAGAAACTCCATGGTTACTCTTTTTCAACATGTTAGTTTACAATATTTGTTTTACATTTGGTATAAAAAAGATGTGACATCTTAAAATTAACTTTATCTGAACCCAATCCTTGAAGATTTTCAACCAGAATAACTTGTAATTTAAACATCATTCATATTTAATTATCTAGCTGACAAGTTTAACCAGTAGTTACTCACAGGTGGGCAGGTGTCAATGGACATAACAGTGTGAAAAATGTATATATAAAGTGGTAGGATTTGGAGTTGATTCTTAGCATTAAACATTCAATATATTTAGTTTTTCCTAGACCTAGATTAAGCTAAGATTTTGACTAGATTTTGTCACACACTGAATAGCTTTATAATGTATGTGTCATTATAGACTTATATTGTATTGTAGTATGTTAGAATTCAGACGTAAAAGAAGTTATGTTAAAAAAATCGATTTTCTAGTGCCTCCCATCTGGCTAAATTGCCACCCAGACACACACATGGCAGGGAAATGGCATGCCAAGTGTTTACGAGCCGGCGGACAGAATATCGAACGGTCTACAAGTTTTAGAACGTCAAATATCCGATTTTAGAGACGCAATAAACGGTGTACATATTTTACGTGCTATAATATTCAAGATAAAACATTAAACCTTAGACGTAGATGACTCATTGTATTACAGAACATTGAACAATAACCTAACAAGAATTTTATTCAAGTTTACCTGATGAAAAGTAAATAAATATGTTTATATTTTCTTTAATAATGACCCCATGTGCTGATATGTCGTAAAAAATGTTTTTATTTTTATTATTAAGGCAAATATTTACATACCTCGAAAAGTTTCAGCAGAATGTTCACGTACAACCTCCTGACGCCCAAAGATTTTCCAATTGAAGCAAGGAATATTATGCACAATATTAAAAGTAATAACGGCGTGTACAATATAGAAATAGCGACAGACACGAACGGCATGATTAACGCCATTTTGAAGACTGATTGATTTAATTGAGTGATTCCGTATCGAATGAGAAATAGCCGGGTGTCATTCATTCGTTGGCTGTCAGAAAAATGACATTTGAGTCAGTTTTTGTCAAAATCACGTTTTGTTGTTGCTACGTATTAATATGACCGAGATATAATGTATCATTTTGGTGATTATTTCATCCATTTAATGTTTTAAGATTACTTTTATCGAATAGATAGGTTTTATAAGACTTTGACCGCCACTTACGATAAACTTTGCACTAATTTTAAATATTTTTTTAGGAATATACCACTGTTAAAACGTCGCTGATTGACGTAATAAAACGTAATTGCTGTCAAATCACGTTTGGTTACTACAATAATCAATAAACTATACAAATAATCTTATTTTATCCTAAGTCTATATTTTTTTTATATTGATAACCGTAATAATTTAATCTAAGTTCAAAGCCAAATTTGCATTGGCTAGTTAAAAATAATTAGAAAATTTAAATTACTTTGACAGATGTCTCAAAAAATAATTTTGTGTTAGCAACCCCACGCAATTATAACCTCTACGGCAAATCGAATCTTGGGATTTTTCAATAAATCCTGTTTGGATTTTCAGGTCCCAGATATATTATAAATCAAAATGTCTGAGCTTCCCTACGGACCCCCAGTGCGAGTCTCCCCACTCATCAGGGTAAATAATTTATTTATTACAAAACATTTTTCGTTCTAAACCTACCATTATGTAACACTGTGTTTTCGAACTGAAATTCTTAATATAAATTTATTTTTCTTTTTAAAAGTCCGATTCGTGAAAGGAGTTTTGCAATTTTTGTGTTTTCACGTTTTGTGGACAGTGTTTTGTTGAAATATTTACGTAGTTTCTATTTCTCATGTAACCTTGCATTTTTGCCACTATGAATGTATGAATTAACTTCAAACATTTACAATTCCAGTTCGGCCGCTGGTCGTTCCTCGCCACAGGCATCCTCTACGGAGCCTTCCACCAGAACAGGCTGTCCAAGAAGGAGACCAAGCTGCGTGAGATCGAAGCCAAGGAGAAGGTGGTGAGGGACGAGAAGCTAAAGAAGGAGAAGGCGATTGCTGCTGCCGGTATGTTTATGTTTTATTTTATACTAGGAACTAATTGTTGACCCAGACAGTGTGGGGAGACATCAATAGAGAGTGCACCTGTGTCTGAGATGTGACCGAAGTATAGTCTCTACCAATAGATTTTACGAAAAATGAAAAAAATATCATGACCTATTTTGTTTTTATTTTCCCACATAGATAAATAAAATGGCATAAAACGATGAATGACGATGATTACAGCATTAAATTGACATAAATGCGCCATTGTTACGAAATTTTGTTAATTTTTGTGGCAGAACTAGAACAAAAAAGGTTACGATCTTGTTTACACACATTCATAAAATCAATCTGTACAGCATATACTTCGGTCAAGTCTGGAGAGATCATTATACTAGCTCTTTCCCAACATTTCACCTGCATCACAAAAGATCTACTTAACGCACCCGGATAAAAAATAAACCTATAACCATCTCCAGGGTCCCCTCAATCTGCCGGGGCTGCGGGACGTTCGAAAGAGATACCGCGCCCCCGGAAGACAAAGAGCTGAGGAAGGAACATGGATGGGTTTTAGTCAGTAAGAGTCTGACACTCCCACCCGCCCCACCCACGGCGGGAGGGGTCATTTCATGATTTCCCATCCGTAAGAAAAAAAAAAGGGGTCCCCTCAATCTCCATACCAAATTTCAATAAAATCCATTCAGTTAGTTTACCGTGAAATTTAAAAAAAACTACTAAACTCACTTTTGCATCTGTATCAGTTAGAATTTTTAAATTTAGCTTTCTTGAAGAGCTACAAGTACTAAGAATCAGCTACATAGTTCGATCGGGCAAGCTTAAATGCGCTTTTGCGGTCAGTCCATGCATGGGTTACCATCCTATCATACAGAGACTCATCTGTGGCTTAGAAAGCATGATAATCCATTGGTCTGACTGTCATTTGTAGTTCTAAGACAATTCTTACAGATAGTCTGAACCCAGAAAGTGGGACAACCAATCCTCATCATCATCTGCCTAGCCTTTTCCCAACTATGTTGGGGTCGGCTTGCAGTCTTAACCGGATACAGCTGAGTACCAGTGTTTTACATGGAGCGACTGGCGGGTAACACGGTACCCCATGGTAAGACTGGTTGTCAGACTTTCTGGCTTCTGACTACCCGTAACGACTGTCATAGATGACAACCGGGACCAACAGCTTAACGTACTTTCCGAGGCACGGGGGAGTCTCGATATGACAAAGATGGATCCACGGAGCGGCCGCGCCAAGCGCAGTTTAACCTTTGATCGGTCGAACCGTGCGACTGTTACTTAGCCACGAGCTCCTCCAACAACCAATCCTACCAAGGGGTATTATGTTACCCAGTAACTGAGTTGTGGAGGTCAAATAGTCCATGTAAAACACTGGTACTCAGCTGTATCCAGTAAGACTGGACCCAACCCAAACATAGTTGGGAAAAGGTGATGGTTGCATCCTAGTTACGTACACAATATCACTTGATAAGACTGTATGTCAGACTTCCTGGCTTCTGATTCTGACTACCACTAATTTTCTACAAATACTGCTGAGAAAGCCACATGGAAAAATTCAAGAATAAAAAAAAACCAACTTGGGAATCCAATCCCATACTCACAGGTTGCTTGCAATCTACACTACTAGATCCTTACTAATCCTTACTAATATTATAAATGCGAAAGTAACTCTGTCTGTCTGTCTGTTACGCTTTCACGCCAAAACTACTGGACCGATATAAATGAAATTTGGTACAGAGATAGAATAGACCCTGAGGAACAACATAGGCTACTTTTTACCCGGGTGCGCTAAGTAGTTCCCTCGGGATGCGGGTGAAACCGCGGGAAACAGCTAGTAAACTTATAAATCATAGATAGATTTTATAAACGCGAAAGTAAGTAGGAACTAACGAACTAACGAAGAAAGTAATAGTCATTTTTGCGTATTTTTGAAGTATTAGTTGGTGTTTCTTCTCAAGGTAGTCAGATAGGAAACACAAAGGGCTGAGGAAGGAACATGGATGGGTTTTAGTCAGTAAGAGTCTGACACTCCCACCCGCCCCACCCACGGCGGGAGGGGTCATTTGATGATTTCCCATCCGAAAAAAATAAAAAAAAGGCCTCATCTAGCTTTAAAAATGTTGACGTTTAAAAGTGTAACTTTATAACCTATTTGCAAAATAAATATCATTTATTGTATAAAACTGTAACAAACATGATGTTACAGTTTTACGCAAAAACTACTGAACAGATTTGGATGAAACCTGGCAAACAGATAAACCAAGTCTTACTCCATTTACTATGAGATTAGACATTTAAACACACCCTATTTACCGTTTGTTCAAACGATTTTGAGTTATATTCCTATTATACTGATAAGGATGGCGTTGAAAGCAAAATAATGTTTACAATAACAAATATATTCTGCATCTGTTTTTGTCATGTCACCTTAGTAATAGAGCTTTAAATCGTTTGAACAAACAGTAAATATGGTGCGTTTATCTATAGTAAATGGAGTATAGTTTTTTTAAAACTGCATATTTGATAAAACAGCGGAAAAAATAATTTCTAAATATCACTGATATTAAATTTCTATTATCTCTGTTTCAGCTGAAATCAAGGCTCTGGAAGAAATGGTTGCGCCCAAAAAATGAACATTACGGGAATAAATACTAGATAATAAGTTAATAGTGTTCGTCGCCATCTTGAAAAGTGTTGCCGGTTTAGAAAATTTAATATTTTTTGTACTGGCAATGTTATTCCATCAATAAATTATGTATTTAACGCAATATAGGTGATTATTATAGAAATTCGTTTCATTTTTCGTAGTTCCTTGTTTTATAAGAACGGATGGATGATATGGCTGTATGGAGTCGTGATGGCCTAGTGCTTGCAAGTATCAACGTGGCTTTTCTAAAGTCATATGTAATTCTTAATTGTATCTTTGAAGTCACTAACAGTGAAGAAAAACATCGTGAGGAAAGCTGGACTAAAGTCTGAAATCGCCAATCCGCCTTGAGCAAGCGTGGTGATCAATGCTCATGCCTTCTCTGTATGAGAAGAGGCCTTTACACGGCCGTAGCTAGGGGGGCACTGTAATGCAATGCCCAACCTTGAAGTCACAATGCCCTACCTTAAAAAATACCAAAAACTAAGAAATTATTATATGTATGTAAACAAAGTCGTAGCCTATTTGGTTCTAATTCTGCCACAAAAATTATCAAAATGGCGTAAGGATGGGGCATTTATGTCAATTCCATGCTCTAAACATCATCGTTCGTCATTCAATGCCGTTTTATTTAAATGAGTGAGAAATTAGAACAAAAAGGTTATGATTTTGTTTTCATTTTTCTTAAAATCAATTGGAACAGACTATAATTATTTTTTTTAATTCCGTTTGAGATAAAAAAAAATTAGCGATAGGTCGACGTGACGATAGGTGGACGTGGAAACAAGTGTAAGTTACAATGTAACTTAAGGATGTACAGAGATGGAAGTGTCAGAATTTTATGTTGAGTCACAGAATACATAATAACGGCTTACAACTTTCAGTATAAACTCAATATTTTTTCCTTGCATCTTATGGTACGACTGCTGCTGCTTAGTCAACATTATTGGTTCAGCAGAACTTTAAATTGCAAACAATTTCCACTCATTTGTATTGCAAAATATAAATAAAATATTCTAAATTATAGAAACTATAGCCATCTATCGGTGCGTAGCTGTAGTTCTCTTGTGAATAGTTTTAAGTGTTTGCTACTAGATGGCGTTAGCCTTCGTGTATTGTTCAAAGAACAATTTAGCTATAAACCGTTGACTTCAGCTAGATGGCGTTAGGTGTCCTATCGTAAGTAGTCAAACATTATAATTTAGCGAACATCTCTCGAAATAAATTGAAAATTATATAAGAATTGCAATGCCTGGCGTCCATTTGCGCGGATATGGCTGGGCAGGTGGCATCAGATCGGACCGCGCCAGTATAAAAGCTACAATCCGTCGCTAGCTGACGATATTTCATATAAAACATAGGCAAACGTATTTTTGCGTTGAGATGCGAGCCGACCTGAGCTGCTTAGTGAACGCTAGGCTTAAATAGTAGGCAGGTAGTAAATGACTCCTTGTCAATCTTATAAGAAGAAGAAACTCATCCATGTTTGTACTCTTAGGACCAAGTTCACCAAAATATAATCGGCCCGTTAAACGAAAACGTTTATAACCACGAAGCGTGAATTTTCGTGTTATCCACTTCTTGTCCAACCCCGGATTGGTAATCGACCGTTTTAGGAATAAAAAACCCAAATGATAAGGTATCCATCGTAAGACAAAAGTGAATTTATGATAAACAGCTGTTTTGAGTTGAACAACAGCTTTTTACAGTACATTCAAACTTCCAAGTTGCGAAGAGTAACTCTATCATTTGAGCTTTCTATTGCCAAAACACCACCAATTCACACACAATTTCGATTACCAACCCGAGCTTAAACAAGAAGAAATTTACACGAAAATTCTCACTTCGTACTTAGTTACAAAACTGTTTTGTTTAAGGTGGATGTTCCGATAGTCCGTCCATACATTTTGGGATTGAGCTTTATCCTAAACACAGCCACTATTTGTTTCAAACTAATAATTTCATCACTTTCTACAATGAAATGTGTACGCCTATCAACTTTTTAGAGAATAACTTATATTATTTACTAAGAAAAATAATAGTAAAATTCACGCAAAAATTGACATTTTGTTTATTAGTGTGAGTGTCTTTTGCCATAAACAAAAATAGAATAGGATAGAATAGACAAGCAAACCAAAAGCGTAGTTTAGACATTAGCACGCTAGATGGCGACAGATGATGAATCAATTTCTTATGTACAATATTTATTTATTTCCTTTTCTGCAATTCATAAACAAAAAAAACAATAAAATAACATAAAACTGTAGACCCTAGATGACAAATTTTACAATTTTATTTTATTACATCATAATTATTGTTGTCTGGCAACATAAACCATTTTGCGTAGGTAGGTAATATAAGCGACGCTGCCACTCTTGCAAACTTAGACCTGACCTTCAAACATTGACGAAGAAACAGCGTTGCCAAACTTCTATCACTTGTTTGACTGTTATAAAATACATTCTGAAGTAATTCTCAATTGTCCCGCGATAGGATTTGCGCGCGGAATTTCTTGCGTGTTATATTTTGTATGTTATGCATTTTCATTGATTCAAATTGGAATATTTCTAGTATGTTTTTGATTTCAATTTAATAGAATATATTGTAATTTATGGTAGATATAGTAATTAATTAAGTTGGCCCGTGATTTGCTGAAATCTCGTCACAATACTAATTACCTATGCCGTATGAGTCGGTGTTGAGTACTAAGTCAGTGTTTCATGTTATTTTAATGTATTTTTATTTTTTTGGATAAAATTATTATAAATCGGTAAGCTACCAAAGTAGGTACCTAGTCACAAAAGAAAATTAATAAACATTCTCAAAATATGGTTTTGCCGGGTTACGTAAAAAATACTTTTTACGAATTTTGCAAAAAGTTTCAGACAGACGCACATTATTATTATTTTGTTTTATTTTGTAGTACCAAGAAGCTCAAGGTCGCGTCCTAAAATTTGTCTGGTGCGTTCAATCCTTCGAGCAACACAGGCTTCCGAACGAAGGTTCAATCAAATAGACGTATAATTATTTTTATAGTTATTGTAGTTTATTGTTTATAATACAGTTTTTTTTTATGCGTCGTCTACCAGGAATATAAAGACAACATTGATGTAAAAGATAACTAAAATTTTACTGTTACATTTTGTTGTTCTAGACTTTTTAATTTTCGAACGAAACCTAAAATTCAAATAAGAATTATTGTATTATCTATGATCTGGATTATCTCACAGAAGATCAGAATTCAGATGACCTGCAGTAGTATTGAGCAGTATTGTATTGTATTCTTTTGTGATCTGCGATCACTTTCATTACATGGTTGTGAATTACAATACTATTAAATTTTATTCAAATATTGAGTGTTTAAAAGTAACATGCGCTTTTGTTGTTCTTTTGAGATTAATTGGCCGCAAGCTGATACTGAAACTGATTCATTTCAAATTGATTGTCGAAACTGCTCCAAATAAATGTTTATCTAAGACATCTGGGTATCGCATTTTGGACTTGAAGCATGTAATTGAGTGAGCATTCCTTTTGAAAAGACATCGAAATATGTGTGAATCTTCGCAAATTGAATTTGTTAGTGAAATACTATTGGTAAAGATACTAGGAAGTATCTATTTCTTGGTGTTAAAAACAAATATTGTTATACATGTCAATATTATGAGAGGAGAAACATGGATATGAAAGCACATAATTGCTGCAAAAAATTCACCCGTCCGTCTACAGTTATGGAATCAGAAATTATTGTGGAAGCCCTTTCAAAAGACTGAAGAATTACATCAACGTCGCTATTTGAGTTTTATTGGAGACGGAGACTCCTCTGTGTTTGCAAACTTGAAATAGAAAGTGCAATAATGCATGAATCATTTAGTAAAAAACTATAGCAGTGCACTTTACAAGGTATAATATTATATGAACAATTCAAATTTGTTTAGTTGTCTCAAGATCAGTGGATCTCCACATTATAATTTATTTTAGTGTCTTTTTTCTTACTATAATCAAAAAATATTTCAGGTTCAGGCACCTTTGACTGTGATAGAAGTTTTTCAAGATAATGAATGTATCCGCAATATGATGACAAAATGATTTAGACTTTTTTGAAAACTATTCTGCTAGAAAACATTGAGACATGTTCAAAAAAATGGGAGAGGTATAGATTTCAATGGTATGTACCAGTATGTACAAAGGTTATTACTTTTTATTTACTTTATAAATTATCAATTTCAATGTCTAAAATATATTATTATGTTATTCTAGTGAAAAATCGTCTTTCATCATCAGTTGGAAATTCGAGCAAGAAAAGTAAAGTTGATTTTTGAGCAGCTTTGGAGATGGATGGTAAATAACATTTTGAAGTGAATGGTAAATAATATTCATCAAAAAGTAACTAGTATACTAAATAAAGTAATTTTTCTTTGCAGCAGCCGTGTAGCAGTGGTTTTAAGACAAGAAGACTCAGAAGAGGGGGAAATCAACAAGTCCAATGATTTGTTTTAATTGTATTTTTGTAGTAGTTTGTTTAGAATCTACATCATAGTTGTATATTTCATACTAAATCGTGTTTTAGATTTGTTGTTATCTCTTGTTTATGAATTGTAATTTCTTACGAGTTATGTTGTCTTTGTAATAAATGGTTATGTTACAACTCATCAGTGTTATTAGTTTTGATTGAATAGGCATGTGTTACTTCAATTACTTGTGATTTGAAAAATAATTTCAATAGTGTGAGATAATAAAGTAAACTGCGTTTTATTTTACATAATTTTGTCATTATTTATTTCCTAAAATTATAAATCAATTAAATAGTTTATGCCTACAAATATAACTTTTATTTTTATCACATAATCGTACATCGTACATAATAAATATCGTAGAAGGTGGCGTTCTGTAGTTGTGCCTACACCCATACAGAAAAAGCGCCATCTAGTGCTCAATTTTCGTAAACGTAAGGACTAGGCACTCGCCCACGTCTGTGTGTGTAAAAAATACTATATTCAAGGACAATGTTATTTTGTAACTTTTTTGTCGAATTGGGTGGATTTTGAGGCAAGGAAATGACCCAGTTCAATAAAGTGTAAAATCCGCGAACCGCCACAGCTACTCCTACGACTTAATATGTTCGAATTACACAATAAACTCAAATAAACTAAAAACATTGACTTCAACGCCATCTAGCGGGAAAGTGGCCGGGAACAGACCGTATGTTTCACCTTAACGGGCCGATAACTAAAGTTCGTACTATCCATACCTATTTCTTTGTCATTGTCAAATCAAGGGTGTGCCGGTGTCATTACACGCACGTCTCACAGCACACCGACACAGCGCGTCAGCGATGTCGTTGGTACCTATTGTGTTTTAAAGCAAAAATGGCATCATACCATCAAGCAGGTGGGCTTTCTTGTATGGCATCTCGCTGGTCAACCTAGAAGGTTGTCGACTGCTTAACCGGGCTTGCCTGTGAAGTGCCTTAAATGAATTTAGGGCCTCCAGCCAAGGCTTAACTCACAAAACTAAGCGACTACACGCTAAGGCCACCCCCTAGTGGGGTACGAGCCTCGGCTTAGGGCGTCGCTGGGGGAGGACAGCAAGGGACAGGCTGGATCAGAATATATATGATTATTATGATCGGGAATTTAGCTACTAGCTCGCGGGCTGGCTTGTCGAGCTAGGGTCGGGAGGGAGTGGACAAGGTCGTCGTTGCTCCGCGTAAGCAAATTCGTTGCGCTACTGTAGGGAGATGTCGTAATCAGGGCTGGGCAAAATACATGCTTTGCTTTAATTTAAATACAAATTACAAAATACTGTATCGCTGTATCGCTAATTAAAATACGAAATACAAATATCTTTAAGTAAAGTATTTGAAATATAAGATACAAAATACAGTTTTTTAGCTATTTTTAATTGAAATACGAAATACAAATTACAAAATAAGTAAATCTATACCAGCACGGGCTGAAAAGCAGAGGAAAACGAGATTAATTAATCAGTAGACCAGAATTTCTTTTCATGAACACTAGATTTTTAAATGACAAACAGCCTCTCGTTGGAGAGCCAATAAAACCTGCTAAATGTATTTAAATGTTAAAATGTATTTTGAAGCCTCAAGTATTTGAAATACAAATTACAAAATACCTCGGCGTCAATTATTTGAAATACGAATTACAAATTACATTTTAAGGAAGTAATTGAAATACAAATACTAAATACGTATTTGTATTTCAATTACGTATTTTAATTACAAGTAACTCAAATACTGCCCAACCCTGGTCGTAATACTGTGACAACGGCTGACACAGCGTGTCTGCTATGTCATTGGTACCACCTATTGTATTTTAAAGCAAAAATGGCATCATACCATCAAACAGGTGGGCTGTTAATAATATGTCCACTGTGGTAAGTATAATATTTTTTTTTTAAACACAACACTAGGAATTTCTCCTGTATCGAACAATTATTATTGTTCCGTACGGTAATCGCCTGTGGCCCTCACGATAAGACGAAGAAGAAGAAGTTTGGCGTAGTGGCTGAGCAATTGGCTGCTGCGCTGCGTGTCGCGGGTTCGATTCCCGCACGGGACAACTAAACTAGTTCCGGTTCTGGGTGTTTGTGCATGTGTAATGTATGTTTGTAAACGCACCCACGATATGGGAGTAATTGCTAGTGTGGGGCAACGTTTCTTTATAAAAGAATGACGAGTTCCTGACTTCAGGCTACTATAACCGGCTAAACCTACTTAGCCATGATAGTTTTCCTTTAAGTTTTTTCACATTTTTAGGAACAGCCATTCAAAAGTTAGAGACGGTCGTATCGAACAAAAATTTGCACTTTAAAGCTAGATATTTCGCAAACGGATCTCTAATTGAAAAATGGTCTTTGCATACCTACTAATAATATTTTTGTAAGTCCTATCCAATGATACTTCACACGACGGGGTAAAAAATATTCATACCCACTGTACTTGTATGGGAGCTACCCTTAAATATTTTTCATAATTATTTTTCATAATTCATAATTATATTCTACCACTTTATCGGCGTGATCAATATACATATCCATAACGAATTTCAGCTTTCTAGTACCAAGAACCTCTGAGCTATGCAACGGACAGACAGACAGACGGACATGGTGAAACTATAAGGATTCCTTGTCATCTACGGAACCCTAAAAAGAAAATAAGTAGGTAAGTAATACCTAATAAGAAGTCGTGGTGGCCTAGTGGTTAAGGCACCTGCCTCTCGTGTACGAGTGTGCAGGTTCGAAACCTGGCAAGTACATATGTACTTTCTAAGTATATATTAGACGTCACTGACTAACGGTGAAGGAAAACATCGTGAGGAAACCTGGACTTTAGTCTGAAATCGCCAATCCGCCTTGAGCAAGCGTGGTGATCAATGCTCATGCCTTCTCTGTATGAGAAGAGGCCTGTGCCCAGTAGTGGGACAATATATAGGCTGATGATGATGTAATACCTAGACAGAAGAGTTAGGTAGCCGTGAAATTAGTAGTCCTACTGACCTCGCTCGCGAAATAGAGCGAAATTATTAATACATACACACCCACCCACTCGCGACATCGGTTTTTGACGTAAGAGAGTAACAACCGGACTTTACCGGAATATACGTTTACCGTTCCTATACTCCATCTTCTATCTATATCTATCTATCTATCTTCTTCTATACTAATAATAAATCTGTAGAGAGGTCAATTCTGTACATGAAATATATTTCCAAAATAACTATCAGGGGGTGATTAGGGATCAATACTGATGCCAAAAATGCAATAAGTAACATTTTTGTCTGTCTGTCTGTCTGTATAAACTCTATAGAAACAAAAACTACTCGACGGATTTTAACGAAACTTGGTACAATTATTTGTCATACTCCTGAGATGGTTATAGTATACTTTTCATCACGCTACAATCAATAGGAGCAGAGCAGTGAAGGGAAATTATGTTATTTTGTTTAAACGCGCTAATCTCAGGAACCGCTGGTCCGATTTAAATAATTCTTTCAGTATTAGATAGTCCATTTATCGAGGAAGGCTATAGGCTATATATCATCACGCTAAGACCAATAGGAGCGGAGCACCACTATTCCACGCGGACGAAGTCGCTGGCAGAAGCTAGTTTATAATAAGATTAGACATTTAAACGTACCCTATTTACAGTTTGTTCAAACGATTTAAATCTCTATTATTAAGGTGACATGACAAAAACAGATGCAGAAAATATTTTTTATTGTAAACAATATTTTGCTTTCAACGCCATCCTTATCAGTAGGGAATAGAACTCAAAATCGGTTAAGTAAGCTGGAAAAAGAGTGGAAGTTTTTCTAATCTTATCATAAATGAAGTATAACTAACATTAATTACAACCCAGCCAGCCGCTTCGCTCGAGTGGTCGTCACGAATTCATATCAAAAATTTCAGAGTTGCATACAAACTTTGCCCTCCTTTTTTATCCCCTTAGGAGTGGAATTTCGGAAAAGCCTTTCTTATCAGATGCCTACGTCATACAAAGAACACACCCTCCAAGTTTCAGGTCCCTGCGATCAGCGGTTTAAGCTGTGCGTTGATTCGTCATCAGTCAGTCATTCAGGACAAAGCATTTTATATGTACCTACCTACCTACCTAGATTCAAATAGATAATTATTTAAAGTTAATAGTTATAATATTTAACGAGTATTTATTAAAGGGTTTCGAAAATAACAAGTAATTTGGCTTTCTCCCCAAAAATATCCAATGTTTTCTTTGGCATTACCAAACTACATGATAATTATTGTTATTTAAATGCGTCGAGTATTTTCGCCCAATGTTAAACCCACGCTCGCTTACAATAGTCAAGAAATAATTTATTATTAAACCTATTGACTAACTGACTTTATTTTTCCAATGTAAGTAGTGAATAAAATTATGCAGTGTTTTCGAGTGAGAAATCAATTTATCATACACAAATGTATGCACTAGTAATGCCGACAATGCATAAATAATGCATTATACGAAAGGAAATCGCCTACATTCAAACAATATTTTACGCCATTGAATCATCTTACCAACATGCGCGGGAAGCAAAGTAAATGATTAATTATGTTTTTTATTCTACTCAAATCATGACGAAAGCTATTTAAAATATAAATCAAGTCATTTTAAATCTGTAAAATGTAAAAATATTCATGAATTATTAATATTAAAATTCGTGAATCATGTTAGAAAAAAATAATTATGATTCCTACTTTTTTTTAAGTGTAGCGAATGGCGGCAAAACCGAGACACTCTGACAGCTGGCAAACAGCCAATGGATACCGCCTGTGAATCTTACTATAAATTATTTACATTGCTCAATTAGATATGTTTTAAATAAATTTTATTGCTACAAGCTGCATTTTTAAAGAATAATAAACAGAACGGGTGTGAAAGCATTTTTCTTGGCTCTCTATTTTAGCGCCATCTAGTGGATGAAAATTGAAAATATGGATTTTAATTACAAATGGCGGGTGGCGATTTAAAAAATAATCCCTCCGAAAGTAGAACTCAAAAATCGGAAATTATAATACATAACTACTTTTTTTCTCAGTTGTGTACGCATGCTTGCGCAGACACGGGCGCTCTGTAATCCCTCACTCTCTTACCGATGGCTCGGAAATTCGACACGACCGGGTCTCTTGGAAGCACGGAAGAGTCTCACTATGTTAAGAAAACGGTTATCTACCACGGACTGAACAAGGCTAGCGCAGCTTAACCTTGCTAATCTATCGATCTGCTGTTACACTTAGCTACGAGCCCCTCAACCCTAGGTTCTAAGGCCCAAGTTCACTGGCATAAAAACAGTCCGATTAACTTTTAAAAACAGCTGTTTACCATACATTCAAACTTTCAACTTTCGATGGGTAACGTTTTATTTGAGATAGCTTCTGCCCCCGACTTCGTCCGCGTTGAATAGTAACTTTGGGCTATCTAACTTTTACCCCCGATTTTGAAACATTCTTCATTGATACTCCGCTCCTATTGATTTTAGCGTGATGATATATAGCCTATAGCCTTCCTCGATAAATGGGTTATCTAACACTGAAAGATTTTTTTAAATCGGTCCATTAGTTCCTGAGATTAGCGCGCTCAAACAAACTCTTCAGCTTTATTATATTAGTATAGATTTTTATTCTTGAAACGGTTAATTACCAAACCAGGGTTGAACTAGAAGCAGGTAAGTACCACGAAAATTCCCGCTTCCCGATTAAAAAACGTTTTTGTTTAACGGGCCGATTACGTTATCATCTGTGGGTGAACTTGGCCCTAAATGTATTGATACGTAGATAAGTAAATAAATCAAGAGTGTACTGAGAATACTATCACAATAGTTTACAACTAGACCGAATACAGACTGGCCTGTGCCTCGTCAAGATTCGATCGTACGCTGTCACATAAAACTCGGCCGACATTAATTGCAAGCAAATGTTTTAGGCATAAAACACAATTTGTTTGTTTAACAACATTCTTTTTTGGGATAGGTACGTAGAAAAATAGGCTATGATTTTTCAGCGATGGAAAATTTCGCGTTTGTTTTCGTTAGCGGAATAAAAAACATTTTTCTTGAAGTAAAACTCGCGTCCTGAAGAAATTATTAAACAAATCCTAATAAAATTATAATACTTAGTGTATTCACGAACCTAGATAAAAATAATGTTACGTTCTTTCTCAGGTTACAATCTAGGTACGGGGCTGCTCTAAAGGGGTGAAAAAGGGGGGCAAAGTTTGTATGAAACTTTGTATTTTTAACCGACTTCAAAAAAAGGACCTCATAACTTGCGACTGGGTAAACCCATTTTCATGATTCTTTTTTTATTTGAAAGCTGGTGCTTCCCGTGTGGTCCCATTTAAATTTTATCACTACCGGTTCAGCCGTTTTATAAATATATCAAAAATAACGATTTATCTCTACTTGCTGATATGCCAAATACTTAGATGATTTGGTTATTTACGCTTATTACAACCTAAAAAAGTGGTGTGTTTATTTTGTTAAGATAGCAAGACCGAGACAATGAAAAGCGAAAAAATAAAAAGCTTTTTACAAAAAAATTAAAACCGACTTCCAAAAAAAAACTGATAAGTATAATATTTTTTACTTTTCAGTTTTTTTATGGAAGTCGGTTTTAATTTTTTTGTAAAAAGCTTTTTTTATTTGAATTCGTATAGCCCACGCGGGCGAAGCCTCTGGCTGAAAGTCTACATATAACCTCATTTCATGAAATATTGCTTAGTACCAAGATAGGAAGATACCCAGAACTGTATTCGCGATAACTCTACAGCGGCACAATAAATATTTCTAATACTTACATAGTATTTAGTTTAGTATGACAAATAAATACTAAGATGTAGGCTACCTAAGATAAATAGAAATCTATTAATTGTGTTCTATCGCAATAGTAACTGAGTCTAACATGTAGTTTTGTTATTACAGTCAAGGGAAAGGCAAAGGGCGAAGGCCTGGGTCTGCGGGATTTTCGTAAGAGTTGCCAAGCCCCCGGAATACAGAGTAGGCGGTGGGTATCAGAGTAGGCATCGGTAACAGTCGAGACGTCAGTATCAATGATGGCGTCGATATTTGCTATATGATATCTATACTTATAATAAATCTGTAGAGAGGTCAATTCTGTACATGAAATATATTTCCAAAATAACTATCAGGGGGTGATTAGGGATCGATACTGATGCCAAAAATGCAATCAGTAAATTTTTTGTCTGTCTGTCTGTCTGTCTGTCTGTATAAACTCTATAGAAACAAAAACTACTCGACGGATTTTAACGAAACTTGGTACAATTATTTGTCATACTCCTGAGATGGTTATAGTATACTATTCATCACGCTACAATCAATAGGAGCAGAGCAGTGAAGGGAAATGTTGTAATTTTGTTTAAACGCGCTAATCTCAGGAACCGCTGGTCCGATTTAAATAATTCTTTCAGTGTTAGATAGTCCATTTATCGAGGAAGGCTATAGGCTATATATCATCACGCTAAGACCAATAGGAGCGGAGCACCACTATTGCACGCGGACGAAGTCGCTGGCAGAAGTTAGTACTTATAATAAATCTGTAGAGAGGTCAATTCTGTACATGAAATATATTTCCAAAATAACTATCAGGGGGTGATTAGGGATCGATACTGATGTCAAAAATGCAATCAGTAAAATTTTTGTCTGTCTGTCTGTCTGTATAAACGTTATAGAAACAAAAACTACTCGACGGATTTTAACGAAACTTGGTACAATTATTTGTCATACTCCTGAGCTGGTTATAGTATACTTTTCATCACGCTACAATCAATAGGAGCAGAGCAGTGAAGGGAAATGTTGTCATTAATCTCGGGAACCGCTGGTCCGATTTGAAAAATTCTTTCAGTGTTAGATAGTCCATTTATCGAGGAAGGCTATAGGCTATATATCATCACGCTAAGACCAATAGGAGCGGAGCACCACTATTCCACGCGGACGAAGTCGCGGGCAGAAGCTAGTAAATAATAAAGCGTCATTGTAGCCCACAGCTTCCTTTGCGAACATCAAAGTTTTTAATATCAAAAGAAATATCGAGTCAACAATATATCCTGCCAAAGATTTTATTTTTAAGTTTCTATCGCCCATAAAGCTGTGAAGTCATCGATTTTATTCGCGTTAACATTGTTTTATCGATCGACACGGTATTATAAATAATTTTATTTTTGTCTGTGGTTTTTTCGCGCCAATATTAGGACGAATGTAGGATGGCGCCTTTGCTTTGTTTTTTAATTTCGATAAAAACGTGAAAGTTTTCACACAAAAATTATTGTACGGTATTGGGTGAAACTTGGCACATAGATAGATCATGTTCTCAATTAACAACACATGATATAGGTAGCGTCGTCTTGTCTTGGAAAATACGAATATCTGGAACAACAATGTTAGCTTTATAAACGATTACCTATATCTAGCCGCATCTAGTTGCGAGACTGTAGATATTATAGATGTTTAACCCCTCTGCTCGACCAGATTGTGACATATGAGACTACCCCTGACTCGGCGGGATATTTTGAATTGTGACATGGAATTGAAGAATTTGCATCAACTTTCAACTTACAAATACAAAGTGTTAAATACTTTATTGTAGATGTCTAAACAATAAGTGTAACGGACAATGAGTCTCGCCTGCTTGGCGGAGCGCGCGCGTCGGCGCAACACGCACCACCCACTACTTGCACCCACGTAGGGTGTACATAAGCAGGCGTGTTGAGCGGCCCGGTGTGCGGCGCTCATTCAACGATCTAGCTTGGAAACAACCCTGAAGACTAGAAGACTAGAAGACTGAAGACTTATAGTGAATGAGTGCCAGTAGTTTTTGTTATTTATACTTTTAATACATATGGCAAGTGCCTTTCAACGATTACCGAGTGTTTCATTGTTGTTGTCCTGTACAACTTGGTGGTCCTTCGAGAGCCGGATCGGGATCGAGCGAAGAAAGAAGACGTCTGAGCTGCACCAGGAACGAGGATCAAGCAAGAAGACGTCTGCGCCGCACCAGGAACGAGGGTCAAGATCGAAGACGTCGGCGCCGCACCACGACGACGAGTCTCCAGGGTGGTTTCCAAGACATCTGCGTCATAACGTTACTGTCCTGTCTCGGTCAAAACGTCTGCGTCAATAACGTTGTCTCTTAGCGGGTGGACCGCGGCTCTGTGTCCCTGCCACCTAACGGTGCCAAACGGTGGGGGCAAGAGTTAACGCCGATCAAGGCGGTGTGGCATTGGTGCGCTGCCACCGGTTCAGTGAAGAGTGCCTTTTTCAAGGCGCGAACCGAACAGCACACTACGCCGGTAAGGTCGTGCGTGGTGTGGGGGCCGGACTGCAGGCACTGCCGACGAGCCCGGATATTCCCACCGGTCTCTGAGCACCCCATAGGACGCACGATCCTCTGCTGGGTAGGTCCCGACCCGTCCGATCCTGCACGCATCCATCCCTGGCGGAGCGTATCCCGGTTCTCCCCGGGCCCTCCAATAGGATTGTTAGGGCCGGTTAGTGGCACCAAAAGCCGAAGATGCCGACAACGAGGAGCCAAGCAGCCGCCGAGGAGAAGACGTCAAGGGTGTATGAAGAACCCCCCGCGTCCCCGTCCGCACACGCGTCCCCGAACCCGTCCGCGTCCGCACCCGCACCCGCGTCCGCGTCCGCACCCGCACCCGCGTCCGCGTCCGTGCCCACCGGGAACATGTCGCGCGCGCGTCCCGACGACGAACCCCGCGTGCCCGCGTACACAAGAATTGAAGCAAACGTATCTGCCATGACGTCACCCGCCGCCGCCGCCGCCGCGCCCGTCAGAGAAGAAAGAATGGTTAGAGCGCCATCCGTGCGCTCACAGAGATCGACTGCCAGCGCTGTTGCCCGCATACGACAAGCAGAATTCGAAGCCCAGGAACGTCTAGCTGAAATTCAAAGGAAGGAACTGCAACTGGAAGCAGAACTTATAAGAAAAAGGCTAGCTTTGGACGTAGCCACTATACGTGAGGAGACAGACCAAGAGAGCGTCATCGCCCGCGAGACAATAGAAGTGGAACATCGAGTTGCTGATTGGCTGAAGAGCGCTCAACCGCGAAGGGATGAACTACCCCGCCTGTCATCATTCGAGATGTCATCAGCAGTCCGCGCCTCGGCCCCGCGCGAACTACGGGGGGAGCGAACCGAGCGCGCACCGCAGACCGAACGGCGCAACGAGAATGACGACAACAGAGCAACCTATAGGCGCGAGAACGAAGCACAGCAGTCACGGCGTTCTTTCTACGATTATGCACCACAGCCGACAATGGAACAAAGAGGAGTTACGATTGAGTCTCCGCGACGCCCCAGGTCACCCACACCTGCACGATCACCGACACCAGGACGGCCACGGTCTCGAGATCGAGGAATAGATAGATTAGCTGAGGCCATAGAACGAATGGCTACGAGACGCCGGCCGCCCCGACAAGCTCAAGAACTACCAACGTTTAGTGGTGCGCAAAATGAATGGTTGCTATTTCAAGCTGCAATGCGAGATTCAACTAGGATGTACGGTTACTCACAAGCTGAGAATCTGGCGCGACTTCGAACATGTTTGAAAGGCGAAGCGCGAGAAACTGTATCCGCCTTATTGTGTACGGCGACCGACCCAGCGGTTATAATGCGAACACTAGAACAGTGTTATGGTCGACCCGAGATAATCATAGATAAAGCATTGGAGGACATCAAGAAGCTACCGCGGCCCGGAACGACAGCCGGCGAACTGAACGCATTCGCAATAAAGCTGCAAAACATAGTCAGCGTACTCGCATGTATGGACGAAAAAGGATACCTGCAGAACCCTATGTTAGCTCGACAAGTAACCGAGAAGTTAAGCCCGTACATTAGAACGAGATGGTGTGATTACGCCGAGGAATACGGCAGTCGCAGAGAACCGGAGATTGTAACATTGTCCCGCTTCCTTATGAGAGAGGCCGACCGAGCCGTACGATTCGCGTACTCTGCAGCTGGAAACACGACGAGCGTGAACGCGACACGTACCACGCCCGCTAATAAAATCAACGCCGCCGCGCCTAGGCGAGCGAACGAGAGAAAGCGTAACACCGCCGCCGCTGCATACGCTGCGACGGAGAATAAGAAGATGTGTCTATGCTGTGGGTCCGAACACGATACAGTCATATGCGACAAGATAAAAGCAATGACCGTGCCGCAGAGATGGGATTGGGCCAAGGAAGCCCGCGTGTGCTTCCGTTGTATGAATAGCCGTCACCGCCGAGCTAGGTGCACCGCTAGGAAATGCGGCGTGGAAGAATGTCGCCACCCGCATCACAAGTTGTTGCATGGCCAGGAACGAGCTGCGCCAGAGAACGTACAGAACGTACGAAACGAGGAAGTGATTACCGCGTCGACTCACGCTGTCATGTCAACCGGCGCGGTACTACTTAAAGTGTGTCCCGTCACTATACGAGGACCCGATGGACTGGAGGTCGACACCCACGCCCTACTCGACGAAGGTTCTACGATTACTCTGATCGACGAGGAAATCGCCCGAACGGTGAATGCGCACGGAACGAAGTGCGCGCTGCGTTTGCACGGATTGACAGCAACGCAGCAAGAACCTGAGAGTCAGTGCGTGCAATTGGAAGTCCGAGGAGCACGAACTAGCTTCCAACCAATTGAGGCGCGAACCGTCAGAAGACTCGACATTACCAGTCAAGCAATCGCAGCTGAGTGTTTGAACTATGAACATTTGAAGCAGTTGCCCCGGAGCGAGGTCTGCTACGAAGAGGCAAAGCCACGCGTGTTAATAGGTGCCGATCACTGGCACTTAATAGTATCACGAAGACTCCTGACAGGAGGAAAGAACGAACCGGCCGCATCACTAACTGAGCTAGGGTGGGTGGTGCATGGTACGGTGCCACGAACGATAGTGGCAAGTGAAGATCAAGCAAATGGCGCCACTGTATTGCACATACGTGCGCCTGAATATAAGGAACGATTTCGTCGCGACGAGGAGCTCGACGAACTAGTGAAGGCTCATTTCGCGATCGACGCGCTAGGAATATCAAGCTCCTATAAACCAGTTAAGGAGGATGAACGCGCGAAAGAGATATTTAATAAAACGGCACGATTGGTCAATGGACGATACGAAGTTGGTTTGCCGTGGCGAGCGGACAACATCCTCATGCCGCCCAGTTTTCAAATGGCGGAACGCAGACTGCGCTCGATAGAACGAAAGATGGATCGAAGCACGGAGTTTCGTCTAGCTTATACGGCGCAGATGGACAATCTGTTGAAGAAGGGATACGCCGCTCCAGTCGAAGACACTGATGACAGCGCGATTGAATGGTACCTGCCGCACTTCGCAGTGACCAATCCGAACAAACCAGGAAAGGTGCGCCTTGTATTCGACGCAGCCGCGAGGACAGGCGGTCGCTGTCTGAACGACGAGCTACTCGCCGGACCCGACATGTTGCGAACGCTACACGGTATATTATTCCGATTCAGAGAGAAGCCAATCGCTGTGGCGGCCGACATTCGTGAGATGTTTCTTAGAATCAACATTAGACCGGAGGACAGAGCAGCGCAACGATTTTTGTGGCGAGGCGACGATCGAACAAACCCTCCAAAGAAATACGTAATGAAAGCAATGATATTCGGTGCACGAAGCTCACCCTTCCTAGCTCACAGCGTCAGAAACCGGAACGCTGAAGAATGTCAAGATGTGCACCCGCGCGCCCTCTGTGCCATTAAGATGAACCATTACATGGACGACTGGGTTGAGAGTTTTGAAACCGAAGAGGTCGCTGCACTGACAATCAAAGAAGTGATGCGCGTTCACGAGCGAGCCGGCTTCGAACTCGCCGGGTGGAACTCTAATCGACCACGCTTGCTCGAACATATCCTGGAACAAAACAAAACTAGCGCTCCGAGGGAATTAGGAACGAGTGCTCATCCTTACGGCAAGACGTTAGGATTGATATGGCTGCCGGAGACGGACGAGCTTGCATTTAACACCGCGATGCCGCGCGTCCCGAACGACGTACGCGACGGTGTCAGAATGCCCACTAAGAGAGAGATGCTGGGGGCAGTGATGTCGATATTCGACCCATTGGGGCTGTTAAGTCCGTTCACTATCACGGCGAAGATCGCTCTGCAGGAGCTATGGCGAAAACAGATCGGCTGGGACGAGCAACTACCCGCCGAAGAAGCTATCGCATTTCTCGAATGGAAAAATGGTCTGACGAGCATGGCGGGCTTGCGAGTCCCCCGATGCTACGCAGATCACGTAACCGTAGAACGATCGCTGCATATATTCACCGACGCAAGTGAACAAGCTTACGCCGCAGCCGCATACTGGCGATTGACGCAGCCTGATGGATCAGTGCGCGTCGTGTTAATAGCGGGAAAAGCTAAAGTTGCGCCAATGAAGGCTCAGAGTATCCCACGCATGGAATTGCAAGCGTGCCTTGTAGGCGCTCGACTCGCCGCAGAAATATTAAAGGAACATAGTTGTAAACCTGAAACCACATACTGGAGTGACTCCAAGACGGCGCTTCACTGGATAAGGAACGACTCCGCTAAGTACACACCGTATGTTGCGCATCGACTGAGTGAGATAGCCGAACTCACATCCGCTGAACGATGGCGATGGGTGCCGACCGCACAGAACGTAGCCGATGACGCAACGAGATATGGCAGGATTAACCTCACCGAACAGGACCGATGGTTCAACGGACCGGCTTTTCTACGCGAACCGGAAGAAAACTGGCCAATAGAGGTGAACCAGGGTGAAGACGCAACCATAACCCACGTCAGAAGCCAAGAGAACGTCATAGATGTAAAACGTTTTTCCTCATACGACCGAGTGCTACGAGTCACAGCCAATGTGCATCTATTTATAGATAAATGTCGTAAACGTGCCACGAAAATGAATTTAAGTCACCTCGAAGAAGCTGAACTGACGCTTATCCGAGAGTCGCAGTGCGACAGCTTTCCTGAAGAAATAAAAAGATTATCTGCGGGAAAAAACATTGAAAGGTCGAGCAGGCTCAATAAACTCGACCCGATTTATGTGAATCGTGTAATACGGTTACACGGAAGGATCGACGCAGCGAATGTACCAGAACGACGGAAGAGGCCACCGATCTTAGACGGCAGACATCTGCTCGCCCGCCTCATAATACGGCGTGAACATACACAGAACGGACACGCCGGCAGAGAACACGTCGTGAATAATATTAGACAAAAGTACTGGATATTGCGACTGCGAACGAGCATACGCGCAGTGTTGAACGAATGCATTGTGTGCCGTATGCGACGTAAAGCGCCACCTGTGCCGATCAAGGGGAACCTACCAATTGAAAGACTCGACGCTTACGCCCGTCCGTTCTCGCGCTGTGGTGTCGACTGTTTCGGTCCGATGACAATCACTATCGGAAGACGAAGAGAGAAGCGATGGGGTATGATATTCACCTGCTTAGTGACTAGAGCAGTCCACATAGAACTACTGCCTAGTCTCAGTACGGATAGTGCTATTATGGCGCTACGAAGAATGGCGGCTCGCCGCGGTTGGCCGCGAACGATCGTGTCAGACAACGGCACCAACTTCCGCGGCGCCGATGTGGAACTTAAAAATGCTTACAAAGAATGGGCAAATGAACTCGGCGACTACGCGCTTAACAAAGGAACCGAGTGGCGTTTCATCGACCCTGGAGCACCAAACCAGGGGGGAGCCTGGGAACGGCTCATAAGAAGTGTGAAGACAGCGCTCGCAGTAGTACTGAACGAACGGTCGCCTAAAGAAGAGACGTTACAAACTGTTATGGCCGAGGTGGAAAACATATTGAACTCGCGACCGCTCACTCACGTATCTGTCAACCCGGATGACGCAGAAGCGTTAACGCCAAATCATTTCCTGCTGGGGTCAGCAGCAGGGCTACCGGTCACTGGAACTTGTGAAGTAGCTGATAAGCGCGCTTGGCGAGCGGCCCAAGCGCTGGCAGATCGATTCTGGGCTAGATGGATGAATGAATATTTACCTACGTTAACTCCGCGCGGTGACGTCCGACATAACGACGAACAACAAATAAGGGAAGGCGATATCGTGATCATCGCTGACGGGCTGTTACCACGTAACGTGTGGCCGCGGGGCCTAGTCGTGCGCGCGATCCCGGGGCCGGACGGTATAGTGCGGAGCGCGGAGGTGCGGACGCGAGGGGGGACGTTCAGGAGACCAGCGAGACGGCTCATCGTCCTCAACCACCAGCGAGAAGGGGCTCGCGATGCTACGCCGGGGGGAGACTGTAACGGACAATGAGTCTCGCCTGCTTGGCGGAGCGCGCGCGTCGGCGCAACACGCACCACCCACTACTTGCACCCACGTAGGGTGTACATAAGCAGGCGTGTTGAGCGGCCCGGTGTGCGGCGCTCATTCAACGATCCAGCTTGGAAACAACCCTGAAGACTAGAAGACTAGAAGACTGAAGACTTATAGTGAATGAGTGCCAGTAGTTTTTGTTATTTATACTTTTAATACATATGGCAAGTGCCTTTCAACGATTACCGAGTGTTTCATTGTTGTTGTCCTGTACAATAAGTATGAAGTAAATTTAATAAACAATGATTTGCAATAGGCCATACTGTGTTAGTATATCCCGAAATTAGTATAAATTACATAAATCTATTACCTATCCAAAAGGTAGACTACTTTAAATTACTCAAAAATAACACCTGCAGTGTACTCACATTCTTAAATAGTGTATCGAGGACATATTTCTAATATTTTCAGTTTACCTGCAGTGTCATTCATACTTATAATCATGCAATAAGTTACTTAAAATTCACAATCAAAATTGGTCAAAAATTACCATAATATCAAAGACAAAGTAATACTCGTTTAGTGCTGCCCAATCATCTTTTTTTTTATTTTCTAACGTATTAAGCATTCTGCCTAATCGATAATCGGATACAATAAAAAAAAGTTGAAACTGTATAAAATTAAATAAAAACTTTTTGATTTATTTTAGTAATATTACTACTATTTATGCCTACGCTTTTATTTTGAGAACAAAAATATAATTTTATTGCATTAAAAAAATATTATTATCATAAATTAGGAATTATTTGACGCAAAAAATAGACGCGGTTATGAGGTCACACGTGTGACTTTTTGATTTCAAAATTTATAGACATTTTAGAGTTTTGGTCTTTTTAGGGTTCCGTAGACAACAAGGTACCCTTATAATTTCGCCCTGTCCGTCTGTCTGTCTGTCCGCGACATAACTCAGAGGTTTTTTGGACTAGAAATCTAAAATTTTGTATGGATATGCATATTAAGTACGCTAACAAAGTGGTAAAATTAAAGAGTATAAAAAATTAGGGTACCTCCCATACGCGTAAAGTGGGGATGACTATTTTTTTCTCGTGTATCCCGTTGTGTGGGGTATTGTTAAATAGGTATTTCAAAAATAAAGCTGGTGTCTAGATAATTTTCCAATTTAGGGAGTAGTTTGCAAAATATTTTTGTTCGGTTCGAGCGTCGCCCCCCTTAAATAGTTGTTGCTGAAAATTCTGAATAGTTGTTTTAAGATTTGTAAAAAAAATCACAGACGTAGCTTATAATTATAATGAACATATAAGGAAAACTATCGCGGCTAAGTAGACTTTAGGTTACACTGTTATAGTCGACCAACCAAATAAAACTTATTAATATGGAAACCGACCCGATGCGCACTTGGCCGGCTTTTATTATACGTAGATACAGAATTCGAATATTATCTTTTACTCTTAGTCGCTATCGGATAAAGAAATAAAATATATAAAAAAACCGACCAAGTGCGAGTCGGACTCGCGCACCGAGGGTTCCGATCATTGGAAAGGATAAATACGCAATAAAATCGCAATTATCTTGTTTTTTTTTCGACCGCATAATTAAGTTTGTTTGTAGAGGAAAATTGCTGATTACTTAAAAACTACTTACTGGATCTCGTTCAAACCAATTTTCGGTGAAAGTTTGCATGGTAATCTACATCATATTTTTTTTTTTAGTTTTATCAATCTCTTATTTTAGAAGTTACAGGGCGGGGGACACACATTTTACCACTTTGGAAGTGCCTCTCGCACAAACTATTCAGTTTAGACAAAAATGATCTTAGAAACCTCAATATAATTTTTGAAGACCTATCCATAGATACCACACGTATATGGGTTTGATGAAAAAAAAAATTGAGTTTCAGTTCTAAGTATGGGGAACTCGCAAAATTTATTACTTTTTTTCTATTTTTGTGTCAAAATCTTAAAGCGGTTAACAGAATACATCTACTTACCAAATTTCAACAGTATAGTTCTTATAGTTTCGGAAAAAATGGCTGTGACATACGGACGGACAGACAGACATGACGAATCTATAAGGGTTCAGTTTTTTGCCATTTGGCTAAGGAACCCTAAAAAGGCGTTACCATACTACAAGAAAATGGCCAAGAGCGAATCGGATGTGTACCAAGGGTTCAACTTTGATAAAAAAAATCGCAGTAAAATCCAATCCAATCGCAATTTTTTTTAGGGTTCCGTACCTCATAATTAAAAAAACTGAACCCTTATAGGATTACTGACGTGTCTGTCTGTCTATCCTTGTGTCACAGCCAAAACTACTAGACCGATTGAGTTGTGGTACACATATTTAAATCGTTGATCCAAAGATGGCCATGTAACGTAAATAAATTAATTTTAAGCACGGGGGTCAGTTTTTGGGGGTATTATTAGAAAGTTAGTACCTATTATAAAATTAATTTAAAAAGGGAAACAATATTGTGTGAGATATAAGTGAAAATTTATCTATGCTTCATCCACCATAAAACCGGTCAAGTGCGTGTCGGCCACGCGATGTAGGGTTCCATAGTAGGTGTTAGTTAGTCGACTATTACTCTGTAACCGGTTAAGCCTACTTAGCCGTGATAGTGTTACATGTGCTACGTCTTTGATTTTTTTCACATTTCTAGGGACAGCCATTCAAAAGTTGGAGGGGGAGAAAAGTTGGGTGCTCGTATCGAACGAAAATTTGCACTTAAAAGTTATTTTGCAAATGGCTCACTTAACCGAAAAATGGTCTTCACACACCCAAAAGTTTTTGAAAAACCTATTTAACGATACCCCACACGTAGGTATACACGAAAAAAAATATTCAACCACACTTTACGTGTTTGGGAGCTACTCTAAAAATATATTTTTCATAATATTTACCACTTTGTCGGCCTGATCAATATACATATCTATACTAAATTTCAGGTTTCTAGAACCAAGAATCTCTGATCTATGCCGTGGACAGACAGACGGACATGGCAAAACTATAAGGGTTTGTTGTCGACTACGGAACCCTAAAAACGGTACCCATATTTAGTTGGACCACTAAAAACCTTTTTACAAAAAGTACAGCCAACTCCCAAAACACTGAACAGAGAAAAATAAAAGTACTTAGAAAAATAAAACGCTAATAAACAAATTTATCCAATACATCGTCCTACATCATAATCTACAAGTTGGTGTCTCTAAGTTAAGACGTTACGAAGCGGTTTAGCAAAAAGTTTTTTTTTTCTCTTTTCAGTGTCCCAAATAGTGAAAGAAAAAAAAATCTTTTTGTGGTTGTGTTTTTTAGTATTATGTTTTTAGACTATTTTAATGATACTTAGGATCCACCTTTTCCCCTCAGACTTTTGTAAGGCTGATATTTAAAATCCTCATCAAAAGCCCTTTCAAATGATACCAAACACGATAAATTTTAACTTTGAAAGTGGTAGGAGGAGGAGGGGGGGGGGTTAGACATAGTCGCCCCCTTCTTCCTTGTAAGAAAACACTCATTGACGTATAAACAAATAATTACAATATTTTGTGATTAACTAATTCTATATTTTTTTTATAAAATACTGGGCGTACTGTAGGTACACTCCCTTTTACCAATTTCTAATTTCATCAAAGGGATAGACATCATATTCATTAATTAATAAAACGATTCCTAATTTGTTGAATCAAGTTGATCGAAATGTCAAAAAATAATCGGATCACGTTATCGTTACCTCATGGGTGTATTATAAGAAAATAATTAAAAAAAAGGAAATTATATCGTAATTATGACATATAAATTAAAAGTCTTTGACAATAAAAACGGTATGATCAACCCCCCCGATCAGACTTTTGGAAGACTGATGTTTGAAATTCTTACCAAAAGGCTTTTCAAAAAGGGCGAGAGGGGGGGATTCGACGACCCGGCCCTTGTTAGTAGTCAGTCATTGGCGTATAAATAACATGTATAAACAAATAACAAATATTTAAAATATTTTGCGATTAACAAATTCTATTTTTTATAATAATATACCGGGCGTACTGTACGCTCCCCTTTACCCATTTATCATTTCATCAAAGAGATAAACTGATATTCCATTTATTTTTACATCATTTCACTTGAGAAATATTTATTTTAATGAAATAAATAAAACGATTCCTAATTTGATGAATCGAGTCGATCGAAATTTGAAATAATAATCGGATCATACCATCGTTCCCTCACATCTTTAAATTAAAAAAACAACTAATGTAAACAAACATGGCGGATTTAAGCACCAAATTCTAGTAGTGATTCTTAACGTTAATTTTATAACTTGAACGCTAATTATGAAAGGTTTGATGACGTTATCTGAACATATATTTATTACGCTTTTTAAATTGATACAAATGCATAAGGTTTTATGGAATGCAAAATAAATATAGGCATATATAATTAGGATGTCGCATGACAAAATTCTCGGCCCCAATTGGTACCCTTACTGAGCTTACGGAGGTTTTGACGTTCGGGTCCAATTGGACCCCGCTACGAACTATACGGTTAAATTGAATTGTTTAAACTGGCCATACAATCATTTTGAATTTAGAATTAAAGAAAACGATAGGTAT
Organism: Pyrrhia umbra; assembly: GCA_963891755.1. NCBI lineage: Eukaryota > Metazoa > Arthropoda > Insecta > Lepidoptera > Noctuidae > Pyrrhia > Pyrrhia umbra. The sequence goes on along the minus strand of OY982947.1, from coordinate 5,453,254 downwards.
CAGTTTTTTTTTTAATTAGTAAATTAGTGGATCTTTGTCATAGCGAGACTCCTCCGTGCCTCGGACAGCACGTTAAGCAGTTGGTCCCGGCTGTCATTTGTAGATCTTTGACCACTTTTACCCGGTAACTGGGTTGTTAATCTGCGATATTAGTTGCATGACTACCAATCTTGAAGTGATCTCGATTTCAAACGCTATAATTCTCTTCTTTGATTTTAAAATAACGATATTCTAGCACTCCCTATGTAAAAGCCTATCTACTATTCTACCAATAGATATCCTGGCAACATTATGAACAAACCCTTACATTATTTACCTTGGCTACAAAACTGTGATAATAAACATCATAAAATTTACTTTTTAGTTATTTTAAACCACAGAACTTTATGTTCCGTCAAAGAAGAAAAGCACAAATAAATTCTTTCTTTTATCTATGATACATATAAAATGCTTTGTCCTGAATGACTGACGGATCAACGCACAGCCTAAACCGCTGATCGTAGACCTGAAACTTGGAGGGTGTGTTTTTTGTATGACGTAGGCATCCGATAAGAAAGGATTTTCCGAAATTCTATCACTAAGGGGGTGAAAAAAGGGGGGCAAGGTTTGTATGAAACTCTGTCATTTTTAATTTCAATTCGTATAGCTCACGCAGGTGAAGCCGCTGGCGAAAAGCTAGTATCTAATACGAAAGTAACTCTGAATGCCTGTCTGTTACACTTTCGCGAAAATTGTATGGAGATAGCTTGAACCCTGAGTCAATTGTAATTCAGTTTAATTTTAATAATTAATTAAGTCATACGTATAATTTTATTTGGAGTCTAAATTAGTCCAACTGACAGGACAGGCTGTAAGTTATCATATCTTTGCCTAGGAACATGTTTGCAAAAAATAAATAGTACAATTCATAAAATGTGCAATATTATGCATTCGTGAATATCAAGTAGCCAAAAAAGAAACACACAAGCAAAGTCTAACGCCCCATCGATACTCTAAAAATAGAAGCGTCTTGCAGTCTGTATAATAACTTCCAGTCGTCTGGAGTCAGCCAAACCGATTTGACATTTGGCATTCCCGCCATTTTACACGTCAAACTTGTAAATTCGGATTCACGCTCCAAATTAAACGCAATTTAAATGATAGTGCCTTTGTAAAAATTGTGTATTTTTATTTTGGACAAGGAAAATAAATATAATAATGGAGTCGCATAAAACAGCGAAAATATCAGTGTTAATATTTTTATTATGTCTGTGTGTTGAAAGTAATGCTAAATTAAATGAGAATAAGACCAACGATTATACAGCCGAAGTGAAAACTCCAAGAAAGGTATTTTTTTATATTTATTTTAACTAACAAAACTTAATTATTTTTATAATTATGTATGTTTTAAATATGTTATATTCCTATTATCCTTAATAAATTAACCTTTAATTATAAAAAAAACATAATCCTTTAATAAATTACAAAATATAAATAAGAAGTATTTAATGTTAGATAATACGGCAAATGAAATAAAAAACTTATGACACTAAAAAATATGAGACACATTTCTAACAACTTTTATTATCATCACGCAAGAAAATAAACCTTATTTATGACCCAATTATACGACACCGCTTGATATAAATAAAATCTTTATAATTCTAAAATTTCTTCGTCGTATTAATAAAATTATTTTTGTATCCATAGCAAATATACTAATATTCATCAACTGCCTAGCCTTTTCCCAACTTTAAGGCTGGTTGTCACAATTTCTGGCTTCTGACTACTTATAACTACTATCAAACATCTATAAATGACAGCTGGGACCAACAGCTTAACGGTATTTCCGAGGCACGGCGGAGTCTTTTTTGTTTTATGTTTTTTTAATCCACCGAATACTGAGGTCGAAATGTATCTGTAATTTTTGTGTGATAAAAAATTGCACTCAGGCGATACCGGGGCGAGTCGCAAGTGTAAAACATAAACACTTCACTTTCGTTGCTGTTTTGTTTATTAAAACGTCAATTATTCAAAAACTAAATACTTTATCAGTGTCAATAAATGCAGAAGCATCAATCGTTGCGATTTAAAGTAGCCAAATTTTAGAAATATTGCTAAAAAACGTATGTTTGTCTGTCAACGGAATATATCGAAAATAACTTTGTGTTTTATTTTTCTGGCTGAGCTAGTTTATTACTTGTGCCAAAAAAACTAAAAAAAAATTGTGTTTCTACAGTTTTTCAAAACAGCTGTTTCCCGCGTTTTTATGTGAGTACTGAGGGAATTTGTTCACGCACCTTCACATTGGATTGCGCTTCGAGATATTTTTGATCTTGTTTAAGGCTATCTATCTATCTATACATATAAAATGCTTTGTCCTGAATGACTGACGGATCAACGCACAGCCTAAACCGCTGCTCTTAGAGACCTGAAACTTGGAGGGTGTGTTCTTTGTATGACGTAGGCATCCGATAAGAAAGGATTTTCCGAAATTCTACCCCTAAGGGAGAGAAAAAGGGTGGCAAAGTTTGTATGAAACTGTCATTTTTAATTTGAATTCGTATAACCCACGCGGGGTAAGCCGCTGGAGGAAAGATACTCTATTCTATAAAAAAGAAATTACTGTCTTTAAAAATTACTATCATCATTTTTTTCGTGGTCGGCGCAGCATGTCTTCTTCTTCCATACTTCTCTATCAGACGTCATCTCATAAGACGGAGGGTATCGGTACATAATGACCCCTAGCTCGACGAGCCAGCCCGCGAGCTGAGCTAATAGCTTTAAAATTCCCGATTATATAATCATACATATTCAGATCCAGCCTGTCCCTTGCTGTCCTCCCCCAGCGATGCCCTAAGCCGAGGCCCGTACCCCACTAGGCGGTGCCCTTAGCGTATAGTCGCTAAGTTTTGAAGGTTAAGCCCTGGCTGGAGGCCCTAAATTCATTTAAGGCACTTCACAGGCAAGCCCGGTTAAGCAGTCGACAATCTTCTAGGTTGAAGAAAAAAAAACATAGTGAGCGTTTCACCAGAAACATTTTTTTTCGCTTTTCAGTATTTTAAAGGTCGGTTCGGCTGAACCCGTGTAAACCCCTCTTTAGGTAGATCGTGCTGGCGTCTACTTTTGTTTGTAAATACTTGTTGGCCCATGCACTACCACAATGACCCTTGCAACCAAAACAGAATATAAACGCTTAATAATTTAGTTGTGTGCGTCAGACACAATATACAGCCAGAAGACAAGAATATACTGTAATATAATAATCTAAAAATAACAATTAAAATTACATTTCGTCTGTTTTATCCACAAAGCTTATAAATATCTTACACTCACTCGCTGAAACTTGTTCACATTTTATATAGGTACTAGGGTGTATCTTCAAAAATATGCGGTTGGTTTTTGAAACCGCGGGAAACAGCTATTCTATAGCTATTTCTTCGATAATTGAATAAGTAGATTAGTTTTGTCGCAGTTTTCCATGAGATATCGTAACACCACATTTAAACCCAGTTGCACCAAAAAAATATCTAGAGGTGAAACGGAAGAACTGTCATTCAAGATCTGTCTGTCAAATTGGAGGATTATTTTATGTTTTTCGTCTAAATATGTATTGTATATTATGCTAACATAAAAAATACCAAAAGAATGTTAATTATGGATATCATGTTTTGTGATATCCGTAAAAGTATAACGTATAAATGATAAAAAGTTTGATGCAACCGATGCAAAAGTTTGATGTTAGAGAAACTCAAGTATCTTGGCAGCAAACTGAAATGATTTCATTCTACGCTATAACAGATAAAACGGTCTTCGAAACATTAAAAGCTTGGCCATTGGTTCAAATATAACTTTCTGGTTTATCTACTACATTTAGAAGTTAACAATTATAATATACTAAGGTCTCGTAGCGAAGTAACAAGGTTAAGCTGCGCTAGACGCGGTCAGTCCATGGATAGGTGACCGGTTTCTGAACATAGCGAGACCCCTCCGTGCCTCGGAGAGCACGTAAAGCTGTCGGTCCCGCGCCTGATCCATCCCCGGACAGATTGCCGACCCATCGGACTATGAGAATGAGGGAATAGAGAGTGCACCTGTGTCTGCAAGCGTACGTGCACAATAATATCTCCTGCGTACCTGGCTAGTCTTCAAAGTCTTCATTGAGATTGGCCGCTGTGACAGAAGTCCGGAGTTGACTATGATGATGAGTTGTAGATTTTGGGAGAGTCCTACGATCAATAGGGGGTGAAAATAGGCTGGTCTGATGACCATGGCGATAACGATATGCCCCGATGATTCGCAAGTCAATGGGCCCGCTTTACAAATAAGAGTGCGGATTCGAAATCTGGCTGGAACCGATGTGACTTTTTTTAAATGGGTGTAGCAGGCTGAAAATTAGCAAAAAGCCCGATCTTTACTGTGTTTTTAAAAATCTGCCAAGTGCGAATTAAACTCGCGCACGAAGAAAATCTCTTTTATACAATTTTTAGGGTTCCGTAGTCCGACAAGGAACCCTTATAGTTTCGCGATGTCCGTCTGTCTGTCTGACTGTCTGTCTGTCTGTCTGTCCGCGGCATAGCTCCGAGGTTCTTGTTACTAGGAAGCTGAAATTTAGTATGGATATGTATATTGATCACGCCGAAAAAGTGGTAAAATAAAATTTTGAAAAATATTTTTTTTAGGGTAGCTTCCAAACACGTAAAGTGGGGATGAAATTTTTTTTTCTCGCGTACCCCTCCGTGTGGGGTATCGTTAGATAGGTCTTCTAAAAATATTATGGGTGTGTCATGACCATTTTTCGGTTAAGCGAGCCATTTGCGAAATATCTAGATTTTAAGTGAACATTTTTGTTCGATAAGAGTTACCCCCCCCCCCCCCCCTCTAACTTTTGAAAGGCTATACCTAGAAATGTGAAAAAAATCACAGACGTAGCACATGTCATGAACTTACAAGGAAAACTATCACGGCTAAGTAGGCTTAACCGTTTACAGAGTTATAATTGACTAACTAAGACCTACTACGGAACCCTACTGCGCGTGGCCCGACACGCACTTGGCCGGTTTTTTTTTGTATTTATTATTATAGAGGCAACAAAAAGACATCATCTGTGAAAATTTGAACTGTCTTTCTATCACGATTCATGAGTTACAGTCTGGTGACGGACAGACGGACGGTACCTAACCCTCAAAAACCTGTTGGTGGTACTGCTGTTGGTGAGCTGATGAGCAACTCTCTCTCAATCTCTAGTACTACTTCACCAATTTTACCATTCACAATGTTATAATGGCTCAAAGATTCTGGAAGAACCAATTTTATTATAACAACGTCATTTCATACAGAAATAAAATACAAATGGCGGAAATTTGTGGTTTATTTTTGTTTTTTATTATCTTTTTAATAACGTCACGGCGCAGATTATTAATTCGCTCGTAAATGTTCGCGGACTATTAAATTATCGAGGAATTTTTTGGCGGAAAGTTGCTGGTGTTTTTTGTACGAATTGTACCTTTAATAACATAATAACTTAATGCATAATTTCCCGGAGGGCCTGGTCCTATGTACTTTTTGCAACGTCATTTGAGAACTAGCTATTTCCCGCGGTTTTACCCGTGTCCCGAGGGAACTACTCAACGCACCTGAAAAATAAGTAGCTTACAACCATCTCCTGGCTCCCATTTATTTCCGTACCACAATCCACAAAAATCGGTTTAGCGGTTTTAAAGTTACAGCGTAACAAAGAAACAAGCTCATTTTCGCATAATTAGAATATCTTTGCCATAATTAATGAGTAGTAGTAGTAGAAGCTATAATATAAGCCTAGAATACCAGTATAACACAGTATCTGTGTATAAGGAAGTCAGATGTCAGGTCCATTTATTATATTGATATTCAGCTCCATGTAGGAAGCCTGGGAGCTAACTACAACGTTATTAGAAAAAGACTAGATACTCATTCATTAAAAGACTATCTCCTTCTCTAGGAGAGAGAGAGCCGCATGGAGAGTGTGTGTCCCTTTTCTTTTTACCGCGCTTTTGGCGGAGCGGGAGTGGAAGTGTCAAATTCTTATTAACTAAAACCTATCCATTTTCCTTCCTTTGCTTTTTTCTTCTAGGGCCGCGTTAACTTTTTCCAACAATCCCGCAGATTATTTCTTAATTTCCTTCGAAAATGACAGAATGATCTACAAAGAAACTATAATATATTCTTGTCAAAACAATTCAGTATAACATATTTATAAAAAATTAAAAGAATGAAAGAAAGAATTCATAACATTTCAAAGCTTTTACAAAACGTAAGCTCTTAAATCCTAGTTTTTATTTCGAGACAATATTTTTATTAAAGAATGTCTGTGTTATTTTTTTTCATTGATGCTTTTACACTAGTTTTAGAAACTAAAATAAATTTCAGTGCGTTTAGTTACATTGTCATGACATAACCCATGAAGTAAGAGGTATAAGTGGAGTGATCCCCTACCATACTTATCTTACCTTGAACACTTTTGTCTCACTCTTGTGGTCAATCTTTCTTTTTCTAGTTCCATACTTGTATCCTTAGATAAGCTAGTAAGAGAAAGGCTGACCACAAGAGAGAGACAAAAGTACACAAGAGTGACAAATCCAAAAGTTTAATGACAAATGACATGATTTAACGTGTGTACGACGTCATCGTACTTTGGCATTATTATTATCCTAGGCTTAATTTACTATAATCCCAGTACCTACGCTCTAATGTTACCATAACTTTAACGTTAGCGATTTTTTAATTATAAATACATTAAAATATCAATTGTATCCATAGAAATTAATAGGCTTAAATTGAAAATTATATTCTATTCTAAAACCGTTTTAGCGTAACTTTTTTTTTACTGTTTCGTGCCAGGTCTACCCTACCTACTGTATGAAACCGCAAAACTCAGGTCCATTTTTTATTTATTATTTTGACACTGAAAACCCGTTATTAATGCTACCCAACACTATCCATTCAACTAATTTACTAGATTTTACGTAATATCACACGATCAAAGATTTGCATCACAGCCCACGTGGCTATATATTTGCTTGATCTAAACGCGCGCATCACCGAAATTATACAATTTTAGATTCGGATATATTCGAAGGTGACAATATTTACGATTCCAGTTGAAAATTGGCACAGATATGTGTTATAGAATGCTAACGTAGATGAACAGGTAGGAAAAGTTTAGATCTAATATCTATACATATAAAATGCTTTGTCCTGAATGACTGACGGCTTAAACCACTGATCGTAGAGACCTGAAACTTGGAGGGTGTGTTCTTTGTATGACGTAGGCATCCGATAAGACAGGATTTTCTGAAATTCTACCCCAAAGTAGGTGAAAATGGGGGAAAAGTTTTTATGAGACTCGGTCATTTTTAATTTGAATTCGTATAGCTCACGCGAGCGAAGCTGCTGGCGGAAACCTATTAATTCGTTATTCTGACTATTCCTATTCCTTATCGAAAGTAATGTACCTAAGATTTTAAGATCTTTTATCTGAAACTCAATTCAATGAGCGTATGACCGAGTTATTTGAAATAACAACTTTGTTTTACGTAGTAAAATGAAAGCTTATTTTTATCTGTTTACAAAAATAAACAAAGCACAGAAAAGAGTAAACAAAAAAAAAGGTCGCAGACAAAATGTGTTTGGATATTTGTACAGAGTAATTATAGTGTCAAAGATTTTTAAAAGACTATACTTGGGTTAACCCAACGCCATTTCAACAAAAATATCTATATTGACGATGCAAAGATATAAAATGTAAAAACTAGGATGTGTAAGTAATTAATGGAACATTTCGGTATAAAAAAAAGTATTAGATATTAATCTAGCCTTTTTATTGACGAGGCCTCGAAATCGTCTATGCAGCCGCAAAATATACAAACTAACAACACACAGACAACCATTACAGTTTTCTAATAGCGAACATATATTATCGCGCCATTTTGGCTCGCTGCCAACACAAACTTTCGTACGAACATTATCGAGTGGCGGGTTATCGTTTATTGGCTGTATGAATTATACCTGTGCGTAATATTTATAAAAGCTAATATAGAGCGCTGTCAAGGTTTTGGTTTATAAAAATGGCGGGAAAATCTATATCTATACTTATAATAAATCTGTAGAGATGTCAATTCTGTACATGAAATATATTTCCAAAATAACTATCAGGGGGTGATTAGGGATCGATACTGATGCCAAAAATGCAATCAGTTAAATTTTTGTCTGTCTGTCTGTCTGTCCGTCTGTCTGTCTGTCTGTCTGTCTGTCTGTATAAACTCTATAGAAACAAAAACTACTCGACGGATTTTAACGAAACTTGGTACAATTATTTGTCATACTCCTGAGCTGGTTATAGTATACTTTTCATCACGCTACAATCAATAGGAGCAGAGCAGTGAAGGGAAATGTTGTCATTTTGTTTAAACGCGCTAATCGCAGGAACCGCTGGTTCGATTTAAATAATTCTTTCAGTGTTAGATAGTTCATTTATCGAGGAAGGCTATAGGCTATATATCATCACGCTAAAACCAATAGGAGCGGAGCACCACTATTCCACGCGGACGAAGTCGCTGGCAGAAGCTAGTTAATAATAATTGGTTATTTGACTGTATTTTTTTTATTACAAATACATAACTAATTAACGCAAAGATTAACAACAGTGAAAATACGAATGTATTATCTTAAAAAACGGCCTAGTTATAAGCATTTAAAAATTCATTGCTAGAAAAAGAGAGCACGATGCAATTATGACGTCATTATGTCAAAACGCTGTATAACTCGACATTTCCTAGAACAAATTATGTTTCGCGTGACAAGGATAGAGAATTCCCCTTCCAAAAACTTTGAACGCATGGATGTTATTTATTTTAACATTGATTTAATTTATTTTTCGACACTTTGTTTTGTTTCTATGGGATCTTCTTAATAAAATAGCATTTTAGTACATTTTAGTTGGTGGTCAAATACCTAATTTTGGCTGTGAAATGATTCACAGGAATAAATATTGCATGTTAAACATTATGACTGCTAGATTTATTTCAATATAAGCTTTCCAAATTTACTTTTGACTTGTCTTGAAGTCTAGTGATTGGTCAGTTAAATCAGAAAGTAAAGTTAGATGCTCTATCCAACCAATCAATAATACGATGTTTAAAAAAACCGGCCAAGTGCGTGACGGGCCACGCGCAGTAGGGTTTCGTAGCAGGTCTCAGTTAGTCGATTAAAACTCTGTAACCGGTTAAGCCTACTTAGCCGTGATAGTTTTCCTTGTAAGTTCATTACATGTGCTACGTTTGTAAATTTTTTCACATTTCTAGGAATAGCCATTCAAAAATTAGGGGGATGCTCGTATCGAACATAGATAAAATAGGGCAAAGAACTCCAAAAGCGCCAAAAACCGATACTTGCTTTTAAAAATAGGTACTTTCTTACAAATTGTTTTGTTTTGCTTTACGACATCAGTGTTGGTCATCTATAACAATCAATAACATTGTTGAGAACAAAAACATCATCATTAGGGCAATACACTTTAAATTATCAAGATCAAAAGAGATGCACTTGCGTACTATGCACCCGTAAAATACGTAGGAAGCTAAAAACAGGTGACTTTACTGAGTAACATATCTATTCTATACCTACATATAAAATGTTTTGTCCTGAATGACTGACGGATCAACGCACAGCCTAAACCGCAGATCGTAGAGACCCGAAACTTGGAGGGTGTGTGCTTTGTGTGACGTAGGCATCAGATATGAACGGATTTTCCGAAATACTAAACAAAATGACAACATTTCCCTTCACTGCTCTGCTCCTATTGATTGTAGCCTGATGAAAAGTATACTATAACCAGCTCAGGAGTATGACAAATAATTGTACCAAGTTTCGTTAAAATCCGTCGAGTAGTTTTTGTTTCTATAGAGTTTATACAGACAGACAAAATTTTTACTGATTGCATTTTTGGCATCAGTATCGATCCCTAATCACCCCCTGATAGTTATTTTGGAAATATATTTCATGTACAGAATTGACCTCTCTACAGATTTATTATAAGTATAGATAGATAGAAGATTAATGTTGGGATACTTTTTTCGTTCACTCAGAATGCGGATGAAACCCGCGGAAAATAGTCTATATATATTATTGTACAAAGTCGATTCCACGCGTGACTCGAAGGCTGGCCTATCTAGGCCAAAGGATCAGCATTGCCATCCAACCAACGTGGCAATGCAGCCAGCTTTGAGGCACGATTTCCGCTGACAGCGTACGGACGAATATTTTGATGCCAAACTTCTGTTTTTTTTTTTTACTTCCTGTAATATTAATAAATTACGCAGTTGATAAATAAAAGAACATCTATGAACTGAGCCAAGCACGAATCGCTTTCGAAAAAGTATTCGTATCGAAAGCGATTTTCGAATCATAAATACAACCATACTAGAGCAAAATTTAAGTTTAAAATGTGTAAATAACAATTTGCAGCATCCAAAGATAATATGATTAAAGCCATAAATTGAAATAAATTGTTCGTAAAATACGAGTAAATTTCATTTAAAAATCGCTGTCGATACGAATACTTTTTCGAAAGTGATTCGTGATAGGCCCGCTGGATTAGCTGGATATATCTATGGAACAGATAGACAGTATGTTCGTGTATTCTGAAGACCGATACGATTAGTTCATAATAGGTAGGGACTCATGTAGGTACCTAGTATGATTATGCAAGTTTGTTGTTATTTTATGTATAACAAGCTTACTTTTTTACACCTTGGGTTACATTATTCAAGTTTTAGTAGGGATCCCTAATTATTTCTGGAAATAAATATAGCCTATGATACTTCGTAAAGATGTAGCTTTAAAACTGTGAAAGAATTTTTAAAATCAGTCTAGTAGTTTTTGAGTTAAAACCCTACAAACAAATCTTTCCTTTTTATAATATTTGTATAGAAAAACCGCTAACTTGCACATTTCTCCTTGACCCTACCATGGGGCCTTACCATGACGTGCCAAAACAATATTATTTTCGTTATGAAAAAGAGACGGAGCTATATGACGTTAGTGGCTGTGTCACGCTCTCAAACTTGAATAGTGATTGCAAAAACACGTGCTGGCCCAACAGCCCCTGTGCTTCTCAGCTAAGCGAATCCTGGCAATAAGCCGGAATAAAAGCAAAAAATATGACAGATGGCGTTCGCTACCAAAATTTCGCTACAAAATTAATTTAAAGACGTTCGCTTTGAACGTAAACTTCCTCAATTTACAATTAGTCTTTGAAGACAATGATTAATAGTGTACACACTGCTGAAAAGTCATGTAACAGCTTTTAAAAACTAGAAAGCTGAAAAAAGTAGTCATAACAAATAAAACCTACTTAATTTTTTTTTAGTCTTGTCTATGGTATGTAACGTTTAAAAAATATAATATTTGTGTTGCCACCTGTCGGTAATAATTTTCTACTAATGTTGCTTTCTTCTAGAAATATATTTTTGTTACGTAGTACATATTAATTCCATTATTTTTGTATATTCAATTTGTGTTATATAATTTTATATCTGAGTAACTCTTTACATGATAATGGCGTGTGTTATTCGTAGGAGCATAAATGATTATTTGAAAATATTTCAAGTTTAAATGTTTCATTTAAAAAGCTGTTTTCCTGGGTCAATAGGTCATAAGCGGTTTGGAATCCTAACATCCTACTGACCCACTGTATAAGTATAAATGTGAACGCAGCTCTTGTCTGCTTGTTGTTACGCTTTGAAATTTCTGCAGTGGTGGATTTGGAGTCATGGCCGCCCTAGGTCAAGGCCATGTCGCAAGTACCAACCGCCCCTTTCTACCTCATATAGACTACGTAATGAATTTTGTTTATTACGGTCTACCATAGTGTACGCGTGTCTTTAGAATATTTTGGTACTTTGAGTTATTTCTTCTCATTTTTACAATTTACCTTTTTCGCATGCCGATTATGATGAGACATACTATGCAATTATTCAATTATGTAACCATGTTTCTCGCGGAATGAATATTCTTTCTTTCTTGTTTTCATCAATAATTTTATTTTCACTATTGGCCGCCCCTATTATCCGGCCGCCCTAGGCCCGGGCCCACTGAGACCTTCAGGGTAAAAGCCAAGGCAAATCCACTACTTAATTTTAATATGGAGATAGATTGATACCTGGGAAAGGATACAGGCCTATCTGGGTGCATGAACTAGTAAAACTGCGAGAAACAGAAGTACCCATTTTCTTCTTCTTCTTCATATCGTGTGAGCTGCAGGTTTTACCAACCTAACAAGCCCTAGTGTCAGAGTTTTCTCAAATCCGCCTGACGGCCTCGGACATGGAATTGTAACAACAACTGCTATCAAGATAGCAACCGGGGATGACGGCTTATCGTGCCAGGCACGGGGGTGTAACACCGCCAACGGCCTGACTCCGGATACCTACCCAACTAATATGAATGTTACGTGTTAAATTCATTCATCAGGGAATAAACAAACAAAATTTATCCGTTTCCCGTAGTTAAGCTTTGATTTGCAAACGTAAACAGCATTTGTGAAATGTAAAGTTTTTAAACAAAGCTAAAAGATTAAAGAAGTCGGTAATTATTCATTACAAACTACAAAAGTGTTTAAACAATGTGTGGTTTCTCTGGTATTCTAATAAAATTAAAATAAACTTGCTATTTTTAAATTGTTATTGTTTATTTTTAGTGGGAACGCTCGATGCGTTGGTATTTTTCTATTGTCTATTCTCAAAGTGATTCATTGATGTAACAATTTGTTGTTTTTATAAAAGACTAACGGCCGTTGTACCAAAAAAATTGCGGTTACTTATACGTGAAACGGAAGAACTGTCATTCAAGATCTGTCAAATTGGAGGATAAAATTGAATAATTTTGCTATTAGTTTTTCGTCTAAATATTTATGATGTATGTTTACTTACATCATAAAACATATTTACAGTATGCTAATTATTGATATCATGTTTTGTGATACCTATTCAATTAATCGTTTAAATATAGCTCGGTTAAGCCCCTTAGCAATTAGCACGAAAACACGTACGTATTTCACATTCCATAAAATTCGATTATGGGTCAGCAATCAAAAAATTCATTGGCGCGGTTAAAATAGTTATTACGGTCAATAAAATCTCATCTACATTACTTTCAACAAACCGCTTAAAAAATCATCACCATCAGCCTATATACTGTCCCACTGCTGGGCACAGGCCTCTTCTCATACAGAGAAGGCATGAGCATTGATCACCACGCTTGCTCAAGATGGATTGGCGATTTCAAACTTTTTAAGTCCAGGTTTCCTCACGATATTTTCCTTCACCGTTAGTCAGTGACGTCTCAGATATACTTAAAAAGTACATACGATTTTAGAAAAGACACATTGGTGCTTACCAGGTTTCGAACCCGCACACTTGTACACGAGATGCAGGTGCTTTAACTGCTAAGCCATTAAGATTTACAAAACTACCTTGAGTTAATTCAAACGTCAATAAAATTTTTTATTTGTTCACAGCTGAACGATGGAGCAGCCCTCGTGTTTGCTGATGAACTCAAACAAACGCTTGACAGATACCTGTTCGGGATTTGCCCGCAAAGCTTTAAGGTAAGTCGGGATTTGTAAATAGAAGTTCCATTAACGTCTATTTTATAGCCTTTGAAGAATGAGTTGTGATATTTATAGTGTCTAGTTTCACAAACTTTGGCCTGACCGATACTACGATATAACCAGGGCTGCGGGACGTTCGAAAGAGACACCGCGCTCCCGGAATACAAAGGGCTGAGGAAGGAACATGGATGGGTTTTAGTCAATAACAGTCTGACACATGACAGAACCTTTACATATAAAATACTTTGTGTTGAATGACTGACGGATCAATGCACAGCCTAAACCGCTGATCGTAGAGACCTGAAACTTGGAGGGTGTGTTCTCTGTATGACGTAGGCATTCGATAAGAAAGGAATTCGAACCCTAAGGGGGTGAAAAAGGAAGGAAAAGTTTGTATGAAACTCTGTCATTTTTATATGTAAATTCCTAAACACTGGCGGGCGAAGCCGCTGGCGGAAAGCTAGTCTTTCATATTTTCCTTTGATTCACGGGTATAACTATATCCTTTTATCTTTTTGTCTGCCAAACTATAAATAAAACATCAATGTAAACCAAAATAAGATCATACAGTAAGCTTGTTAACCAATAAACACATTGATGCATAAATTTACATAACGCGTACGCTTACACGTCCTAAATATAACTCCGAAAATTGTTTTCACTTCAAATTTAGTGGAACTTTGATATTATAAACAGAGTGGGCGTCAAGACGTCGATCTGTAAATATGTGCCCGTTGGGGATTAAAACGGAGTTTTGAATTGTTTATGTACTGTACACATAATTAGCTGTTGTGTGTTTAATAAACAATGATTATGATGACATGAAAATTGTGAGCGTATTTCAGGGTTGATTGCGGCCAAAATAACTCCAGTATTTTCTGAAATTAAGATTTGCAACTTCCGCACAGTAAAAGTTACCAAGATGAGTTAAGTTTTACGGTGTCACCACCCAATAATCATATTTTTTTTATAAATATTTCATCTATACTATAAATACTAATATTATAAAGAATTAATCTCGGGATTTACCGAACTGATTTAGATAAAATTTGGTACGGAGATAGAGGGGACCCAATGGTTTTACAAATTATATATTACTTTTCATCCGGGTGCCTGTAGTAGTTTCCTAAGGACGCGGGAAATATCTAGTTTCGACATATATTTCCAGTCTGATAAATAATTTCGTGCAATAACACTTCTCTCTGTAACTTTAAGTGGGCGGGAATTTTGAAAGATCGTTTTTTAAAGTACCTACTATATTGTGGAGGTCAGATGGCATCAATCCATTTCTATAAGGGGAAAAAAATAATAATTGAAGGGCTAAAATCTAGCTAAAGTCATGCGATGACTCCGTCGTGGATATGAATGCGAGAAATCACAATATTATCACCCAGTCTCGTTGGTTCCAGCTGCCGCTGAAGGGCAAGAACATGACCACCGTCACGTGCGACCTCGACACTGATCAGCAGGACCTGGCTGGCAGGTGAGCGCCTAGGCTACTTCCTTAAGCCTCGTATTCATGGTAAACATTTGTTTAGCAACAATTGATCAAAGGTTGTCTGGAAGAAATCGCTGAGCGCGATAAGACCGTCCATTGTAACACTGTTAGTGTATGATGCTTGTATTTTGTCATTTTTTTGTATGCTATAAAGAATATTCTATTCTATGAACGTTGTTGATGAGATGTTGTCGCTTGTCGGCGAGAACTTGTCAACTGCAATTTTCAACTCTGCAATACGCAGTGTTGCCAGCAACTCAAAAACGTGTTGATGCAACTTTGATTATAAACAAAAGTTTACCATTTACTAGTACTCTGACGTCTGTCTGTCTATTGCACTTTTGTGATTAAAATTCTATGAAAACTGGTCCTATACTATCAGATACATATAAATCGCTTCCATTGGAGAAGGCTGTGAAAGGAAATAGGTTTCATTTTCCAGGTGCATAAAATAATACCCTCAAGATACGTATCGATCGATATTGATACTTGATATGGAGATATATTTAATCCAGGGGAAGGATCTGTCCTTCCCTCCATAAATCTTAAATATATCGCCACCAAAAATCTTATATAACTGACGGACAGAGTAGTTAACTTTTGCATATATCATTATAAGCAAGGATTTACTCTTGAATCGACGTAGTCTCTTTTCAAATACGTATAATCTATACGAAATCGATGTTATAAAATACCGATATTTAGTAGTTTTTCTCCTTTACAGACTAGCAACCCTAGCGCTCCGCGCGCACACAGCAGCGCGGTCGGACTGCGCCCGCCTCGGCGCGGCTCTCGCCAACACGCTCGGAGACCTCGCGCGCACTGCGGCCAATAGACAGCTTTTAGCTGCAGGTCTGTTACTACGACTTCAAGATTACCAGGGACTACCACCATACCTAGTCTAATTCTTATTAGCCAAACCGCATGGCCGAGCCTCATGAAAATGCAAGCGTTAGCGCTGCCTTAGCTCTTCGGCCGAACTGAGACAATTCTAGCTTGTGAATGTTTCAATAAACCCTTACTTTAGACACTACACGTGTTGCGGGATGTTCGAAAGAGTTACCGCGCCCCCGAAAACAAAGAAAGAAGGAAGGAACATGGATGGGTTTTAGAAAGAGTCTCACATTCCCTCCGTTCCGCCCATAGCGAGAAGAGTCATTTTATGATTTCCATCCTGAAAAAAAGACTCAACATGTCTACCCCACGCCTTGAAAATGATATTTTTTTTAATAAATCACACAAATAGACAGCTTTTGTAGGCTTTTCACAGCTTTGTGTACAGCTTATTCTGGAATCAGACAGCCTGTAATGTTCTCACCTACTTCTGAGAACTAGCATCTTCAGAATATAGTCCACCACTAAGTCCGGTAAATCCTAAATTCGAAATGCCCCCGAACAAAATTCCTTTCCGTAATTATGCAACTTCAACAAAGTGCAACAAGGACGTAAATTTTAACTACGTGTAGCGAATAGCTGAAGTTTTGACAGACCAATAACTCACGAACGTTAAGAACATAAAACACCGAACTAATTCGCTCCCCTCAACCGTTTCTTAGAGCTTGTAGGAATTTTAACGTTCTTGCTACAAATAACGTTTTATATTCGTCGTTTCGCATTTTTGTTCTTACCATTAGTTTTTTGGGAATATTAAGCAAAGAAGTTATGGTTCTTTCACTTAAGTTGGTACCAATTTAGTTTCAAGAGGAACCGGTAATCCTTATGATTTAAAAAGAGTTTTCCCCCTCGCATTATGTAGCCTCTGGTGCAAGAGAGCGATGGAAGCGAAATCATCTGAATCAAGTGAACTATATCGGACAAATATCACCACCCATATTAGCATTAGGTACTATTTAGTACACTCTAACACGTCATAATTCGGTCCCTGATAGACCTTTTTGTTATTTATTTGCCAGTTAACCACGCTAAATATATAAATATATTTAACTTCTCGTAGTGGGTATTAGAATATTATCAACCCTAAATTAGGCTACCCACTCAGTAGCATTCATAATTGTTATTTGTCGATTGTCATAAATAAATGTAGGTACCATAGTTTTTCTTTTTTTAAACGAAGTATAACGAATGTATATTTGTATGTCCGCGATTTTCCCAAAAATGACTTGTCCGATTTTGACGTTCAATTGTAAAATAAGTAAATAATAAAGTACATACTTACTTTTTCTTCTTCAGCTGCGAGCAACGAGCAGAAGAAACGGAAGTTATCTAAAAGCCAGAAAATGAAGATTCAAGCGAAGCAGAGGACAGCTCTCGCCGTCAAGAAGAAGGCAGCTGCCGCCGCCGCCGCAGCCGCTGCGAAAATGTCCGCGTAATTTAATTTAATAAGGGCTAGCACGACTTTTTGCCACCAGGATGGGGCCACCGATCTAAGTTGTCATTGACAGTTCCGAGTCCGACAGATTAAATGGCGCGCGCGGGAAATTTTAAAATGATAGGTGGCATTGACAGAAGTGACAGATACTCTCACCTCAGTCCGAACTAGTGACATTTTGTGAGGAATTTAAGCCCTTCGAATCGATTATACACTAATAATAAAGAAGTAAGGTTTGTAAGTTTGTATGTAATCATCAAAAATATCTGGAACTACTGAACGGATTCCAGAAATTGATTCAACAACAGAAAGCTGCATTATCCCTTAGTATTTAAGCTATTCCGCGGGAAGAAAATAAAAAAATGGTTCTGTTCTGTATAATAAGAAGACATAAACGTTATCTATATGTTTATTGTGTTGTTATAAAGTTTAATTGTAAATTAAAATTGCTTTAATGTTTATAGAACAGGGATGGCCAAATTGATCAGACCATGACTCCGTTTACTAACGAAATCCTATGCGATCTTCACTCGTTTGGGTTTATTTTATATAATCTCATACTTTTAAATTTTTGCCTTGGTTCATACAACAGTTCGGAGTCCAGTTGTTTCCAGTTGACATTAATCAGAATAAAACTAGGTGAATTCTACGCTTTCAGTCTACTATCTGATAAGTCGACATATTTTTTTAAGTTTGAGCATTTTCATGAGAGTATTTAGTTATTTCTTGGTTGTTATCAGTCAAAGTGTAATAATTTACATATTTATAGTGTCTTAAACTTTTAGGTAAGTCGTAAAGTAGTAAAGTCAAAGTATATTTTACATATTTCTACTGTCTTTAACTTTTTAAAACCTACTAAAAATGTATATTATATTTTGTAACAGAAATTCAGTGCCCATGTAAAATGATTTGTTGTTATACATTTCTTTAGTATAAAGTTACACTCATAATGATGTATTTGCATTGTACCTTTATGAAATGTTCTGAAAAATTGTTCTTAAATTGACTATTAAGGCTACTTACTTCTTTACTCGTCTTACTTTACGTGAATAGGTCGTAAATGCGGAGTTTCTTGTATGTATTACATTAAAAACTATAAGTAGCCTACCTACCTACTGCGGGCAAACCGCGGGGGCGCGGCAAAATTCGTTTTTTTAATATCTTTTCTCATGGAATACGCAAGAAAAACGCGTTTGCCGACACCCCGTGTTGTCTGTTGATTATTTTAATATATGCACTTGTAAATGAGTCTGTAAAAATTCACGTTTTTAATGAATTTAACGTTTAAGAATGACTTATTGTATATTATTAGTTAAGTGATTTAAGTTAAGGAAATAATGTAATGATAAATTATTTGGAAATAAAGTTACTTTCTTAAAATTTATTATTATTTATAAACGCTTATTTCAACGTCTGCCTAATAGACCAATAGCCAATATAATAATAAATAAGTGTTAAATTTTAATAAATAAATATAAATCGGTATATTTGAGTTATTTTCCCATATTAGTATAAATATAGACAGACTGGCAACATTGCACTGTCATTCAAAGTATCAGTGTCATGTGTCATTAATTTAGTGACGTCAGATTAATGATGTGCTGATTCGATTATTTAAATGGATTTAAATTAATCGATTTGGACTCAATTTATAACCACATTAAATTTTATTTATCATACATCATGTTTTTAAAACTAAATAGTCATTGATGTCTCACATCTTAGTTTTTAAATGGTGTTGAAAACAAGGAGGAGCAGTCGCAATGGAGATGTTTTGAAATCACTCAACGATTTTTTGTGTTTGTACTTTTTCTTCGCATATTTATATTTTGCTATTTAAAACAACGTGTAAAACTCAAGATTGACGTTGGCTAAGGTTGGTGTCAAAGCACAATGAAACTGACTGTAACAGTAATACTTTTCAAAAACTTAGTTGGTTTTATAAATTTAATTCCTTTACTTGATAACACTAGACAAAACTTTATTGCTGCGAAATTGTACATAATTATGGTTTGGAATTAATCACATAAATTATTACAATAGTTGAAATCGATTTAAAAAAAATGTTATGATCACGAGTATTTGCAACTGATTACGATACGCACTACACCCATCACTAAACAGAATTGTCATGTTGTTTGTGTCTATGAAAACGATTTTATCCAACATTTTTTGCAAAGTCAACAAGAGAAGTAAATATAGATACATTTACTACACAATTTATTTGATAAACTGCTTATTAAACGGACCAGCATCACAGGTATGTAACTGCAGTATTTTCGACCAAATACACCTAAGAAGTTGGTGTTTACATAAGTATTTTTGATAAACCTTCGAAAATTTCTTCTTAATGAAGTGTCAAAACTAAATACAACAGTATTTTAGCGGAACTAACGTTAGAAATAACCATGAAAACATTAATAACTTTGCATAAATCCTTCACATAGTTCTCTAGCCAAATACTTCGTCTTAACTTACCTACGTATAAAATCAAAAAAATGGACGATGTAGCTGTTTATTTATCAAAAAGTAATCATTTACTACAGTATTATATCTTAAAAATAGATATTAGACCATTTCGCTGCAGATTAAAGTTGAAAATTGTACTTCTTAAATAAATTGAGGTTAGAACGTGACTAAGGTCACACTGCCATCTATTTACCTTCTTAATATGTTATAATTCAATCTTGAGATTATTGTATTAAATATTCAAGTACTGGATCAAAGAAAAAGTCTAATTTTTTATTTCAAATAGGCCTTTGCAGGGTCTTATGAAATGACACACAATATACACTTCTCATCAAAAAAATCGAAACACCTCGCAGTTTATGATTTGATAAGGATTATCAGAAAAATGTGTATATTTAGGAATAAATGTAAAATGTCATTTAATAGTGAGTAGTATGAGGTTTTTAAATCCTAATGTTATTGTTCTAAATTCAAATTAAGTCTTCATAGATTTCGTATTTTGTATAATGAGTAATTTTTACCCTGTATGGAATATGAAGGAAATGGGTAAAACAACACGCGTAAATGAAAAAAAAAATTAAGAAACGTTTATTTAATAACTTGTATTCCCTCCGCGAGCTCTTATTACTGCTTCCATACGGTTCTTCATCGATCGGATGAGAGTCACGATCACATGTTGTGGTATATTATCCCATTCCTCTTGGATTGCATTTTGCAGCTGGCTAAGTGTTTCTGGGGCTGGATCTCTTGCTCGAATTCGTCTCTTTAATTCATCCCATAGATGTTCAATGGGATTCATGTCCGGGCTTCTTGCTGGCCATACCATAATGGAGATACCGACTTCGGTAAGATAATCTCGTACGACGCCCGCGGTGTGAGCTCTAGCATTGTCGTGCATGAATATGAAGTCGTTGCCAATAAAATGTGCATAGGGCATCACATGAGGTTCAAGACACTGTTCGATGTACCGATGAGAGTTTAGTGCAGGCAGCCGTGGCCCAGACACAAAGGCAAGTTCTGTCTTACCGTCGGCGCTGATTCCTCCCCAAACCGTCCACGAACCGCCACCATAGCTGACCTTTTCTTCAATGCAGCATTGTGCAAAGCGTTCTCCATCTCTTCTGTAGACCTTGTTCCTTCCGTCGTTACCATACAGCATAATTTTACACTCATCAGAAAACAGTACTTTGCTCCACTGAAGGTATGACCAAGTTAGGTGCTCGCGTGCAAAGTTAAGGCGCGCTCTTCGATGGTCTGCAGTTAATTTCGGCCCATTCGCTGGCTTATGCGGTGCCAATCCGCGTTCCTTCAACCTTCTTCTTATTGTAGAGTCACTTACAGCTACTCTTCGTACAACGCGAAGCTGCTGCTGCAGTTGAAAAGCGTTAAGGCGTCGATTTCGTAAAGAAGTTGTTACAATAAATCGATCATCTCGCTCAGAAGTGACCCGAATCCTGCCAGATCCTGAACGGCGCGTGAACGAACCAGTCTCCCGATAGCGTTTGTAGACTCTATGAACAGATGATAAGCTTAGATGCAATCTTGCAGCCACAACACGCTGACTAAGTCCAGAATCCAGCAATGCCACCACTTGGGCGGCTTCTGCGGGCGAAGTATCCATATGTTTTAGAAAAAAAAGTTTTTTCAGACGTCCCAAAGTCACAGTAAATGAAATAAGAAACAAAAAGTTTAAAGACAAGCGCTAATTTTTAGTTTTTAAACGAGAAACGTACTCCAACCCTAAATACACATTTGTCTCAAAACAGTGATTAATTTCATTTATAGGATAAACAAATGAAATTCTAATTTCGAATTTTGATTTTTTTCTTCTTACTGTAATGACCAAACTGCCAGCTACACAATAATGTTTTTTTTTTCATGGAATTAATTCTCTTTTGTAAAAAATTAGGACAAAAACAATAAAAACGAAAGTGTTTCGATTTTTTTGATGAGAAGTGTATATATCTATTTTTTTAGAGGTTTTAGTACACCCAGGGTGAACTAAAGCCTCAAAAAAAAAGTCACACTAGTTGTATGGTTCCAAAGAGGAGGTCCTATGGAGAAGAACCGGCAAGAAACTCCATGGATACACTAAACTGGACTACTAAAACTGATTACACCTCATAAATAGCCTATTTATAGTTTCTCAGCTGGGAAAAGGCCTATTCTCACACAAAGAAGGCATGAGTATTGATCACAATGTTTGTGCAGTCAAAACTCCAAAGTTACTCAGCCAGCGTAATTGTTACACAACTAATTAGATATATCAGAAGATCTTGAGAGAGCTTATTTATAACAAGCTGTTTGAATTGCGTCCTAAGGAATCTTTTTAGCATCATCGTAAGCTTATCTAGCATGCTTGAAACATGCTGGTCCTGCTCCATAGGACAACGTTGACAATATCAAATTGATTGCAAATTTTGAAATCTTATATAATCTATTATATAAATATAAAAATGAATCCCTATTTCCGTTGGTCATCGCATCACGCGTGAACAACTGAATCAATTTGATACAGAGATAGAGGGCACTACGGAGAAACTTCCGTCGGGACGCTGGTGAATTCGCGGGAAATAGCTAGTGTAATATAAATATTTCTTCATGTTTTTTAAAAAAACTACCCTAAATCCCTCGCAAGGTGTCAGTCTATAGCCATACCAAATTTAATCACAATTGTTTCAGCTGTTTTGCCCTGAAAGTTTATCAGGCAGTTGAAGTATGGATAATGTTGACTTTAAATACATATATATTACTTTTCAGAATTATCTTCAGCAGAACAGACAGCACAAAGAATTTAAATGATGGAAGCGAAAATTGAATTTGAGATCGATACAAAAGTGAAGTTGGAATCCCGAGAGGAGGTTATAACTAAAAGCAACAAGGATATAATCGGTGAAGATGTCGTTAAAGAGCATTGCTATGTCGGAGCGAATACTAAGAAAGTGTTTTATTACCACTTAAGTGATCACAATTATTTGTAAGTATTCATAAACAACTTAGAAGGGCACTTTGAAGCTATAGTGTGTACCAATTGATTTTACAAAAAATGGAAACAAAGTCATAAACTATTTTGTTTATTTTTTTTTGTAGTATTTTGCAGTATAAAGACATAGATTTTTTTAATTTACTTATAGTTTAACTTAAATATAATAACTAGCTGGCCTTTTTTTTCCATGAGTTATAAAATTCAAAATGCAATTTGCACCTTAAACCAACACTAACACTTAAAATAGGCCTAAATCACTACATAATATAAAACAAAGTCGCTTTCTCTGTCCCTATATCCCTATGTATGCTTCAATCTTTAAAACTACGCAACGGATTTTGATGCGGTTTTTTTTAATAGATAAGAGTGATTAATGAGGAAGGTTTTAGTATATAATTTGTCAAGTTTTTGTATCCATTAGCTAAAATCGTGGTCGAAGCTGCTGGCGGGAAGCTAGTAATTAATATATTAAGAACATTTTAAGTCTGAATCAAGTCTCAATTAACCAACCACAATAATATTATTTCCAGTAACCACAGAAGAGCTCTAAAGCCTAAAACTCCCGAAAAAGTGAAAGCAGAGCCACAGAAACAGCCACGCAAGCGCAACATCAAAATAACAGAACTACGAGCAGTTTACAATTGCAAGACATGTGGCTACCGTACGATGAACCGGGAAACGTTTTCAACGCACCAATGTGACAGGAAACCAAAATTTGTCCCATGCACAAAGTGTGACATGAATTTAGCTCCCGAAGGCTATCAGAAGTGCAAGCAGTGTTCCTATTTTACTAAAAACAAGTCCAGTCTAAAAGTACATATGCGGATACATGCAAAAGGCACTCCGTACAAGTGTACCGAGTGTGAATATTCTTTTAAAGATCTGAAAGACCTTATTATACATTATGAAGAGGTAAAGGACCTTAAATGTGAGTGTGGCTATGAGACCCATGTGAAACAGCAAATGATTACCCATAAGAGGTCCCATACGGGGGAGAAACCTTTTTCCTGTGGGGTGTGTAACTTTTCTACCGCTGAACGATCAACTTTGCATAGACATTTGAAGACGCATGAAATGGTTTAGCTGGAGGTCAGATTTTAATACACTTGAGGTCAAATAATTGGGTTATTTACTAAATATTTGTGACATAACTGTTTATGTTTGCTGCGAAAGGTTTCTAGACAGTTATTTTCAATGTACTGTAGTGTGAACGAATGAATTTAATGGTTGAAACTTTAAACTGTATTTACCTATATTTATTATGAAATGAAATTATTTTGTTGTGTACTCTGCACAAATATAATCCTATATATATAAAACCATAGATATATAATGTTACTAACGTAACTAGATCTGCAATCACCAAGCAAAATGCGTGCCATAAACGTTTGAGCCCCCAGCCCCAATTCATGTCATCTGTTAGCTTGACTTCAACTGAATGTCTGGAAAAACTGACTGTCGCCGTCTTTGTCGAACAGATGTCACGTACATATTGTTTCGGTTAGTGTGAAAGAGATAAATAGAATGTTGCATCAAAGTGGTTACTAGTTTCAAAGATACGTGTATATAACAAAAAAAATGGTTTTTTCACGCGTAATGTATAAAACCAAGTCAAGTCACCGTCAGTCAAGTCAAACAAAAGGATAGCTACACAATTTTTAACTCAAGCATGGCTGAATGGTTTTTTGATCTTTGATTTGTAGGATATTCCACCCCGAATGGCAGAATAACTATAAAAAACGTCGGCAAAATTTACAATTAAAAAGGGCGGTCCGAAGTTCGTCACGTCATCTATAGACTGTACCTACCTACCTATTTTGTTCTAATTTTCCCACATAGATAAGTAAAACGCCATTAAATGATGAATGATGATGTTTAGAGCATGAAATTAACATAAATGCGCCATCCTTACGCCATTTTGTTAATTTCTGTGGCAGAATTAGAACAAAATAGGTTACGACTTAGTTTATATTTTTCGTAAAACCATTTGGTACAGACCATAGTTTATCTGATACATTTTATTATATTTTCTATGTTATTATATGACCTAGAGAATCTGTGGGATTGTTCGAAGTTCGCGGCAAGGAAGGAATATGAATGGGTTTAAGTCAGTAAGAGATACTCTCTCCGATACTCTCTCTCGCTCAGCCCACGGAGAGATGAGTAATTTAATTATTTCTCATTCGAAAAAAAGCCTCTCTGTTCAAGGAATTTGTGACTTTTCTATAATTATATTATTTGCTTACTACAGTTAATGTTTTGAAGATCTCTGCTAATTATGGGAAGTGTGATTGTATAATAAAAACGTTGTTACTATTTTTTGTAGTTTTTTTTTACAAGCTTTTATTTTATTTCAACTGACAACTTCAACAAGCTGTTGCCAGCGATTTCAGATTCCCGTTTTATGAAAAACCTGTTATCAGATTTTTTCTCCTTTCTCACCTAATCCTTACTTAACGCCGTAATCCAGGATTAAGCTACTAACTTAAGTTCGGATTAACGCCAGAAAGTCCTGTAAAACACAAGTACTCAGCTGTGTCAAGGGAGACTGGAAGCCGACCCGAGCATAGTAGGGAAAAGGCTAGGCAGATATTTTATGATGGGAAAAGTTGAATAAAAACAATAGTTCTTGTGTTTTATATAAAAAATGCAGTTTATTTACAGAAAAAATCAGTTGTACAAAATTCATTATTTATTTAATTTTTTTAATATATTCGTATAATATTTTTACAAATTAAAAAGTTCTTAAAAATAATCGGAGTATTTTAACACCCGTACTTAATAGTCTAGAATAGATATTTTTCGACAAAAATACTATTTTATTTCAGTGGGATAGTTACAGTTTTATGCAGATATTATTTTCTAAGGAGTACGCACTTTCTACATCATACATTATTCCTACATTTATTATTCGCGGAAAAAATGTCTGCCCACTACAATTCTCGTCAGAAAATCATTATTGTGGTTTTTGACGTTTCTCTGACGCCGTACTACATATTTTCCATTGAAATAAAAAGCCAATTGCACCAAAAAATATAAGGTAACATAAACGTGAAACGGAAGAACTGTCATCCAAGATCTGTCAAAATGGAGGATTAAAATTGAATAATATTTGCTAATATTTTATGTCTTTTAAATATTTATGATGTTTGTTTACTTAATTATTGATTATAATATCATGTTTTGTGATATTCGTAATTAGTATTAATGATAAAAAAATTGGTGCAACCGGTTGTATAAGTAAGTCAGTTTGCGAGCTAAATATGTATATATCTATTTGAGTTTATGGTCTACATTGTGTGAAGGCTACTTTCAAGGCATACCTTATTTACTATAGAGGCACATACACGAACTACGAGCTTACTGGCCAATTCCACCACCTCCTGATAAGTGCCTGATAAATTTATCTGCCAGAAGACGCCGTAATAAATACGTTTCAACCATAGATTTACTATACTAGCGTTAGATTGGTAATAGAGTCCGTAGGGCGAGACCAAAGTACACTAGTGTGCGTGTAACGTGCATTTTCTTTCCTAGATGAATTACAACCAGGTACTGCACACGTAACCTTAATTGTTTGCGTCTATTAACACTTTAAACGCGAGAATAAATAAAAATAAACGGGATTTGTATCGTTCATAACTGGCATTGGGCCGATACAGGCCGCTAGCGTGTACGCGAATGATCTCACCTATCTATCTCGCTCTAACACATGAATACCTGTGTTTTTTCTCCCTCGCATTGCCGATCTAATGCTAGTATAATAAATCTATGGTTTCAAGTGTGAATTAATCTGGCAGATATCTGCTATCCAGAAGGTGGTGGAACAGGCTCTACAAGACCTAGGAACACTATAGTCTTTCCAGAACTACTTAGCTTACCTATATTATACTGGGTGGCAAGACAACTTAACGAAAACTTGGTTTCAAGGGTTCAGTACATAATTTTAAACTTAAAAGCCATTGAATTTGCAATTTAAAGTAAAATATAGTAACTAAATTATATAATTAATGTCATTATCATGGAACATATAAAATGCTTGGTCCTGAATGACTGACGGATCAACGCACAGCCTAAACCGCTGATCGTAGTGACCTGAAACTTGGAGGGTGTGTTCTTTGTATGTTTTTCCGAAATTCTACCCGTAAGGGAGTGAAAAAGGAGGGCAAAGTTTGTATGAAACTCTCATTTTAATTCGTGTAGGCCACGCGAGCGAAGCCGCTGGAAAATACATAATACTTTGCAAGTCCTAAGAATGGAACCCAAGACCCCTGGAACAAGTTTTCGTCACACTGACTCTTTTACCTGATATACAGGGTGTAAAAAGATTCGCAACGAAAACGAAATCTTCGGCGTCGTGTCAGATTGCCGACCCATCGGACTATGAAATTGAGGGGATAGAGAGTGCACCTGTGTCTGCGCACACACATCATCTGCCTAGCCTTTTCCCTCTGTCTACCCTCCAAACTGGCTTTTTGTAAAGATTGGCTGTTCAACAAAAAGCCAGTTTCGGTCAGAAATGTTATGAGTCTTTCTACACCCCTGTATATCACAATATTGTAATAAAATATAGTATGGATATACATATATCTATATTTTAATTCACGCAGTTTCAATAAAGTTTGTAAATTATGCCTTTAAAATATTATTGCATATTATAGTAGTGTATATAATAAATTATTTACATTAAATAGTCTTAGAAATACAAACCGATCGTGAGTGAAGTCACAATTGGTAGAAAGTTGTTCATAAGATAGTTTTCAAAGTTATTTTTTATTTATTAAAAAAAGGTTTGATGGTCAAAATCAATGAAAGATCTTTTATATGCTAGTTTTTCGGTATTTCACTAACTCCGATGAAAACCACTTCATGATTTTGTGTAAAACTATGTCCATCACCAAGTTCAAATCTATCGCCATCCTCAATATCATCTGAAGCGATTCAGTGGATCCACAGTGACAGCGTTATTTTATAAACGCGAGAGTGACTCGTCTGTTTTGTCTTTCACCGTAAAAAAACAGCTGAATTGTTTTCGATGAGGTACCTACGGAGATAGATAAGACTCTGGCTATGGATAGGTTAATTTTTTACCCGGGTGCTTGAAGTAGTTCCCTCGGGACAGGAAACCGCCGGAAACAGATTACCAAAAGCATAAGAAGACCCAAGTTCACCGACAAGATAACAGTCCGATCAACTCAAATCAGCAGTTTACCATAAATTCAAACTTGTGTCTTCCGATGGATACCTTATCATTTGGGTTTTTTATTCCTGAAACGGTCGATTACCAACCCGGGGTTGGACAAGAAGTGGATAACACGAAAATTCTCGCTTCGTGGTTAAAAAAAGGGTTTATTTAACATCCCGATTAAGTCCAACCATTTGTCAGTGAACTTGGTTCTAAACCCACAACTAATTTTATTCTAAAATCCTTTACACGCACAATCCTTTATAAAGCCTTACATATTCGGTCGCCCATCCATTTCTATACCTTGCTTAACTTTTGACACTCGGTTACAGAATATACAATTAAATCTAGGTTATAACTTAATGTTTATATTCTAATACTGCTTAATATTTTGGTCTGTTTTGTGATAGAGTTTAGTTTGGGTTTTTTTGCGACAAGATTTTCTATTCTAGATTTTTCTTTTGGAAGCTTAATAATGTCTAGATTTATTCTTGTGTTTGCAATATAAAGGCTGACGTGGCGTGGGTTTAAAAAATAGAGTAGGTAATATTAGGGATGTTTTAAAATGAATTTTATAGAAAATTGGTTATTTGACTGTTACTACTTATTTTTTTTACAAATCCATGACCAATTTACGATTTTTATAGACGCATAAATAAAACAGTGAAAATTCTAAAGAAATAATCTTAAAAGGCCAAGAGAGAAGATAAACGCTAAAATAAGCCCTGGTATTGTTTTTAATAGCGTTCCAACCATAATATATGACAAAACAACAATTTTCTTCGTATTTTAAATACATTGGGTTATTACTTACGGAATTCTAATATACAGATTGATTAAAAAAAACTCCACTTTCACGAAAAACTTTTTCAAGAAGCCCTTTATGGTTTCACTGATGTAATCACCCTGTATACAGTATATGCTTGCCTCCCCACGCCACTCCCCGAACTAAAGTAAACATATTGAAGTTACCTACTCTAATAAATGCGTAAACATTATGTTAACGGCGTGCGAGCATTTATTATAATATCTTATCTACATATATTAGTGTTATAATACCTGCCTTATTGCTAGCAACCGGAGATAATCCCTGGGTAATTAAAAAAGATCAACCTTGTTAGAGATAGCCCAATCTAGTAGGGAGTTCAACATACTAGGGATAACCTCAACCCAGTTGCAATCTAGTTGAAAATAGGCGAACCTAG
This sequence comes from Pyrrhia umbra, assembly GCA_963891755.1. Taxonomy (NCBI): domain Eukaryota; kingdom Metazoa; phylum Arthropoda; class Insecta; order Lepidoptera; family Noctuidae; genus Pyrrhia; species Pyrrhia umbra. The sequence continues at coordinate 5,423,955 of OY982947.1, read as the reverse complement.
TTGAGAAAACCCCAACGTAGTTGAGAAAACCCCAACCTAGTTGAGGAAACCCCAACCTAGCTGTGATTATAGTAGGCGGCACGTAACTTGGCCAAAATTGTAAGTAGTTCTTCTCTTTTCTCTCACTATTTTCTACATATAAATGTTTAAAAGTAAATTAATACAATAGACGATAGTGTAATGACAAGCTTTGAAAGTGTTCCTTTTGGATTGCACTGGGTGTACATGCGCAAACTTGTTTCAACTACGTTAAAATCTGGCCAAGTTATTTGCCGGCAACTATACTCCTATCTAGTTAAGAAAGCCCCTTCTTGTTACAACTGGGCTCATAGTGTCTGTCTGACATGAACACGCAAAGAATTTAAAAAAACACTTGTTATTTCATTAAATATTTTAAAAAATATAATGCAAATTAATAATACTATTGCTCAAAAAAATGCCCGCACGTCGCTACCACTCTGCGTAGCTAGAAAAATACTAATATTTTGTACAAATTGTTTTTTTTTATATATATAAAAATACCGCGGTGCGCTAACACACTTATTACTACTGGGTGGACAGGCGGGTAGGGTGTAAGACCCTGTTGTCAGTAGCCTACTAAACTAAAAAAAAAAACTAAAATTTTCGTTATTTTTTTACCAACCGTTACCAATAATACTAAGGAAAAAAAAACGTTAAAACCCTATTTGGTTTTTGTCTACGAAAACTTGATTAATTTTCATTAAATAAGTGTTAATTATGATTATTACGCGGCTATGTCTGTCTTTTTCACTCATATAAGACAAGACAAGGATGGCACTACAAAACAGTGACGTTTGTTACGCTCCGATTGGTTTTTAGATTTTGGTCAATCCATTACTTGAGAATTCAATATTAATTATTTTTAGCTTTTTATTAATTAGTAAGTTAACAGAGGCTTATGCCCAACAGTGGACTAATGTGTTTTAGGCTGATGGTAGTGAGGTAATTATAATAATTATTATTAGTTACGTAGACTACTGACAACTCAAACTAAAATATTACCGTAGCCATTCTTGGAAGGCACTAATATTATTTGATAGGGTGGAAGCACCAATTGTTGGCTTATATTTTTGTTTTATAAAAGGGGAAAATAACAAAATAAGCCTCTGTTATTCTGGTAAAAAAAATATAACTTGAAATTTTAAAATTTTAAATTAAATCACAGCCAACAGTTGGTGCATCCATCCTATTATTTTAAGAACTATAGCAGCTGCCTAAAATTACAATAAATGCATTAGTTACAGAGAATACACGGATAAAATACTTTCTTAAACAAAATAATACTACACTTTTATTATGCTCGTTAAAATTACTGGCCTTGAGTTGGCAACATTCGATTAAATAAAAAAAAAACTAAAAGTTGCCAATCAAAAAATACTTAATAAAGTTTTTTGGAATTGATGTGGCAATACTGCTCATTGACACATAGTACTGCCATTTTATTCATTCTAATTATTTTTTGTGATTAATTTAAAATCAAGATTAATAAATAAATTGTCTAAAAAAAATTGATTTAAATAGTAACTTAATCAGTAGGATGCATGTCATTTAAAAAGAAAACTTTGTGTACAAATGTATTATTAATTAATCAGTTTCAATTTTAAAACTACCATTTTAGTCAACTTTCAACCCATTTATAATCTCATTACAATATTTAGTTCATACATATATTGAAGCCTGTGGTGGCTTGTGTGTTTATAAAAATACCATTTGTGAAACCTAAGATATTTTAAGAAGCCTAAATTGTCTACATATTTTGGTTATTTAAAAAACGCAAAAACCGTCTCAAAACATTAACTTAAAACTAACTAAAAAAATGTTGCCAACATTACTGGGTTGCCATATCACTTAATTTGGAATATTACATTTCGATCAATCACAATAATCTACCATTAAGAATACCGACCTTATCTTAACCAATAAACATCAAAATCAGGTGGAAATCTTTAAAAACTACAAACTAACAATCACAAAAATCACTAACCTAAAGTTGCCATTACAAAAAAAACTACCAAAAAGTTGCCAGCTTGAAAGAAAAACTACTAAATTGTAAAAAATACTGTGGGTTGCCAGCGTCGACGTTTAATATTAATACTAAATACGTTACCTTGTTATTAGCTATTTGGGGTCCCGTCTCTCCATGTACTGAACCAGGTGACGTTGAACATGCCGGAGTAAGGGTGTTTCCTCTTCTTGTGGAGTCTTAGGGACTCCTCTGAAGCGTACCAGTACTGAGGGAACTTGTCGTAAGGGTATTTTAGAGGTTCTTTCACGAAGGGCTCCGAAGGGTCATCTGGAATTATGATAAAAAAGATTTTTCATGTGACTTTGAAAAAAATGACTTTTCACTTTTTTTTCTAAAAAATGGTTGAATAAAATGTAGAAGCTGAAAGATGGCATGAATTATGTCTGTGGGCTCAACCTTTATGGCTCGCATTGTGTTCGGTGATTGCAGATCTAGTTACTTTAGTAACATATATATCTATGGCCTAATATGATTAGAATTGAACATCTAGCGTAGGTGACTTATATACTACACTATCTTTACGCGATTCTCACTCTATACAAACACAGACCGCGTTCGTATCGACCTCGCCACCGAGGTCCGTCGCAACGACCTTGTCCATGCCCGACCCTAGCTCGACGAGCCAGCCCGCGAGCTGAGCTAATAGCTTTAAAATTCCCGATTATAATAATCATATATATTCTGATCCAGCCTGTCCCTTGCTGTCCTCCCCCAGCGACGCCCTAAGCCGAGGACCGTACCCCACTAGGGGGTGCCCTTAGCGTGTAGTCGCTTAGTTTTGTAAGTTAAGCCCTGGCTGGAGGCAAGCCCGGTTAAGCAATCGACAACCCTCTAGGTTGACCTGCAAGATGCCATACAAAAAAAAAACGCGATACTCACGCGGTGGTAAGCAGTAGAGACAGAATATCCGATGCCGTCTGCTCTCATGGGTTTCCAAATGTTTTTTATGGTGTTTTCTCCTCGTAGACACGTGTGGGCAGCAAGGGCAAGGGATGGCGAAGTCTTTGGGCACGCAGCCGTGACGCTCAGCCGCGTGGGTGAGCAGGGTTGAAGCTACACGGTAGCCCTGGAATGAAAAGTTGGTATTTTAAGAAAAATGTAAACAAAATCAGAACCTATTTTGTTCTAATTTTCGCACATAGATTTATAAAACGACATTAAATGATGAATGATGATGTTTAGAGCATGAAATTGACGTAAATGCGCCATCCTTACGTCAATTTGTTAATATTTGTGGCAGAATCCTTACTAATATTATAAATGCGAAAGTAACTCTGTCTGTCTGTCTGTTACGCTTTCACGCCAAAACTACTGGACCGATATAAATGAAATTTGGTACAGAGATAGAATAGACCCTGAGGAACAACATAGGCTACTTTTTACCCGGGTGCGCTAAGTAGTTCCCTCGGGATGCGGGTGAAACCGCGGGAAACAGCTAGTTAGAAATAAATAAATTACGAGTTGGTTTACATTTTTCGTTAAATCAATTAGTACAGGCATGAAAATGAGTTCTTTTGTTTGTTACGCTTTCATGGCGAAACAGTTGAACCGATCTGGATGAAATTTGGTAAGCAGGTAGCTTGAATCTTGGGGAAGAACATATTATAGTTTTTGACCAGGTGCGTGTAGTCCCTCGGGACACGGGTAAAACCGCGGAATACAGTTAGTTTACATTATTAGTTAGCATGTTTTTCTCTCATTTATAACTACCATGACCTTTATCCGTATTACTTATAAGAATCAAAATATTTGTACACCATCTTTATGGTAGAATATTATGTACTGGCATCTTCATGTAACACCAATTTGACAATATTCTGACAAATAAACGAGTCTTTAAAATCCTGTAATCTGAAGTTTAACCATTTCTCACCTAATCCTTACTTATTTATTTGATTTACACGGCTTTATAAACCAATTACATAAACCAAAGAATATATACTATTAGTACAAACATAAAAACATAAACTAATCACAATAATTAAATGTTAAAATTCTCACAAAAATGTAGACACTCGACCATTAATTTGGTAAATTTATCCGCAAATAAATCGCAGTCCGGGTTAGCTTCCATAGTCCTACTTAACGTCGTAATCCAAGATTAAGCTACTAACTTAAGATCGAATTAAAGCTAAACAGCATTTATGAGTGAGATTTTAACCTAACCCTTTTCTAAGCAGCAGATTAAAAATTATACGGACTTTATAAGTAAGATGGTATATGTTTTACAATAGTATATAACAACAGAAACTACCTTGCACTGACGTTATCTAGCCAAAGTATTTAAAAAAAAGTCCAAAAAACTTACCTTAAAGCAGTGTTCACACTGGTAAGGAAAGTTCTTCCATTTTGGGTTCTTCTTTCTGCTGAAAACCATCTTGTATGGCTCCGTAGGAAACCAGTCTTCAGGGTCTAAGAGTATTTCCACCAGCTCCGTGCCTGAAAGTTATAATACTCTGGTATATTGCAGAAATAGTATGTATCTATACTCCATTTACAGTTTGTTTAAACGATTTTGAGTTCTGTTCCCTACTGATAAGGGTGGTGTTGAAAGCAAAATAATGTTTACAATAACAAATATTTTCTGCATCTGTTTTCGTCATGTCACCTTAGTAATAGAGCTCAAAATCGTTTGAACAAATGGTAAATAGGGTGCGTTTAAATGTCTAATCTCATAGTAAATGGAGTATATATACATTTATACATATAAAATGCTTTGTCCTGATGTATTGGCATTCCACCCGGAATAATTACTTCTGGGATTCTACGAGGATGTTCCACTAGGAATTACTCTTGTATTGTGGGTGCGTTTACAAACACACATTACACATGCACAAACACCCAGACCAGGAACAATTTTAGTTGTCCCGTGCGGGAATCGAAACCACGACACGCAGCGCAATTGCTCAACCACTACCAATCATCATCTGCCTAGCCGGTTCCCAACTATGTTGGTCGGCTTCCAGTCTAACCGGATGCAGCTGAATACCAGTGTTTTGCATGGAGCGACTGCCTTTCTTACCTCCACAACCCAGTTACCGGGTACCACGATACCTCTACTGATTGTCAAACTTTCTGGCTTCTGACTACCCGTAACGATTGTCAAAGATCTACAAATGACAGCCGGGACCAACGGCCTAACCAACTGAGCCACAGAGATTCTCGCTATGACAAAGACGATCACCCATCCACGGACCGACCGCGCCAAGCGCAGTTTAACCTTTTGATCGGTCGACCCGTGCGGCTGTTACTTAGCCACGAGCAGCTGTGTTTGTAAAATGGTGAAGTGTGAGCAGTAATTACCTTCAGGTAATTTCATCTCTTGGACAGGCTCCGGTGGGGGTTGGAGAACGGCTGGCTGTATGGTGACCCCGGTGATAGTGGTGTTGTTGGCTGCCAGCAGACTTGAGAGGATCGTGTTCTGGGTCTGTAACGAAGACTGAAATACTTTTAATTGTATAGTCTGAACCAATTGTTTATACGAAAAATGTAAACAAAGTTATAACAAAAAAAGTGACAACAAAAATCCATAATTTGTGAAAATTTCAACTGTCTAGCTATCGCGGTTCTTGAGCTACAGCCTGGTGACAGACGGACAGACAGCGAAGTCTTAGTAATAGGGTCCCGTTTTTACCCTTTGGGTACGGAACTCTAAATATTAAATGAATGGTTTTAAAAAATTACCTGCAGTGTCCCGTTGAAACTCTGTGACAACTCCAACTTCTCAGGCTTTGGTTTCCTCTTATAACCCTTCGGAGGTCCTCGCTTCTTAGCCACTTCCCCATTCTTCTTATACCTAATAACTTCTCCGTTTACCACCGGAGTTATAGTCAACTTAGCCGGCAAGGAATACCGGTTATGTAGATTCTTTACCAGACTTTCTCCATTCTGCGGTTTAGTTGCAAACGATAACGGGTTTGCTAAATTCAGGGGGTTGTTCACAAAATTAGGGAGGGTATTCGTCGGGTATATTGAGAGGGATTTTGGTGTGTTGAACGCGGGTATCTGGTATACTTGGAGGTTTAACGGGGAGTACTTGATGCGTTTCGCTTCTGGCTCATCGTCTTCCTCATCGGAGTCTGTCTGTGTGATGCTGAGGGGATCCTTGTCCGATGAGAATGTATCTGCTCGTTCTTTCTCTTGGACGCAGAACATCTGTAATTATTGTTATCATTGATCTCACGCAAAATACGCGCTTTGTCGTGGAGTTGCGGAAAATAGCCCGCCTAAACCTAACCTAGTTATCATTGAGTAATTTTTCTTTGAATAGCTCTACCATTTATAGTTCGTCAATTAAGTTTTTAGTTTCTCCCTCTCATACTTAGAGTTAGTTTTAGACAAAAGTTGGAACACAAATGTCAGACATTTCTAATACTATCGACAACATGTTTTCTCTGCTTTTTGTCTCCTAACAAAGGGTGAAGAAAACAGGTTTGCCTATCCGCATGATAAGACCTGATGATGCAAGGAGGGTGTACTACTAACTGCCAAGTTCACCAATAGATGGTTATATAATTGTGCCGTTAAACGAAAATGTTTTTAAACCACGAAGCGGTTATTTTCGTGTTGTAAACTTCTTATTCAACCCTGGCTTGGTAATCAATTGTTTTAGGAATATAAAACCAAATGATTGGTTATCCATCATATGGTAGAAGTTTAAATTTATGCTAATCAGCTGTTTATAGTTGATCGGACCTTTATCTTGTTGGTAAACTTGGGCCTTAGAACAGCAGTACTTTAAGGGTCTGGCAAAGCCGGTCATCATCTGCCTAGCCGTTTCCCAACTGAGTTGGGGTCGGGTTCTATTCTAACCATATGCAGTTGAGTACCAGTGTTTCACATGGAACAACTGCCTATCTGACCTCTAAATTCCATTTACCAGGTAATACAACACACTTTGGTAAGAATAGTTGTCAGACTTTCTGGCTTCTGACTAGTCACAACCGTCAAAAATCTACAAATAACAGCCAAAATGAGCAAAACAATGTGTGATCTTTAAAGAAATAGAAAATGATGGAACATTCCAGTATGTCTTTCGGTATTCATAGGGTCAAAGCCATGGTTGACTTTTGTAATACCATCAAAGGTGTTGGAATAAGACAATATAAACAGACACTGGCCAGTTATATATCTTTAATTACTACTGGGTTCTTCCTGTAACTATGTCTATTTGGACTTCAAATTAGTTGCAGATACGAGGATAAAAAGAAAAGGTAATTCTATTGTCCATCCAGGTTATTGGTCTCTGTGAATAGGTATTATATCAACAATATTCAAGTTTTAGATAAAAATATGTTAATTAAATATTTTAAATATTCAGTAATTCTCGTGTATTGATCAAAAAACAAACGTGTTTTATTTAGTCATTAACATTAAAAAAGGGTAGGTATGTTTTATGAGAAATGCGTAGTTTTTTTTTTTGCGCGAATGTCATACGTAAAACATGTACAATACTTAATTCATTATTGCGAACGAATGTATAGAACTAAGATAATGAAAGCAATTTCCTGTATTTTTACGGTTAGACAAATAATCGCGGACGCCGAATAGCGGTTCTCACGTAAAATTATTACGAAATTATGAATCATTCATTTTAGTTCCGTGTCAAATTAATTCGAAGATAACACGAGATATAAGAAAACTTTTCAAAAAAGGAAAGCAAAACCGTAGAGAATAAAACGCTATACAAACTTTTTTCACAAAATTCACAAACGAAAGACGCTTCGTAAAAAAAATCAACATTCGTTTTTCAAAACACCATAACACCACACTCTGATGTAGTTAACACGAGACTTCGCGAAATTAACACATTTAATAGCTTCTAAAGCTTACAAAATGGCGTTGTAATTCATAAATGCGAGAAACAATAAGACTTCTCATGAAATAACTGCACACGGGGTATACATCAGGTTGATCTAATTATATTATTACGTACTTATTTTGAATGAAACACTGACCTTTTACCGGTTTTTCACACAGTATGCACCGAAATAATGTTATTTAGATCACATTAATGGCGTTTTCCTTTGATTTTTGTTGTTTCTTAGTTAAAATTATAGCGAAACATGAAAATAAAAGGTTAAGTACACCCGTATAATAATAACAAGTTCTTTAGTATAGTGTTGGGGCGAACCGAGTTAGTGAGTCTGTGATTCACCTAATAGAAACATTGAATCGAGTCTAAAATATCGATTTCGTGAAGTTAAAATTATGGTGTCGAATACAAATACAAACAAAGGGCTTTGTGTTTTCGGCTATTTTATGTTCATTAACTGAGCTGAATGTTTTATTTTTTTCTTTTATTTCAAATGCAGCTGAATAATATTGCAGTCATGTTTTTGTTTTAAATAACATTATAAAGAATTAAATAATAATAGTTTCCACTTTTGTTTCGATATTCGCAATCATTCTTCACTTTAACAATAAACAAATATTTTAAAGGTATTTATTTATTTCGATGTTAATCGATTAACTGTATTAATCGATCGTTACCTGAAAATGCCATTTAGTCAAACACTATCAAGTGTTCAAAGCTTCACAAACGCGCATTCAAAGTTGCATTGTAAATTGTCGCAAATCATTTTTAGGCTTTATGTTAAGGCCTTAAAGTTGAAAATCATTTAAGCAAAAAGTTACGGTTAGACGCACCGCGATTGGAGCAGGGGCAATTTCTATAAAGATAGAGCATGCTAGAGCGTCATTATTTAGATATTATGTTCGGGAAATATTAATATCGTTTCGCAATAAAACAATAAATTGCATTCTCTTATTTCATTAATAAAATAATTTTTGTATTTTTAAATTATATATTTAAATAGGCTTATTAAATAATATTTTATTTAATATAATCGAATTTATTAAAATAAATTGCCAGTTATTGTTTTAGAATTTCTCCACTAGATGGCATTGTTCATTTGCTAAATCTTGCAAACGAAAAAACAGTAAATTCTACTAAACTTTTAGTAATTAACGTAACATTTCTACCATGCCTTTATTTAGTCAGCGGCGAATCATAACCTGTCTTGTATTGATACTTTATTAGTATAAGTCAGTTTATACATTGGTTACATATCGTCGCTGTCTGTTATAACATACAACCTTTCAAACTGACAGCGACGATATGCTAATATTATCGATAGTATAAAAATTAATCGCTGAATGTGTTACTAAGCGCAAATCTCGAGAGCAGCTGAACCGATTTGTATGAAATTTGGTACGGAGATAGAGGGGATATTGAAGAAGGTTTTAGGCGTTTTATCCGGGGCGCTAAGTAGTTCCCCGGGGCGTGGATAAAACCGCGGACAACAGCTAGTTTTTAATAAATTTAAGATTCTAAGCATTTAAACTACTTTCAATTAACGTTATCTCTGGTAATTTTTAGACTAATTATATTCACATTAAATTTCGTTATTTAATTGGATCTAAATTTCTCAATTTTCGAAGTATATATTAAAAAAGGTATAGTAGCCTTTATTTCAAAGATAAGTTTTGTGATTTGATATCTCAAAAACGTCAAGTTAACTTCATCTAATATTGGAAATTATTTTGAATTATATAATTCATGTATATATTCAAATATTAGGGTAAAAAAACACAAGAATGTTCGATAACCATTTTTATTTCAAACTTAATCTAATCTCCAACATCGTTACAGAGTGCTTGATTTTCACAAAAATAATAATAAAAAAAAAATGAAAAATAAATTACTAAAGACTAGATGACAACGCTGTACATGACCAAGTTCTGAAAAAAATATTAAAAAGAAACACGATATCACATACCACTTGGTCTTACTAGCCAGTATGCGACTGAGAAAAGAATAATAAATATTTAAAAAAATGCTTCCAAAAAGTATTGTACCTAAGCTTGGTCAATAATAGTACCACTCTTAAGAACGATACTAGTCGTTTTAGATCTTTTTATTAACTTTATATTGTTTTCAAATCATTCCAACATTGCGGTTACTTTTCAAATAAATTTACACATAGAGTCACGCAAATATATAACTTAAAATTGCTGGAAAAAGATCGAAATCATCTTAATATTTTGTGTAATTAATTTCGTTACTGCATCCGATTACTAACGCGTTGAAGTATTTTAACAAACTCAACGCATTAGTAATCAAATGCAGTTTGCTTCATCTTATCAAAGCGCTTTTAAAAAGTCTTTATGTTCGCTTATAAATTAGTACATTACGTTATCATTTTCTGATTCTTTTTCTCAGTCGCACACTAACTTTCCCATTCACACATTATATACATTTCCACTAAATACTACAAGATTTGGCTTCAATAGTCTGTCTACATTTTTATCAAACTGGTCACCTTGTTTTGGTATTAAATTATGTTATTTAAAAAGATGTCTTATGAATAAATAAATAAGTCTAAATTGCGCTGCGTTTGTTGTAAAATTGTTTTTTTTTTTGCAAATTTTATCGTTAATAAATGAAAAAAAAAAACAGAAACAGATCTTACAGAATTAACTATTTTTCTTTACTTAAACTAAACTTATTCATTGTAGACGACATTACTGAAACACAAAAACAAAATAAGCAAAGAATTGATCTACTAAATTTCGTTTTTTTGTAATAATTTCATCAATTTCACAACAGACACAGCGCAGCACATAATACAAAAAACTTCAGAGTACACAATTAAAAGTTTATTTCATAAATTAAAGTTATATTGAACGAAACTGGCTTAACGTTTGGTTTGTGTATTGGTAATCAAGAAATGGTTACATTATATACAATGAAAGTTACAAATTATGCTCGTGTTTAACTTTTTTTAAGATTTATCACATTTTACTGTGTTGCTTGAAAATTGGCACAATCAAATTTCAATAAAAAACACGGCAATCAATCTTGAAATAATTAAAGAAATATTCAGTCAAAAATAACTGAAGTTAAAGATATGTTTTGTTACAAATAAATGCAATATTATTACAAGGAGATGCCCAAATACGTATTTTGAGAGTATATATTTATCTCCGCTTAGTAAAATCAACATATCAATAGAACCAAAACCAGTTTTATTCAGAGCTCCATCTTGTATGAAACATACGAGGCTTGTTTCATTTTATACTGGTTTCTTAAACATTGGTAGTGTTGACTATACGGATTTCACACAGTATAAGTTATTAAGTGTCAAAGTAAAAAGTACAAACGCGTATAAGTATAAAATTAATACGCAATTGTATATAAAAATGATATGTTAACAATTGCTTTGAGAAAGTTGAGCATAGAAGGAATGATACACAAGGAAATAGTGTCATTAATATCTACTTACAGAGTCAAAAATGTCAATCAAAATCTCGGTATTTAATTATCAATTGTGACAACTAAAGATACGCATTTCAGAACAGAACTCGAAAAGCGTTCATAAAATTTCAACCAATCAAATTGCTTTAAAACCATACTCAATACAAGACTATGAGTTGAGTACTCTTCTGATATACGGACTTAAAAAAAACAATTACTTTTCATCAATTTTAACAGTATATAGTATACGTTAGACTATTCAAGTCTTGAACTACACTCACTAGGCGAGACTACTTCCAAAACCTGTATTTATGAAAGAAAAATATTTACTTAAAGCTTAGCAATGCCTATTGTCGTTATGCGATAAAAAAATGCGTCCACACAACTTTCTACCAACGATCAGAAAAATTTAACACTGGCAACACAGCGTGGTAGCTTTGGTAGATCTACCGGCTTCATTAAAGCTAAATTTTCGATCGTTTCATTTCGCTTTGAACCAAATATTCTTTTTCTTAGATAAAGAATATTCAAGAATTCGCGTGTATGTTAAGAAAATTGTTCGGAGGCATTTTTAGGAACTCCTTTTGTTTAGAAATATGAAATAATTCTATATTTGTATGTTTTTAGTTATATTTAACCGATTCCCGATACAGAAAAAATGTTAGTTAGAATATAACCTCTTTCAACAGACTTTCTTTGGAGCTTCATAGAGTTAAAAGCCCGAAAACTCAAAACCACTTAAATTTAAGTCATAATTACAGCCGGTGGCACCAAAAAAATACACGATTACTTACACGTGAAACGGAAGAACTGACATTCAAGATCTGTCAAAATGGATGATATCATTGAATAATTTTGCTATTATTTTATGTTTTTTGTCTATATAATATGTTTAATTGTTTTATCTATATATTGATATCTTAGAAAATATTTAAAGCATGCTAATTATTGATATCATGTTTTGTGATATTCGTTGAAAGTATAAAAGATAAAAAGTTTGATCCAACCACCAGCTGATGTTTTTTCTGCTACACATGTATAAGTGCAGCTTATTCGTCACTTAAAATTAAGTGTTTTTTGAGTTTTCGGGCATAAGAGACAGCGATTAAGTGTTGGCTTTTATTTAAATCTATTGTAATATTTGTATGGTATTAAATGTAGTAGGAAAATGTGGATGGATTGTGTGAAATATGACATTGCTAGACATGAGAGTGTTTATTGAGATGACGACCCATAGAGATGTTTGAGGAAAAAATGAAATTTCGCGCCAAGAAAATAATTATTTTCTTTTAAAGTTGCAAGTAAATTCCTCTCAAAAACATTAAAATTCTTTATCACCACTGTCTCTAACCCTAAACGCGGATTAATAATTAAAGATTATGATATGATTATTATAATTAATAATTATTAAATGCTTACAATAGTGTCATGGACGTACATTACGATCGTTTACTTTATTATTTTCTAAAAGTTTAGTGTCCTTTATTAAAACTTTGAACAGCGCCATCTATCGAAGACGTTTAGGAAACAACTTTTTTTTTTAAATTAAAGAACTGTCAAATAATTTTGTTTTTAAGGACACAGACTTAAAGGCATAGAAACGAAAGCTATAATATAGCTTTAAATGTTTTTTTTTTTATAACTAGGAACCTAAAGCTTATACTAGCATAACTACATTATTTACAGTATAGCCTCGCTTTTTAACATTGGGGCTATTTTCAACATTATTTGAAAATATAAATGAGACTTGAAACTAGTAAGAGTACTAAATTTCATCCCCTGTCAATAAGGGGTAAGTTTTTAATCTCTTTCATAGTATAGTTTTTGTCCTAAAGTCATAATTATTATTCTTATTTTCGAAAAAGGTCGAAATCGGGTAAAATTTTACTACACTACAGCAAGTTGAGTTTTCGTCCCCATACCAACCCTTCATAGAGAATATTCAAGAACGATTTTTATCTTTTTAAATACGATCTACATAATTTAGCTTATTAATCGTCGTATAAAATGTCAACCCATCTCAACCCACAAGTATTTGCTTCTAATCCAATTTAAAGGGAATAGTATATATGTAATTTTAATGGAGTATTTAAATCTTATAGGGGTTAAAACTTACCCCTACATTTTTTTAAGAAAATTACATAGCAGAAGAATCGATTAGATAAAATAGAACCAATTTTTTTTATATAAGAATTTCGCAATTGTTTAATATAAAATTAGACATTAACACTGTCAATAAAGTATCAAAAAAAATTGAATCAAGTAATTATTTTTCTATGTATCTTTTAAGAAATTGTCACTACTCCACAATTGACACTATCAAGCCAGAAAATATTGTTATTTTCAGTCAGTCAGTCATTTTAGATGCCTAGGACAACACGGCTGCTGTTTTCGGCTAAAAGTCATTAATCATAAATATTTTACTGCATAAAAGTTGCCAATCAAATAATTTAACTAACCAATCATAGCCATTACACGTCACTTCCGCCGCCATTTTGTATTACATCACTCGAATAAATAACCGACATTAGCGAACCGTTTTTTTATATATTATTAATATTGATATATTATTAATTTCTAATCATTATTTCTTTGTACTGGAAATGAGTTCGGAATCCCTAACAAATATCAAGTATCAAAACGTTTAAATACGCTGCATATTTCACCCCTTTTACCCCTTTCCAGTACAAAAAACTCATCCCTAACCTAACTACCAAATATATACACAGATTTTTTTGGGATTACAAATCAAATTTGGCATGTAAGCACATCAGGACTTATACGTACGTATTACATCTTTAATTTGTGCCCTACAGAGGGGGCATTGCCCGCCCCCCTTACCCCTCCACTGTTGTACGGCACAGCGGTAACACATACACATATGACCACACATATATAAGACTGAATCTATGGGGTTCTCATAGCAAATAGTACATTCTGTCCCTGTAAGGTTGCCGGTGGCTCCACCTTCACCGATTACGGAGTAAATTGGTTGATGCCGACTGGTGGAAGGTCCATTCTGAAGCCTATCAGCCAGTCTTAGAGGTTCTGGATGCCCGTTAGGTAGCTGAGCTTGCTCGTTGATATTGTTCTGACTGGTTGACGAGCATTGGTTGTCAGTTCTAGGTCTGGGTGGTTGGTAGTTGCAGGACGCTGGCTGGTTGATGGGTAGACCAGTGAGGCAGAGCTGTGATGTCGTCTGGATCGGCTGGAAAGGAGAAATGGAACTAAATAAATAAGTGAGAAATTCTAGGCTTATAACTATTGGATGTGTTTTATGGTTTTTTTTTACACAGGCCTTCATTTCAAGATATGATAGCAAAATGAAAGGATATATAAAAGAATCAAAGCTCAAGAAGACTAACAAAAACTCACCTCAATATAATGCGCGCTTGCGAGGGTCAAGCTCTGTTGGTTAGCTGCATTCTGGCCCCCATTCTGAGGGGGTAAGCTGACCACCAGGACGGTACCACCAGCACCAGCTGTGATCGATCCCGCGGATCCAGTCAACACCCTCAACTGCTGAGGAGGAGTTTGAGCTTGCTGTACCACTTGAGTACTGAGCATCCTGACCTTCTGTGTAGCACCATAAATGTCCACAAACGCCCATAGTCTTAGAGTATGATCCACATGCATTACTGTGACTGGATTGGACCCATTTCTGCTAACCCTGACTTCACCGTCTTGTGTCAAAGTCACGGCTAGTTCGTCGCCTCTTCGGAGGCCGTTGGCTGCGTCCCGTCTCACAACCCAGTACTCGGGACGGTCTAGAAGTAATTCTGCGTCATCTGGGAGATCACAGGGCCTCAAAGTCGCAGGGTCGCAGGACGTGAGACCGATGGCGAGGCTGCCCGCATAAGCTGCCTCTGTTGCTAAAATCTGAACTACTATCGTCTGTCCTGGGCGCATTGGACGCGCTGTAAATACATATCCTTGGCAGAATTCCGCATCAGCTCTGGCGGCGACTCCTCTATCGTTAACACATTGGACATTTCTCCCTTTAGTCCTATGCAAGCTGAGGGGTACTAAAGGATTTTGGTATCTCGGCGGGGGTAGGGATTCTTCGACAGTCAATGACCTCATACTACCTACAAGCCTATCTTCGTCTAAGGGGCTGTGTCTCCTCTGGCTTGGGGCTCTGGGATCAGCGAATTGGACTGCCGTGCAGTTGCCGTATACGTCTACTAAGGCCCACAGCGGGCTTCTAGTGTCTACCCCGGAGAAGAACAGTCCTTTGTCTTCGCCATTAACTCCGAAGTGAACGTCTCCTGAAGAATTGACGTAGTAGTATAAGATATTGTCTTTCTCGCAGAATCTTTCGCCGAGGGCTTTGGCCCAGTTGCCGGGTTTGTTGGTGAGATCTGGGCAGGCGTATTTGGGGAGCGCATGCGCGAGGGTGGCGGGGTCGTGGTTCGTGAATCCGAACCTGATGACTCCGCTCCAGCTGTTTGATATTTCAACGAAGCGAAGGCACACCTGGAAAGGGGGAGAAATAGGTTATTTTTTTTAATAACTAAATTATAAATAGATACAGATTTATAGGACTAATTTGTTCTTCAATCCAGTGCAAAGCAGAAAAACCACTTAAACTTTCAATTACCATCAACTTTTCCAAAACCTATTGTAACACCAATTTCAAACGAATAAACTTTCTATTCTGATTTTGAGCTCCAATAGATTCCATTTATTGAAGCAAGAATATCTAACATTCTAATCAGAGTCTTATAGTAATCAGAAATATCTTAAACCCACCTTCTCATTAACCCTGACGGGCCTAGCACTGAAGGCGACGCCCTTGCAGAAGGATTCCACGCGGCGTGCCATGGACCCATCGCGGGATACCCGGACATTCTCGCCATGGACTGAGTGAAAGCCCAAGGGAGGTAGGTTGTTGGGTGTGCCACCTGTGCAAGTTGTTCGGGGCGCTGAAACAAAGAGAAACGGGAGTTTAATACAAGGTTTTAGTAGAAGAGCTTGTTGATCAGCAGCTCGTCTGTACGCACTATTTAATGTTAATTAAAATTTTGATGTGCATAAAATAGTAATCAGTGTAGGTTCGTTTATATACCCAGAGATACTTTAATGTATCAAACAATTGAAAAACAGCTACAGCTTACGAATTCAGTTAGCACAATGCTAGAGTAGGCTTTATTTCAGAGAAAACTTCATGATTTGACGTCTGGAAAACGTCAAAGCTTTAGAAACTTCGCGAAACATCGCGAACAATCTTACAACGTGACCTTTTACAATTATTATTTCTTAAAATCTACAAACAGGCTGTCATGACAATACAGAATTCCTGTCGATTCCCCTAAGAACGCCATTGTGACTCCCCTCGGCAAACTTAATTTCCAACATGGCGGCGCGTCACCTGCGCGGCAGATGTGCGCAGTGCGCAGCTTGCCTATGCGCAGTCGATGAGGGCAACAAGGATATTTACTCCTTAATTATTTGGGGGTAAGTTTCTTTAATTAGTAATTAAGATACAAGTATATTTTTTTGTATATAAACAATAATACTTATAGCAGAAACGAGAAATTCGTGGAGGATCTGTGTTTGCTTCTTGTTTACGCAAAAACTGCTGAACGTAATTTGTTAAAACTTAGCATACAGATACATCATGTTCTGTATTAACATATAGAATAGTTTATATCTCAAAAATATTTTATTTACTATTCGAGAAGCGAGTCAAACCTCAAGAGGCAAGCTTGTTTGCAACAATTTAGTTTTTCAAGCCGAAATGACAGTTATATTGTAGGTCAAACTGTTAGTGTCAATTGGATATATCCGACGCTTGTGGTCGCGAATATCGCTTATTATAACAACATAGACTAGTCATCTATTCGTCGAAATGAAACTGTTATTCATTGCATTTTTAAGTTAGGCAGTACAAAACATACAAGTAGGCTTTATAGACTTCGTAAAAATATTGGTTTGGCGAAGAGTCGTTAGGATTTTCCGTCAGAAACACGCTGAGCTGTTGAGTCACGCTTTCACGGGCTAACAGCAGAACCAATTCAGATAAAATTCTGTATGGAGCTAGATAGAAACTTAGGGAACGACATTGAATAGTTTTTATCCGGGTGCTGGGAGTCATTTCCTCAGGATAAGAGTGAAACCAAGGGAAGCAGCTAGCCTGCCACAAAAATCAAAATCGATGGCTCACTCGTAGCCGTAATGTTCATTAAAATTACCACCCAAGTTTCGAACCCCTATCAAATAATACTTAATCCCTCCACTGGCCAAGGGGAACCATTGTCGAAGCACGTGTCACTTCCTGCTAAATAGGAAGTCGCGTAATATGACACGCGCCAGTGCGATTTAGCGTGAAATTTAGATGTGTTGTGTTTTATGAGGTAAAGACGATATTTTTCTTCATATTATTGAAAGAACTAGGAGTTCAGACGGTGGTGGAAATTCAACAATAATCATTGTCGAGAATTTTGACTACATAAATTAGCTTTTTTCCAGCGTTTTATTGTTAACTAACTTTAATTAATCCAAATTAAAAATGACATAGCGTCATACAAACTTTGCCTCCCTTTCACCCCCTTAGGGGGGCTATTTGATAGAACAATCAGATACAAGAATCATGTATTCAAATTCGGTTGAAAATCATCACTTTTTGAACGTCAAAAGTACAAAAGGACATCCCATAAAACGCCCGCTCTGCACCACTTCCTACGTGTTTTTGCTTAAACTTCGCAATATAATCACAAATTCATTTTCACCATAATCAATCGAATCTAACAATCTCAAATAATAAAAGAACAAGATTAACCTACCCCTACAACCGGCCAAGTGTTTCAACCCCTAAGATATATCGCCCCCTACGAGAGCGAACAATGGGCCTTATATTACAGTGATCCCCTTGAGAATTTTTGATAATAAACACAGATGTATTGGGGATGAGGGTAGTCCATGATGTAGGTATTTGGGTCATGCTATTAATGAGGGATGCATGACTATTTTGAGTAGTGTTTATCCCTCAAACGATGGCAAGGGTCATTATAAACTAACTTTCTATACAAATTCAAATTAAAAATGCCAGAGTCTCATACAAACTTTGGTCTCTTTTATCACCATTAGAGGTAGAATTTCGGAAAATCCTTTCTTATCGGATGCTTACGTCGTACCACTCTAAATTTCAGGGGCTGTACCACTAGTGTTTTTGCAATCACTATTCAAATTGAGAGCGTGACACAGCTACTAACGTCGTATAGCACCGTCTCTTCATAACGAAAATAATCTTGTTTTGGCACGTCATGGTAAGGCTCCAGGTCTCTACGATCAGCGCTGTGCATTGTTCTGTCGGTCATTCAGCACAAAGCATTTTATATGTATAGAAGATAGATTACTAGCTGTGCCACGAAGTTTTCTCGCACGTGGTCAGTCACATGATCACAAAGTCTCTCCGATTTTGTTCCTTTTGCTCGGCTTCTGAGGATCATAGCTTTCTTGATCTTCCTAAATACTTAGACTATCAAATGCAGATTTTTTCAAGTTTGTTGTTCAAAGAAAAATCGGTTAAACTATTGTAGCTGACTTAGGAAGAAGAACTCATAGCACGCGTATTTCCAAGGTAGTACATTGTACATTAATTTATTAAAAAAAACTACATTAATTAATTAATTAATGCACATCCCTGAATATATTCTTGCCGGCGCCAATGGTGGAGCCTAAGGTCTTGACGTTGCTTCGCATTTCGATTTAAACTTTGTATAACCACTTGAAACCACATACCAAAACAACCAAAGCAATCGACACTACACAATCGATTTCTAAAAGTATCGAATATCGAGTTTCTCCCCCAAAACTATTGAGGAGATAAAATCGGAAGTTTCCGCCGGATGTAATCCCCTTACATCCAGGCACCCCTTAGTAGTTTTTTCTGCTTCCGAATCAAAAACACCTGGTTTGGAGAGGTTTCTTTCCCTAAATTTGGTTCGTCAGCTGTTTGTATTTCAAGCTTTCAATTTTCTAGAGTACCTAATTTTTTTGTCAATTTTCTACCATTTTCATTCAATTGTTCTGAATGAAGGATTCGTACGTTTGCTAACTATGTAATATGAAGAACTTCTTTTGCAACAACTACGCAATGATTTTCAACTCTTTTGATTTGTTTTCAGATGGCGTAAAATATAGAAAAAGTTTGATTTTAAGACACAAATATTTTTTCTTCAGAGCCAGTTCGACAGTGACAGCAATAAATGTGGCAACAAATGGAACTAACGCTAGCTTTCTTCAAGTCTTTTTGGTGATACCTGACAATTGCAAATTTATACCCTATTCTACGTATTAATAGATCATTTTTTTCATGGGAGGCTCTCGTTTGGCAGCTGGATTGAGGGTCTGATTCAGAAGGCAGTTCCCTTGAAACGGCACTTAGTGAGGAGGTTCCAGTCTCTGAAGTCCTACCCACCAGTAGCTTGGACCTCATTCCTGATATCGGAGAATCCCCATTTTTTTTTATTTTTAAATGAATGTGTGAGGATTATAGATGATTAACAGAGTAAATAATGGCATGTACTGTCACATTAAAAAAAACCACAGACATATAAAATGGACGGAGCATCCATCTATAGTGTAAAAAGAGACAGGTCACGCAGTCACTTTACTCTTTCTAGCGGGTTTGCTTAAGTGTCCAGTCAATTTTCTAAGTCCACGTTACAGGCTAACAAAACCAAAACAAGCTAGTCTAGGTTCTATTTTAGATCTAGACCAGTTCTGACGTCAAACGGACTATAGTTAGCGCGGGATTGCACCAGGAAGATGTGATGACGCAGATGGTGACATTTGCGCTCGCGCAGAGCCACGATTAATTTATTGGCTTTGTTTTTTTTTTCTAATGGCAACGGTGCCTTTGTTATATAATAGAGCTAGCTGTTTTTCACGACTCCACTCACACGTATTCTAAAAGAAATTTTCATTTTTAACCGACTTCAAAAAAAGGAGGAGGTTCTCAATTCGATCGGTTTTTTTTTTTTTTTTTTTTCTATGTATGTACACCGATTACGCTAAGATTTATGATCCGATTTACGTGATTCTTTTTTAGTTTGATGCGGAATAGATGCCATTTGGTCCCATAAAAATTTCACATGGTTTGGCCCAGTAGTTTTCATTTTGTGAACATTTTTTACATTTTTGTTTACATCGATGACGTAATTGTTTCGGAGTCGATTTATATTTTCCGTTCCCGTTTCTTGATCTATATTGTTTAAGGCTGCACCTTTCGTAGGCCTACCCATAGCTTCTTAAAAAAAAACTATTTAACATATAATTATGACAATAAAAACAACGAAATGTTATAGCCTTCCTTATGTAATCTATAAAAATCTTGTAAAAAATACTGTAGTTTACAGAGCAACTTATTACAGACACTAAAAAGTAAAAAATAAATTAAAAAAAACTACGTTTAAAAAAACCGACTTCAAAAAAAAAACTAAAAAGTATTAAAAAAGTATAAAATAACTTAATAAAGATTTAGGTTTGTGTTAAATCTTTATTAAGTTATTTTATACTTTTTTAATACTTTTTAGTTTTTTTTTTGAAGTCGGTTTTTTTTTCTAATATCCTTTGCGGCAGTCTTTTAATGGGGAACAGAGAGTGCACCTGTGTCTGCAAGCGTGCGTGCACTATAATATCTCCTGCGTACCTGGCTAGTCTTCATTGAGATAGGCTGTCATTGAAATCGGTCTGGAGTGATTAAACCAAATTGCAACAAAATCTATTGAACTGTATAAACGTCAAGTATTTTCTTTAAGTATCCAAAAGTTATACCTGTCTCGTTCTTCATATTGCCATCTCATTCACGTTACGGTCCAACAACCCATCTAACGTTTTAAAAAAGGAAAATCTATCACCGTGACACCCCTGCACGTAACAGCCCTGACAGCGGAGATGCACGCCGCTGCGCGTACGCATCCTGTACTACAGGAAATCTAATATAATTACTAATAGGTAATTTGTGATTTTGTAATGCCTGTGTACTATGAGTAATGGAGATACCATATTTTTTACATTGAAATTCGATGGTATATAATATCCGATAGGAAAAAAGAGGGGAACAACATCATCATCATCATCATCAGCCTATATATTGTCCCACTGCTGGGCACAGGCCTCTTCTCATACAGAGAAGGCATGAGCATTGATCACCACGCTTGCTCAAGGCGGATTGGCGATTTCAGACTTTTCAAGTCCAGGTTTCCTCACGATGTTTTCCTTCACCGTTAGTCAGTGACGTCTAAGATATACTAAGAAAGTACATATGACTTTAGAAAAGTCACATTGATACTTGCCAGCTTCAGAACTCGTACACGAGAGGCAGGTGCCTTAACCACTAGGCCACCATGCCTTAAAAATATCACTGAAGCTTAAATACAGATAAATTCAATTATTTCGACACTGTAGCTGAAATTACGTCAAACTTACGATGACTTAAGCACGTTCGTGGTAGGCGAGTACGCTCGTTATCACCAATGACGAATGATCAACATACAGTACAATAAAGGCGCGATGACGTAAATTTCGATTGTCTTGCTCGTAACCGGAATGTGTAATAAACAACTGCATTGACTGAGGTGTATGACGTCATGAACTGGAATGCATTTCGGAAGTAGCTGACGTCCGAATTGCGGCCTATTTCTGAAAGATGGTAGATAGATAAATAAATACATAGGTATACTCTTTCCAAGCTTTTCGCCCGCGGCTTCGCCCGCGTGTACATTTTTTTTACACCTTGGGTTACATTATTCAAGTTTTAGTAGGGATCCCTAATTATTTCTCGAAATAAATATAGCCTATGACACTTCGTCAAGATGTAGCTTTCTAACGGTGAAAGAATTTTTAAAATCGTCCAGTAGTTTTTGAGTTAAAACCCTACAAACAAATCTTTCCTCTTTATAGTATTATTAAGTACAGATTACACACCAGATCTATAAAGAATAAAAAAAAAGGATCTGGGCGGTCTTATCGCAATCAGCGATTTCTTCCAGACAACCTTTGGTAGGACAGAAACTTTATGAACTCGCAGACGAAGTGGCGGCCAGAAGCTAGTTATCTAATATACTAAAATTAACAGTGTTGTACAATGTTTGTATTATGATTTCAGTACATTGAACCTCTTTAAACAATCTTTTAATATCTGCGTTGCATCATCTTATAACAGACTTTATGCAAGTATGCAACTATTTTTATCTTGTAAGTAGAAGTTTCTAGAGCTATCTGATATTTTATTCGGTTATATCACAGTGTTTACTAATAATATCTAGATAAAAGGTTGCTAATAATATCCTAACTAACATTTTAAACGCACAAACAACTCTAATATGATATTTTTTCTCGTATTAATGTCGAAATTATACAAAATCGTTTATACGTGAAAAAATATAGTGCATATTTTCGACATCAAATTGTATTTTAAATCCGGTTAAAACTAAAGCCAGGCAAAAACAAGTGTTTAATAAAAGGTTAAGGTGAAAATATATGATCGTAATTTTCTAATATCGAGACAAAATTGGATCAAAGATGGCCGCCCTCCCTAGGGGTAGGATTCGATTTATTTTTAATAAGGGGCGCAGATGTTGCGAAACACCCCCGTTGTTAACGAAAATCCTATTACTTATGTATTATCTTGAATTTTTATAGCTTTGAAGCTATTATGTAGGTACCTATATGAAATTTCGGTCACCTACAGCAATTTTTCAGTAGGTGCTATTTTGGTGTACTAAAATCTAAGTCAGCGCCATTGCACGGCTTCTATATCCGATTTCCTACACTTTTAAGTATTCTCAGTCCGTAAAAATCTGTGATAAATATCAAACAAGATAATAAATATTCAAGCAAAAACTCAACAAATGTCATAAAGCAAAACGGCGGGAAAATTTATAAAAAAAATCACAAACATGATTCCGCATTCCACGAAGCAAAATGAATAAAAAAATAATTGTAATAAAATAATATCACATTCGAAATACAAAATCAATTAATACGCAATAAAATTGGGACCGTTTCCGAGCGAGACGAAATGAATAATTGAATTAAGAAAAAAACCAAAGCATGGAAATCAACGCTCTGCCCGTCCGTCATGCTGGATAAGTCTGTGGGTCTATGACCTGGCTGAGTTCCTTCATGCCTTCGCTTATTGCTGTGTTTAGAAAAAAAGAACGCGAGATTAGATTTGTGCTGGATTCCTTTGTATGTTGAAATTAAGTTTCGCAGACCATTTTCGCTGTTTCGTTTCGACTTTTTGAAATAATCATTGAGTAATACCATGCATACATAAAATAATGCATGCAATATTGTCAAGAAAACATTTTTAATCAGGACAAAAATTTAAAATTGTTCATTGACAATTCTTGTTTTCTTTTTTGAATTGTCACACGGTACTTATTAACAGACATTATAGGATTTCAAAAAGAGGTTATTTTACTAAGAGTAAAAAGTATTACTACTTTAAAGTATAATAGATATTATTACGCTACTCCTCACCCGACTGCTTCAAAAGTTATGTCTGATATATTTCAATATAATTTATTGTTAGATTTATTATTCTTAACATGACTTTTAAATATGGCGTCTTAGTCTGCGTTTGTTTTTTTTCTGTTCATGCTCGAGCTGTATTTTTGCAATTACATTGTTCTTATAATTAGTAATATGTTAATTAAACTATAATATAACTGCAAAGTACTCCATAATACCGATAATGTTCTAAAAAACTTTCGTTACACTACACGCATCTCTTTCGCACACATTATCCATCCCTCTCTTGTCACGCAACACAAAGCATGCGTTCACTCGTCACGCTCGCTGATCTCGACAGACACGCAAATGAAATCTATGGCAATATACCACTCTAACTGTCTATCCTTATTTCATCATCATCAACATCAGCCTGGATATTGTCCCACTGCTGGGCACAGGCCTCTTCTCATACAAAAAAAGGTATGAGCGCTTGCTCAAAGCCTCAAGGTGGATTGGCTATTTACATTCGATGAACGCATAGCTATATTTTATAGGCATCATACACACTTTACCCTCCCTTTTTTCAGCCTCTTAGGGGTAGAATTTCAGAAAAACCTTTCTTCCCGGATGCCTTCGTCATACAGTGAACACACCCTCCAAGTTTCGGGTCTCTAAGATCAGCGGTTAAGGCTGTGCGTTGATCCGTCAGTCATTTAGGACAAAGCATTTTATAAGTATAGAAAACAGAAGTCAACAAGGACTTAATAAAACAAAAACATTATCACTAAGTACAAAAACACTTTCCCTCCAATTTTAAACAACGCGGGGGCCATCTTTGAAAATAAACAATGTGTACGTGGGGCATAGACTACTGCATGAGTAACAAATGTGGCCCAGATGGCTGAGTTCCACGGGGATTTCTTGCGTTCCCTTATATTTTGTATAGAATTTATGTGGTTTATATGTGTCACTACTCGCCCCCTCAGAGAATAAGTGCATTAAGTGCATCTCAGCACATGACAAGATATTTTATTCTTGAATACAAAAATAGTAAGTACGGCATTTCGTTTCGAAATACGAATACGTTTTAACAATTAAAACAAACGCATATTCTAAAGCAAGTTTTTGTGTTATGGAGCTAAAGATTACAAAGACAAATAAGTAGCTCATAATTATTAATAAAAAAACTTTTAAATTTCTCCTTCAATCGATCTTAAAAAAAAACAAAACAAACCACAGTCTACCTTAAAACATTTAGGCAACGCACTTCCGATGCCTCTAACGAGACCCAGACCACAGTGTAAAAAAAATAAGCTTTCCCATCCATATCGAGTGACGAAACGGATGAAGGTGCGGTTAGTAAGAGCAGGATGACCACCGACTTGATGCAGAGGAAACAAAACTTGATATTAAACCACACAAGTGATGTTTGACCAAGGAGCTTCTTGATAAGACTGGAGAGGCCGGACTAGAAAGGGCCACTTGACATAAAAAAAAACACTTGTGACTGATGTAGACGTCACCTTATCGAAATGTGTAGCATCTATCATTTATCAGTCATTCAAAATTTAGCAAAAATAGGTCATTAGAATGATCTTATTTTCGCTATATTATGGTGTTTTGTTTAAACATAACAAAACAGACAGTCACATATTTGAGTAGTAGCATAACCTATCCATCCTTAGGTTTTCATATACACGTGTTAAACTCCTAAAAGGCAGACCCTTTAATATTAGATTTTGAAAATCATGGCTTCTAATCCCTTTAACGATTGCCACACCATCTACCCAACATTGAAAAAATAATCATAATTAATAACATCATAAATCATAGATCAATTAGGCAATATTGTAATGGTAAGTTAAAATGCGTAGGCGCATCGATTTCCCACGGTTAATGATCTATAGAAGATCTATGGATCATTTTTACCATCACGCTTTTTAAATGAAGTATGAATTGTATTAAACATCGCGAGGAAACCTGGACTTAAGTCTGAAATCGCCAATCCGCCTTGAGCAAGCGTGGTGATCAATGCTCATGCCTTCTCTGTATGAGAAGAGGCCTGTGCTCAGCAGTGGGACAACATATAGGCTGATGATGATGATGAATTGTATTTCAAGTGTTTAGATGAGCGAAAATGTTTTTAGGAAGTGAAATCATTTAATTCTCCCGCTGTGGGTGGAGCGGGAGGGAGTGTCAGACTCTTACTGACTAAAACCCATCCATGTTCCTTCCTCAGCCCTTTGTGTTCCGGGGGCGCGGTAAAACAGCCCTTGAGCGAAGACTGTTCGCAGTTTCGATACCTAGACATAATTTTATGACCTACATATAAATGATTGTTTGTGCCTGTGTGTTTGTTTGTAAACACATCCTTAGATATAGGAGTAATTCCGCGAAAAGCAAGATTTTGTTTATTTGTTACGCTTTCACAATGTACAACTGTATAGATTTGGAAGAAAATTGTTACAGAGATAATCAGAAACAATGGTGTAACATTGACCATCACGTACACAAACGACAGAACAGGTTAGCGTGTGAATCATCAAAAAAGTCACATCAGTTACAGAGAATAAGACCACACAAACGAGTTTCAACTATTCCATTGAGCGATCTTACTTAATACAATGCGTTACAATCAAAATTGAACACTATCACATGGAGTTAAGATTGTATTTTCTTTACACTATCAGTTTCTCATGGAACTAGTGAACGGGTTTTTTTTTAAATTTGTAATTGTAACCTAGTGTGTAAGGTAGTCTTGGTGTGAAGCGCGAATCGTTTTTAAATCGAGATTCTAGCGACAACGAAAAAGGAACAAAAAACACAGATACATAGGAATAATTAAAAAAAAATTAAACCTGTAAAAATTAAAATCAGAACTGATTTATTGAAATATGGACAAAAATCCGCATACGAATGGCAGAAAACATGATTATCAATAATTAGCATGCTTTTAATATTGATTGTGTTATCAATACATCGTTATAATAATTAACTAAACATAAAACGATAAATATTTAGACGAAAAACATAAAATGATAGCAAAATTATCCAGATTTATACCCCATTTTGACAGGTCTTGAATGACAGTTCTTCCAAACTAGCTTTCCGCTAGCAGCTTCAAAATTCGGCTATAAACATTGCCCCTTTTCCCCCCCTTAGGGGCAGAATTTCGGAAAATCCTCTCTTATCGGATGCCTACGTCATACAAAGAACACACCCTCCAAGTTTCAGGTCTCTACGATCAGCGGCTTAGGCTGTGCGTTGATCCGTCAGTCATTCAGGACAAAGCATTTTATATGTATAGATGAGGTGAGATCGTAGGGATCTCTAAAACAAGAAAACAGGACGATGTCTATTATAACGGTCCGCCATCCTTATTCCCACGCGGTTGACTTTTATTTTCAAGCGCCATCTTTGTTTTTCTTTTATTTCGTTCAATTTTATTACTTTTAATTTTGCTTTCGTTGGAAGTCGTAATGATATGCTGTGGGAATTTTAAATGTAGTTGGATGATGTATTTTTGTATTATTGATTGAGAATCTTGTTAAGTACCTACGTAACTTTTATTTTTTTATCAAAAAAGAAATAAATCATGGTCTATTGCATGAGAAATAAAAAACCGTTTTTGGCGAATCGTAGTGGATCTTAATGAGATTTTTGGGACAAAAAAATTTGTTGATTTTGCAGAATATACAAAAATAAAGTTACCTTTTTTTAAGCTAAAGTATTTTCTCTACAACCACGTTCTAGATTTAAAAACTTTTTCAATAAATATATTTTGAATTTCCTTTTATTCCAATACTAAGAAACAGACAAAAATAAACTGACCTTTTTTTAAGCTAAAGTATTTTCCATACAGCCACGTTCCAGATTAAAAAACTATCAATAAATATAATTTGAATTTATCTCATACTCCAATAACAAGAAACAGTTATCCCGAAGCAAAAGTGGCCCATCATTACCCATTGTATAAAAAGCCATTAACCAACTAGTTGCAACTTGCAATTTTCTACAACTTGTCCCGTGTGACAGGATATATACTTTTTTTCTTTTATTTTTTTTAAACGCGTGGGAAGATCACTTGTTCTGCCTATTTTCTTTTTTTTAGTGTACCGTTAAGCGCACCTTGGTTATTATGTCTGAGTATTGGTACTCTTTGGTGTTTTTTTTAGAGGCTGGTTTTGTACTGTATAATTTTATTAGGCCCAGTCTCTGATGTAGTTATTATTTTACTACGAGTATATGGAGTATAATTTTGTTATTTGATGATTTTTAATTATTTTTTTGATAGTCCCTTCTACCTATCGAAAACGAATGAACAGATTTCGATGAAATTTGGTACGAGGATAGAGGGGACCCTGGAAACGATTATAGACTACTTTTTATCCAGGTAAAGTTGGTACGGCCATAACGGCTTAAGTAAGATCAGATTATGACATAACAAACTAAAAAAATACATTCTAACGGTTCCTAACATATCTAACTTCTAAATTCAAACAAGGGATATGACGTATGATCCGTAATTCGAACGCCCTACACTTTCACCGAAAACGATATCAATATATCGATACCAAACGACAGATCGATACTATCGTACGGACGAAAGGTGAGGTTCCCACGAACCGTGCGACTGTGCGAGCGAGACCCGCCAATAGAGCGAGACGGCAGATCTTGCGACATACAACAAGATAGTTACTCTGTGAATACTGTAAGATGCGTAAAGTTAGGTAACGCTGTTAAAATAAGATAGATTTTTTTCATTTCATATTAGCTTATATTGTTCGGTTAAGCAGGTCGAATGCTGTTAGAAGCACCCTGCAAGAGGTCATGTAGAAAAAAAAAATCATATTAGCTGGTGTACGAGTGTGCGGGTTCGAAACCTATCACCTATGTGATTTTTTTAAAGCCTTATGTAGTCTAAGTATATCTTAGACTAGCTTTCAACCAGCGGCTTCAAATTAAAAATGACAGAGTTTCTTACAAACTTTGCCTCCCTTTTTCACCCCCTTAGGGGTAGAATTTCGGAAAATCCTTTCCTATCGGATGCCTACGTCATACAAAGAACACACCCTCCAAGTTTCATGTTACTCTGTTGATCAATTAATAACGACAATGAGTCAATTAGTGTCGTAAGTATCCATCCATTGTCAATATTCCTGCTAATAAATATGAATTAGTAGAACTCCTTGTGAACTAAAATCGATACATATATTTGGACATAATTCTTCTGAACGTGTGTTTGTCACCTGAATTCTTCTAAACGAATTAACAGATTTGGATGAAATTTTTGGTGTACATTTGGTGTCATTTTCATAGAAACGCCAAAGTTAGGACAGTACAACGTATGTCGAGTCCGCTAGTCTATCTAGATACATATAAAATGCTTTGTCCTGAATGACTGACGGATCAACGCACAGCCTAAACCGCTGATCGTAGAGACCTGAAACTTGGAGGGTGTGTTCTTTGTATGACGTCGACATCCGATAAGAAAGGATTTTCCGAAATTCTACCCCTGAGGGGGTGAAAAAGGGGGGCAAAGTTTGTGTGAAACTCTGTCATTTTTAATTTGAATTCGTATAGCTCACGTGGGCGATGCCGCTGGCGGAAAGCTAGTCTACAATAAAGGTGTTATTATTTGTGTTATGTACGTTGCACAATTGTCAAAAAAATGTACACCTTCTAATTTCAACAGCATTTTCTTCTCAAAATCTTCTCACGTGTAGATCTCGGCTGTAGATCACTGCGTGTCTTAGATCATTAGCTGCGCCCGCGCCGATCGTGATACGAATTAAACACGAAGATGAACGAACTATGCGCTTGCGACGAAATTGTGAGGTTTCTCAGTTTACGTCTTGAATGCTTTTCATGGCATTTAAGTATATGTTTAAACTACTTGAAATAAGTATAATAATTAAAATTTATTTTTGAAAAAAAAAAAAAATTAATGACCTTGAGACGATTGCCATAAAAAAACCGGTTTCCAAAAAAGGAGTAGTTTATCAATTCGGATGGTTATATTATATTTTTATGACCGACATAGTTTTTTTGTCAAGACAAAGCCTCAATGCCACTTCGCCCATTAAAATGTATGAAGGACAAACCCACATTCGCACATTTAAAATGTATAGCTACTAAACTGTAGACAAACATAGACACAAAACTGTAGATTAAATACTCCTTTTAACACTACAATAATAAACTAAATGTCAATAAAACCGCTACACTACCCACCTGTCGTCTAAAGATCAATACAATAGTCCAGAGAAAGGTGGGCAAGCTTCTACCAACTGAGGAACCAGTTTCCTGAACTTACACCTTGCGTAGGAAGGTAAGCAGATGGTATTTTAAAATAGATCCCATTAAACTGCAAAAAGTCACATGAATACTCTTTGCGAAAATTAGGATGAAAGGAATAACCCTTTGCTTCGAAAAAAAAAGAAACCAAAATTTCAAATTTCGACCGTGGGAATGGAAACGTCAAATGAAAATGCAATCTTATTTTTTGCGTTCGCTGAAAATGTTTTCTTTACAAAAATGGGCTCTATTTTTAAGGAGATAAAGTTCGTGTTTTGGTTTTGTAACTGTATTACTCAAATGGTTATGTTACCAAATTCTTTTTATGTCGTGTAAAACTGATTTTTACCATAGTTAGATAATAATAGAGTACATTTTTCAATGTCATTATAGCATTTACACTTTTGTTGAATCACTGCAGAGTATTTCACACACATTCTAATTACGTTAGTCAATATCGAATATGAACTGTAACGTGAAACAAATAAGGTACACAATTGAATGTTAAATACCATTCACAAGTTTGTTCAATGACTACAGAGTATGAATAGTAATAATTGTTAACGATTGTTCCCGCGTATACAAGATGGCGTCGCTTCCGGGATATTAGAACTATAATATTATTGAATATTTTATTACTTATTTGCACTATAAATGGTAATGCAACTGTAAAAATCATTTACATATTTAAAAACGGAACAAAAAATAACTTTTATTCTTATTGACCCGACGCAAACAAAAGCGAGTATTGTATTTCGCGTGCATGTTTGTATGTGTGTGGTTTATCTACAAAACTGTGGTAGTATCAACAGTAAGGTAAGAGCGAGGTTATAGGTCGTGAGAGATGCTCGCTCCGTGTTCACAACTGGTCATGTACTTTAAGTAACTAGTTTACAGTTCAGCCTATCCGTTATTCGAGTAACTACACCATAAAAGAGGTTTATTGATTTTACAAAGAATAATTTTAGAGAATAAAAACTAAAAAAATATGGCAAAATATTCTACATTGTTTTATGTTCCAACTAGCTAAACCACTTGATGCACCTAGATAAAAAGTAGTATTTAACCTTCTATAGATTCTCCTCTATCTTCATACTAAATTACATCCAAATCGGTTCAGACGTTTTACTGTAAAATTGTAACAAACAAACTCAATTTCGTTTTCATAAAATTTGTTAAGATCAATTTGTGAGATTACTTTCTAAGCTTAAGACGACGACTACCGCCAATGACCTTGAGCAAATGGGCGGAGCTTGAGCTTCCCCCCCGCGACCCCGCAATGCACACCGCACGGTTGTCATTTTATATTTTGAAGAACTTTGACGGGTGACCATAATATTATGTAGAGATTCTAAGGACAGTCGCATATTGGATTTTGATATGCATGTCTAAGATATAAAAATCGAAATACAAATAACATCTGTCTGAGTAATACTTCGAAACACTAATTTTAAATTTCCAACCCCCACTGCATATCTACTTCGTTTGCCGGAAAAGCAAAAATATTTTCAATTTCTTTAATCTGCAATACATGTTTATGGATCTAAATTGTTACAAGTTTCAAAAAAAAAACTGACAATTAGCATTCTTGAATTAATCCGCTGTGAAAGATGGACAGACAGACAGACAAAATAGTACATAGGAGTTAATTTTTAGGCCATATTGGTGTCCACTTTGAGCTCTTCTAACAGAAATGCATGCAAGATTTTTTCATATTTGCATTTTACGACATCTGCTGCTTCTCAAATAACTTCAGCTCATCTTCACTTGTATAGGAAAATCGTATTAGTTTCGTAAGGAGAGCCTGGAAGCCAGTTAATTAGTCCTACATTTCTGATCCATCTGTAAAGTGTCCGACCAAACCTTTGGCATCAGCTTTGGTTAAAATTGGCCTAAGTTTTGACAGCAACAGAACCGAAATTGAATAATCTATTACGTTTAAAGACCTAAAAGTGAGTGAGACTGTATTACAAATGATGTTAATATTTTAAATAAGCTGCAGGTTATTTATATTATTAAGTTGATACACCGAACATATTAGTAAAAATCATTGTGGCTTCTTTGCTAAAGCCCCTGCATCTCATTTATGAGTATGCAGATTCGAACTTCGAAACCTAGAAATTACGAATCTGACTATTACAAAGTTTTACATGCACTTTTTTTAGTATAACTATATATATATATAACACCATTGACTAACGGTGAAGGAAAACATCGTGAGGAAACCTGGACTACACGGTCTGAAATCACCAATCCACCTTGAAAAAGCGTGATAATTAATGCTAATGCATGTCTATGTCATACCCAAAAGTGGGATAGTAAAGATTCCGATTATGATCAGGATTTTTTAAATTTTTACCTATCATGAACAATGGAATATCACCCGTTTTGGGCCCAATTATAAAACTGCCGTAAAGCAAAAAATCAATGCAAAAATAAATGTGCTAAATTCGGATATAGACTTTGTCTGAATGAGAATTAGCTGTTACATTTTCAAGCACCAAATTTGTACGACCCTTTTCCACGGTTTCATGCATTTTTGAAGAAATAAAGTAATGGAAAAAAATCCTACCATTGTATGGCATTTCGATAATCTTTTAGAAAGATGCAATATCGATTTTTGACTTTGAAATCATTTATAATTACCGATTTAAATATTTTTGATCTTTATCTTTTTACCTTATATTACTAATGCCTATAAGGTTTTTATAATATATTTTATCAGAAAAACTCACCGCAAAAATTGACAGATTTTTTTATAAAAAGATTATTAAATTGACATGCAGTAGCTCAATTTTCATTTAGTTTTGTTATTACAATTCATCGGAATTCAAACATAACCTTGGAATTAGAAAATGGTCGAAATACCATATTAAGAAAAACATTTAAAAGAAAAATGTACGGAAGTCTAATTATTTCAGAATGTTTGTTTTACAAACTACGGAGAGTTTTTTTTTTAATTTAATTCGTATACCAAAAGATGTCAAAGAAAACAAAAAAATATTAGAATATGCATCAAGCCTTCATATTTCCTTATATGTCCTTTCATAATTATGATGACGTAGAAACTACACTTTGTAATTTTAATCCCCATTTTTCCTCGAAAGTAATAGGTAGTATTTTTCTACTTTATCCATTTGCGATATATTTCAACAATTATTCCAAATCGATAAGATTAGTTATTCCTGAAGTAATTATCAGCTCTGACAGACAGACAGAGAAAGTCGCATCCCATAAGGGTTACCTTTTACCATTTTGGTTCGGAACCTTAAATATACTTAGGGCCAGATCTATTTGAATATATCTTTCTTTTTCGTTTTCAGTTCTTCTGACTTTGACTTCTGGACCAAAAATTAAAGAAGATCAAGTCCTTTTTATTTATCAGGGCTTTAGCCAAAGAATTAAGCGATTGCCTATTAATCGGCTTAGGCCTAGCCAAAAATCGTCGTTCTGTCGGATACTATTTGGTGTTGAAAATAAAACATAAGAGACAAGAGTGGCATAGTGAAGTAGGACCTTCATTTCTAAAACACTATGCTTTGTCTTATCTTTTAGATTGTGTGTATATAATATTATCTCACATTAGATACCTTGACTAATAGATTAATATGTATATCATATGTGACGGCTTACTTGGCGTTTTTACTAAACTTCGAAAATGATTGCTATGTAAAGCATCACTACCCAATGTTACCAGTAAAAAACCGCCAAGTGCGTGTCCTGCCACGCGCAGTAGGGTTCCGTAGTAAGTCTTAGTTAGTCAACTATAACTCTGTAACCGGTGAAGCCTACTTAGCCGTGATAGTTTTCGAAAGTGAGTTTTTTTTATTTTTGAAAGACCTGTCTAACGATACCCTACATGAAAGGTTACGCAACAAAAAAAAATATTCATCCCCATTTCACGTGTTCGGCAGCTCCATTATTATTATTTATTTTTTTTATTACCATTTTTTCGGCGTGATCAATACACATATCTATACTAAATTTCAGCTTTCTAGTACTAAGAGCCTCGGAGCTATACCGCAAACAGACAGACAGACGGACATTGCGAAACTATAAGGGTTCCTTGTCGGACTACGGAACCCTAAAAATAAAACTAATGTAACCAATCCAAAATAGGAAAATGGTCTAGCTAAAATAGTCAGACAATACAATTTATTTTACAATACTCTTTTAATAGCGTAAGCTTATTTTTTTATCATATTCTGCATTTTTTTTTCAAATTCGTCTCATAGCAAAGAAACTCGAACCCAAATTCACGTCTATAGAAAAATATTTTCATTGGTAACAATTTAGAATAGCGCCACCTTGTTACCCATGGATAAACCGTTTTATTTACAAACCATTAAGTTTTGTTCTAAGATATCATCCCATGCCCTGACTTATAGCTACTATTTCTATAAATTCCAAACTATTAGGAAATATTATAACATAACATGAGAGAATTTTGATTTTGACGACTATCTCCGACCTACATGTAAAATTTAAATGAGGTATGCAATATTCTCGTTTTGAATACGCAAATTATTAAAAGAAATACATATTTAAATCCTAAAGTACATTTAATTATTTAGTAAGTCAATAACAAAATATATTTGTCCTGCCAAATTTAGATACACACATTTTAGATTATGACAGATTATGGATGATTTGGTTTGAGAACACGTTATTCACATCAAAAAAATATTTTATCCGCATGTAGTGCCTTTTCAATGTAATAATTATAATTCACCAGTCATCTTATCACAAATATAATAATTTATTTACATCGTAATGTGCTCGCTCTGAGTGACAGCGTCTACCCGTGACAGTGGTCACAGACGTACTGCCCCCGTCGCCCGGTGGAGCCCCTCCGTAATTTCAACTCAACGTTTTGACAAAAGCACAAAAATTGACGTAAATGTACGATTTAAAAAAAATATACGTATACAAAAAGACAGATAATTAACTTTTCTATAAAATGGTACAGGTTTCATTAAAATCCGCTTGATAAATTCTATGTAAAACTCCGTTTTTCTTCTGCGTTAGACCTAACTTTATGATTTTTTTATACAATGTTATAAATACATAATTTATAAAAACGGTATACAAGATTATCAAGCATATGCTCTAGCTTAGTATATATACTTTTCAAATCATGAAAGCAAGTCGTTAAAGCGTAATCATTAGCTTTAAAGGGGCCAAAGTCGTATATCGCCGCCTTAATATATACATTCAATGATAGCGAATATTCACTCTTACGGTAAAATTAATTTAAATACTGTATAGAAAATATTTTATGGATCATAAAGTCACAATTCTAACTTTCACTTAATTGAAACTAAGCTATTCACGTGGTTTCACTCGTATCCTGAGTAAGCTACTTAACGCATTTGAATATAGCCCCCACAGCGGTAGGAGCTAGCTCGACGAGCCAGGCTAAGCTGCGCTTGGCGCGGTCGGTCCGTGGATGGGTGACTATCTATGTCATAGAGAGACTCCTCCGTGCCTCGGAAAGCACGTCGAGCTGTTGGTCCCGGCTGTCATTTGTAGATCTTTGACAGTCGTTACGGGTAGTCAGAAGTCCGACAACCAGTCTTACCAAGGAGTATCGTGTTACCCGGTAAACTTGATGTGGAGGTCGGATAGGCAATCGCTCCATGTAAAACACTAGTACTCAGCTGCATCCGGTTAGACTGGAAGCCGACCCCAACGTAGTTGGGAAAAGGCTAGGCAGATGATGAGTTTTTAGTATTTGCTGTTTTAGCGGCAACTGAAATGCATCATCTGTGAAAATTCCAACGTTTCATGGGATACAGCCTGGTGATAGACAGACAGACGGTGAAGTCTTAACCTTTGGGTACGGAACCCTAAAAAGGCAACTACCAGAGCTAGTTTAAAACATTATGTAACAGCCAGTAGCGCTATATTCTCACATTCATATCAATAAATAAAATACAAACGTATAGGTACCAACAAATTCGAAATTCAAATATTCGGAGCGGTGCGACGGGTAAACATTCCCGATGTTTTCTCACGATCATTAGCGACCGATTTCGGCTGCACTCGGCCGTACTCGGACACCTTCGTAAATTTTAAGTTTAGAATACCGAATAGTAAATGAGCATTTAATTGGATATCATCATTTTCGTATTGAAATTCGTGTGAGATGGACGTTTATTGGTATTTGTGATTAGCATAATAATGCTTTCTTATAATTTCGATTTAGTTGGGAAAGAATAAGGCTGTTCAAAAAAACTGAATTTTTGACTTTTGACCTCTTTCTACAAATACAATATTCTTCATACCTACTCGTACGTACGGCTAACCAGTCTTGACCGCTCTGAAGTTAGCTTTTTGCCTGCGCAATGGCGGATTTGATATGAAAAATGGTTTCTGCGCATCAAAATAGCCAACTTCAGAGCGGTCACGACTCGTCAGCCGTACTGTGTACGTTTCTATTAAAAATATGTTACTAGCTTTCCGCCAGCGGCTTCGCCCGCGTGGGCTATACGAATTTGAATTAAAAATGACAAAGTTTCATACAAACTTTGCCAGCCTTTTTCACCACCTTAGGGGTAGAATTTCGGAAAATCCTTTCTTATCGGACGCCTACGACATATAAAGAACACACCCTCCAAGTTTCAGGTCTCTACGATCAGCGGTTTAGGCTGTGCGTTGATCCGTTAGTCAATCAGGACAAAGCATTTTATATATATATTTATAATCGGTTTCCTGAATATTATAGGCAGCTGTAGCTACAATTTCTCAGCTAAACATCACCTTTTACACAGAAATGGGCATTCGGTCCGTCCCACAAAAACTCAGTACAATTCATACCACCTTTAGTCCAACAAAAACTTTAACATCTAACGTAAAATCACCTGGGCATCATCTGTTGTATCGCCGTCTTTATCTCGCACACAAAGAAGTGAATCTTGCATCTCGTTCTGCAATTCAACGGTTAAAACCAGCTGTTTTTGAAAAAGTTTTCGGTGTAATTTATTGAGTTTCGATTTTTAAAGTTATTGGCGTATACGGGTAGATGCGTATAGACTCTTTTGGTATAGAGAAAAAAAGAAGTAATTTTTAAATGAAAATGTCCCAAAAATACAACAATTTTAATTTTCCTGCTAATAATTTGATCGTTTGTGCTTACAATAGACCAACAGATCGACAAGATTGTATGCATAGATATAGTTAATGAGCTGAAGAAAATCATTAACCGTCTTACTTATAAAAACCCAGTAATCTGAAGTTTAACCATTTCTCACCTAATTCTTACTTAACGTCGTAATCCAGGATTAAGCTACAAACTTAAGTTTAGATTAACGCTAAACAGCGTTTAGGAGAAAAAAATAATCCGACTTTATAAGTACGAAAGTAAAAGATTCATCATCATCATCATCAAAGTCGTTCCCCCATAGATTGGGGATCGTGACCATCATCAGTCCTCGTCAGCATTGAGGTTGGGCCGGGACAATTTTCTCCAAGTGCTCCTATCAGCAGCAGTGTGTATAGCTTCGTGCAGGCGGAGTTGCAGATAAGATTAAAAAGAGAAGAAGTAAAAGATTAGGGAAGCAAAACTAGAGGATATCCATAGTGGGGATATTTTGTACCTGTTTAAATAATTCAAAAGTATTGTTACCCTTATCTACCCTTGCTCTTGCTTTTTTACCCTATGTGGGACGACTTCCAGTCTAACCAGTTTTTATTCATGATTATCTTTCGGTCTTTCGGCGACTACCTTAGAATTTTGCAACCCTTAAAAGCGATATTCACACTGGCAATTGTACAAAACTTTGGGATGGATAAAAGATAGTTTTTATCTGGATTTGTGCATTCCCTCAGCACTTGAGTAAAATAGCAAGAAACAGAGACCAGACCTCATTATTAACAGAAGCACTTAAAACTAGAACAAACCAAGAAAACAGGCTTGAAGAACACCATTTTCGTCACAGATACGTGCAAAATTGCAATACATGCGCCATATTTTTTTTCCGAGCGCACAAAGACCTTTGGAAGGTCGGGTCGGTGAAAAAAACACAAAGAAACAGCTGTTCTCTAGTTGCACAGAACACGAAACGGAGTAAGCAGCTGATACCTGGCAGGGTTGACAACTGAAGAATAGAAGAACATAATATACAACCTTTTTGCTTAAACTTCCTGCAATAATCGTAACTTAAGCGTTAGAAGACGTATAAAAAAATACTTATGTGTACTTCAAAAAATGGAAAGCGGGGGAAAATGGACTAAAAAATAGGAATGTATTTAGTTCGTTTTTTAGGCATAATCT
Organism: Pyrrhia umbra; assembly: GCA_963891755.1. Taxonomy (NCBI): domain Eukaryota; kingdom Metazoa; phylum Arthropoda; class Insecta; order Lepidoptera; family Noctuidae; genus Pyrrhia; species Pyrrhia umbra. The sequence goes on along the minus strand of OY982947.1, from coordinate 5,385,612 downwards.
ATCTATATTGCAAACAATAATGAGAATTTTTACGTTTTTATAAAAAAATAAAGAAAAAATATTTTTGGAAGAGGGTTTCTCTTCCGATTTTTTTTTCAGAATTAATTTGGTCTTGGACCTCAAAATAAATAAATTACCCAATTAATGAATAACAAAACTATTAAATAAAAGATAACAATTAGTAACGCGAACAGTCTTTGTTCCGTAACTTTCTTATATTTTTTCTAAAATAGTTATTTAAAAACTTCCAAATACTTTACTATCTCAATAGTATCCCTACTTCTAAGACTCAGAAAGTCCTAAAAATACCACCAAATATATTTCAAAGTAAAAAAAACCACCTAAAATTATCTTCGCCACCCCTGACATCTGCGCAGGCGCACGCCACAGAGATCCCGTTGCGAAACAGCTGTTGTCGTTTGTAAATAAGTGTGAGAGAGATGCAAGGTGCCCACTGAGTACGCTAGAGAGAGATAGGTATAGGACATATGCACCGGGCGATAACGAATGCTTCCGAATGTGTGATGTACATAATAATTTACTCAACTGTGTAAACTGGAGGTAGATAGTGATTATTTTTAGAACAATATTTGTTAAACTAAGTGGGTATAATATTTCGGCACGCTTTAAAGATTTTTAGTTAAAAAACCCACTAAATTCATCCACCTGTCTTTTTTATTACAGAACTAGCTTCTGCCCGCGATTTCGCGTGGAATAGTGATGCTCCGCTCCTATTGGGTTTAGCGTGATGATATATAGCCTATAGCCTTCCTCAATAAATGGGCTATCTAACACTGAAAGATTTTTTCAAATCGTACCAGTAGTTCCTGAGATTAGCGCGTTCAAACAAACAAACTCTTCAGCTTTATTATATTAGTATAGAAATATCTATACTTGGATCAAAGGCCAATAAAAGAAACTGCTATTCTTTGAATATTTAAGCTTTTTATACTTCTCTATATTAACTTGAATTACACAATATCTAACACTACTCCATGCACGCAGTACTATAAAAAAATTAAACCTTTTTCTGCGCCTTTCATATTAAAAGTTCTGCCTACTTGGTCTAGACCAGGGATATTCAACCTTTTTTTTATTATGGGGCCACAAAAACATTTCAGTCAGTCTTGCCGCAAGTATTTTTTTTAGGTTTTAATAAAAATCTTAATAAGTTTTCCTCAAAAATGTTGATACGGTCCTCTTTACTAGTTGCCTATTTTATTACTTACTTGAAGTAGTTACCTATTTTTTTACTTAGGCTACGTCCGCACAGATAGGCAGCTAGTTCAGCGCCTAGAGCCTAGTGGCTTGCATCCTAACTACTTCCTAGGATACACGGTGACCGCACTGAGAGGTGGTTTGCGTGGTGGGTCACTAGGTGTGTTGGTCATTTGCTTGTCGGCACGTTGACGAGATGTCACATGATTGATGTTTTTTTGTTAAAAAATGCCTCGCGCCTCGCGGCAAAAAACCAACACGTTTGTTTACTTGGATACACGCTTAGCGACAAGCTAGACGTCAAGCGCGCAGTGCGGCCGCTCGCTAACATTTAAGAACGTTCGCTTTACTAAGCTATTCGCTAAATGACTCGCTAAGCTCTAGGCACTAAGCAAGCTGCCTGTCTATGCGGACGTGGCCTTACGCGGTGGGCCCACAGTTTATCTGATGGACGCGAAATTTAAAATGGTTTACAATTTTGTAACTATGTGAGCCAATCACAAAGGCTCGGCGGACCGCAGGTTGAGTATACCTGGTCTAGACTACAATAATAAAGCGATAATGCAGGCCATAGGTACCCCAGATATTGTAAACGGGTGTTTCCATAGATTTTCTCAGTAGGTACAGCTTTACATCAAAACAATACATTGGTATCAAAATAATGATGTGTGGGAAAATTTCGTAAAACTAAGCGGATACGATAAGCTGTTTCCGTTTAAAAATATTTATAAAACTAGAAATAAATACCACTAAATATTACAAGTATTTTTCCCCGGTTAAGTATAGATGTAACTGCCTATATAACATCCTTATTTGACTAATAGATAGATATATGAAATATGCAGTCGTACAATAAGCGGTCTTATCGCTTAAAATAACTTCAAGACAACCTTTGAGACTCAAATTGTATATTTAAGTTCAATAAAATTGGGCAAATTTAGTAATAGATATTTCCAAAAAAAGAAACATTTTATGAGGAAAATTTAAATTCCTATTACACTGTACACACTACCCTCAAATATAAGCAATCACCATACTTCCACCACAAATATTATAACTTATGAGTTTATGAGGTAATTTATTTAAAAAAAACGACCCTACGTCACGATCTCGTGGGCAAGGTGTAATTTCGACCACACATAGTCATCACGATTCCCAAGCAATCATGCATGGAGCTACGATGCGGGTGGAACAAAGGCTTAGAACAAAAAAAAAGTTACATAAACGTCAAACGAGCCTAGCTGTCAGTGTCACGTTTGACTGTCGTAAAAGTTTTTTTGGCGCAAAAATTCAGAAAAAGTTTAATTTGAAAAAAAAAATGTTACAAGGATATATTAGTATCAATAAAGAATATGATATTAGAAAAAAAAACAAAGATGAATTTTGTAAGAGCACATTAATGAATTGACATAGAATTACTGGCATAAGCAGAGTTATGGCTTTAATTATCTGTTACAGTAACTAAATAAAATAAAAAAAACATTTTTTGTGACATGCAATAATAACTAATAAGTTTTCAAACAATATAAGCAAACATCTGGTAACAAATCCTTATTGTTTCAATATTCCAAACAAAAAAAAAACTTCTAACTTCCCACATAGGACAAAAAGTCGACATCTGGCGTCACGAAAAGTTAAGAAGTACCCACGACTAATACATCTGGTCTTTTTGTTAAATTGGTGCCTTTCCGGAAATAGGACCAGGTTTAGGATGTAAGGACCCGATACGTTTTGAAACATCTGTTCCGTCTTTAATGCTATTGTTTGCGAAATTGTTTTTGTTTAATCACTTCCAACATGTGTTGTAGGCGGCGCCTTGAAATGAGGTTTTGTTTTGAATTTTTTTTTCACATTGTTTTGAGAGTACATTTTTAAGTTGCTGTAAAGATAGATATTGAGGTAAAGTTTTGGTCTTGTTATTATTATTAAGCAACTTTTCACAAAGCAATCCCAATAATATTTTTCATAATTTGATGTGGTTAACCTCAAAGTAATCCTTTTACTTAAAAAAAATATTACTGCCATATTTTTTGCCATTAAAATCGATAAAAAAATGACAAAACTATTAAAATCTGCATGCAATTGTATATTTTCTTAATATTATGAAATCGATTACGAGAGTGTACCATTCTATATTTTTTTATAGAGGTCATGTGAGCAGGCATTGCGTGTATACACTTTCGCACATATTTCACAATTATCTTAAATATTCTGCGTCTTTGAAGAGCACTATTAATATGATATTTTTTTAAACAAAGTAAATATCGATATACTTTGTCATACTACAAAAAATAACACATTTAAATTCCTAAATATCATCACACACACACAACTGTACCAAAGGACCAATATCTACAACATTACTTGACCAAAAGCCTAATATCCTAAGAGACACTAGCATCAAGATCCTTTACGCCTTTAAAGTCCTGAGGTGTCAGTTTAATATTGTAAAGTATCCAAGTTGCAAAGTCCATTACGATGGAGAAGCTAGCAAAAAAGGCAGTAATACAAAAAAAGGATGATCGTAACATGAGCAGTTTTTTTCTCCAATAAAACCTTATCCATTTGTTTCTTACGCAAGTCGCGAGGAACAACTTGCAGAAAATTGCTCATCTATTGATGTGTTATATTGTCTAGCTCCTTGCCGCGGCATCGCTTGTTTTATATTAGTATAATAGATAGCTTTCCGCCAGCGGTTTCGCCCGTGTGGACATTTTTTTTACACCTTGGGTTACATTATTCAAGTTTTAGTAGGGATCCCTAATTATTTTTGGAAATAAATATAGCCAATGACACTTCGCAAAGATGTAGCATAAGAAGAAAGGTATGTGTTACGTTACAGTTAATTACGAAAAAAAATCTTACAAAAAACACATAGGAAGTGTTGAACGGCGAGCGATTTGACTGTCTTTCGTAATTGGGATGACCAATTTGCAATAAATAAGTTTTTATTAAATATCCTCTACGTTTAATACCAGGAAAATGTTAAAAGGATAATGTCAGTTTTACATGGAAAAACCATTGCAACAATTTGACGCCAAATAATGTTAGTTAAACGTTGTAGTGTATAACAGTCACATATACCTTTGCCACAGTTAGTCAAGAAAAATAGGAAAAACACAATTATTGCACAATATTTAAAAAAATATTTCCTCATGGATACTGACGAATACTAAAGGAAAGAAAAAGGCGATATCTGCCAAAAATGGATATATCTATATTTTACACCATGAACTTTTTTCACAACCTTGTTTTTTTACAAAAAAAAAAAACGATATCTAGACCAAATCAGTCAAGGTACAAAAAGGCAGGTGGCCTACAACATATATTTGAGAAAAAAAAAACAGTTAAAAAAGTCGATCATCGCCACAGAACACGCATTACACGCCAAGGCAGATGGCACGCGCTAAACGAGTTATTTTTTTAGTAACAGCAATTTTGTAAAAAAAAAATGTTTTTTTTTGCCATTTTTTTTGTTATACAATATTTCAACTATTTATTGATTAATCAAAATGCAAATGTTAGGTCACGCGCGGCAAAGTATTTTTTTCACTAAGATACCGGTTGACAATCTATAATAAATTTAGGCTATAAATGCTATAATATTATTGGCACGTGCTATAGGTATGAGTTTTTTGATTATTAACAATTTAGTAGAAAAATTTGTTCAGTTTTTATTAAATTTTTTGTCAGTATAAATAAATACGTATCTTTTATTTTATTGATTAATCAAAATGCAAATTATAGGTTAGACGCGTCAGAGTTTTTATAGTTTTTTTTTAACTTTTTATCATGTATAATAAATTAAATCTTAATGTCTAGCTTTTAACGATACAAAAAACTACATATCATTATGGAAGTTTTTGCAAAAATATAAGTAAAAATTTTGCTACTAAAAATGTATCTCATTTTCGTTCGCCATTTTTTGTTAATCTAAGTCGAGATTAGAATTGATACGGCGATTCGGTTACAGGCGTTTTATTGCTTTAACTGAAATTACTGTTTGGCGAAATTGGTTTTTTCTTGATAGGTCAAATACCTTTACGATTCTTACGTAAAAAAAAACCATAAAATCAAATAGGGGATGAAAATGAAAAAAAAAACGAACAAAATGTAACTAACATACTTTATAAAATGTGGACTTTAACCACAATACAAAGTTAAAAAAACATTAAGTAATACTATAATATTCTATGCAACATTTCCCACATATGAAGGTACCTTCATAGATAAAATCGCTAACAACAAAGTGACCGTTAAACCGTCACGCGTCCATCATAAAACCCATTTAATCTACTTATACCACTTACAAGTGAAGTTTACTATTAATAACAAGGTTAAAAATATCAAAAAAAACTGAAATTAGTATAGATTTTATCAATACCCACATAAAAAATCAAAAACAAAAAAAAACTTAAAAACTTACCTAATCCAATTTTTTTCTTAATCTTTTTCAAAACCTTCATTTTAGATCCTTTCTTGTCCTTAACGGGGGTGGTTTCAGGCTCTAGAGCCATCGGGGGGAGCACGAGCGTCTGAGGCGGCATCGGCATCCCGTGGCCCGAAGCCCTAGGGCATGCAGGACAATGGCAAGATCCCCTCGCCTGCCTCACGCTCATGCAACCACTTACGCCCATCATTGAAACGGTTTCAATCCCAAAATACGGTTAAACAAAAAAAAACTTCTATATCATATCACACCGAAATTAAAAGAACACGACTGAATAAAAATACAATTAAAATTACACGGTACGCGACGAATTAATTTTTACGAACTCACGATATCCATAACGCACTAACAAAGCGGTTTAGTTTAGTTGGGCGAGACGTCCGCTCGCGACGCGATCCGGCGGCGGAGTGAACATCGTAGCTAGTAGCCGTAGCAAGGGCTTTGGGAAAGCTGCGTGCGCATCTAAAGCCCTTGTACTCTCTCTTTCTATCACACAGCATTTGACAGAGACGGGCAGTGGAGGGAGAATGTCAACAGTGTTTAGGTATTTTCAGCTTGGCAGATGTGTAGGACAAAAGGGATGTTGGAAAAGTTAATTTTAAGTGACATTTTGTAGCTTCTTTGTTCAGGAGTTTGTTTAAAGGTGTTAACGCGAAATTGAGAGGTCTGGGAGTGATGGGTGGGTGTCCAAAGGGTTCTATTATTTATCGCACGTGCTTGAAATATTAAGGAACGCTGAAAGCTGAACTTATGTCTAAATTTCAATAGTGACTTAATTTTAAGATTAATGAAGGGGTTAATTAATATCATCTAGAGAAAATACAGGATAGTTTTTATATGCAATATTGTTTCACTCAAAAATAATGTTTAATAGTGATAATTTTAAAATAGGATACTATGTAAAAATTGTCTTGCCCAAAAAATGAAAAACGATGAAAATCATATACTATACGAATTCAAATTAAAAATGACAGAGTTTCATACAAACTTTGCCCCACTTTTTAACCGCTTAGGGGTATAATTTCGGAAAATCCTTTCTTATCGGATGCCTACGTCATACAAAGAACACACCCTCCAAGTTTCAGGTCTCTACGATCAGCGGTTTAGGCTGTGCGTTGATCCGCATTTTATATGTATAGATTAACAGTATCCCTGTCAGTTGTTGGTGTAATATTTAAGTGAAGGAAAAAAATATTTATTTCAGCAGTGATATGTGATGATTAGAGACGATAAAGTCGAATTAGACATAAGTTTAACCGCTCTTCGATTACTAGTAACCCGCATACTAGTACTCTAAGAGCGGGCTCGAAACCTGGCAAGTGGCAAGTATCAATGTTGCTTTTTAATGTTGTCTTGTATGCCACAGACTAACGTTAGAAGAAAATAATCCGCCTTGAGCGCACGTGGTGATCAATGCTCATGCCTTCTCTGTATGAGAAGAGGTCTTAACCCAGTATCGGGGTGACAAAAAGGCCGTTCTTATCTATACTAATATTATAAAGCTGAAGAGTTTGTTTGTTTGTTTGTTTGAACGCGCTAATTTTAGGAACTACTGGACCGATTTAAAAAATTCTTTCAGTGTTAGATAGCCCATTTATTAAGGAAGGCTATAGGCTATATATCATCACGCTAAACTCAATAGAAGCGGAGCATCAATGAAGATTGTTTCAAAATCGGGGGTTAAAGTTAGCGATAGCCCAAAGTTACTATTCCACGCGGACGAAGTCGCGGGCAGAAGCTAGGTGGTAAGATAAAAGTTAAAAGCATTGCATTGTTTTACAAGAATGACTGAAAATTACTGTTCTAATTTAAAGAAACAATGTTGTTAAAAAGTAAAGAAGTTTAGATAAGAATTCATGATGAAATATTGTTATTGTTGTATTGAAATATAGTTAGTGCTGCCACTTATGTCTGTAAATTAAAAGGATTAAAGGACACTAAGTCATTTCATATACGTATAGTCTGTAGCTTGTAAATGGTTCTCTGTTTGTTATCTGTGGAAATAAATTCTTCTTGTACTCGCATTGAAAGAAACAACACGTTATTTTATTTTAATCCTTATCCTTACTAATATTATAAATGCGAAAGTAACTCTGTCTGTCTGTTACGCTTTCACGCCAAAACTACTAGACCGATATAAATGAAATTTGGTACAGAGATAGAATAGACCCTGAGGAACAACATAGGCTACTTTTTACCCGGGTGCGCTAAGTAGTTCCCTCGGGATGCGGGTGAAACCGCGGGAAACAGCTAGTTATCAATAAATATTATGGGCTGTGGGACTGTTACAAAGAGTTATCGTGAAGGAAGGAACATGGATGGGTTTAAGTCAGTAACCGTCTTACTTATAAAGTCCTGTTAATTTTTAATCTGCAGCTGAGCAACGGATTAGAAAAAATCTCACTCTTAAATGCTGTTTCGCGTTAATTCGAACTTAAGTTAGTAGCTTAATCTTGGATTACGACGTTAAGTACGGATTAGGTGAGAAATGATTAAATTTCACATTACAAGTTTTTTATAAGTAAGACCACAGCGAGAGGAGTCATTTCATGATATCCCATCCTGAAAATAAGGGATGAAATATTATTAGGAACTAAAAAATCTTGAGGTAAGTCTAGGCAGATGATATAGAATTACATTTTTAGTTGAAAAGCTTTGACTGTCTCGTTGGTCTAGTAGTCACACGCGACTGCTGCGAACGGGGTCTTGGGTTCAATTCTCGGTCGGGCCGAAATCGCTTTCAGGATTAAAAACATCACAAAGCAGGAAAGCACATATTTTTGGTACCAATAGATTTTATGAAAAATCTAAACAAGATCGTAACCTATTTTGTTCTAATTCTGCCACAGAAATTAACAATATAGCGTAAGAGTGGCGCATTTATGTCAATTTCATGCTCTAATTATCATCATTTACAATTAAATGCAATTTTATTTATCTATGTGGGAAAATTAGAATAAAATAGGTTATGATTTTGTTTACATTTTTCGAAAATCATTTGGTACATATCATCATCAGTCCTAATCAGGTAGTAAGCGGTGTTACACCCCCCTGCCTGGGCACGTTAAGCCGTCGTCCCCGGCTGCTTGATAGCAGTCGTTGTTACAATTCCATGTCAGAGGCCGTCAGGCGGGTTTGAGAAAACTCTGACACTAGGGCTTGTTAGGTTGGTAAAACTGCAGTCCACACGATAAGAAGTAGAAATGGATATCCATTGATGGTGGTTTTTAACCCCCGACGCAAAAAGAGGGGTGTTATAAGTTTGACGTTGTTGTCTCTCTCTGTGTGTGTATCTGTCTGTGGCATCGTAGCCCTCAAACGGATGGACCGATTTCAATGCGGTTTTTTTCATTTGAAAGCCAGTTTCCTTGCGGTGGTTCTTAACTCTGTTTGGTTAATATCGGTTCAACAGTGTAAGAGTATCAGCTCTTTTCCAAAATGATTTGAGGCATTTTTGCCTAAGGTTTTTTTATTATTTTTTTTATTTACTTTTTTCTTGTAACTATACAATTATGGTATTTGATTATCAAAGACTCATGATTAAGGAATTTAGCCACTCAAAGCCTATCAGTAGTGATAAGAATCGATACACTAATGAGCTAGTAGAAAAAAGTAATTAATAACAACAATAACCTAACTAAATAATATTCACCTTTCTTAGTTTCTAAGAAAAAGAGTTAGAGAACAATTTGTAAATCACTTGTGATAATAAAAGCTTCATAGAAATTATTGCTTAAAATACAAAATTGGGGTCATATGTGTGTGGTTCGAGGAGCTCGTGGCTAAGTAACAGCCGCACAGTTCGACCGATCAAAGCTTAAGCTGCGCTTGGCGTAGCGAGACTCCTCCGTGCTTCGGAAAGCACGAAGCAGTTGGTCCCGGCCGTCATTTGTAGATCTTTGACAGTCGTTACGGGTAGTCAGAAGCCAGAAAGTCTTACAACCAGTCTTACCAAGGGGTATCGTGTTACCCGGTAACTGGGTTGTGGAGGTCAGATACGGATAATACTATCCAAATAACATAGATGCGAATTTGAGTTTTGTTTGTTCCTCTTTCACGGCAAAACGGCTGAACATAGACTGGACCTTAGAGACGTGCTAACATGCTACGAATCTATACTAATATGTAAAGCTGAAGAGTTTGTTTGAACGCGCTAAGCTCAGGAACCGCTGGTCCGATTTCAAAAATTCTTTCAGTGTTGGATAGCGCATTTATCGAGGAAGGCTATAGGCTATATATCATCACGTTAAAATCAATAGGAGCGGAGCGTCAATGAAGAATGTTTCAAAATCGAAGTCGAATGAATCCCTATTTCCCTTGGACACGGCATCTCGCGTGAACGGCTGGACTGTTTTGGATGAAATTTGGTCCGGAGATAGAGGGGACTTTTTATCCGGGTGGTTTAAGTAGTTCCTTCAGGACGCGGATGAAACTGCGGGCAACAGCTATCTATACTAATATGTAAAGCTGAAGAGTTTGTTTGTTTGCTTGAACGCGCTAATCTCAGGAACTACAGGTCCGATTTGAAAAAATCTTTCAGAGTTGGATAGCCCATTTATCGAGGAAGGCTATAGGCTATATATCATCACGCTAATACCAATAGGAGCGGAGCACCTATTCCACGCGGAATACGTCACAGGCAGACGCAAATTTCAAATAAAATAAGTGTTCGATTCCCGCACGGGACAACTAAAATTGTTCCGGGTCTGGGTTTGTGCATGTGTAATTAATGTTTGTAAACGCACCCACGACATAGGAGAAATTCCTAGTGTGGGGCAACGTTAATCTAAAAAAAAAAATCTTCCCCCTAGAGCAGCGCACTACTATTCCACGCGGACGAAGTCGCTGGCAGAAGCTAGTTTGGTTATTTTTAGGGTTCCGTAGTCCGACAAGGAACCCTTATAGATTCGTCATGTCTGTCTGTCTGTCTGTCTGTCTGTCCGTCCGTATGTCACAGCCATTTTTTTCCGAAACTATAAGAACTATACTGTTGAAATTTGGTGAGTAGATGTATTCTGTAAACCGCTTTAAGATTTTGACACAAAAATAGAAAAAAAGCAATAAATTTTGGGGGTCCCCATACTTAGAACTGAAACTCAAAAATTTTTTTTTCATCAAACCCATACGTGTGGGGTATCTATGGATAGGTCTTCAAAAATGATATTGAGGTTTCTAATATCATTTTTTTCTAAACTGAATAGTTTGCGCGAGAGGCACTTCCAAAGTGGTAAAATGTGTGTCCCCCCCCCCTGTAACTTCTAAAATAAGAGAATGATAAAACTAAAAAAAATATATGATGTAGATTACCATGCAAACTTCCATTGAAAATTGGTTTGAACGAGATCTAGTAAGTAGTTTTTTAGTAATCAGCAATTTTCCTCTACAAGCAAACTTAATTATGCGGTCGGAAAAAAACAAGATAATTGCGACTTTATTGCGTATTTTTTCTTTCCAATGGTCGGAACCCTCGGTGCGCGAGTCCGACTCGCACTTGGCCGGTTTTTTTTTGTTCGAACTAGAACAAAGGTCTCCTAAATGACCATTGTACACACTAGACTTGTAGAAAGTGCACTTAATATTATTATTCGCGCACAAAAATGTCGTCGCGAGCCACATTGCCCATTGCCAGATGCGCGAACCCACCTTGCGTTGTGCGCATGCGTCGTGCCCTCCCTCTAATTTCTTTAGCATCTGTCAAAGTTGTTTTTTTTTTAAGAATGTAGATTAGGATTAAGGTATTGTGGCTATTCAGCCTTTGTTTGGTACTGTTAGAATTATTACTGAGAAGGTGCTGTCGTAGTAACAGTTTGGTGTTAAAAAAGCATTTTTTAACGAAAACTTCGTATCACCTACATCTATCTGAACTTTTTCTCACCGTTCAAACCTTCCCTGGACTACGACAAACATTTCAAAACCAAAATCAGCTACATCGGCCCAGCCGTTCTCGAGTTTTAGCGAGACTAACGAACAGCATTTTGGTATATATGAGAAGAAAATTACACATAACCAGTAAGGGCCTACAATAAGTATCAATAACTCCACCAGGTTCACTAACAAAGGAAGTATTTAACCTTGCGACATCACCAAACGTTTAATTGGAGAAATTAACAGCACTTATTAAGTCTATTAACCGCGAAGATTGGGTGACGTCACCAATGACACCATGATGGCAGATGTGCTTAGCTAATGTAAAGCTAGAATCCTAAATTATATCCTACTAATCTGCCTAGCCGTTTCCCAACTTGGGGTCGGCTTCCAGTCTAAACCGGATGCAGCTGAGTACCAGTGTTTTACATGGAGCTACTGCCTATCTGACCTCCACAACCCAGTTACTGGGTAACACGATACCCCTTGGTAAGTATGGTTGTCAGGCTTCTGACTACCCGTAACGATTGTCAAAGATCTACAAATGACAACCGGGACCAACAGCTTAACGTGCTTTCCGAGGCACGGAGGAGTCTCGCTATGACAAGATGGTCACCCCTCCACGGACCGACCGCGCCAAGCGCAGCTTAACCTTTGATCGGTCGACCAGTGCGGCTGGAAGCTGGATTAACACAGGGTACTTTTTTTAAGAACTTCCCTCATGATGCGGGTGAATCCACGGGAAACTGCTAGTTATGAATAAGAATATGACTTTCGTTTGTTTGTTTCGCTTTCACGGTAAAACGGCTGGACCGATTTGGATGAAATTTTGTATGGAGACAGATGGGAGCCTGGAGACGGTTATAGGCTATACGGTTATACGGTTATAGGGTTATCCGAGTGTAGTTCCGTTAAGACAGGAGACACAACTAGTAAATCTACAAATAATGAATGTACGATTTCTTTTGTGATGGGAAATCATCAAATGCCTCCAGCTGTGGACGGAGCGGGAAGGAGTGTCAGACTCTTACTGACTAAAACCCATCCATGTTCCTTCCTCAGCCCTTTGTATTCCGGGGGCGCGGTATCTCTTTCGAACATCCCACAGCGTGTCTGCCATACCTAACTCCACACGGAAACCAGACAGAACACACGTAAATAGAATATTTTAATTTACATATTATATTTAACTAGTTTTTCATAATTAGCATTTATAATATTAAAGGTGAACAGCAGCGGTACCAAAAAAAACTAGATTTAGGAATGAGACGACTATTTCTTAAAACTCATCAATTTATTTAAAAAAACTTCTTTGAAATTATTATTAAGGAAAATAAGAATAAACTTTTATAAAAATGAATTGCTGTTCCTTAGTCTCGTTAAAACTCGAGAATGGCTGGGTCAATGTATCTGATTTTGGTTTTAAAATGTCGACTACTACGATCAGCGGTTTAGGCTGTGCGTTGATCCGTCAGTCATTCTATCTTAGCTATCTTAACTTTTTCTCACCTTCCCTGGACTACGACAAACATTTTAAAACCAAAATGACCCAAATCGGCTCAGCCGTTCTGGAGTTTTAGCGTGACTAACGAACATCCATTAATTTATATATATACTAGCTGACCCGGCGAACTTCGTACCGCCTAATTATTGGAGGCATATTTAGTAAGTCACAATCACACGACACAATACTTTTTTAATTTTATTGAAATTTGTTGCTTTTAGATTTTTAGGAATATTAAAGAATTATAGTATAGATGCACAGCAAAGAGACGTTTACATTTCAAGTGACATTTTACCATAGACAATTTTTTTTTGAGTGAATACTGACAAATATTTACACTATAACTATCAAACTACATCTGTCGTTTTTTTTTTGACGGTGGCCATGGTTAGGAAAAGAAGAAAAACTACATCTGTCATCGAGAAAATAAAGAATTCAAACAACTATAATATTTAAATTGTTGATATTTTAAAACTATTTTCCAGAAGTTATAGTGAAGCTATATATCCCTCAACTCCTTAAAATGCATTGTCCCTTTTGTAAAAAGTGGATGGAACGGCAGAACAAAAATAATAACTGTCCAGGTTGTATTAAATTATTATTAAGATGCGACGAATGCTACAACATAATCGCTGACACCTTCAGATTTTGTACCAAGTGTGGTAAGAATGTAGAACGAATAATACGCGTGAACAGGGCAAAAGTACAAAAAAATATATTAAAGCAAAAGCTGCTATCTAAACCAAAACACGTTTCTACAATGCCATCTTCATCATCTGAGGAGACATTCTGTGAATTAAATTTATCGGCCGAAGACATACAGGACATTCAAGTTATTGAAGACAGCCAAAAGCCCAACATCAAGAATGTTCTGGTAGATATTGATGTTATTGAAGACAGCCAGCAGCTCAACATTGATAATGTTCTGATCGAATCAGATTTGTCCGAGTCGCCTAGTACTTCCGCCTTATTATTATGTCCTGGCGAGCCAAGTGGTTCCCAAGTAGATGGAGCCAAGTTGATGGAAATAAAGAGTTACTAATACACGTTGACATTGGCAAAATAATCGTCAAGCAAAGATGGAAGGCATAATTTGAAAAGAAAAAGAAGAAGAGTGATTAATATATTTTGAAATAAAAAAAATGAATCAAATTGAGTTTTATTTTAGATATATACAACATATTATTATATAATTGTAAGGATCCAAATGCACATATTATATACATATTAAGTCATTTATTTATATTTATACACTCCATATAAAAAAAAAAAATCTTGGATGTGCTCGTTTCTGGACTGTGAACATGATAAACAAATCTTTGCTTAAATTAAATACAACACAGTTATTATCATCATCATGATATCGGCCAATAAATGTCCACTGCTGTACATATATACAGTTAATTAATATAGTGCTTTCTGGTAGACAATATTTTTAGTTTTTTTTTGCGGTGCGTAAATAAATAAGGATGTTGGTTTTCCGACACGCGAACACGCAACGTATAATTGTCCATGTGCGAAACAGGGAAACTCTAAGTTTATTCCGCAAACTTGCAACGATTGGCCTTGCGATTTATTTATGGTCATCGCAAAAGCTAGACGCACGGGAAATTGCAACCTTTTAAAATCAAATGGCAAATCCGTTGGAATCATAGGTATTCGTGGGATTAAGACATCCTCTCCTTTGTATTTTCCTTTGATTATTTTAGCTTCGATGATGTTATTCATGAGTTTCTTCACAACCAATCTCGTTCCATTGCAAAGTCGAGGTTGATTAATATTACGCAGCATGATGACAACTGACCCTACTTTTAATTTCAAATTATGTGGTGGTAGTCCAGGCAAGTCCAATGAATTTAAAAATTCTGTAGGATAGTTGACTACGTCATCCTGGTTTGTAGCCGTGTCAACTGATTTGTACGTAAACAACTCTCCTGGAAGGAAATTCTGAATGGTAGCATTGAGATCATCGACATCTTTGTTTTTTGCTGCCAATATTGCTCGTTCACTTAGCCAATCGTGGTTATTATATTGTTGTTTAATGTCCGGAAAAACACGCTGAATAAGCTCCTCTTTCGATTCTGTGAAGTGACAGAAATCTGTGGGAAAAGTCATTAATCCGGTCGAGCTGTCAACTGCGACCTTACCATTGCCAATATCCAGCAACTGCTTCGAAAACACAGTCGCAGTTTGATCTTGTTGCAAAAACACTCGCATGTTAGTAGTTAATTGTAGTGTCTTTACGTGCCGCCACAAATTTGATGATTTTAGACATGCGTTTATTTCGTCAGCAACAGTCGATCGAGGAATTACTGGAAGAGTCTGACGAAAATCACCTGACAACAAAATCATGGCTCCACCAAAAATGTTTTGGTTATCACGTAAATCTTTTAACGTCCTATCTAGTGCCTCTAGCGACCTCTTGTGGGCCATTGTGCATTCGTCCCAAATTATCAATTTGCATACTTGGAGAGTCTTCGCCATAGCGCTATTTTTGGCGATGTTGCAAACTGGCGTTTCGTTGATATGCATGTTTAATGGTAATTTTAAGGCTGAATGTGCAGTTCGTCCGCCTTCTAATAAAGTTGCTGCTATTCCAGATGAAGCCAACGCTAGGGCTACCTCATTTTGCGATCGGATCTTTGCTAATAGCAATGTAATTAGGAACGTTTTCCCAGTACCCCCAGGAGAATCAAGAAAGTAAATCCCCCCAGACCCACTGTTTACAGCTTGTATCAAACGATCGTACGCAATCCTTTGTTCTTCGTTCAATTGCGGAACAGTTGTGCGAACTGCTTCGGTCATAGCTTGAGTATCGTACTGGAGTTCTCTTTGCAACTCATGGTTTAATGCATCTTGCATAGCACGATTGGGTGCTGTCAGGCCCAAACACGACAGTACTTTATTTGCCATCAATAAACACATATCTTCTATTATGATCAATGTGTCATTGTAAATCTCTGCCGTAATTTCCAATGTAGGATTCAAAGTTTCACAACGCACGCGATGCAACACATCCTCAGACATGTCATCCCTATATTTCATCCACAAATCTTTCGGATTTGAGGGGAAACATGTCGATATTATAATCGCAAACAGTGTGCGAATTTGATGCGGCGATGAAGATATCACGGAATCCTTGAGCGTATCATCCCAATGCGAATCGTTTTCAAGCAACCGTAATAATTGACACGCCTCACGGTAAGTCGCACACAGATGTCCATCAACTGTTCTCAATTGTTGAAAAGATGTCGGACCAGGAACATTCACCAATAACAATCTAAGATAATAACATTCATCGTTATTAGGATGTACTGTATATATACGGCCTATAGCATCTGTGGCAAATACATTTTCATATCCTTCAAGTGGTGTTCCTTGTTTACGACGCTGAAAAGACTTTGATGATGCGTTCCATGTGTAGTAGCGCGGCATATCAGCATACAGCAAAGTGCGAGCGAATTGATCAGTTTCACAAATTGAGAAGAAACCTGTCAATGTGGTCACAGGTGGACGTGCCGCTCTATCCACAGCGTTGTTTGGGTTGAAATACACTCGTTGTCCATTTTCCAAATGAACTGCCAAATGGAATACAGTGGGATGTCTTTCATGAATTGCAAACGAAAATATGCGCCAAATAGCCTCATTGCTGCTTACATAGCGACCCATCTGATAGTGAGACACTTCATCATTTGTGTTTGTTACTGCGAAGATGGCCATGTCGCTACCTTTGTTAACATATTTACATATGTACTTTATGGATTTCACAGAGTTACAAAATTCCACATTGATGTGAGCTTCAAAAGTTTTGGACAATATGGGCGAGAACGGCACAATCCAACGATTGTCTACATGAAAATCTTGTCCTTTTATCTTGACATCTACAGATCGTCCACCGTCTTCAACTGATCGCCGACGATACAATGGGTAACCATCGATTCCCGAGATGGTTTCAGCAACCAAGTTTCTCGGGTACCGTTTGGAGCACTTGCCGTCGATCATACAGGGTGAGCTGTTGTTGATAACTCCGCAAGGTCCATGTATCATGTGTTTAGTTACTATTGTATGCAATTTTTTGTCAACCGTTTCATCAGGAATTTCGGCTGAAATAATGGAATCAATTTCTTCTGGCCTTATTTTGTCAATCAACCAGACTAATATATGAGCATGTGGCAAACCACGCTTTTGCCACTCAACAGAGTACATCCAACAACGTACTTGGCCATACACACGATGCTTTGTAATGAAATTCATTAAAGATTTTAATTTTTGCTTGTAAACTCTGGCTGTGATGTCATGCCTATCAAGTGGTGTTTGGTTGTGTAGCAGTTCTTTTTTTATTTCAATCCATTGTGGGTTACAGGTGAATGTAATGAATAGGTCTGGACGGCCATACTTTCGAACATAAGACATCGCATCTTGAGCGTACTCGTGCATGTGGCGCGGGCTTCCGATGTAAGTGGCCGGTAAAATTGTCATTCTTCCTACATTATTTACATTGCCGTCAGCATTGATTGCATCGCGAAGATGAATGTACTCTTCAGATCGAAGCTGCTGTTGGTTTAGACGAATGTATGTCAATCGTTCAGTCTCAATTTTGACGTACATGTCCACTGCATACTGATGAAAGAGCCGTTGACACATCAAAATGTGATTTACTTCACCTTCACGGATCATGAGTCTGTATGCATAATAATTCATGGCACTAACTTTTTTGTGTGTATCAGCACCTGGAAGTACAAATGATAAAAAAATACATTTATATATTCAATATATAAAATATTTTATTTTGTTTAATTACCTGTTGTTGGATTAACCATTTTGATATTAAAATGGTACCCATCTTCTCCCTGCCAGAAAATTAATGGGTATTGTAAAGCATCATAAGCTCTATGCGTTTCATATACACGTTTCAATTCATTGTTCCGGCGATGAAGTACAATATCTCTTGATTGCAAATTCTCTCCAACAACGACAATAGCCACTTCATCTATTGTCGGTGAATTAAACCTCCTTGCATGCTCTCCAGCAGGTGTTTTGTCGGCTCTTATTACAATATTATGGCTGTCTGATGGCATCCGATCCAGTGCCATTTTGAACACCTTCACTAATTCATTATTCTCGTGAAGAAATGTTTGCAGTTGTTGGACAATGGTTCGCTTGACGGTTGGATTATGACCACAACGTGTATCAAGTTCCGCATCTTGATTGCCCATAAAATAAATTTGCAAAAATTTATGATCTGCATCTGGCACTGGCAGCATTGCCCCCAGTAGGTGATGAATTTGTCCTTGTATCTGTAATTGTTTAAGAACTGGTTAAATTAATTGTGATACAAATACAAATTAGAATTTCACTAAAACAATTATGGTATACTACCTTGAAAGTGGGCATGAACCCGTCTTGTACTATATGCGTTGCACCAAACGATGTCATTTGGAAGCAATTATTATATTTTTGGATGTTAGCCAAGAAGTGTTTAGACTCACTTTCCATCCCATTAACTAATGAGTGTAACGGTTCAGGTGGTGGAACCAATTGTGGCAATTGTACTTTGCCACCAGCACAACATAATCCTGCAGGTTCACTACTGTATTTGAATGCTTTACAATGTTGACAAATGATTGACATTTCTCCAATCGTCACAGATTTGTCGGCACTATAATCAATTTCCGGATCGTAGGAAAATGCTCCTCGTTCGAGGTTTACAGGAGCATTGCGTCTGCGGAATCGATTAAATTCATTATCCCGTGCTCGCTGCTGTTGTGATCGATGTGCACGAACTCGTTCCATTCTCTGCCTATCCACTTCATAGTTATTTACTCTTGAACGTAATTCTCCCATACTTGTACGACTGTTATCATTATCAGCCTCTCGCTGGTCATTAGTGCGGTTGGAGCGTAAAGTAGCTCGTTGCACATTTACACGACTTCGACGACCTATGTCAGGTCGTTTTCTTTTCCTCGGCATTGTAAGCAGCGAGAAGAAATTCACTTTTAGCAGTATTTCAGTATTTTTCCAATTAAATGTTTCTTTTTTTTAACATGAGTTGACAAAACCTGGCTGTTAAAGTAGGAGCGCAGCAAAAAGTCTCTAAATGTATGGACAAAACAATGGAACGTTCGGATACACTTATTATTATAATAAAAATATTTTTGAGAGTTGGTAACACTGTAAGGTTGGCACCCATCAAACATGTCAACACATTAATTATTTTTATATTTTGAAATTTAAATACACGATGTTATGAGCAAAGTTGATATTATGTTGTCGATTCAAAAGTCTTGTTTTAATGCGTTCTTCAATTCGAGTGGAACTGAGAGTACAAATACCGTCAAATGTTTGACAGAAAATAAGTGGTCAACTTTTATATGGGAAAATGGAATTGTCGTCTTACTCTATCTTACTCGCAATTTTTCCTTATTTGCTCACCGTTTAGACCTACCCTGGACTACGACAAACATTTTAAAACCAAAATCAGCTCAATCGGCCCAGCCGTTCTCGAGTTTTAATCAGACTAACGAACAACAATTCATTTTTATTTATATAGATGTATGTACTAGTATTCCACTCGCGGCTTCGCTCGCGTGGACATTTTTTTACACTTTAGGTTACATTATTCAATTAGGGATCCCTAATTATTTCTGGAAATAAATGACACCTATGACACTTCGTAAAGATGTAGCTTTCTAACGGTAAAAGAATTTATAAAATCGGTACAGTAGTTTTTGAGTTCAAACCCTACAGACAAACAAATCTTTCCTCTTTATAATATTAGTATAGATAAATTGCTCAATGATTTTGCCTAGATAACAAATTTACGTAATTAAAACAGGAAAACCCAGCCGTCGTGGTATGTTATATATTTACAAAAAATAGATTACTTTTGTCCAGATGAATAAAATCATCATTTCTTTGGTTGATTAATAAAAGTTGGCGCGTGCCATAGAGATTATTATCATTTTAGACTAAAAATATTGATAATTAACATATATACAACCTAAATACATTTACAAAAACATCATTAAAAAAAAACATAGCAAAATGTCGAAAGTCAAAAATGTTTATAAAAAAAATCTGCCAAGTGGGTGTCGGGCCACGCGGAGTGCAGGATTCCGTACATTATTATTTGGTAGACTATAATTCTAATAAGTAAAACCTGCTTAGAAGTGATAGTTTTTTTCCTTTCTTTATGACTATAACAAAAATTTACACTTTAAAGCTTAATATTTCTCAAAAAGTTTCATAAATCGAAAAGTTGTCTTCGCAGATTCAACATTTTTGGAAGACCATTCCAACGATACATTTACAATTCTACATCATGAGTTAGACGAGAAAAAAATATTCATCCCCATTTTGCCTGTAAGGGCAAACGATTATTGGTTTGTTTTTCGGCGTGATTATGTTATATATCTATGCCACAATAAACCTTTCTAGTA
Organism: Pyrrhia umbra; assembly: GCA_963891755.1. Taxonomy (NCBI): domain Eukaryota; kingdom Metazoa; phylum Arthropoda; class Insecta; order Lepidoptera; family Noctuidae; genus Pyrrhia; species Pyrrhia umbra. The sequence goes on along the minus strand of OY982947.1, from coordinate 5,365,136 downwards.
CTAAGGGCCAAGTCACCGACTGTTGGTTTCGTAATCGGTCCGTTAAACGAAAAGGTTTTTTAACCAGGAAGCTACAATTTTCGTTTTACCCACTTCTAGTTCAACCTTGGTTTAGTAATCGACCGTTTCAGGAATAAAAATCTCAAATAATACGTTACCCATCGAAAGTTGGAAGTTTGAATTTATGGTAAACAGCTGTTTTAAGTTAATCGGTGAACTTGAGCCTAAGAGTCTTTAAGCTAAGCCGCCTACACAGTCAGCCAGAAATGGCGAAACTATAAGGGTTCTTTCTTGACTACGGAACCCTAAAAAAACATTCACCAACTTACAATATGGCGCTATTGAAAAAGTCAACGAACGCAGCTTTCCTATTGGTTGTTGCCACGCGCCGGCGCGTGCCTACCTGACAGATGGCGGGTAATATTTTTTTTAAACATACTTTTTTTTCTGCCAGACGTCCTTGCCCGGCCTTTTAGTACGAAGAAGGTAGAATATGTCTTAAAAGTCAGGTTCTTAGGTCAACGTCTTCGAGACACCGGCTGTCGATACACGTAACAGTTGGCTTAAAATAGAGACAAGTCTTTACATGTTTAGTTTATTTATTCCTCAAGTCTAGGTAAAGTTTTTGTCTAAAAAATTTACATGTTTGACATAAAATGCGGTTTCTCTTGCATATTTTTTTCATTTTATTTGAGACTAGCTTCTGCCAGCGACTTCGTCCGCGTGGAATAGTGGTGCTCCGCTCCTATTGGTCTTAGCGTGAAGATATATAGCCTATAGCCTTCCTCGATAAATGGACTATAACACTGAAAGATTTTTTCAAATCGGACCAGCGGTTCCTGGGATTAGCGCGTTTAAACAAAATGACAACATTTCCCTTCACTGCTCTGCTCTTATTGATTGTAGCGTGATGAAAAGTATACTATAACCATCTCAGGAGTATGACAAATAATTGTACCAAGTTTCGTTAAAATCCGTCGAGTAGTTTTTGTTTCTATAGAGTTTATACAGACAGACAGACAGACAAAAATTTTACTGATTGCATTTTTGGCATCAGTATCGATCCCTAATCACCCCCTGATAGTTATTTTGGAAATATATTTCATGTACAGAATTGACATCTCTACAGATTTATTATAAGTATAGATAGATATAGATGAGTTTGCTTTTTTTTCGGATGGGAAATCATCAAATGACTGCGCCGTGGGTGGGGCGGGTGGAAGTGTCAGACTCTTACTGACTAAAACCCATCCATGTTCCTTCCTCAGCCCTTTGTATTCCGGGGGCGCGGTAACTCTTTCGAACATTCCGCAGCATAAGTTTGCTGTTAACTCTAGTCTAGGTCAGAGGCTGCCATTCGTCCGGATTTCCCCGGATTTGTCCTAGTTTAGAGGGCGTCCGGGGCTCGTCCGGAGAAAACCCGGACACTTTTTACCTGATAACCGTTCCCGATTGATTGAAAGGTGAACAATAAATTAAAACAAATAATAAAAAGTGTCCGGGGAAAAAAACAAACTCATTCAAAATGTCCGGGGTTTTATAGTTTTAGTCCAGGGTCGACGATTTGGGTGAGTCAGAGGTGACAGAGACAAAATCGACGATGGATCGAGTCCAGAAGAATCCCATTCACTGTAGCAGCTAAAAACCAGCGTCGGGTGGCCAGCATTACTGGTCATCTGGACATTATGCTTAGTTGTGGCCTTGTTGGCACAACAATTAGAGATTTTTGTATTGTCCATTGTCGCGACACCTATCTCGCTACATGAGAACGATGAAGACACGATTCTTGCATCGCGCAAGCAGAGTTCTCGAGCGAATATAAACCATATAGAACATCCCGACATCAACCATATAGAACATCCCGACATCAACCATCGGGCTACTGCCACAGATTAATAAAATAGTTACTGCCCAATTCTATCTTATTTACCGCTTCTATCTATGTATATATCTTCTAATTACCTATTTTTTTTAAAATTAATATTGTATAAACGGTTCTTCAAACCTTACAGACAGATATGTGTTGCTGGGGAGTTTGTTGCGCCACTTCTTCTTCCCGGCAACAACACATAGGAAGTGGTGAAGGGCGGGCGTTTTGGGGGCTGTCTCTTGTAAATTTGACGTTCAAAAAGTGCTGATTTTCAGCCTAATTTTAATAAATGACTTTTGAATTTTTGTATCTTGTTTGTTTTCTTTGTTATTTCTATCAACTTAATGGTTGTGCTAATAAAATATGTTTCTATCTTTCTTTCTGTAACTTTGAAGAGTTTTTCGGATAGTGTTTGTCTCTACAATGATTGCAAGAATAAAATTACAAGCTATTTAAGCTGCAAACTGAGGGAACCAACCTGGATAAAGACTATTCTATGTTCCACCCCAGTGTTCAAGCTATCTCCATGCCGAGTAACATGTAAATCAGCTCACCCGTTTTACCGTGAAATCGTAAGGGAGGTGTGTTGTGAGAATGGATGTATGGGATGTTTGTTACTGTTTCACGCAAAAAAGAATTAACGGCTTTGAATGAAATTTAGTACACATACAGCTTAAAACCTGGATTAAAACATAGGATACTTTTTATTCGGGTTCGTGCTGTAGTTCCCTGAGCACGCGGGTGAAACTGCTGGCACCTGCGAATAATGTATAATTATGGACTAAAATAATGGGGTTAATTGTCGCCTAATTTCTAAACTGTAAAATAAATTATTAAACCCAATTGAACTCTTGTCGTAGACACAAAACTACCAACTCACTCAAGGTGGTACTAAAAGGTGACACCGCCAATTCAAATATCGAACGCACATCAATAGTTATGACAGATGCGCACGCGCACATGCGCCGGAAGTTCACGAGATGTTCGAAATTTGAATTGCGGCTTCTGTTTATAATCATCTGGTGGATCAGATGTTTATTAGTTGGGGGGTAAGTAGAGTTCTTTCACCTTTTGAAGCCCAGTTTATAGAACGGTGGTGGTTTTTTTTTATTGCAAAAAAGCTGACGGTCTACCTAAATGTGAGTGGTCAGTGTGATTACCGCCTATTACTCCTACAAATATTAATAATTCCGCCCACAGCTTCGCCCGCGTAGTATTTTTTTTTTACACCTTGGTTTACATTATTCAAGTTTTAGTAGGGATCCCTAATTATTTCTGGAAATAAATATAGCCTATGACACTCCGTAAAGATGTAGCTTTCTAACGGTGAAAGAATTTTTAAAATCGGTCCAGTAGTTTTTAAGTTAAACTCCTACAAACAAACAAATCATTCCTCTTTATAATATTAGTATAGATTATTATAGAAGTATAGATGATGAAACATTCGTTTTACGCAAGTAATTACAAAGTTTCTTAATGGTATAATTTAATGGAACAAATAAATAGATTTACATATTATTATGTTTAATTTTTTTTTAATTTGGTCCAGTAGTTTTTAAGTTAAACTCCTACAAACAAACAAATCTTTCCTCTTTATAATATTGGTATAGATCTCTCCAGACCGATTTCGGTCACGGCGGCCTATCTGAATGTAGACTAGCCAGGTACGCAGGAGATATTATAGTGCACGCACGCTTGCAGACACAGGTGCACTCTCTACTCCTTCACTCTCATAGTTCGAAGAGTCGGCAATCCGACCGAGAGAGATCAGGCGCAGGACCGACAGCTTTACGTACTCTCCAAGACACGGAGGGATTTCCCTATGTTCAGAAAACGGTCACCCATCCATGGACTGACCGCGCCTTGACCGCGAGTTGAGCTAATAACTTTAAAATTCCCGATTATAATAATCATAATTTATTCTGATCCAGCCTGTCCCTTGCTGTCCTCCCCCAGCGACGCCCTAAGCCGAGGCCCGTACCCCACTAGGGGGTGCCCTTAGCGTGTAGTCGCTTAGTTTTGTAAGTTAAGCCCTGGCTGGAGGCCCTAAATTTATTTAAGGCACTTCACAGGCAAGCCCGGTTAAGCAGTCGACAACCTTCTAGGTAGACCTGCGAGATGCCATACACAAAAAAAAAAAGCTAGCGCAGCTTGACCTCGCTTATCTATAGGAAGAGATTCTCAACTCAATTCGACAGTATTTTTTATACTATTGTTTTCTTTCTAATTTAAATTTCCTCTTCATATTCCTAGATAGAATTTCATTCTATTATCAATACGAAAGACATTACTCTTCTTTTTAAAACACAATCGGGTATCATTTCTAACTGTATAGTAACGACCTTTTTAAACCGTGGACCGTGGGAGAGGCAAAGGTATCACATCCATGCGGCCGTTGAATAGGCCGCTTTATGTATGAAAGCTGTGTGTGGGTGGGGCTTTATTTAGTGTACTTTTTTGTTTTGTATTTGGAATATAAGTTTAGATAGCTGGGATCATAGATATATCTGTTACTAAAGTAACTAGATGTGCAATCACCAAGCAAAATGCGTGCCATAAAGGTTATGACCAGTCATAATTCATAACATCTGTCACTTAGTAGCCAGCTTGAATCTATCAGAGTGACAGCAGGACGATTTTAACAATAATATGGGCAAATTTGTAGTAAATGTATGGGCAAATTTGTAGTAAATGTATGGGAAAATTTGTAGTAAATGCCATCCTTATACAGATGTCATGAACATTACGTTTCGGTTAGTGTGAGAGAGATAGATATAATTTTACATCAAAATGATTACTAGTTTCAAAGCTACGTCTGCATTCTAAAAAATGGTTACGTTTTTGTGACCGCCTAATGTTCGGGATTGCATCTCTATTGATATATCTCGATGGCTGGGATTAGGATTCAAGTGTGGGAGCACGGCCATGGCTGGGAAAGCAATGAGCAAAGGAAAAAAAGTTTTTAAGAATATGGATGTTTGTTTCTTACTCTTTCACGCAAAAACTACTGAACGGATCTGGATGAAATTTGGTACACGCATAGTTTATAACCTGGATTAACATATAGGCTACTTTTTACCGGGGTGTGCCAAGTAGTTTCCTCGGGATGCGGGTGACATCGCGGAAACAGCTAGTTTCATCGAGATCGGTTCGGTAGATCCAGACGTCATACAAAGAACACACCCTCCAAGTCTCAGGCCTCTACGATTAGCGGTTTAGGCTGTGCGTTGATCTGTCAGTCATTCAGGACAAAGCATTTTATATATATAGATTGCTGGGTATTCTAAAGTTTAGAAAACCTCACTTTAGACGAATCTAGTAATTTTGAACGTTTCTCAGTTATTGTTAACCCATATCTGAGTTAGCAACAGGACTACTTACTCAAGAAATATTATGCTACAGTTAAAACTCAACCTTATATCCTACCAGTAAAATCCAATATCATTTGTAATCAATTTCAATGGAATTTATTATCGACGTTAACCTAAGGTAATTAAGGTTTATTTTCCTTTGCGTTAAACACAGGTATACATTCTTTACAACCACCTGGCAATCAGCTGTTGTCCAATAATTAAAGTTTTCGTCTTAATTATTAATTACTGGCTATTCCTTGTTTAACTCGCACCCTAATAAAAATTGTCCTTCCCTAGGTTTCTATCTATATCCATAACAAATATCATCTAAATCGGCTCAGCCGTTTTGTCTTTAAAGTCAGACAGACAGACAGACAGTTTTTTCGCATTTTTAACAGACTTAAATGAAGAAGATTCTGTATTCGACCCCTATGTAGTATGTTAGTATATCCGCGAATTTCTCAAAAACTACTCATCCGATTTGGATGGGGTTTACTTTATGTAACTGCATATTGTTTCCAGGAAGGTTTTTTTAGTTCATGACTTTGTCTCTTTAAAGGGCGCCATATTAATTGTGTGACCTCACACATCTTTATAACCAGCGGACGAGACTCTTCCAACGATAACTCATTTGTTTAATTATGAGAAGTAGTTTAGAAGTTATGAGGAGGAGCTCGTGGCTAAGTAACAGCAGCATGGTTCGACCGATCAAAGATTAAGCTGCGCTTGGCGCGGTCGGTCCGTGGATGGGTGACCATCTTTGTCATAGCGAGACTCCTCCGTGCCTCGGAAAGCACGTTAAGCTGTTGGTCCCGGTTGTAATTTGTACATCTTTGACAGTCGTTACGGGTAGTCAGAAGCCAGAAAGTCTGACAACCAGTCTTACCAAGGAGTACCGTGTTACCCGGTAACTGGGTTGTGGAGGTCAGATAGGCAGTCACTCCATGTAAAACACTGGTACTCAGCTGCATCCGGTTAAGACTGGAAGCCGACCCCAACATAGTTGGGAAAAGGCTAGGCAGATGAGTTTAGAAGTTATGAGAGAACAGAACAATTGAACATACATACATACATACAGGCCAAAATCATAAGTTTTTTTGGTATGGGAAATCATAAAATAACTTTTATCAAAACTTCCCCACCCACAGCGGGTGTGAGTGTCAGACTCTGTTTCTTATAAAAATCTGAAGTTTAACCATTACTCACCTAATCCTTCTGTAACGTCGTAATCAAAGATTAAGCTTCTAACTTAAGTTCAGATAACGCCAAAACCGCATTTATCAGTGAGATTTTTGCTAATCAGTAGATTAATCTGACTATAAGTAAGACGGTTACTGACTGAAACCCATCCATGTTTCTTCCTTCGCCCTTTACATTCAAGAGCCACAATAACTCCTTTAAACAACCCCGCAGCTCAAATCATAACCCTCCTTTTTACTTCGCCGTCGTCGGGTAAAAAAGACCGATATTTTTTTCCCCTCCTTACGCAACGTCTACCTGTTTAGTTCTCATAAGGAACAACTGATGGGAGCTTTTTTTTTAATCAGCTGTGCTTTCTGACCAACCCATTTCTGACAATGGTGGCTTTCTATTCAAATGAGGACATTTAAGATTTGAGTGAGACAACCTCTTTGGTCCAGTGCTGTTAGTTAAAAAAACTTCCATTTTTGAATTCTTACTTTTTCAGCTTAGGTCTACAAATATCTTAGCACTAGACAAACGTCACAGGAAATAAGAGTTAGATTATGTTCAACTATGAAAAAAATAACGTCCAGAAATACTATATCCGTAGCAAATTTCATCCTAGCCTTTCACCACCTCCTATGTGTTTTTGCTGGGAAGAAGAAGTGGCGCAACAAATTCCCTGGCAACACATATCTGTCTGTTAGGTTTGAAGAATCAGTAGCAAACTTGGGAATCTGAACTAACCTTCTAGGCCAATCGTATAACCTATTATTTATCCATCTACATATTATATCAAAGTTAACAATATCAACTCCAAAAAGATTTGAATGTCTTTGCCCAAAATTTCAAAGACTTTTTTTCGTTTTGTTACAGTCTACCTGCTGTCTTTACAAACAGCTGATGGGACAAAGCATAGAATGTAGCTTTCTTTTTGGATCAGCTGATTTCTATTATCGTTACAAGATTGCGTATACTGCACTGTTAAGGCCTTAGAAAATTTTTGGTACAAGGAGTTTGTGCAACCGAAAAGTTTTATCTCTTGCCACTGTCAATCTTGAAGTATACCATTTTGAACCTTCGGGTCCAGAGCCACGTAGAACGTGTTGCAGACAACTTTATTAATGGTGACACACATACGACACAATTACCTCTGTGTATACTATAGCAATGCATCCAGGGACAATCCCTTGAGAAACCACTTAGGAGCTATCACTGCCGGAGCTGCGGGATGTTCGAAAGAGGGCAAGAGGGCTCCGACCACAAAGGGCAAAGGAAGGAACATGGATGGGTTTTAGTCAGTAAGAGTCTGACACTCCCTCCCACTTCGCCCACAGTAGTATTTTGATGATTTCCCATCCGAAAAGAAGATAGAGGCTATTATGAAGTGATGATCAACACAAAACTAGGTACGAGTATTCTTTACTAGCTTCTGCCCGCGACTTCGTCCGCGTGGAATAGTGGTGCTCCGCTCCTATTGGTTTTAGCGTGATGAAATATAGCCTATAGCCTTCTTCAATAAATGGGCTATCTAACACTGAAAGAATTTTCAAATCGGACCAGTAGTTCCTGAGATTAGTAGCGTACGCAAAAAAAGTTGATTGATGAATTGAAAAGATGGTTGATTTCTTACACCTTGTGTCCGAAAAACCCAAATATCTTACGGAACCCTATTTTTTTTCCAAAATAAAATTTAGCCTATGTTACTCGTGGATAATGTAGCTTTCGAATGGTGAAAGAATTTTTAAAATCGGTCCAGTAGTTTTTGAGCCTATTCATTACAAACAAACAAAGTTTTCCTCTTTATAATATTAGTGTAGATTATTTTAATTATTCTCATTAATGATACAAGCTTTTGATTAGCCGTTAAAACGTAGCCAGTTATGCTTTGTCTCAGATACAAACCGTACCTCATATTTAAATCCACTTAAGGATTCGCCGCGTCTCTGACAACTGTCACCATTTCTTTTGTCAAACGCAACACAGCTGATTTCAAAGGATCCTCTCGTTCGAATCAGCTGATTGTAAAGACGCCACAGGTAGGTAGTTGCATAATGCACGAAGAAAAAATACCATTGCACAAAAGTTTATTATGCAACTCACAAGAAAAGAAAAGAGGTGCGTATCCTAAAGGCTGGGTGACTACGAAAATTAAGGCCAAAAGTAGAACTCGATGCTCAGCAGCTCTTTTTTTTGTATGGCATCTCGCAGGTCAACCTAGAAGGTTGTCGACTGCTTAACCGGGTTTGCCTGTGAAGTGCCTTAAATGAATTTAGGGCCTCCAGCCAGGGCTTAACTTACAAAACTAAGCGACTACACGATAAGGGCATCCCCTAGTGGGGTACGGGCCTCGGCTTAGGGCGTCGTTGGGGGAGGACGGCAAGGGACAGGCTGGATCAGAATATATATATATATATATGATTATTATAATCGGGAATTTTAAAGCTATTAGCTTAGCTCGCGGGCTGGCTCGTCGAGCTAGGGTCGGGAGGCATAGCTCAGCAGCTCGTCCGTACGTACTATCAGCACATGTATGTCTGTAGCTATGCGTAGCTGTGTCAGTGTGAAGGGTATGGGTCACCTCCTTCTGCGAAGCACTAATGCTGGCGAAGGAGGAGGCAGGACGCGGCCGCTGGAGACGCAGCGAGACGACTCCCGGCCACCCAAGCAGTGGATAGCTTACTGAAGTAAGGCCCGGGATGATGGCGCGCTTAAAGAGATAAGTTACGGGGCCTGCTGGGGCCAGTGCCTGTCGTGGCTTCGGGATTGTTCGAAAGAGTCACTACGGCCCTGGAAGGCATAGGGTAATGGAAGGAACACGGATGGGTTTTAAGTCAGATAAGTGACACACTAACATCGCGCTTGTTTTCTGCAAAGGGGATAGGCAGAGACGTTTTAAACAAGTCAAGTCGTTGTACTACAGACATTCAAACGTGCTCTAACTCTTAAAGTACTTACAATTGGTATAAGGTACGTTAATATAAAATGTTGCACTTAAAAAGACCTTTCAAATGATACATGACTCGTTCCTAGAGGAGGGATAGATAACTTTTTAAACATTTCGCCAATTCTCCTTTGGTTCACACATCTATACTAATACTAATCACTACATAGTATAAAACAAAGTCGCTTTCTCTGTCCCTATAACCCATGTATGCTTAAATCTTTAAAACTACGCAACGGATTTTGATGCGGTTATTTTAATAGACAGAGTGATTAATGAGGAAAGTTTTAGTATATAATTTGTCAAGTTATTGTATCCATTAGCTAAAATATCGCGGGCGAAGCCGCTGGCGGGAAGCTAGTAATATTATAAAGAGGAAAGATTTGTCTGTAGGGTTTTAACTCAAAAACTACTGCACCGATTTTAAAAATTCTTTCACCGTTACAAAGTTACATCTTTACGGAGTGTCGTAGGCTATATTTATTTCCAGAAATAATTAGGGATCCCTACTAAACTTGAATAATGTAACCCAAGGTGTAAAAAAAATGTCCACGCGGGCGAAGCCGCGGGCGGAAAGCTATAGTTTATAATATTGATTGACACATAGGATACTTTTCATCCAGGTTTCTAGACCCAATTTCAAGTCCACACGGACGAAGTCGCGGGCAGAAGCTAGCTTGTCGAAAGCGTGACGTCACAAACAGGTTGTCGATTTTTGTATGTCCCCTCAGCTGATTGAAGACCATTCCTTTTTCCCATCAGCTGATTGTGAGCACAGGTAACTAGCATAAGTTGCGGTTTAGAAAAAAATCTCTTTGCACAATGGTCATGAATTATTTTACTTTTTGGTACAGTCCAGAGAACTTTTATACATTTAGTTGTGGGTTCCGTATGGATTTCGTATTGCAAAAGTGAAAAGTCAAAATTTTTATTTCACACTGTTTCACGGTCGGTCCGTGGATGGGTGACCATCTATGTAATAGCGAGACTCCTCCGTGCTGGAAAGCACGTTAAGCTGTTGGTACCGGCTGTCAATTGTAGATCTTTGACAGTCGTTACGGTAATCAAAGGCTTTAAATCTGACAACCAGTCTTCCCAAGAGTTATCGTGTTAACTAGTAACTGGGTTGTGGAGGTCGGATAGGCAGTCGCTCCATGTAAAACACTGGTACTCAGCTGCATCTGGTTAGACTGGAAGTCGACCCCAAGATAGTTGGGAAAAGGCTAGGCAGATGCTGATGAAAAATTTCATATTACATTATGTACTAATTTATTTTGTTGTATATAGTATTAACATTTTGTAATACTTATACACCATTCGATCCTTTCCTCACTGAACCCCAAATCTATGTTATAAAAATAAGCAAAAAACATTCAAAAGTGGCTCTTAAACGTACAGAGATAAAGTTCAAAATCATTTACCACCACCAGTATCGTGAGGAGAGCAGTCGAAAATATGTCTCAAACATTAAAAATAAGGTCTAATATCCTTTATCAGTAAGCATAGTCCATTTTGCAATATTGACAATGGGACACGTGTGCTAACTTCGAGCGGAATTTAAAAAAAGAATCTACACAGGTATACAATTTTACAGCTGACTGTCAGCTGTTTCGGTTTGAACGCGGGACAGTGTGCCTTATTCCTTCGACGTAAGGTCGATATTCGCGTGACACGGTTATTCTTTATTATTAACTTCAAGTATCGGGTATTGATGCAATTACTGTGAAGTTTAGTAAAGTACTAGGTTTTTGTTCATATAAAAGACTAGCTTTCCGCGAGCGGCTTCGCCCGCGTGGTCTATACGAATTCAAATTAAAAATGACAGAGTTTCATACAAACTTTGCCCTCCTTTTTCATCGCCTTAGAGGTAGAATTTCGGAAAATCCTATCTTATCGGATGCCTACGTCATACAAAGAACACACCATCAAAGTTTCAGGTCTCTACGATCAGCGGTTAAGGCTGTGCGTTGATCCGTCAGTCATTGGATGATGTGTATGATGTATTTTATAAGACGCCCTAAAAGAATCGCGTCCTGAAAGAATTTCACGCACCCGGATAAAAACCAACCTATGTCCTTTCCTAGGTATCAAACTATCTCCACACGAAATTTCATCTAACTCGGTTCAGCCGTTTAATCGTAACAAAACCGACAAATAAAAAAAACTGAAAAGTAAAAAATAATTTTTATTTAAACGCTTTACGACCAAAACATCGCTTTCGAAGTCGGTGGCGAAATACTAACAATAGTAACTTACAAGACACCGACTTCGAAAGCGATGTTTTGGTCGTAAAGCGTTTAAATAAAAATTATTTTTACTTTTCAGTTTATATTATTTTTTTGTAAAAAGTTTTTTATTTTTTCGCTTTTCAGTGTCTCGGTCTTGCTATCTTAACAAAATAAACACACCACTTTTTTTTTAGGTTGTAACAAGCGTAAACAACCAAATCATCTAAGTATTTGGCATATCAGCAGGTAGAGATAAATCGTTATTTTTGATATATTTATAAAACGGCTGAACCGGTAGTGATAAAATTTATATGGGACCACTTCGGAAGTATCTGCTTTCGAACAAAAAAAGAATTTTCAAAATCGGTCCACAATTGGCGGAGTAATCGCGTAACAAACATACAAAAAAAAAAAAAAACATACTGTCGAATTGAGAACCTCCTCCTTTTTTGAAGTCGGTTAAAAATAACTGACATTCACAAATAAAAAGTCATATGTACTTAATAAGTGTTTCTTAGACGTCACTGACTAACGGTGAAGGTTAACATGGTGAGGAAACCTAGACTTAAAAAGTCTGCAATCGCCAATCAACCTTGAGCAAGCGTGGTGATTAATGCTCATGCCTTCTCTGTATGAGAAGAGGCCTGTGCCCAGCTGTGGGACAATATATAGGCTGATGATGATGAGTAAATTATTATAATTTAAATTTGAGTAACACATGTAACAGTTAATGTACTTATCTTTAAATACTATCAATAAACCATTTATCAACTACTGTTGGTCAAGGCTGATATAATAGAAAAGCCATGCTCCAATTTGAAATTTGAATTGAATTCAATTGGAATACATATTTGAAACAATTTCCAAGCAGTAAACATCTTTAAAAATATTCTAATAAGAATTTATGTAAATTAATCTGTCTGTCTGTCACACTTTCACGGGAAAACGGCTTGACCAATTCCGATGAAATTTGGTATGGAGATAGCTTAATTCCTGGGAAAGGACATAGGAACTTGGAGATGATTAAAAGCTACTTTTTATCCAGGTATGTATCTTCTTTTTATCGTGTGGGCTGCCAGTTTTACCAACCTAACAAGCCCTAGTGTCAGAGTTTTCTCAAATCCGCCTGACGGCCTCTGACATGGAATGGTATGGTATATATATAGTAATTACTTCAGTATGCCAGTAACATCAATGGGAGCAAGTAATCTATAAAAAACTATCCTCCATTTATTATGAGTTTAGACATTTAAACACACCCTATTAAGTGTTTGTTCAAACAATTTAAAGCTCTATTACTAAGGTGACAAGACAAAAACAGATGCAGAATATATTTGTTATTGTAAACAATATTTTGTTTTCAACACCATCCTTATCAGTACGGAATAGAACTCAAAATTGTTTGAATAAGCTGCAAAAAGAGTTTGGAAGTTTTTCTAATCTTATTGTAAATGAAGTATATATATGTATATAGATTCACAGATATACAATTTTATATTATGTGCAATATAAATTACTTCAATCAATTTATTCAGTAGTGTAACTGGCATTTCTCATTGCACTCTCATTTTTTTATAGACGACCTGAGTGGTTTAGTGGTCAACATGCCGGAATGCCATGCAAGAGGACCCGGGTTCGATTCCCGGCCGGGCAGAAATTGAAATGATGAATTTTAATTTCTGTATCGGGTCTGGGTGTTACTATGTATAATATGTATGTATTTATAAAAATATATAAGTAGTATATCCGTTAAGCTAGCACCCATAACACAAGCATGCTTGCTTGCATTGCTTACTTTGGGGCTAGATGGTGCTGTGTGAAATTGTCCAAAGATATTTATATTTATTTATTTTGTGTTTTTTTTTTCATGTTATCCATATTCCAATAATATTAATGTCAACTTTTAGGTTGATATTTAAGAGTTTCCATAGAGTTTATGGTTCTTCACCATGGACTTGCAACTTGTATTTAAGACTATAATTATCAAGTTTTTTTTATAAGACTAAAACTTCTATGCAACCAGCCAAAAGTATTTTCAGACAGGCAGTCAGACCATGTTAAACACCAGTACTCAGCAGCATCTGATAAGACTGAAACACACCCCAGCATAATTGGGAAAAGGCTAGGCAGATGATGATTGCTTGCTACCCTTGCAGTTATAAACATATCACTATTGAGATTGGAACATCTGTATTATGTATATGTTACAAGATTTTAAATATGTGAATAAATATTTTTTTTTGTATTTTATATTTTTATAGTTTTAGCATATTATGATGTAGTAGTAGTAGTAGTTTTTAATCTTTAGCCTTAAGTAATTTTAAGTGATGTATATTAATTAATGTTTCCTAATAAAATGTGAATAAATTATAACAAGTGTTTGAAAATCAATATGCAGGTGAATCTTATTAGAAAAATAACAACATTGGCATTTAAAACTTTTACACAATATTCTTAATACTAAAAAAATATGTTGTATGTCGTAATTATTAGCTAATAAGCTCCAATACACAATTCACAGTTACGTACCACATAACAATAGAGGTTATAATCAGGAAACCCTGTTTATTCTAGTTAGATACCAATTAGAACATTCTGGGGTATATTTAGAGTATAATTATCAACTTACCCGGCACGGTACTGCCCGTTTGACCCATTTTTCGTAGTATTCACAGCAATCTACCACACTCCAATTATCACAGATAAATTGTCTATTTAAACAATGTTTAGGTCCTTTTAGCACATTTAGGGACTCTTAAATCTCTCACAACACACACAAACTTGACCTATGAACCACACGCTTGCATGTTTACTATATTTATTTAATTAAAACACGATAATTGAAATTTGGTTTGCTACTAATTATTTTTAATGGAATTTTCATAACTTATGTCCTATTTACTTTTAGGTTTGAATTGTATTATTATAATATAAGTATTGCACTCGTTATTGTTATATTATTGCGTTTAAATTATAATATTTTTTATATTATTCATTACGGCCACTGTGTCCCCACTTTGACAACTCGGGTTGCGATAAAATCACTGTTTGGATATTTATTACATTACGTCATTTGCAAAATAAGAATGAATGTACTTTCAGTGAATTGAGAAGACACAATGACACTCAAACAAGAGCAAGTTAGCGTGCAAGGTCAAACTTTTAGTTTTGTAAAATACGAAATCAAAATTAAATAACGAAATAACCATTATTCCATCTTTTAGGAATTTATAAACATTCTGGGAAACGTATCCAAACTAAGTAAATGTCATTTTATAAGGAAGAGTACACACGATTGTAAATATTCAAGGTGTACGGTTTTTATAGAATGAAAGAAAGTGAAAACAGTGACACCGATTCTGTGATTAAAGTGACTTTATTATGTAGTTAACTTTAATAGAATCATTAATAAATAACAATACTTTGTATACCAAATTATAATTATTATAGTTGAAAACCGGTAAATAGTAGAAACCATGCGAAGGTCTGGTAACATTCGAAAAAAAACCGATAAATTTCAAAGTCAAAGTCAAAGGCTGTCAAAAATAAAACTTCGTTGGCGCGTCCGTTGTTATTTGTTTTGAATTAGATTTGAATTTATTTAGCAAAGTGTGTGAAAATGTCCAACAATAATGTTATAAACGAGAAGAAGAAGGCTTTGTTAGCTTATAAAGAAAAGATTTTAGAGGAGATAAAGTATTACGAGAGGAGTATTGACGACTTTCGCGCCAATCATAAAAACAATAGTTTTTACGACGATCATGACAGGTAAACAATAAATAAAACAAATTATTCGAACTTTTTAATAGATCTTATACCCCAACATTGTTATAATTTCAATCGCTTCAATAGTTCTAGAGATTACCCACCCCAATACATAATCGTACAATATAGTATAAATAATTTGATAATTTCAGCTCGGACTCTGAAGATGACTTCCCCAGTGCTATCGACACGGGCCCCACGATACCCCAGCTGAAGCTGCAGCAAGCTATGATGAAGACGTGCCTCCATGCCACGCAGGAGCTCACCAGCTTGACAGTCTTACAGTCCGAAGTCACTGTGCTGGTCGAGGACCCTAAGTTTGAAGGGTAAGTTAAGAAATAGTATTGGTTTTATTGTACTTTTGAATTCTTACTTACCAAATTCATCTGTCTAACCTTTTCCGTAACTATGTTGATCTTTTACAGTCTAATTTTTTTAAACATTGCCCCTCACTTGGAATGTCTCCTGTATTGTGGGTGCGTTTACAAACATACATTACACATGCACAAACTCCTAGAACGGTAACAATTTTTGTTGTACCCGCAACACGCAACGCTGCAGCCAATTGCTCACGCACTATGCCAATCATGCCGTCAATAAAAAAAGGCATTTTTGAATTGTCAAATAAATGTCATTTAGTAAAAATAAAAAGAATTTATTTGCCGGTTCCAAAGCTTTGATTCTTATGGAGAAGAACAAGCAGAAGAGAGATTTCATATATATGATTCCATTCTTACTCCTTTTTAACATGTTTTAGTTTACAATATTTGCTTTCCATTCATATCAATCAACAAAAAAATATATATTGTACAAATTATTTGACCATATCCAATTATAAAGCTTTGTGTTTACCATCACCCTCAGGGAAAGACCTGTGACAGAATCTGGTACCTGGAGGGAAGTGACAGCCGAGTGCAGGATTGACTTGGTGCCGTTCACCATCACATTCTTCATGCACACACCTGTGAGTCATGTTTAAACAATCATATCATCCCACCCGGCCTATTTACTATCCCACACTCTTCGACGACAGAGATGGCATGAGCAGCAATAAAAAAAAAGTATTTACAAAATTAAGGTTTCCCTCAAAAATCTCAATAGTTCTTGTTGCATGTTGAGATATTTAAGGTATTGTAATATTTTTTTTGCTTTCAAGAGTAAAGTTGTAGTGCATGAGATTCTCTCTACACTCTCTCATTGTTTTTGAGATCATTTTGTTTTTGTATTCAAGAGAATTAGAACCAGAAAAAAATATATACTTATAAAGTCCGTTTAATTATTAATCTGTTGTTTACCAACGGATTTGCAAAAATCTCACTCACAAATGCCGTTTAGCGTTAATACGAACTTGAGTTAGTAGCTTAATCCTGGATTAAGACATTAAGTAAGGTTTAGGTGAGAAATGGTTAAACTACAGAGTACAGGTTTTTTAATAAGAAAGACGGTTTGAGATTGAGACTAGAGATTAAGTACGGCCAGCCTACCAGCCAGTTCCTTTTTCTTAAATATCATTTGTTCTTTTCAGAACCGCAAATTTGGCCCAACATCATACCGGGGTCTCCGGGTGGTCCCCGTTAAGTATCCCCATGAGATGGAGCTCGCTAAATCTGTGCTACACAGCTTAAAACTGCCCAGTGATGCTGTAGAGGTAAGATGAACAGGAGTTTATTTAATTAACATTATGCTTGTTCTTTTTAGGCGCTATCCACACATTTCCGGGTCCCTGCCGCGTTCCGTCAGGGACGAGGAAAAAAATGGTTACATACAACTTGTACAAACTCGTTCACACATCTCCGTGTCAGGGGCATCCGGATCGTTAGTGCTCCGGAGCACGGACGCTCTGACAGGGCTATCCGATTTTCATCTAGATACATTGACAGCCGTTTAATAAATATACGTTTGCCGGCTGATAGTCTTCTTAGTGATCTGCTTCTTCTTCTAGCGCTATTGCAATCATTGCTAATTCTTCATTGTTAAATAAAGACATCGTGTTTGAATACGGGTGACGGATGGCACCTCCCTGACGGGAACACTGACACGGACAACTCGGAACACGGATAGCGATGACCCGGAAATGTGTGGATAGCGCCTTAACCTCTCTGCTCGACCAGATTGTGACATATGACACTACCCCTGATTCGGCGGGATATTTTGAATTGTGACATGGAATTCAAGAATTTGCATCAACTTTCAACTTACAAATATAAAGTGTAAAATACTTTATTGTAGATGTCTAAACAATAAGTTTGAAGTAAATTTAATAAAAAATGATTTGCAGTAGGCCATACTGTGTCAGTATAATCCAAAATTAGTATAAATTACATAAATCTATTACCTATCCAAAAGGTAGACTACTTTAAATTACTAAAAAATTACACCCGTAGAGTGTACTCACTTTCTTAAATAGTGTATCGAGGACATATTTATAATATTTTCAGTTGACCTGCAGTATCATTCATACTAATAATCATGCAATAAGTTACTTGTAATTCACAATCAAAATCGGCCAAAAATTACCATAATATCAAAGACAAAATAATACTCGTTTAGTGCTGCCCAATCATCTTTTTTTTTAATTTTCTTAGGTATTTAGCATTCTGCCTAATCGATAATAGAATACAATAAAAAAAGTTGTAACTGTATTAAATTAAATAAAAACTTTTTGATTAATTTTAGTAATATTATTACTATTTATTCCTACACTATTAATTTTATAACTAAAATAAAAACTTTTGAGAATAAAAATATAATATTATTTCATAAAAAAAAACTTTATCTCAAATTAAGAATTTTATTATTTGATGCAAAAAATAGACGCGGTTATGAGGTCACGTGTGACTTTTTGTTTTTTAAATGTATAATATGGACATTTTATAGTTTTGGTCTTTTAAGGGTTCCGTATTCGACAAGGGTTTAGTTTAATTTCGCCATGTCCATCTGTCTGTTTGTCCGCGGCATAGCTCAGAGGTTCTTCGGACTAGAAAGCTGCCTCCACGAAACAGGTACAGCTTGGCAGAAAAGAGTAGAAATTAATAGGGGCGCCACTTTACCTTTCGTGTGGCAACCCGCTGCGACCGTATAGCGTACCAGCCTATCGTCTTGATACTAAGCTGTATTTTTTTCTACTTTGATTTATTTTTAATTTATTAAAATCAGTAACTATTATAAAATGTAATAACAATGTATTCACATCATGTAACTGAATACAAATTACTTATAAGGACTAATAATGTAAGCACTCCTGTGTTTTAATAAAAAAAAAATTGGGTATAATAAAAAGACTTATGAGTATAGCATTATTATAATTGATTCCAATAAATCTTACTCTAAATATTCCACGCCCTCCAAATCCATGTCTTGGCTAGAGCTAGCCATAAACTCATCTGAGTCACGCTCAGATTCAAAGGCACTGCGCTATCATGTTGGAGATTGATTCCTCAACATTTCATGTCCACGTACTAGCCCTCTCATAAATTCATAATACTTTTTCTATTTTGATAACGTGCTGGCATGAATTCTTCTGATCCTAGTCGGATATAGATTGAAATGATGAAACATTTGATTAAACCTCTATCAATATTAAATGTAAAAAGTCTACGATATCTATTTTTTTGTAATATTCTAATGCTAGCTACGAAAAGTATTATATTATCTTGTGATCACGCTCATAGATAAAGTTATTAAGAAATCGAATTTACATATTGCAGAGTATCAAGGCTCAAGCCAAACAAGTATCAATTAATCTAGGCGCGCTATACCAAAGTGTCAAAGACAAAACGTAAACATAACCTATATGCTCGATGTTTATTGTTCAAAATTTCACTTATTTCATATTCAAGCAATTCAAAACCAAATAGAGATCATAAATTAACACTTGATACAACTAAATACAACAAAACAAACTCTTACATACCTGTCATAATGGCGGTACTTTGGTAAATATCGTCGAGATCGGAAAGAAGAGTTTAAGCCTCATGTTCGACCAGATATCGCCTATAAACATTATAAATTGTTTCCTTGCTAGTACTCCCAATGGTTTTATTTATTATAATGTGGTTTTATTAACGTTTTGATGGTCGAAATAAAAAAATAAGTAACTCGCGAACTTTGTTTACATCGAACGTCACAGAACGACATTAATTGCCACAGGCTGCCAGCAATAAAAAAAATTAGTTGCGTTTCTAGACTTTTTTGCCAAGCTGTAAAGTGGGGATAAATATTTTTCCTCGTGTACCCCATTGTGTGAGGTATTTTTAGATAGGTATTTCAAAAATAACGCAGGTGTGTCAAGATAAATATTCAATTTAGGGAGCAGTTAACGAAATATCAAGCTTTAAAATGTATTTTTGTTCGGTTTGAGCGTGGCCTCTAATTTTCGAATGGTTGTTCCAAGATTTGTGAAATAAATTGTGCGGTTACACAGTTATAGTCAACCAACCAAATAAAACGTATTAATACGGAACCCGACCCGATGCCCACTTGGCCGGCTTTTATTATACGTAGGTACCGAATTCGAATATTATCTTTCACTCTTAGTCGTATCTCTCAGACAAATAAATAAAATGTACATTACTATACTAAAAGAAAATGGCAAAGAGCGAATCGGATGTGTACCAGGGGTCTAACTTTGATAGGAAAAATGTACGCAGTAAAATCCAATTACCCTATTAGGATTTCGACATGTTTTTGAGGTCAAAAGGACACAAAAACTGAACGCTTATAGAATCGACGTGTCTGTCTGTTCGTCCTCGTGTTACAGCCAATTTTCTCCAAAACTACTGGACCGATTGAGTTGAAATTCGGCACACTTATTTAAGTCGTTGATCCAAAGACGGCCATGTAACGTAAATAAATAAATTTTATGCACTGGGGCCAGTTTTCGGGAGTATTATAAGAAAATTAATTTAAAAAAAAAGGAAACTATATCGTATGACATATAAATGAAAATTCTTTGACAATAAAAACGGTACCATTTTTGGTCGGAACACTAAACACTTTATTTTTCTCTTTTCAGTGTTTTGGAAGCCGGTTGCATTTTTTGTCAAAAAGATTACACTATTTTTAGTGGTACCTACGATCAACCCTCTTGCCTTTCAAATGATACCTCACACAAAAAAAACTGGGAACGTGGTAGGAAGGGGGGGGGGGGTCGACGCACCCGGCCCTTGTTAGTGGTCAGTCATTGGCGTATAAATAACATGTATACACAAATAACAAATATTTAAAATATTTTGTGATTACCAAATTCTATTTTTTTATAATAATATACCGGGCGTACTGTACGCTCCCTTTTACCCATTAATATTTTTTTAGGTGAAATAATGTAAAAATATTCCATTTATTTTGACATCATTTCACCTAAAAAAAAAAGATTTTTAATTAAATAAATAAAACGATTGCTAATTTGATGAATCGATTCAATCGGAATTTGAAATAATAATCGGATCATACCATCGCTCTCTCACATCTTTAAATTAAAAAAACAACTAATGTAAACAAACATGGCGGATTTTAAGCACGAAATTCTAGTAATGGTTTTCAAAACGTAAATGTTATAACTTTAACGCTAAATATGAAAGGTTTGATGAAGTTAACTGAACATATATTTATTACAGTTTTTAAATTACTATACACACATAAGATTAGATGGAATGCAAAATAAATATAGGCATAAATAATTAGGATGGCGCATGACAAAATTCCCGGCCCCTCTGGGTACCCCTACTGAGCTTACGGTGGTTTTGACGTTCGGCCCCCAAAGGGGCCTGCTACGAACTATACGGTTAAACCCCTTTAAGCAGAGGTTTACTTATTGCATACAATTTTGCCAGTTATACAGGCTGGCCAACTTGTTGAAATGAGTATTGAAGTCATATAAAAAAACTTTTTACAAAAAAATTATAACTGATTTCCAAAAACACTGAATTTAAAAAATATATATATTTAAACGCTTGTCTTGCTTGGTGTCTCGTAAGTTACTGTTAGTATTTTCCGCACCAGCTTTCAACTGAAAAAAGAATCATCAAGATCGATTCACCCAGACGAAAGTTCTAGGGTAACAAACATTTAAAAAAAAACATTCGAATTGAGTACCTCCTCCTTTCTTGAAGTCGGTTTAAAATATGATAAAAACATACAAATATTCATTTGTTTTTATATACAGATGTTATTAATTTCAGGTATTAAGAAATTACGCGGTCGGGTACCGCTCCCGGCGCACGACGCTCGCTCGCTTAGCCAACAAGTACGCCAACGCCCTGTTTATGGAACCCCATGTAAGTTGTCTATAACTAGTTCACACTTTTTACATCTGTCTCCTGCTTGATATGGAGGGAAACTATGATTATTCCTACTCCTCCACTATTGTTTTCTGATTAAATTCGTTGCGGGTTCCAAGACAGTAAAAAAAATAATCTCTCTGGGACTCGTCGAGCTTCACTGCCTCGGCGTTTTCTTGTGGTCGCCACTGTTGATTCTGGATTTCAGGAGTTGCAGTGGTTGGGAATGTGTGGAGAGCTTGTCCCAATTTATAAAACTAGTTCACACTAAAACCGCTCAGCCGAATTGAATGAAATTTGGTATGAGGATAGCTTGAACCCCGGGGAAGACATAGGGTAGTTTTTATCCGGGTGAGTCAAGTAGTTCCCTTAGGTTGCAGGAGAAATCCCGGAAAACGGCTAGTTTTTAATATATCCGTACTAAAATTATTAATCCGAAAATGTATCTGTCTTTCTATTACGCTTTCATGGTAAAAACGGCTTGACCGATTTTGATGACATTAGATATGGAGATAGAATAGAATATTCTTTATTGTACACCATTAGATAACAACACAGGAAAATACAAACAAAAAGGTAACAGTACAATAGGCGATCTTATCGCTAAGAGCAATTTCTTACAGACAACCTTTGGATGGCAGTTTTTAGCGTACGTTAAAAAATATATATACACTTCTCATCAAAAAAATCGAAACACCTCGCAGTTTATGATTTGATAAGGATTATCAGAAAAATGTGTATATTTAGGAATAAATGTAAAATGTCATTTAATAGTGAGTAGTATGAGGTTTTTAAATCCTAATGTTATTGTTCTAAATTCAAATTAAGTCTTCATAGATTTCGTATTTTGTATAATGAGTAATTTTTACCCTGTATGGAATATGAAGGAAATGGGTAAAACAACACGCGTAAATGAAAAAAAAAATTAAGAAACGTTTATTTAATAACTTGTATTCCCTCCGCGAGCTCTTATTACTGCTTCCATACGGTTCTTCATCGATCGGATGAGAGTCACGATCACATGTTGTGGTATATTATCCCATCCCTCTTGGATTGCATTTTGCAGCTGGCTAAGTGTTTCTGGGGCTGGATCTCTTGCTCGAATTCGTCTCTTTAATTCATCCCATAGATGTTCAATGGGATTCATGTCCGGGCTTCTTGCTGGCCATACCATAATGGAGATACCGACTTCGGTAAGATAATCTCGTACGACGCCCGCGGTGTGAGCTCTAGCATTGTCGTGCATGAATATGAAGTCGTTGCCAATAAAATGTGCATAGGGCATCACATGAGGTTCAAGACACTGTTCGATGTACCGATGAGAGTTTAGTGCAGGCAGCCGTGGCCCAGACACAAAGGCAAGTTCTGTCTTACCGTCGGCGCTGATTCCTCCCCAAACCGTCCACGAACCGCCACCATAGCTGACCTTTTCTTCAATGCAGCATTGTGCAAAGCGTTCTCCATCTCTTCTGTAGACCTTGTTCCTTCCGTCGTTACCATACAGCATAATTTTACACTCATCAGAAAACAGTACTTTGCTCCACTGAAGGTATGACCAAGTTAGGTGCTCGCGTGCAAAGTTAAGGCGCGCTCTTCGATGGTCTGCAGTTAATTTCGGCCCATTCGCTGGCTTATGCGGTGCCAATCCGCGTTCCTTCAACCTTCTTCTTATTGTAGAGTCACTTACAGCTACTCTTCGTACAACGCGAAGCTGCTGCTGCAGTTGAAAAGCGTTAAGGCGTCGATTTCGTAAAGAAGTTGTTACAATAAATCGATCATCTCGCTCAGAAGTGACCCGATTCCTGCCAGATCCTGAACGGCGCGTGAACGAACCAGTCTCCCGATAGCGTTTGTAGACTCTATGAACAGATGATAAGCTTAGATGCAATCTTGCAGCCACAACACGCTGACTAAGTCCAGAATCCAGCAATGCCACCACTTGGGCGGCTTCTGCGGGCGAAGTATCCATATGTTTTAGAAAAAAAAGTTTTTTCAGACGTCCCAAAGTCACAGTAAATGAAATAAGAAACAAAAAGTTTAAAGACAAGCGCTAATTTTTAGTTTTTAAACGAGAAACGTACTCCAACCCTAAATACACATTTGTCTCAAAACAGTGATTAATTTCATTTTAGGATAAACAAATGAAATTCTAATTTCGAATTTTGATTTTTTTCTTCTTACTGTAATGACCAAACTGCCAGCTACACAATAATGTTTTTTTTTTCATGGAATTAATTCTCTTTTGTAAAAAATTAGGACAAAAACAATAAAAACGAAAGTGTTTCGATTTTTTTGATGAGAAGTGTATATAAAATAAAGATAAAAATAGTACATATAAACAAATAACATTGTAGGAGATACCTTGAACCCTAGAGAAGGACATAATCTTCTTCTATCTCGGAGCGCCAAATCATTTCCTCAGTATGCGGGGGAAGTCACAGGAAAAGTCCCAAACAAAAAACCTTTTTTCCTTTCCAAGCCCGCCTCTCTATTCCCAACCACTGTAACTTCTGAAAACCAGAATCTACAGTAGCGACCACAAGAAAACGCCGAGGCAATGAAGCTCGACGAGTCCCAGAGATATTTTTTTTAACGTCTTAGAACGAATTTAATCAGAAAACAATAGTGGAGGAGTAGGAATAATCAGAGTTTCCACTTCCCTCCATATCAAGCAGGAGACAGATGTAAAGAGTTAGGCCATTAGCACAAAGGGACTTTTTACAACTGGGTGAAGCCCAGTTGCCTAGCACCACGGAATATAATTTACATTTAATGGGTCCTAGTGAGCTGTTACACTTGATTCCAGTAATAGGTATGGCAAAAACGCTTGAACGCACTGAAATTTGTTCTAGTTTCCACAAGGTCCGTGTTGTAAACAATGTCTAATGAAATACTATCTTACTTCCAGGCTGAAGGTGGCGTCGTATTGAAATGTGCAGACCTTTTAGAATTGTCCTGGAGATTGGAGAATAAGTGGTCACCGGTGGCGCCCTTCCATCACAAAATGAAATTCGACTTGGAGTATATGGGTTAGTACAATAATTTATGCATCATCATCTGCCTAGCCTTTTCTCAACTATGTTGGGGTCGGCACCCAGTCTAAACCGGATGCAGCTGCTACCAGTGGTTTTCATGGAGCGAATACCTATCTGACCTCCACAACCCAGTTACCGGGTAAGACGATACCCCTTGGTGAGACTGGTTGTCAGACTTCCTGGCTTCTGACTACCCGTAACGACTGTTAAAGATCTACAAATGACAACCGGGACCAACTGCTTAACGTGCTTTCCGTGGCGCGGAGGAGTCTCGCTACGCCAAGATTAGCTTAACCTTTGATCGGTCGAACCGTGCGGCTGTTACATAGCCACGAGCTCATTATAATTATTCACGCATATCACGGCTTATTTATTACGAGTAAGGTGTAATCTGCAATCCGCCTTGAGCAAGCAACCAATGCTCATGTCTTCTCTGTATGAGAAGATGCCTTTGCCCAGCAGTGGGATAGTGAATGAGTCGATGATGATCATGAAGAAGAAAACACATGGCGTAAAAGTAAATGCAGAACAGTTTTTAATTGTTTGTTATTAGTACTCAAATATTTTCCTCACAACGTAGATGATTGCTGATATAAAGGACCTGGCAAGACTATAGACACAGGCAACCCTATGTTCATACAAAATTTTATCCTAATCGGTTCAGTTTTGAAATCATGACAGACAGCCAGAGTTACTTTTAAATTCATAATATTAGTAAAGATTTCTAGTTGCTGTATAGCTCCAAAACATGATTCTACTAAACACTTTCAGATGAAACATACATAAAAATAATAACACAAGCACACAAACAACTCCTCGACCCGTCCATAGCGACAGACGAGCGCACATTGCTCCTAGCCAAAATTATAGCCACCTGCCTCGAAGCCCGAGGACCTGTAGACCCTGAATCGGACCTAGAGTCCAAAACGACAGAAAGAGACACTGATAACGAAAAAAGAGACAGAGATAGCGAAGTAATGGCTCCTCCTAAAAGTCTTCCTAAGAAAGTAAAGCAGAAAAATAAGGATAGTGTTACTAATACTGCTCAGAAAAGGAGTTTAGATGATGAGAATGGTGATGAGGGAGCTAAAAAGATGAAAAGTGATGTGTTAGATGATGAATCCAGAAAAAATGATGATAAAACTAGTAATAATGCTAGGAAAAGTAAATTGAACGATGTGGTTACTGAGGGTAGTAAGAAAAGAAAGATTAACGAGGTTTCTGATAAAGTTAATAAAGTTGCCAGCGGTAAAAATGTTAAAGATTCTGGTAATACAGAAGATGGTGACAATAAACCTAAGAATGATGATACAGGAACTGCAAATATTAAACCTAAAATTAATAAAGAAGCAATCGCTAAATCTAACAATAAAGGCGTTAATAAAGATGACATTGCAAATAAAGATATTAATAATAAAAAACCTAAAGTTACAAAAGATTCTGTAAACACTGAAGTTAAAAACAATAATAAAAATAAAGATAACAATGTAAAAGGCGATGGCGACGCTGCAATTAAAGATACAAATACTAAATCTAAAAATACTAAAGACACTGAGAAAAATATTAACGCTAAAGCTAAAAATAATGTTGAAAACCTCGACAGTGAAGCGAAGGATACAAATAAAGTTATCAATACTAAACCTAAGACTAAAATTGCAAAAGAACCTACTAACGCTGTAACTAACACTAAAAGCAAAACTAAATTGCCTAAAGATACGCCTGTAAATCTAGACAAAGAAAACAATGCTAACAATGTGAAAGAATCTAACAATTTAGACAAAAATGTTAAAACTATAACCAAAATAGCTAAAGAAACTATTAATAAAGAAAAAACTAGTGGTATTAAAACTAAAAACACGACTTCTAAATCTTCTGGTGTAATTGAAGATAAAAATTCAAATGAAAATGCTAAAAATAAAAATATTGAAAGAAAAAAACCCAAAAACATCGCTAAAGTGAATAGTAAAGAAAATATTGATACTAATAAGTTAGCAAAAAACATTGATTCTCAAACCAAGTCTACAGAAAAGAACACTAAAGTTGCCGACACAAAAAACTCTGAAGCTACTATGAATAAAGCTAAAACAAAAAGTGTTGCCAACACCAAAACCGACAAACCTACCATGAAACTTAAAACCGTAAATAAAGCAGTGACTGAGAAAACTACTAAAACTAAAACAGTAAACTCAAATGAGACGCAAACTATTAAAAAAGTTACAGCAAAAAATGCTACAAACATTAAAAATAATGACAAGATATCTCAAATAGTTCCTGAGAAAAACATTAGAGATAAACTTACACCTACCACTAAAGATGGCGCATCAGATAAAGTTTTAAACAGCAATTTAGTAACAAAGAAAACTAAAGAAATTTTAAACAAAGATATAATAAAGAAACCAATTAAAACTATTAAAAATATAACACACCAAATAGCTTCTCATCGCAACGCATCAAAAGTACAAAATCCTCAAAAAATAAAAGCTGGTAACACCAACATGTTCAAAGCTGGCAACACTGAAAAAGAAAATGGCGGGAAAATTACTAAAATCCCGCTAAAAAAAATGTCACCGATCAGCGAGGGATCTTCTAAGAAAAACCTTTTAAGAATAAGTCCAAGTAAGTGTTTATTTACAACTAGCTTTCCGTCAGCGGCTTCGCCCGCGATATTTTACCCAATGGATACAAAACCTTGACAAATTATATACTAAAACCTTCCTCTTGAATCACTCTATCTATTAAAAAAATCCGCATCAGAATCCGTTGCGTAGTTTTGAAGATCTAAGCATACATAAGGACAAACAGACAGCGGGAAGCGACTTTGTTTTATACTATGTAGTGATTTCTTTTCTATCCGCAGTTATATTCGCTGTTTTTGAGGGCCGTAGTGTAAACAAAGTCGTAAAGTATTTTGTTCTAATTCTGCCACAGAAATTAACAAAATGGCGTAAGGATGGTGCATTTATGTCAATTTCATGCTCTAAACCAAGGGTCTCCAAACTTTGAAGCCTTGGGGCCATAATATTTATTTCGGTATGTTGCAAGGGCCATAACAATTTGAATTTTTCTGGCCACCTTAGCAAACATAGGCTTTTATTGCATTTCAATTACTATTGATTGTGTATTGTGACACGTAACGACATCTAGCGTCGAGTAGTGATACTATGTACTGTTCTAGATACTATCTATTTCAGCTACATATCATTCTCTTCCATTCAACTTATCACAGCAATAGTAACAACAGTAAAACATTGGCTGTCGTGGGCCAGATTGATGATACTAGTCATAAGCTATCGCGGGCCGGATTGATGGCAGTGGCGGGCCGGATTTGGCCCGCGGGCCGTAGTTTGGAGACCCCTGCTCTAAACAACATCTTTCATCATTTAATGCCGTTTTATTTATCTATGTGGGTAAATTAGAACAAAGTAGGTTATGATTTTGTTTATATTTTTCGTAAAATCACCTAAGTGATTCAAATTAATTCAAAAGTTTTTACGCGTAAGCGTAAGGAACATAAATCCTCACAAACTCGCATTTTCAATATTAGTACAATATATGAAAATAAATTTATTAGACACAGTTATTTGATAGATAAATAGCAAAAAAGTAGACGAAACTAGGCTTTATTTCAAAGAGGAGTCTGTCATTTGACATCACAGGATCGTTCCCTACATATACTGCTTTTTAAGATCCAATATGTCTTACAAACTCATCTATTTATTTTCAGGAAAAACCATGTCGAAATTCAAGACGTCAACTTCGTTCGAACGAGAATCGTTTAAACAGAAAATGGTTAAATCTACCAATATACCACGTAAGTATTATTATTACTACCAAAAAAGTTAGTTTATTAATTTAAATGTTCTGAAACAGAATTTTAGTCACGGCGGCCTCAATCTCAATGTAGACTAGCCAGGTACGCAGGAGATATTATAGTGCACGCGCGCTTGCAGACACAGGTGCACTCTCTACTCCCTCACTCTCATAGTCCGATGACACATCTCATCTGCCTAGTCTTTTCCCAACTATCTTGGGGTCGGCTTCCAGTCTAAACCAGATGCAGCTGAGTACCAGTGTTTTACATGCAGCGACTGCCTATCTGACCTCCACAACCCAGTTACCGGGTAACACGGTACCCCTTGGTAAGACTGGTTGTCAGACTTTCTGGCTTCTGACTACCCGTAACGACTGTCGAAAGATCTTAAAATGACAACCTGAACCAACAGCTTAACGTGCTTTCCGAGGCACGGAGGAGTCTCGCTATGACATAGATGGAGACGGACCGACCGCGCCAAGCGCAGCTTAACCTTTGATCGGTGGAACCGTGCGGCTGTTACTTAGCCACGAGCTCCTTTATTTCTACCGCGTTATACATATATTGTAGAATGTCGTGGTGGCCTAATGAATGTCGTGGTGGCCTAATGGTTAAGGCACCTGCCTCTCGTGTACGAGTGTGCGGGTTCGAAACCTGGCAAGTACCAATGTGACTTTTCTAAAGTCACATGTACTTTCTAAGTATATCTTAGACGTCATTGACTAACATCATTGAAAAACATCGTGAGGAAACCTGGACTTAAAAAGTCTGAAATCGCCAATCCGCCTTGAGCAAGCGTGGTGATCAATGCTCATGCCTTCTCTGTATGAGAAGAGGCCTGTGCCCAGCAGTGGGACAATATATAGGCTGATGATGATACGTATATTACTAGCTCTTTCCTTCGGTTTATCCCGAATCCTGATGGAACTTACTACACGCATCTGGTTAATCACTACCATATGATCGTCCCCAGCTTTCAGTCTGTCTTCCTACCAAATTTCATCCAAATCGGTTCAGTATTTTATCCGTGAAAGCGGAACAAAGTTACTTTCACTTTAATTATAGTCTTAGTAAGGATTTTTCCTTTTATTTTCAGGTTTATTGAAAAAGCCAGCTGCTAAAACGACATCAATATTAACTATAAAATGATTCTGTTTGTGTGTAATTTAATTATTATTAAAATGTATGTTAAGTGTATGTAATAATTATGAAATAAAACTCGTTTACTTTATACTAAAAAAATGTCTTTTATTTTACTAAAATGGTAGAAAATTACTATTCTACATTAAAAATAGTGATTATAAAAAAAATATGAAATTGATCAAATTTCACTTATTAATAAAAAAAGAAACACAAATCGAAATTAATACAAATACAATTGATGTCAATCTTATAATCTAGTACAATTAAAATGGAAATACAATCAATATTAATGAAAAAAAAAACACACGATACAAAAAAAATGTCTTTCAATAAGAAAGTCGTCTTACTAATAATTAGTTAAGAACGGATAGTTCTTATGAGTGTCTCCCATACTGAAACAAAAGCATTGTTATTAGTATTTTTGACAAACTACGGGCTTAATTGCCGAAATACTTAATCATTGCTTGACACAATTGTACAAGAAAGTTGGCTGAATAAATTATATTTATTAAAAAAAAACTAATTATTCTTTAAACATGTTTATTGCTGTACACCAGGGGTCTCCAAACTACGGCCCGCGGGCCAAATCCGGCCCGCCACTGCCATCAATCCGGCCCGCGATAGCTTATGACTAGTGTCATCAATCTGGCCCACGACAGCCAATGTTTTACTGTTGTTACTATTGCTGTGATAAGTTGAATGGAAGAGAATGAAAACACAGAGTGATATGTAGCTGAAATAGATAGTACCTAGAACAGTACATAGTATCACTACTCGACACTAGACGTTACGTGTCACAATACACAAGCAATAGTAATTGAAATGTAATAAAAGCCTTGCTTAGGTGGGCAGAAAAATTAAAATTGTTATGGCCCTTGCAACATACCGAAAAAAAATGTATGGCCCCAAGGCTTCAAAGTTTGGTGACCCCTGCTGTACACGATTGTTATAAGATTGATAAAGCGAACGATAAAAATACGTGCCAAGGGTAAAACTATGTGCGAAGGGTAAAAAAATACGTGTCACAGTTAAAACTATGAACTACATACCAAGGGTAAACATACGCGCGAAGGGTAATACTACGCACCATGGGTATACATACGCGAGAAGGGTAAAACTACATACTAAGGGTATAAACACGTGGGAAAGGTCAAAATCCTTACTAATATTATAAATGCGAAAGTAACTCTGTCTGTCTGTCTGTTACGCTTTCACGCCAAAACTACTGGACCGATATAAATGAAATTTGGTACAGAGATAGAATAGACCCTGAGGAACAACATAGGCATACTTTTTCCCCGGGTGCGCTAAGAAGTTCCCTCGGGATGCGGGTGAAACCGCGGGAAACAGCTAGTAGTCTATAAAACTTACCCTTTAAAAGTAAAGGTCCTCTTATTCTTGTTGAGCGCGTGCAGCGCGTTTATCTGCAACTGGTCCAGATTAAAATTCAGGGCTTGGAGGTTATCCCACAAGTGGGCGGCAGAAGACGCCTTCACGACCACGTTATGCCCACGGTCGATTTGGTAGCTGTGGGCAAGTTTATAAAAAAACTAAAATTTGCAAAAAAAAACCTTGAATTAACATCGGTTTATTGACTTTCCTACTGCTGGGCAATGGTCTCTTCTCATACAGAGAAGGCATGAGCATTAATCGCCATGCTTGTTAAGCATGGATGGATTTAAATACCCAGATTTGATATTGATAGTTTTTATTTTAAATGAATAATTGTGCTAAAACACAAAAATGGCTGAAACTCACCGGATCAGCAGTTGTGCTGGTGTCACGCCTAGGCCAGAAGCAATTACCTTGACTAGGGCATCGTCAATCACTGGGGTAAACGAACTCTTCAACTCCGCAGGCGTTCCCTGTCAATTACATGATCATTGATACTACTAAATATTTAAAAATATATAATCATCATCTGCCTAGCCTTTTCCCAAATTAGGGTCGGCTTCCAGTCTAAACCGGATGCAGCTGAGTACGAGTGTTTTACATGGAGCGACTGCCTATCTGACCTCCACAACCCAGTTACCGGGTAACACGTTACCCCTGGGTAAGACTGGTTATCAGACTCTCTGGCTTCTGACTACCCGTAACGACTGTCAAAGATGTACAAATGACAACCGGGACCAACAGCTTAACGTGCTTTCCGAGGCACGGAGGAGTCTCGCTATGACATAGATTACCTACTACGGATCGACCGCGCCAAGCGCAGCTTAACCTTTGATCGGTCGAACACTGTGCGGCTGTTACTCAGCCACGAGCTCCTCAATCTTTTATAATATATAGCTTCTGCCCGCGACTTCGTCCGCGTGGAATAGTGGTGCTCCGCTCCTATTGGTTTTAGCGTGATGAAATATAGCCTATAGCCTTCTTCAATAAATGGGCTATCTAATACTGAAAGAATTTTCAAATCGGACCAGTAGTTCCTGAGATTAGTAGCGTACGAAAAAGAAGTAACTTTTCTGGTTGATTTCTTACACCTTGTGTCCGAAAAACCCAAATATCTTACGGAACCCTATTTTTTTCCAAAATAATATTTAGCCTATGTTACTCGTGGATAATGTAGCTTTCGAATGGTGAAAGAATTTTTAAAATCGGTCCAGTAGTTTTTGAGCCTATTCATTACAAACAAACAAAGTTTTCCTCTTTATACTATTAGTGTAGATTATAAATGAAATAATTTAGAATACTTAATATCTGTTGGATTACCCATGAAATTGTATAAGTTTACCTTTGACCCTAGCACTCCGAAGCAGCTGAGGGTAATGTTACGTTCAGCACAGAAATCGTGCAGGCGTTCTTGCGAGAGATAAGGATGACATTCCACCTGTAATAAAAAAAAAACAAAACTTATTTTTAATTTTAAACTACCTTAAGAACTCCTTTTTGTGTAAAAAAAATAGTCTTGTAAAAAATCATATGGGTTCCTTTTTACCATATTTTAAGTAAAATGTAAACAAAATCATGACCTATTTTGTTCTAATTTTCCCACTCATAAATAAAACGCCATAAAATGATGAATAAGTGATGTTTAGAGCTTGAAATTGACATGAATGCGCCATCCTTACGCAATTTTGTTAATTTCTGTGGCAGAATTAGAACAAAATAGGTTACGACTTTGTTTACATTTTTCTTAAAATCAACAGATTATAGTAAATTTTATCTAAATCGGTTCAGGTGAATAGCGAATAAATGTGTTTGTATTTCTATTCTTTTTTCTATTCAATAAAAATAGGTAGTACAAACCTGATTCACTACGGGTTTCAATCTCCCTTTATCCAGAATTTTCTGTATTTGTTGAGAGTTGAAGTTGCTGACTCCAATACTCTTCACCAGACCCTTGCTGATCAAATCTTCGAGGCCAAACCACGCGTCTATATATTCGTATTGAGAATATTGTAACACTGTTGCAATTTTTGGTATGGGGTCTGATCCTTCCTGTAAGATAAGTGGATTATTGTTTAGTTAATCCATTAATCTATACATATAAAATGCTTTGTCCTGAATGACTGACGGATCAACGCACAGCCTAAACCGCTGATCGTAGAGACTTGAAACTTGGAGGGTGTGTTCTTTGTATGACGTAGGCATCCGATAAGAAAGGATTTTCCGAAATTCTACCCTTAAGGGGGTGAAAATAAGGGGCAAAGTTTGTATGAATTCTGTCATTTTTAATTTGAATTCGTGTAGCCAACGCGGGTGAAGTCGCTGGCGTAAAGCTTATAGCTTTTATAATAACACTTTTACACGTCAAACATATTTTTGTTTATAGCTAGATGAGGCCGGTGTTTCCTCTCCGACTAGATTGAGAAGAAACACCGAAACAAACTCAAAGGACAAAGTATATTTTAAGGTCCAGACAAAATGTATTTGTATCATGGATGTACAATGTGTTTAAATTGACCTTTTGCAGAAGGACAGACATGTGTTGCTGGGGAGTTTGTTGCGCCACTTCTTCTTCCTAGCAACAACACATAGGAAGTGGTGAAGGGCGGGCGCTTTGGGGGCTGTCTTTTGTAAACTTGAAGTTCAAAAAGTGCTGATTTTCAGACCAATAATGAATCAGATGAATAAATGGCTTTTGAACTTTTGATGTCTTACAGATTCGTGTGGACCTGACCATTCAGTTGGCACGCAAGATCATCCATAGGTATTCCATCCTACTACTATTATAAAGGCGAAATTTTGTAAGTATGGATGTATGGATGTATGGATGTTTGTTACTCTTTCACGCAAAAACTACTGAACGGATTTGGATGAAATTTGGTACACACATAGTTTATGACCTGGATTAACATATAGGATACTTTTTACCCGGGTACACGAAGAAGTTCCCTCGGGACGCGGGTGAAACCGCGGGAAACAGCTAGTTTATAATAAGATTAGACGTTTAAACGCATTTACCGTTTGTTCAAACGAACGTAAAGCTGTATTACTAAGGTGATATGACCAAAAACAGACGCCGAATATATTTGTTATTATAAACATTATTTTGCTTTCAACGCCATCATTATTAGTAGGGAATAGAACTCAAAATCGGTTGAATAAGCTGCAAAAGTTTGGAAGTTTTTCTAATATTATTGTAAATGAAATATAGATAGATATCTTTATTTGCTCTGCCTTACCTTAAAGGACATAGGGTTATGTATCATGAACAGGTCAAAGTATTCCAGCCCCATTTTCTGGAGCGAAGCTTTGCAAGCCACCTCCACGAGGTCAGGACGGTGGAATGTACTCCAGAGCTTCGATATGATGTACAGGTCCTCCCTGAAACATTCGAAGGTATAGCTATGTTTTAAAGGTCAATAAGGTGCCGGTTAACGCTGAAAACCAGCGCCGTGGACTGGTGCCTTTGTGCCCGGGCCACTGCATTATGCTGAGCGTTAGGCCTTTCGCGTAGTGGTGACGCATTTATTAGATTGTTTCTTTATATGCCTAGTTTTAGATTATACACCCATTTGTTTTTCGTCTTATGTTATGTTTTGTATGTGTGTTACTGCACGCGAGTAAACTGTTTTTCTTTCTTTTTCTTTCAGATATCATTCGCTCCATGTCTTCTTTTGCCTAGACTTTTCTAACTATTTTGGGGTGGGCTTCCAGTCACAGCAAAGGAGTGGAACTCTCTAACTTCTGTGTTCCCGAACGCATTCAACCTTAATCTCTTCAAAGTTAGAGTGAACAGGCTTCTTCTGGGTAAGCTCGCTCCATCGTCGACTTTGTCTCTGTCACCTCTGACTTAGACTAGAGTCAAGAGCAAACTCATATAAAAAAAAGTCTAAACAACTGAACACCAGTCTTCTTCTCATCGTGCGGGCTGCAGGTTTACTAACCTAACAAGCACTTTGGTCTGTACTGATTGATTTTACGAAAAAAGTCAACAAAATCATAACCTATTTTGTTCTAATTTTCTCACTCATATAAATTAAACGGCATTAAATGATGAATGGTGATGTTTAGAGCATGACATTGACATAAATGCGCCACCCTTACGCCATTTTGTTAATTTCTGTGGCAGAATCAGAACAAAATAGGTTACGACTTTGTTT
Organism: Pyrrhia umbra; assembly: GCA_963891755.1. Classification (NCBI taxonomy): domain Eukaryota; kingdom Metazoa; phylum Arthropoda; class Insecta; order Lepidoptera; family Noctuidae; genus Pyrrhia; species Pyrrhia umbra. The sequence continues at coordinate 5,329,978 of OY982947.1, read as the reverse complement.
ACATTTTTCGTACAATCCATTGGTCCAGATTATAGTGTCAAAAGTTTTTCAAATTCGCTTGACGGCCTCTGAAATTACTCATAAGGACTGTTATCAAGACAACTGCTAAAGACACTGGCTTAAGGTGTAACATTACCAACTACATGACTCCGGACTGCTTTGGAATGGAACTCAGGGTGAAATGAAGACTTGGGAAACGGCTAGGCAGATGATAAAACTCACCGTTTCACAGTTCCATCGTCGATTTTAGCTTTAATAGCTTCTCCAACTTCTTTCTCGTTGCCATAGATGAAGGCGGTGTCGATCGCGCGGTACCCCATGTCGATGGCGGCTCCAATCTGATACTTGATCAGACGAGGATCCAGCTGAAAAATACGTATTTAATGGTCATAAGTTCATAACTTTAGTCTGTGCCAAATGATTTTACGAAAAATGTAACCATAGTCGTAACCTATTTTGCTCTAATTCTGCCACAGAAATTAACAAAATGGCGTAAGGATGGCGCAAAACAAAATGGCGTAATTTCATGCTCTAAACATCATCATTCATCATTTAATTCCATTTTATTTATCTATGTGAGAAAATAAGAACAAAATAGGTTATGATTTTGTTTAATTACACAGTACAGACTATAATGTAAGGAACGATATCTAAGAAAACCGGCCGAGGGCCACGCGCAATAGGATTCCGTAATACCCTTTAGTTCGTTAACTATAACTTTGTAACCGGTAAAGCCTACTTAACCTTGATAGTTTTCCTTAAAAGTTTGTTATATTTGCTATATCTGTATATTTTTTTCACATATCTAGGTACAGTCATTCAAAAGTTAGAGGGGGGGGGGCGCTCGTATGGAACAAACGTTTACACTTTAAAGCTTAATATTTCGCATATGGCTCTTTTAACAAAAACATGGTATTCACACACCTATTATATTTTTGAAAGACCTATCAAATGATACCCCACGCGAACAAAAAATATTCATTCACACTTTATGTGTATGAAAAAAATATATCATTTTTTCCCCCACTTTGCCGGCGTAATGAATATATGCAAATCCATACCAAATTTCAGCTTTCTACTACTAAGAAACTCTGAGCTATACCGCGGACAGACAGACAGTCGGACATGGCGAAACTATAAGGGTTCTTTGTCGACTACGGAACCCTAAAAAGAATAAGTTCAAACCTTACCAGAGCGGTACCCAAAGCCAACACAGGCATTTGAGAGCCATCAGCCAAAGGCCAGTAATCCATTTTCTCAAGTCTTCCAAACTTTGTCTTCCCAGAAGACAACTCCTCAATCTTCTTCAAGTAATCCTCTTCTGATACGACTGGCATGACGGGCTTTTTAGTGGTAGTCGTTCTAATGGTAGTTGACTGGATCCTGGCTGGAGACGCTTTGCCCTGTAATGTTTACGTCATTTATAACAATATTGGTGAAAAATAATATGTTTGTTTTACATGGTCATTGTATTTGGGAGGGAGGTGCAAGGAGGTGGTCATCCAAACCCTGCCTTGAAAGAAAAAAAAAATTAAACATAATAATATGTAAATCTATTTATTTGTTCCATTTAATTATACCATTCAGAAAATTTTTAATTATCTATACTCCATTTACAATAAGATTAGACATTTAAATGCACCCCATTTACTGTTCGTTCAAACGATTTTGAGCTCTATTGTTGAGGTGATAAAACAAAAAACAGATGCAGAATACATTTGGTATTGTAAACATTATTTTGCTTTCAACACCATCCTTATCTATACGGAATAGAACTCAAAATCGTTTGAACGAACGGTAAATAGGGTGCGTTTAAATGTCTAATCTTATTGTAAATTGAGTATACTTGCGTAAAACGAATGTTTCATCATCTATACTTCTATAATAATCTATCCAATATTATAAAGAGAAAAGATTTGTTTGTTTGTAGGGTTTTAACTCAAAAACTACATGACCGTTTTTAAAAATTCTTTCACCGTTAGAAAGCTACATCTTTACGAAGTGTTAAAGGCTATATTTATTTCCAGAAATAATTAGGATCCCTACTAAAACTTGAATAATGAACCCAAGATGTAAAAAAACCACGGGTCACAGGTCCACGCGGGCGAAGCCGCGGGCGGGAAGCTAGTTTCTTATAAACTTAATGTAAAGATAGGAAAATAATATATTCAGTCAGACATAAGACCACCATATCTATCTAAAAAATCATGTCGATCTGTCTGTCCGTTGTTTTAAATAACGGCAAACTAAAAAAACTCATTTCCATTTAAATTATCTACATAAGCAAAATTATATACTTACGATTAAAAATAAGCACTGAAATAATAATATTATTAATGTAAACTTCATGTCACTAAATAAATTTGAATATAATTAATAAAAAATCTTTAAAATTTTGATCTAAAATGTCCGTTACCCTACTAGTGACCTTCTAAAATGGAGGCATGATTGTTGAAGACAGAAAAATTTTAAATGGTTTGCCTTTTAAATATATATTATGTAAATGTGGGTAGTTTAATTTTTTAAGACTAATAATAGTTAATGACACCCACTTTTAACGGAAAATTTAGTAAAATTCTTCTACCTATACTTTTTTGTCTATGAATAAGCAAAGAGAATATTAAAAAAAAAAACGCAAATAGACAATTTCGTACCTACCACTTTTTGGGAATATTGCGCGCACGCGCAAAATGTGACATTTAGTGAGTCTACGCTTTCATGGTAAAACGGCTGTGTCGATTTGAATGAAATTTGGTACGGACATATCGACCTATCCGTAGAACAAAGTTAAAATAAAATAAAATAAAATAAGCCTTTATTGCTTACAGTTACAGAGTTTAAATATATATAGATATATTTATGATGAAAACAAAATAAAAAAATAAAATATGATTTAGTTTCTTATAATATATCGGCAACCGGTTGATCATCAGTGACAGCTTGTCTGACGACAAAGGCCTCCTCTAAAAATTTCCATTGCCCTCTATCCTTCGCAACTCGGGTCCATGACGGTCCGGCTACTCTTTTAAATTCGTCCTCCCAACGTTTTACCTGCCTTCCCCTATTTCTCGTACAATTTCTGGGATACCATTCTGTAATAGATCTAGTCCATTTTTCTTTTTGATCTCTTAGTATATGTCCTGTCCATAGGTGGACAGAACAAAGTTATATGATACCAAATAGACTTTATTGTAGTTATAAAGCTAAGCTGACCTATATATTGTATTACTAAAATCTCCTCAAAAGTAACGATTATGCAGAAGTAACTTTGTTCTACGGATAGGTCGATATATGGGACCGTTGAGAGGGTTATTATAGGCTACCTTTTATCTAGGTGCGTTAAGTAGTTCCCACGGGACGTGGGTTCCCACGGGAAACTGGTCTTTTTTTCATCAAATGACTGCTCCCTCCGTGGGTGGGGCGGAAGGGAGTGTCAGACTCCTACTGACTAAATAAAACCCATCCATGTTCCTTCCTCAGCCCTTTGCATTCCGGGGGCGCGGTAACTTATCGAACATCCCGCAGTCCCGGGTTACAGATTGTTTATAATATTAGTAAGGATAAGGAATCAGAGGGGTTAGATAAGTGGCAAAAACGCTAGTAGAATAGAAAACAAAATGTATGGGAATGACATTCGTTTACGACTAGCTATCTGTCATTCCCATACATTTTGTTTTCTATTCACTGAATTAAGACTCTTCTTCTTCCCTTATTTACGGTTTAGAGACCCTGATTGTAATAAACTTTTTACTCAGTAACTTGATTATGGAGGTCAGATAGGCAGTCGCTCCATGTAAAGTGCTGGTATTCAACTGCATGCGGTTAATTGGATGGAATCCGCTCTCAACGTGACAGGAAAAAAGCTAAACAGATGAAAAAATATAGTTAAAATTACCTCAAAAAGTGCAATCTTCTCCAATACAGACAGTTTTTTAGGCATTTCTTTGATGTTAATCTCCGTTTTTATACTCTCTCTCCTACTAAAGTCAACGGATTTTATTCTACCAACCATTCTTCTCACTTGACCGTGTACAGCATCTCCTAAATCTAATTCCGCTAAAGATTTAGCCCTTTTCAATTCTTCTGTAGATGATTCGAAATCTTCAACGGCGTATGCACTTCTTGATAGTGCATTTTGACTCTTGTCTGTATTGATATTAAATTCATTTTCATTTGTTTCGGTTTGGCTATCAAAAGTTTTGGTAGTATTGTCATCAGGTACTTTTGGTGTTTCATTTTGAATTTGATCAGCATTGGAATTGAGTTGATTTTCAGTTGTAATGATTTTGTTGACTGTATGTTGATTAGTGGTTTCAATTAAAGATTTTGTTCTTTTATAATCTTCTGTAGACGTTTTAAAGTCTTCAGTCACATAAGCGCTAGTGCTTCTTGTTAGTTCATTTTGTACTATATTTCTTTGATTATAATTTTCAAATTCCTTTTCAAATATATTGTCTTCATATGAGTAATTTTTAGTTTTCTTTTCTGCTGTTGTATCCACAGAAGGTGATACTTCAGACTTGTTAGTTTTTTTACTTAAATCGTTAATAGAATAAATTTTAGTCTGTAATTCATCTACTTTCTTCTCATAATCAATGTTTTCAGTATTACTTACATCCAAATCATAAATGCCTATAAGTGTGTCCGTTGAATTTGGATCACTATTCTTATTAGTAATAAAGTACATTTCATTTTTAACATTTCCGATTTGTTCTGAAGATTTATCTACAATTTTTGGATGATTGTGTGCCCCTTTGGTATCTGTTGCAGCAGGAATTTCATCTTTATTACCCTTTTCGTTAAGTTGTTTATCGTCTTGATTAATTTCATAAGTTTTAATGTCGATTATAGTAGGCAATGTTTTGGCGATTTCTTCTCGGCTTTCACTTCTTAAAACGATTCTGTCAACTAGTGTTTTGTTTTCTTCAACCTGATTTTCCCAAGCTTTTAAATTAAGTTTACCCGGCAAAGATTTAGTAGGTCCAACATTACTTTCATCTTTTTCAATTTCAAAACTGGCTTCATTTGTGTCTGATTGATTTTCAGTCATGCTGTAGTAAATATTATCCTGAATGGTTTCGCTAATTTCAGCTTTGGATTCGTAGGTCTCAAATTCGGCCTTAGCAGGTAATAATTGGGCTACATCTACTTTAATTTCTGAAATGCTTTCATCTAATTGTGCATCAGCTGCACTAGAATCGATTTTACCCTGTTCAATATGGCCTACGTCGATATGACCGCTAGTAGCACTAAGATCTATTTGCGTAGGTAATGTTTTAGCAATTTCAACTTTATATTCTCTTCTATGAAAGACGTTATTTCCTTGGGTCTCTTTCACCTGCTTATCGTAGCTTTTAAAGTCCACTTTGCCTGGAAATGCTTTTGCTGTGCCGACTTCTTTATTTATTTTAATATTAGTTTTACTAACAACAGTTTTGTTAGCTTCCACTTTGTCTTTCCATAAATCTAGGTTTATTTTACCTGGCTTAGGTTTAGAAGCACCAACTTTTTTTTGGTTTATTTCGGGTTTTTCAAATTCATTTTCAAGTTTCGATGCAGTGTCAGTTTCTATTTTATCCGATTCACGATTGATTTTCTGAGTTTCAGCTGTAACATCTCCAACCACATATTCATTAGATTTAATATAGTTATTGTTTGATATATTACCGCCTTCTTCTCTTTGAATATAATCTGTTTTATATTCAATTTGTACTGGTAAGCTTTCAACGGTTTCGAATTGAATTTCTGTACTAACAAAACCGATTTTATCTGCACCATGGTACTGATTCTCTTCTTTTTTAAAGTCAATCGTTCCTGATAAGTTCTTGCTTATCGGGTTTTGACCCTCATTAGTTTTAAAATTACCCTTTCCTGGTAATGTAGTAGCAATTTCTTGAAGATTTTCACCTCTAATAACGTCAATTTTATCCACGCTACTTTTGTTTTTCTCTACTTGACTATTCCAATTATTTAAATTAATCTTACCTGGCTTTATTTTACCGATATCAGCTTCGTAGTCTGTTCTATTGGGCATGATAACAGGCATATCTATTTGTTTATCATCGTTTTTAATTATAGCTGTATCAGGGGAAGTTACAGCGTCTTTTTGAGTAGTAGTTCCTTGAGGATTGTAATTAGTTATTCCTGGCAGAATTGTAGTATCTTCAACTTTATTAACGTTAGTGTTAGACTCTATTTGCGCTGGCAATATTCTAGTATATTCGATTTCACTTTCTTCCGTCTTTAAATCAATAGTGGCTGGTAATACTTTCGAATTTTCCCACTCTTTTGTATTTTGTTGTTGATCAAACTTAGTTTTAGCGTCTTCTGTTTGAATTATTACAGTGTTTTCAGTAATTTCATTTTGGCCATACCCTTCTTCATTTTTCAAATACTCCTTAACAATCTTTGGCTCATCAACGTATATAACTTCGTCGTAATTCGTACCGATTTTAACCTTATTTCTATCGGCTAAGGAATCAAATTGTGTTTGTTCTTTTGTTATTTCGCTTTCTATTTTGGTTTCTTCTTCATTGTCATTCTGATAGCCTGATGGTGGTACATACTTGCATTTTATTCTGCGTGTTGGTAGTTCTATACCTGGATAAGGCTCTTTTGGTTCTAGACTCTGTAAGAAAAAGCAAAAACAGATTTAAACATCGATTGTATTTTTAAGAAGTTTTTATTTTAGTTGCTTTGGTTCTGTGCAAACAAACGCCCAAAAGGCGGGGATCGAACCAGCGACATAGAGAGCAGCAGCCTGCGCTAAGCAAGTAGGTTTTAAACTGCAGATGCTTGGCCAAAAATAGGTTCTTTCATAGGACGATCTATTACTAAGGTCTAATAAATTATTTACTTTAAATTATTTACAATATATACATTATACTTAACAATATAAATAAAAAAATACTGTAAAATATTGCGTCAAAAAATTCATCCTCATCGCCGTCAACTGGGACTGTACCCAGAGAGAGACTGGCGGCATTGCCACGTTGGATGGCAATGCTTAGCTTTTGGCCAAAATAAAAGCCAGCCTTTGGGTCACAACAAGCCGCTTGGCTATTTCTTTGAAAAGAAATCTAATTGTTTATTAATATCATAATTAGGATTGACGTTGATGATAATTATAATTACCTCAAAAATAGCAATTTTAGACAAAACCGACTTCTTTTTAGGAAGCTCCTCTTCATTTCGTTTCTTAGACATAGACACATTTTCTTTAGCAATCTTGTCTTTCAACCTACTTACATTTCCTTTAAGTATCGTAACTTCTTCTGTATCTTTCTTTTGTGTTGACAAATTACTATATTCTTTCTCTTTCTGTTCATTAACCGATTCTTTATTTATTACTTTATCTGAATTATTTTCTTTTACTTCTTTGGTGTAGTCAGTACTCATTTGTGTACCTATTTCTCTAGATTCCTTTACATTTCTATCGGAAGCTAGTTCAACAATTTTACTTTCTATACTCATCTGTGAACAAATCTCTTTGGAAGGAATTACATCTCTAACAGTTGTAGAATCCACAGTTTTATTTTCTACACTCATTTGAGTACCAATTTCCCTACATAGTTTTAAATCGTCAACATTCAATCCGCCAGTTTTACTCAAAGTAAATGTATTTTTTTCCACATTTGTGACTTGTTCCTCTGTTGTATATTCAGTAATCTTTTTAGTTGTTATTTTACTGGCAATATCTTTGACTGTATCCTTTATTTTGGCTTCTAAAACTGGATCTTTTGGTCTTTTATTTTGTGAACTAGTTATATTATTTTGAATATCAGTTTCTACATTAGATTTAACTGGTAGTTTTTCTGTATCTTCACGTATAGTTTTTGGCTTCTCAAAGGACTTAATATCAGTATCCTGAAATTCTTTCTTAGTTACTTTCTCACTGACGCTTCGCGAGTAATTTTTAGTTGTAACCACATCAGTTGGTTGCCATTCGATTGTTCTACTCATTTCTACATTATGTATTTTACCTTTTGAGAAACTGCGAGTGACTTTCGTGAAAACTGGTATTCCTATTTTGTTACCTTCCTTTTCTATTTGCTCAGTTTGCATTGTTTCTTTTTTGATACCGTTTTTATTATCAATAGTGGGTCCTTCTTTTTCGACATTTGCTTTTTGTATATTGCTTTTCGGTTTAATATTGCCCATCTCTCTGCTAATTCCTCTGGTGAATCTTTCGGTTTTTACAGGAATGCCTGTCACATTTTCTCGAACAATTTCTTTAGTAATTTTCTTACTACCGCCATCTTTAGTCTCTTCAGTAGTCACGACTCTTTCGATGCTATCATTGCCTAGTTCCCTGCTGATATTGCGGACAATTTTTTCAGTAACAACTGGTGATCCGACATTCAATGTTTCAGTTACAGTGGTTTTTGTTGTTATTGTACGAGTCCCTCCATCTTCAAGGTTTTCAACAGTCACTGTCTCTGTGTTACTAATATTTTCACTATCTTTTTTAATTTCTTTTGATACGGCACGAATTATTTTTTTAACTTCAGCTGGTTTGGCTTGAACATGTTCTGTAACGTTAGTTTCTCTGTTAATAACATGATTTCCACTTTCAGATTCCAGACTAGTTATAGCCGAATTTTCAAGTAATTTTTTAGAATGTGCCTTTCTAATATCCTCCAAATTTTTATTTAGATCTCTATTTAGTCTTCTCTCTCGCATCTCTCGACTAATAGTGCGAGTGAATCGTTTGTTTTTGTGTACAGTTCCGTCTACTTTTTCTAAATTTTCTGAAGTTATATCTCGAATAGCATTATCTTCAGTACTTTCTATTGTTTCAAAATCAGCTTTATCATGTTTACCAATACTACGAGTAGACCTTTCAGGATTAGCTTCTTTGTCAACCACTTCATTGTCTCCACTTTCTTTTATATTAATGGTTTCTGTGACTTCAATTTGATGTTCCTCTTTACTCAAATCTCTACTATTGCCTCTTGAAAATCTTTTAGTCCTAATAGTTGAAGCTGTGACTTTGAAACCACCGTCTTTAAGTTTAGTTTCTGGTGCTGTAGTCTTTTCTTTGGCTCTATCTATCATTGCCCCTATTCGACTCGGTCTTTCATCATCCTTTCGTCTTAAAGCTGGTATTTTAGATATTCTAGTTACAGTTTGTTTTTCATGTTCATCTTCGTCGTAAGCGTGGATTATTTCCTCGAATTTCGTCTCGATTTTGTCCGGATCATCGATTGGTATTGCCAATAGTTTATCATCGATATCCTTTTGCTTGTTATCGACAATTTCCTCGTATAGTTTGTCGAATTCGTCGTCGACTCTCGGTTCGATTTTGAGTGAGGTATCTCTTTTGACTACCTTTTTAGCGTCCTTTAGTTTTGGGATGGATGATCTTCGAGGCTGTAAAAATTAATGACAGTCGGTTAATTCAATTCAATTTAAATAATTTATTTCAATTAGACCTAATAACAGCATTTTTGAAGGTCGGAAAAGAAAGAATGTAGTTGCCCACGCCAAAAAGTTGTTTCCTATGGAGAAGAGGCAAGAAACTCCGTAATTACTCTTCTTAAATAAGTTTAACAATTTTCATGTACTTATACATAAAATAATAACATGCGAAGATCATGTAGAATCTAAATTGGAAAAAAATATGGTAAGGTAGTAAGTCTATTTGGTAGCTACATGGTATTCACATTTATATTTTTTTGATTTCTGTGTCGAGTCGTTAGTTTCGTTTATAATGTTTATATTGAGTACATGTAGTATGTTGGGGCTACCGCGCTTTTGCAGCGCATCCAGGGATGTTTGAGGAAACAGATATACAAGGTTCACGAATAGCATCCCTGATACAGCGAATGCGCGATAGCTCCAACAGGCTAGTAGCCACTGTAGCCACCAGGGGAGTTAGACAAGTGGCAAAAACGCTAGTAGAATACAAAACAAAATGTATGGGAACGGCAGATCCCTAGTCGTAAACGAATGTCACTCCCATACATTTTGTTTTCTATTCCACTAGCGTTTTTGCCACTTGTCTAACCCCCCAGGTTGTACAGCCAAATAATGTGGGGCTAACTTGTGCGTCGTCTATTAAACATAATAAATAAACTATTTTATTGCCATTCATGAAATAAAGTAAATGTTTTTCTAATGATAAAATGATCATCATCGTGAGCAAGTAGGTATGATCCTCAGTGGTCACGCTTTCTCTGTATGAGATCCTTTTATCCAAAAGTGAGATACTAAAGTGGGACAATAAATAATAATAATCCTGTATAACTTTAGTTTTTAGGTTTAAAGTTTAATTTTTTATGTATAGTATTTTATATAATTTCTTGTATAGTATTATTTAATTTTTAATATGGGCCATTGTTGCCTGAAGTAAATAAATAAATAAATAGGCCAAAGATGATGATGATGGTTTCTTAAAGAAGCTTAGAGAGTTATTCTTCGGGGAAGTGTGAACAGTATTATAAGAAACTCACTTTTTCTCTCGCCTTTTGAGCTTCTCTCTCTTTTTTGACTTTCTCAACAGCTTGTCTCAATCTCAACATCGGGATTTTGGATTTTTTCTCATCTTGATTCTTTTCTGAAAATATTAAAAAGGAAATTAGGCTGGTACTTGTGTTTTTTGATAACTAGCGGCCCGTCCCGGCTTCGCACGGGTAGCCTATGTTATTCAGGGTGAATGTAGCTTTCCAATGGTGAAAGAATTTTTAAAATCGGTACACCTGTTTTTGAGTTTATTCATTACAAACATACACACAAAAATACAAATCTTTCTTCTTTATAATAGTAGTGTAGATGTAGAAAAGTGTTAGGTATTACAGGACCAACTTAACCGATGAGATAACGATCCGAATCACTTAAAACAGCTGTTTACCACAAATTCAAACTTCCAACTTTCGATGGGTAACGTATTATTTGAGATTTTTATTCCTGATATGGTTGATTACCAAACCAGCGTTGAAGCAGAAATAGGTCACACGAAAATTCCAGCTTCCTGGTTGAAAAATCTTTCGGTTTAACGGGCCGATTACATAAACTGTCGGTGAACTTGACCAACAGTGGACTAATATTAAGAAGGATGATAATCAGAGATCAGAGTAGGTAGATTGATTTGGGGTCAATGAACCGGTACGTATATATTAATATGGATATGTCTCCGGTATTCCGGGATTTCGTAATAATTAAAAAATTTTAGGAGTTTCAAATATTGTTATGTTTAAATATTGTAGAATATATCAATATGAATAAGAAATGTTTAATCCTTTTAATAGAATATGTGATCGGCCTTCTATAATAAAAAAAAACTATGGCATAGCTAAACTTGAGTAAAAAAGTAGAAAACGTAAAGTGGGATCCTACTAAGAATAGTTCGCATTCTATAAATTTCAAATGTTTTAGTTTAAAAATCTTTACATTCACAATATTTGATTCAATCCCGAAAGTACCAAAATGAAATCACCGAAAAAGGGCTTAGCCATGTTATGATTTCTATGACTATTCATGATGCAAGTACGTAAAATCAATCTACCTACTCCGATCTCTGATGATGATGTATGATACAAATAAATATTCATCATCTACAAATCCTACCTTGGCCTTCCATGTTTTGTGTATCACTTTTCTCACTTGATATAACGCTGCCGTCTGTCCGTCTGTCTTTTAACGTCAAGTTCTCAAGTTCGTCTGAAGTCTTGTATCCACCATTTTTCAGTTTTTCTTCCTGAAATAAATTATCATGTTAGTAACATCATACCGTCAGTTCATAATTTGCCTAGCCTTTTCCCAACTATGTTGGGCTCGGCTTCCAGTCTAAACCGGATGCAGCTGAGTACCAGTGTTTTACATGGAGCGACTGCCTATCTGACCTCCACAACCCAGTTACCGGGTAATACGGTACCCCTTGGTAAGACTGGTTGTCAAACTTTCTGGCTTCTGACTACCCGTAACGACTGTCAAATATCTACAAATGACAACCGGGACCAACAGCTTAACGTGCTTTCCGAGGCACGGAGGAGTCTCGCTATGACGTAGATGGTCATCCACGGACCGACCGCGCTAAGCGCAGCTTAACCTTTGATAGGTCGAACCGTGCGGAAAGTCAGTTACACGATAAAATTTGGCATACGGATAAGCATGGCCATCCAACGTGGCAATGCAGCCAGCCTCTTGGGTACGCTCCCAGTTGACCGCAATGAGGAGGATTTTTTTTGACGCCCTTTATTAGTTAATAGTTTTCCATATTATTATTTTTGTGTGTAATGTAAGTTTTATTTTAAACTAGCTCTCCGCCAGCGGCTTCGCCCGCGTGGCTATACGAATTCAAATAAAAGTGACAGAGTTTCATACAAACTTTGCTCCCCTTTTTGACCCCCGTAGGGTAGAATTTTGGAAAATCCTTTCTTATCGGAAGCCTACGTTATACAAAGAACACACGGTAGGAACGTACTAGGTCGAACATCCTAGAACGAATGTTCTAGGACTATGACGAATAGAATGGTCTAGAAAATCTTGTGTGTTTTGTGCATATTGGTGTAAAATTATTTATCGCGAACCCCAGCTCGTAACAATATGTATTGATAGATAATCTAAAATAAAAGACGTGTGGCACTCGGGGACTGCCGCGGTAAAGCTATTGCATAGCATTTTTTATCAACTTATGCAATTATCTAAATATATATAAAACTCAAAGGTGACTGACTGACTGACTGACATAGTGATCTATCAACGCACAGCCCAAACCACTGGAGGTATCGGGCTGAAATTTGGCATGCAGGTAGATGTTATGACGTAGGCATCCGCTAAGAAAGGATTTTGATAAATTCTACCCACAAGGGGATAAAATAGGGGATGAAAGTTTGTATGAAATTTTGACAATTTTAAACCGATCGGGCTGAGACTTTGCATGCATATAGCTACTATGACGTAGGCATCCGCTAAGTAAGGATTTTGATAAATTCTACCCCCAAGGAGATAAAATAGGGGATGAAAGTTTGTATAAATCTTCTAGATTTTCGACTGATTGAACTGAAATTAAAGATTGGAGCTACGATGATGAAGACGTCCGCTTCAATAGGATTTTGATAAATTCAACCCCCATGGGGATAAAAACTTTGTAACGGTACGAGACTGCAAGTGAAAGCGTTACATCGCAATATAGTAGAAGCCACTGTATTTATACCACGAATCCCATTAATACAGAATGATACGCTAGCGAAGCCGCGGGCAAAAGCTAGTAATTAAATAAAAATTAATAATGCCGAAACAACCAATGCCACCTAGAGGCGAGTTGCTGAACTAAAGTGACAAGCGTGATATTTCAAAAAGTCATTAAAAGTTATTCATCGATAGATGGGAAAACTAAAAAGTATCACCGCTGTGCCGGTCGGAGTGGGGGGTGTTAGGTTTTTTTTCGTTACGGAATTTCTGGATTCGGTCTCCACGCTCAAGGCCCGCGATAGAAGCTATGCAATAGCTTAATAATAAAAAATGTGGATGTTCGTTACTATTTCATGTTAAAACTACAGAAGGGGTTTTATTGAAACTCTACACAAAGATAAACCATGTTTTAGATAGACAGATCTACTCATATTTTTAACGCGAAAGTTTGTAAGAATGTATGGACGTAAGGATGTATGTTTGTTACTCTTAAACGCAAAAACTACCTAACCGATTTGGTTTAAATTCGGTACACACATAGTTCATAAACTGGTGTTACAATCATTCGTTCAATCATGTGACAACACTAATCTTTTGACAGTTCATCTTGGCTGTATGTAACGGTTGGCATTCGAACGCTGACAGTCGATGGTGTATACTTGTTTATTAAAGTGTATTATTAAAAGTGATTGTTACTATCAACTCGGTGTTTTCTTGAAGCCCTTCTGAGCTTATCTTTCACTGGATTCACAAATAGGATACTTTTTACCCGAGTGTGCGACGTAGTTCTCTCGTGAAGCGGGTGAAACCGCGGGAAACACCTAGTATCCTACTAATATTATAAATGCAAAAGTTTGTAATAATGTGTGGATGTATGTTTGTTACACTTTCACGCAAAAACTACTCAACGGATTTGGAAGAAATTCGATACAAAGATAGTTTATAACCTGGCTTAATATGTAGAATACAATACTCAGATATCTATGGTCCTAAGTTGGTATGGTCTTTCGCCTTGTCCAAGACACGACAATATATGTAGCTGACTCCTTCACTGGTTCGCGAAATAGGTACGCGTTTATTCGACTCCACGCGTGATCAAAAGGCTGGCCTATATTTCGGTTAAAGAATCAGCATAACCATCCAACGTGGTGCAGCCATCCTTTTGGACACGATTCCCGTTGACAGCGATGCGTGTGAATCTTTTAATGCCTAATTTCTTTATTAGTATAATTATTCTTTATTTGATATTATATAAATGTAAAACAAATATTGCAAACTAACACGTTGAAAAAGAGTATCCATGGAGTTTCTTGCTCGTTCTTCTCCATAGGAATCTACGCTTTGGATTTTTTTCTTTTTTTTGACTACTGACTGACTCTTAATTATTATTTGACAATTCAAAAGTGCCTGTAAATGGTCTAATTGAAATAAATGTTTGTTTTTTTTTTATATCTTTCTGATTGATTATCTCTCGAATTATCAAAGTTTTTTAGTCTGTTTAGAAGAAGTCTTTCAGAGTAGAGGCGGGCGCGGGTGCGCAAATCTATACTAATATAATAAAGCTGAAGAGTTTGTTTGTTTGTTTGAACGCGCTAATCTCAGGAACTACTGGTGCGATTTGAAAAATTCTTTCAGTGTTAGATAGCCCATTTATTGGGGAAGGCTATAGGGTATATATCATCACGCTAAAACCAATAGGAGCGGAGCACCACTATTACACGCGGACGAAGTCGCGGGCAGAAGCTGGTGTACCTACGTAGACGCCAGTTGCGTTCATAGTGCTCGCGAGCCGCGCGTGCATGAGGCGGGCGCGGGTGTTTCTAATGGCTCAGTCCGCCCGTATCGCTCACAGTGATATAGCGTCTGCTAGGTGACTGCGTGTGGTTCTAAACCATTTTGATTCACCCGCCGAAGCGTCGCCATGGAACTACTGTGAACACGCAGACGCCAAAACCCGAGCGCCCGCGCCCGCGCCCGATATTGCAGTCTGATTGAGCGCACTCAAACAGACATAAAGGATTTTAAAAATAAAACTATCATCCATTTTCAATATTTATATTCAAATTTTTGCACGCTTGTAACAACCGTTTTGCCCGGTGTCACATCTTTTTTAAACAAATGCTTGTAACTCACCGAAATATCCTCGGTGACTGTTACTTTTTGTAATTTCAAATCGCCTTTAGTGAGTGACGTTTCTTTTTTAGTAACAGTTATGACAGGCGACAGAGTGAACTCCGCACCTGTTATTTTTATTTCACTGCTACCGATATCGGAACTGTTTGTATCGCTAGTATTGTTTTCATCGTTTTCTCTTATTATTTGTGTTCCCGGTACTTCAGATTCGACGTTTTCAGGGTTTTTGTATTCTTTTTGAATTTTAAATACTGGTACTTCCTCCATTTTTGGTCTGAAACGTTAGAAAAATGTGTTGAGTGTGTTTATTAGTATTTTATATTTAAAAGATACACCTATTTGTTTGTTTAATTATTTTTACACGTATTTTTTATTAATTGCGAGAAAATAGAAGTGTCAGCTGTTTATAAATGTTGATTCTATTCTTTTTATTTTATTATTGATGTTATCGGTATCTTTGCGTTTATTATTATACCTAAATACGAGTAGTCCTTCAAAAAGGTCAGGTACGTATTCGTACCTATTCTTAACAGATATGTGAAGATCTTGGGTGGCGTAACGTAGTTTCTACCTACCCCTATGGGAAACAGGTAAAGGTATATAATAAAAATATAAATATTATAAGTAAACTTACGTCTTATGTCCTTCCTTGAAAAACCTCAGTAACCTACTGTGTCCCACTTCCATCGCACGATATTAATTGTTATCGTAGATAATGATTAAAATGATATCATTAATTTATCGGCTTTTAACAATTTATTATCTAGAAATTGAAAACGTTATGTTATACATAAGAATATAGAGATAAAAACATGTAGATTTGAATGGTATTTTAAAGTACTTAGTTGTATCAAATTAAGTGTTGAACATTTACATACCTAAATGTGAGGAGCTCGTGGCTAAGTAACAGCCGCACGGGTTGATCAAGCAAAGGTTAAGCTGTGCTTGGCGCAGTCAGTACGTGTCTCACGCGGTGTCCTGCGTGAGCGACGAACGCGACGCGACGCGACGCGACGCGACGCGACGCGACGCGACGCGACGCGACACGTCGCGACGTAATGTGACTAACGCGACTGTCACATAGGCCGCAAGTAGGGTAGCCGTTGAGTTGATCGCGTTCGTCGCGTTCGCAGCGTCGCGTCGCGTCGCGTTCGTCGCTCACGCAGGACACCGCCTCAGAAAGCACGTTAAGCTGTTGGTCCCGGCTGTGTAGATCTTTGACAGACTTTACGGGTAGGTAGCCAGAAAGTCTGACAACCAGTCTTATCATGAGGTATCGGGAGGTTAGATAGGCAGTCACTCCATGTTAAATCCGGTACTCAGCTGCCTCCAGTTGGACTGGAAGCCGACCCCAACATAGTTAGGAAAAGGCCAGGTAGATGTATGTAGGAAATTGTACCTGGATTTCTGAAGTGCCTGCCTAATTGGCCCAGTGATCACAAGTGTGACAGCTAAGCATAGGGCATTGTTGAGTTACCTAACCCTACCTGTTGTTGCATTTCCCATGAGGAATATCTCAGAAGCAGCATGAAGTCATGGAGGAAGAGTAGATGTGTGCCTGGTGTTCCTAATGCTATCACATTAGGCTTAGGTTAAAGGTGGTGACCTTTAACACAGGATCTAAACATTCTGGCAAAATGAAGAGATGCTATAACCACACTCATTCTGCATACCTCTGGTCATACAGCCGAGAGTGAGAGTCCTGTGTCATTGGTATCAGAATTTTATTATGATTTTCTAAATTACTTGCCCAGATATTTCGAATTGATAACAAAGAAATGCAGGTGAGTAATTGTGATAAGTATTGCAAGACCTTGAGAAGCCGGATGATTGCGTACATGATTTTGATTGCACCTAGCTTTTAAGTTTAACTAGATTTGACTGAATATTCATAGATATATATGTTAATAAAGTAACTAGATGTGCAATCGCCCAGCAAAATGCGTGCCATAAAGGTTCTGACCAGTCATAATTCATGACATCTGTCACTTGGTAGCCAGCTTGAATCTATCAGAGTGACAGCAGGACGATTTTAACAATAATATGGGCAAATTTGTAGTAAATGCCATCCTTATCATACAGATGTCATGAACATTACGTTTCGGTTAGTGTGAGAGAGATAGATATAATTTTACATCAAAATGATTACTAGTTTCAAAGCTACGTCTGCATTCTAAAAAATGGTTACGTTTTTGTGACCGCGTGATGTTCGGGATTGCATCTCTATTGATATATCTCGATGTGAATATCAGTCATTTACATGGCGATAATAATAGAACTGCAAATAATTAGTGGTCGTGTGAATGGGACGAGAACGAGGCCTTATTCTAAACATGAACCAATGCGGTTCAAGAAGTGTCCGGGGCCATACAGCTCAAGTTAGAGCAGAGCTCTTTTAGAGAGGTGTGAGCGCGATTTGCCACGTTCCTCCAACCCAGTAGGAGTCGAACAGAGTGGTGAGTAGGAGATGCCATCGTTCTTCATAATCTCATACCTACCTGTATTGTTGTGAAAGATTCCAGCGTGTCAGGAAGGATTATATAAGTACCTATAAATTAAAATAATGCGTCAGATAGATCTTGAATCATAGGTTTTGTTTCTCATGCAAATGAAGTCGAAATCGCAAGCAACTGGCTAAAAGCAGCGTAAATACATAAATTCTTACTCGTTGTAAAGTAACTCGTCCATGCACGGCCGTAGGTAGGGGGAGCATTGTGGGGCAATGCCCTACCTTAAAATCACAATGCCCTACCTTAAATATGCCAAAAACTAAGATAAATTATTACATTTAATTAAATTGTTTGTTCATAGTTTGAGATAAAAAAAATGTAGCGATAGGTGATTGATTTAGGTTCTCGCGCTTCGAGGGCAGATCAAATATGATAAAATTTTTACTTTCGCCCTACCTGTAGCCATGCTGCCCTACCTTAAATTCGACTCTAGCTACAGTCCTGCGTCCAAGAGCATACTATCATCTACCACAATACCTATTTCAGTTTGAAGGGTATGGGTGCCGTTATCACACGCACTTTTACCATTCCAGAGACGTATATATCTACCATCCATGGAAGTATAGACGTTTTTTTAAACTTATAGATTTATTTACAGAAAGTATTTACATTAGGAAAACTTAAAAAGAAATAATAAATATGGAAGTAACTATGGAAGTTAATAATTGTTAAGTAAAACCTGTCCATATCAGGTGCAGGGCGATCTAAAACTTTGCATTGAGTTATCATTATGAGTCAACCATTCTAATGTCTCAGCATGCCTTGTAATATGAGAGGTATTTCATATTAATATATCCTTCAAAACAGCATGTTTTGAGACAGTTACTTCGCCATAAAATATCTGGCAAAGCAATGATTGTCTGCCGGCGCTGCGAGATTAGTCAAAAGTTTGGTCGGAAGGGTAGTGTGACCTTATGAACAGGAGTTCTTATAGATAGTATTCAAGTATGGCTAACACTTTGACCACTAAAGACAATTAAATGTCTGTCAAAGCAATGGTTGTCTGCCGGAGCTGCGAAATTAATCAAAAGTTTGGCTGGAAGAGCCTTATGAATAGGAGATCTTATAGATAGTATTCAAGGATGGCTTACTAATTGACCATTACATACAATTATGGTTTTATGTATTACTGATGATATTTAGTGAACAGTCCATGCAAGTAGACATGAATGTATTTTCGTAAAAAAAAATACTTTGACTTTTCAAGTCCTACCCGCACCGCGAATATCATTGCCCCACCTAGCTACAGGGCGCCCTACACTACGTATGCGAACATGCGTCTCCACACAAGTTCAGTATGAGTTTGTTGAAAATAAAGCTTAAGCGTAAGAATGGGAAAAATATGTAGTAAGTACAACAGATTGAATGTAAAATACTTACAACATTATAATAGCATTATTACACACACTCACACACACGTAAAACTTTTTTTATCTTTATAATATGCACTTTGTTAAATAAAAAAAACAATAATCCAATTATCACTAGATAACGAACAACAAAAAAAAAATGATAAATTTACGTAACTGGTATGCAATTAACGGGTATTTTGAACTAATAATATTCACGTACCGAATTAAATACTCACTGTTCCAAAAATACTTTTTATGCACTAGTACTTTGAATCAAATTAATTGTATGGAATTTCGTGATATTTTTTTTGCGTTGGAAATAAATGTATTTATTTATTGGTTAGCAGGATACACACTGAATATTTTCAATGTTATTCGGCTTGTATCTTTGTTATCGGAAATGTTCAATTGATAAAACAATGATAAACGTATGTAGTCACCGATAGATTATCTGGTTACCTAGTATTTCACGCGACTGCGGTTCGATACTTCCTAATTCGGACCAATTTGTAAATAAAGGGTATTTTATTATAATAGGTGCCGTGCCTGAGTGACATAATTTACATATTGTGTTCGCGACCTATTTCTTGTGTAAGTGAACCCAGGGTTTTTCTCATTTTTCTAGTGCTATTTTAACAGTTCGTAGTGAAACTGCCACTATAAAAAACCGGTTAAGTGCGTGTCGGGCCACGCGCAGTAGGGTTCCGTAGTAAGTCTTAGTTAGTCGACTATAACTCTGTAAACGGTTAAGCCTACTTAGCCGTGATAGTTTTCCTTGTAAGTTCATTATATGTGCTACGTCTGTGATTTTTTTCACATTTCTAGGTACAGCCATTCAAAAGTTAGAGGGGGGGGGGGGGTAACTCGTATCGAACAAAAATTTTCACTTAAAATCTAGATATTTCGCAAATGGCTCGCTTAACCGAAAAATGGTCTTGACACACCCATAATATTTTTAGAAGACCTACCTAACGATACCCCACACGGAGGGGTACGCGAGAAAAAAATATTATACTTTACTATACTTTCTAAGTATATCTTAGACACCACTGACTAACGGTGAAGGAAAACATCGTGAGGAAACCTGGACTTAAGTCTGAAATCGCCAATCCGCCTTGAGCAAGCGTGGTGATCAATGCTCATGCCTTCTCTATATGAGAAGAGGCCTGTGCCCAGCAGTGGGACAATATATAGGCTGATGATGATGATACCTACCTACTTAAATTCTAGTTTTTTGGATGAATGTTTGTCAGTCTTTCACGCAAAAACTACTGAACGGACGTGGATGAAATTTGGCACATACATAAGACACTTTTTGTCCCACATAATAAACATGGCATCTAGCGCCAGTTGCAGTCCGAGAGGGAGGGGCCCAGGTCCTATTAGACAAAGTCGTAGGCAGAATATATGAAGTATAGGTTACCTACTTAAATATATTTTGTGAAGGGAGTGGTTGGTGAACGAGGAAATTGAAGATAAGATAAAAAATGCCTTATTAAACGACAGCTGTACTAATTGTTTAACCCGTTTTCACAGTCCTGGATTTGTCAATAGGCCGTATAGGCCGGGGCCTAGGGGCGGCAGCGTCCTAGGGGCGGCAGATTTCAAAGGACGCTAACTTGATTATTGGAAGGTACATGGGCGGCGGAAATAAAGTGGCCTATGCTCATAAAAAATACAAATCCGGCACTGCGTTTTCACCTGCATTATTAGGCAAATACTTCGCTTCTTCTTCCTATCGTTAGGCTGCAAGTTTTACAGACCTAACAACGGTTACTTATACGTGAAACGGAAGAACTGTCATCCAAGATCTGTCAAAATGGAGGATAAAATTGAATAATTTTGTTTTTCTTCAGAATATTTATGATTCATGTTTACGTCATTATTATACTATATTTCTATTGATATCATTAAAAATATTTGAAGTACCTACGCTAATTATTGATATCATGTTTGTGAATGATTCGTAAAAGTATAAATGATAAAAAGTTTGGTGCAACCATCGTGATATATCAATAGAGATGCAATCCCGAACATTACGTGGTCACAAAAACGTAACCATTTTTTAGAATGCAGACGTAGCTTTGAAACTAGTAATCATTTTGATGTAAAATTATATCTATCTCTCTCACACTAACCGAAACGTAATGTTCATGGCATCTGTATGATAAGGATGGCATTTACTACAAATTTGCCCATATTATTGTTAAAATCGTCCTGCTGTACTCTGATAGATTCAAACTGGCTTCCAAGTGATAGATGTCATGAATTATGACTGGTCAGAACCTTTATGGCACGCTTTTTGCTTGGTGATTGCACATTTATTTACTTTAGTAACATATATCTATGCATGGAGATAACTTAATCGAATACTAATTGAAATAAATGATTTGAATTTAGAATTTCGCGGGTGAAACCGCGGGCTCAGATACGCCAAATTGCACTGGAAGAATTTCTTGCAGCCAGAAGAACTCTTTTTGCGTAAAACATTTTTATGTTAGTAACATTTTGAATTCTATTTCTAAAGTTGTGTGCACGATATGAATAATAGGTATTACCTCTGCCGACCCCTTTGGGGGAACATGATCGTGTTATTTTCTGATATTGACTTTTGAGGAGCTCGTGGCTAAGTAACAGCCGCACGGTTCGACTGATATCACACGTTAAGCTGCGCTTGGCGCGGTCGGTCCGCGGATCGGTGACCACCTTTGTCATAGCGAGACTCCTCCGTGCCTCGGAAAGCACGTTAAGCTGTTGGTCCCGGTTGTCATTTGACATTTGTACATCTTTGACAGTCGTTACGGGTAGTCAGAAGCCAGAAAGTCTGACAACCAGTCTTACCAAGGGGTACCGTGTTACCCGGTAACTGGGTTGTGGAGGTCAAATAGGCAGTCGCTCCATGTAAAACACTGGTACTCAGCTGCATCCGGTTTAGACTGGAAGCCGACCCAACATAGTTGGGAAAAGGCTAGGCAGATGATGATGACTTTGAAAAAGGCGGGAATCACGATGGGATTTTGCCATGCTCAAGACGCAAGGAAGGCAAGCTTGCCAATTAAAAAAAAAACAACTAAATTGATAGAAAAACAGTGTCAGTAATTAAAAAATATTTATTTTTGCTTACAGAATGTCATTTAAAAATTTTAATAGTCAACAATTCTGTTTAATTGTATGAAAACTTAAAATATACCTATCTACTTTTAAACCACAGCTTGAAGGCACACTTAAAAAAATATTTCAACTTTAGAAAATTTTTTTACACTGAAAATCAATAACTAAAGAATTACAAAATTAAAATAAATTTCGAATAAAAATTTTTTTTCGCACTTTCCTATTCGAAGTTCATACGAAGTATCTACTAGTAGTCTGTGAAGAGTTTCGAATGCTTAATTAGAGCAAGAATGGCGATCAATCTTCTCTGATGAAATGAAGATCTCTTCTCCGTAGCACTTTGCCCAGCAATGGGACAAAAAGCTAATGTACTTAAACTTAACATATAAAAAAAATAAAATTCTTACTTATAATCAACTTTTTGGAATAAAAACAAATCATTTGGTTTATCTTAAAATTATACAGGCTGGTAGGATGAACGAGGGACTTGCTCTAAGATATGATTACTACCACTAATACTAGTTAGTTAGTTACTTAACTTATACTACAAAATAATGTATTAAATTAAAACTATCACTTTTACACTTATGGCAGATTGTTTAAAGTAATGTAGAATACCCCCAGACAAAGAAACTGTATCAAAGTTTTTGTTTAAAAAAAATTGAATGGCCCTTTCCAGTATACAAACATACACTTAGGGATAATGATACTACGCTGTTATGAAGTTAAGGAACCAAACTTCTTCTTCTTCTTCCTGCCCTGTTCCCAATCTATTTGGGGTCGGCGCAATATGATTTTCGCTTCCATTCTTCTCTGTTAGCCGTCATACTATCATTCACTCCCTTTTCATTCATATCCTCAAGGAACCAAACTATAGGTTTAAATTTAAATTTGT
Organism: Pyrrhia umbra; assembly: GCA_963891755.1. Taxonomy (NCBI): domain Eukaryota; kingdom Metazoa; phylum Arthropoda; class Insecta; order Lepidoptera; family Noctuidae; genus Pyrrhia; species Pyrrhia umbra. The sequence goes on along the minus strand of OY982947.1, from coordinate 5,306,843 downwards.
ATAAAAAGTTGGAATACTTGGTTAAAATGTTTTTTTCAAAAGTAGGTGCGTGTTGAACATTGATGCAGTTTATTAGTCCGTCAGTGTATTTAACTATTATTGCTATGACAAAGTACTAAACAGAGACCACAGGAATTTACAATTTTTTTTTATAATAACAAGTCATTTTTCCTACATACCATGTAAATAAATTTGACCGAATCAAAATTCATGTTATCTCTTTCTTACACATAGTAAAAGAGAGTGATAGTTTATAAAAAGTCTATGCATAGAATCAGCACCATACAAAAATACCTGGATATTATTAATCCATTTAAGACTAATACGAAGTAAAAACTAAATTATAGTTGCTGGCACGTAACTTGGCAAGGTTTTCAGAAAGTGGGAGCATGTTTGGGTATATACACTCAGTGCGACACAACAATGAATATTTTGTTTGCTTATCATTGTACTATGCCCATTGCAATAAATAACTTTTTTTTATAAAAATGTTTAGTTCCTATTCGAGTTTACCTCAGTTTAGGTTAGAGTTAACCTTCTGACCCCCAGTGCTGTATACATGACAAAGCAAAATGTGTCCAGCACGCCACAGTCACAACTACATGACAGAATTAAAGGAAATTGTAGCTTGGCACAGAGAGCAATCAAACGGTAAAAGAAAGGAGGAAACTACTAAAATCTGTGACAAATGATTATACGAAAAATTTAAACAAAACCATAACCTATTTTGTTCTAATTTTCCCACATAGATTAATAAAATGGCATTAAATGATGAATGGTGATGTTTAGAGCATGAAATTGACATAAATGCGCCATCCTTACGCCATTTTATAAATTTCTGTGGCAGAATTAGGACAAAATAGGTTACAACTGTGTTTACATTTTTCATAGAATCTATTGGTATACGTGTTGTTAGGCTTGCCACTAGCACCTGAAGTGATGACCACGACCACTGTCAAGAGTGATAACGACAAAGAAAATTGGTATGGACTATTTGCCAAGTTACGTGCCAGCGATTTTACATAATACATTTAACCAAAAAGACAGTCAGATCATTACACTAAGTCATTTGTCCCAATAATCACTTTCCGGGTCATTTTCGGGTAAATACTCTTTTTGTAGCAACGGTTTAGGCGTTGTTATGGCTCCGATACTTTCAGTCTGCAAATATATCCTTCAAAACAGCATGTTTTGAGACAGTTACTTCGCCATAAAATATCTGGCAAAGCAATGGTTGTCTGCCGGCACTGTGAGATTAGTCAAAAGTTTGGTCGGAAGGGTAGTGTGACCTTATGGTCTTATAGATAATATTCAAGGATAGCTTACTATTTGACCACTAAATAGAATTATGGCTATATGTATTACTGAAGATATTTAGTGAGCAGTCCATGCAAGTAGACATGAATGTATTTTCGTAAAAAAAAATACTTTGACTTTTAAATCTTCACACTCAGGCAGTTCTCAGTTAATAATCTCATCATCAGCCAATCTCCACATTGAGGTATTTCTCTGTGTGATCATCCTCTGTTGGATATAGGCCTCTCCATGGCATGGTAGTGAGCTCGATCTTCAGCGCTTCTCCTCCAATTCCTACCCGCACCGCGAATATCATTGCCCCGCCTAGCTACAGGGCGCCCGACACTACGTATGCGAACATGCGGTCTCCACACAAGTTCACTATGAGTTTGTAGAAAATAAATCTTCGTAAAAATGGGAAAAATAAGTAATATACAACAGATATAAATATTGAACGTAAAATACTTACAATATTATAATAGCATTATTACACACATACACGTAAAACTTTTTTTATCTTTATAATATGCACTTTGTTAAATAAAAAAAACAATAATCCAATTATCACTAGATAACGAACAACAAAAAAAAAAAACGATAAATTTACGTAACTGGTATGCAATTAACGGGTATTTTAAAACTATTAATAATCACGTTCCGAAAAAAATACTCACTGTTCCAAAAATACTTTTTATGCACTAGTACTTTGAATCAAATTAATTGTATGGAATTTCGTGATATTTTTTTTGCGTTGGAAATAAATGTATTTATTTATTGGTTAGCGGATACACACTGAATATTTTCAATGTTATTCGGCTTGTATCTTTGTTATCGGAAATGTTCAATTGATAAAACAATGATAAACGTATGTAGTCACCGATAGATTATCTGGTTACCTAGTATTTCACGCGACTGCGGTTCGATACTTCCTGATTCGGTCCAAATTGTAAATAAAGGGTATTTTATTATAATAGGTACCTGAGTGACATAATAAATATTGTGTTTGCGACCTATTTCGGCTTGTGTAAGTGAACCCAGGGTTTTTCTTATTTTTCTAGTATTATTTTAACAGTTCGTAGTGAAACTGCCACTACAAAAAACCGGCCAAGTGCGTGTCGGGCCACGCGCAGTAGGGTTCCGTAGTAGGTCTGAGTTAGTCGACTATAACTCTGTAAACGGTTAAGCCTGCTTAGCCGTGATAGTTTTCCTTGTAAGTTCATTACATGTGCTACGTCTGTGATTTTTTTCACATTTCTAGGTACAGCCATTCAAAAGTTAGAGGGGGGGGGGGGGTAACTCGTGTCGAACAAAAATTTTCACTTAAAATCTAGATATTTCGCAAATGGCTCGCTTAACCGAAAAATGGTCTTGACACACCCATAATATTTTTAGAAGACCTATGTAACGATGCCCCACACGGAGGGGTACGCGAGAAAAAAATATTCATCCCCACTTTACGTGTTTGGGAGCTACCCTAAAAAAAAAAGATTTTTCAAAATTTTATTTTACCATTTCTCGGCGTGATCAATATACATATCCATACTTAATTTCAGCTTCCTAGTAACAAGAACCTCGGAGCTATGCCGCGGACAGACAGACAGACGGACATGGCGAAACTATAAGGGTTCCTTGTCGGACTACGGAACCCTAAAAACTAGCATTTTACTTCGGATTATTTCTAAATGCCGCATTTTACAAGCACGCTAGCGGTATCTAGTCGAAGCAGCGCGGAGACTTTCATTAACAATGCAACTAGCTAACTAATAAGTTGAGATCTTCTCCCCATTCCTACCAAATAATATACACCTATATACCTACCTACTTAAATTCGAGTTTTTTGGAGGACGTTTGTCAGTCTTTCACGCAGAAACTACTGAACGGACGTGGATGAAATTTGGCACATACATAGGACACTTTTTGTCCCACATAATAAACATGGCATCTAGCGCCAGTTGCAGTCCGAGAGGGAGGGGCCCAGGTCCTATTAGACAAAGTCGTAGGCAGAATATATGAAGTATAGGTTACCTACTTAAATATATTTTGTGAAGGGAGTGGTTGGTGAACGAGGAAATTGAAGATAAGATAGAAAATGCCTTATTAAACGACAGCTGTACTAATTGTTTAACCCGTTTTTTTTCACCTGCATTATTAGGCAAATACTTTGCTTCTTCTTCCTATCGTTAGGCTGCAAGTTTTACAGACCTAACAACGGTTACTTATACGTGAAACGGAAGAACTGTCATCCAAGATCTGTCAAAATGGAGGATAAAATTGAATAATTTTGTTTTTCTTCAAAATATTTGATTTATGTTTACGTCATTATTATACTATATTTCTATTGATATCATTAAAAATATTTGAAGTACCTACGCTAATTATTGATATCATGTTTGTGAATGATTCGTAAAAGTATAAATGATAACAAGTTTGGTGCAACCATCGAGATATATCCATAGAGATGCAATCCCGAACATTACGCGGTCACAAAAACGTAACCGTTTTTTAGAATGCAGACATAGCTTTGAAACTAGTAATCATTTTGATGTAAAATTATATCTATCTCTCTCACATTAACCGAAACGTAATGTTCATGACATCTGTATGATAAGGATGGCATTTACTACAAATTTTCCCATATTATTGTTAAAATCGTCCTGCTGTACTCTGATAGATTCAAGCTGGCTTCCAAGTGATAGATGTCATGAATTATGACTGGTCAGAACCTTTATGGCACGCATTTTGCTTGGTGATTGCACATCTATTTACTTAAGTAACATTTATATCTATGCATGGAGATAACTTAATCGAATACTAATTGAAATAAATGATTTGAATTTAGAATTTCGCGGGTGAAACCGCGGGCTCAGATAGGCCAAATTGCACTGGAAGAATTTCTTGCAGTCAGAAGAACTCTTTTTGCGTAAATCATTTTTATGTTAGTAACATTTTGAATTTTATTTTCGAAGTGGGGCAACATAATCATGTTATTTTCTGATATTGACTTTGATGGTAGGGGAGCCCACGATGCTAAATGGGGATTTACTCGAGCGTCATAGAGACCTATTGGGATGCAAAGCTTAGATGATAAGAAGAAAAAAATGTTATATAATGTATCGTTTTCATCGGTGGGGGGAGCAGCTATAGATTTTCAGAAATGTAAAAAAAATCTGTTGCATGGACATAATCGAGCGCGTCAGATATTGATAGCATCAATGTCCTACGTATTTTTAAGAATGTATGTATGTTAATCTGATCGTTTGTATGATGGGGGTGGTCGTACGTAAGGGTTGAAAATGAAAAAAATAATAATTTAATCGAGCGCGTCAGATTTTCTAAGGGGGTGTTAAGTGAACCTAAAAAAACGCTCTCAATCAATAATCTGACGATTTCGATGTGACGCAAACTCGTGGCCATTATTATAATGTGCAAAAAAAAATCGCCATTTTGACATACTCGAGCGCGTCAGATTAAGATATATATGGTTCATCTTTATGTCCTAGACGTGCTGTCTCATAATCTGACGATTATCTAGAGGGATTCGCCTAATCTGACAAAAAAACAGTTTTATTCAAACCATTGGACTTAATTAATTGAAAAGCTCAGGAAATAGCATGCAAATAAAAACGTGTACGTTTGTTAAGTAGAATACTACAAGTATTCTCGTATTTATAAGAAAATATTTTTTTTTAAATGCTCAAAAAAATATTTTTTTTTTATAATTAATTGATTAATTAATCATCATCTTCATCAGTAGAATCATCTTCATCGTTTTCGTGCTCGAACAAAAAAAAAACGTAAACGAAAAGCCAAAACGTTGGAAATACTGTTAATAATATTATGCCACGAACGAGTCTGTTCTGTGTCATCAGCTGTGAAGGCGTCATAGCAACCGAAACCAGAGTAGGGACGGAGTGAGATAGTAATAGATAGAGAAAGAGTGAGAGGGGAATAGAAACGCGGAGAGGATAATCATCATCACGCAGCTGCACGCATTAAACTTTATCGACGAATTTTTGTTACTTCGGCTTGTGGAAATGGTCAGATTATATATTTTTCGTTATCCTTGAATAATTTACTACAAAATAAAAAAAAATTCAGCCACGCTCGAGAATGTCGAGATGACGTTTTTTTTTTACAACTTTTCCGCCCTCCCCTTTCTTTGCGTCACTCTCAAATTGTCAGATTAGTGGAATATACACTTTTTAGCATGTAATTAACTCACCCTACCTTAATCTGACGCGCTCGAGATTGTCTGATGATCGATTTTTTTTTACTAATCTGATCCTTTATCCTTGACGCGCGTCCTTATATATGGGGCTCATATTTGGTGGAGGTACTCAAACGGGTACAAGGTATCCCCCTATATATTAATCTGCCGCGCTTTAGTAAATCCCGAAATCCCTACTAGGGCTCCCCTACCATGAGGAGCTCGTGGCTAAGTAACAGCCGCACGGTTCGACCGATATCACACGTAAAGCTGCGCTTGGCGCGGTCGGTCCGTGGATGGGTTTCCATCTTTGTCATAGCGAGACTCCTCCGTGCCTCGGAAAGCACGTTAAGCTGTTGGTCCCGGCTGTCATTTGACATTTGTACATATTTGACAGTCGGTACGGGTAGTCAGAAGCCAGAAAATCTGACAACCAGTCTTAAAAAGGGGAACCGTGTTACCCGGTAACAGGTTGTGGAGGTCAGATAGGCAGTCGCTCCATGTAAAACACTGGTACTCAGCTGCATCCGGTTTAGACTGGAAGCCGACCCAACATAGTTGGGAAAAGGCTAGGCTAGATGATGATGACTTTGAAAAAGGCGGGAATCACGATGGGATTTTGCCATGCTCAAGACGCAAGGAAGGCAAGCTTGCCAATAAAAAAAAAAACAACTAAATTGATAGAAAAACATTAACTTCAGTAATTAAAAAATATTTATTTTTGCTTACAGAATGTCATTTAAAAATTTTAATAGTCAACAATTCTGTTTAATTGTATGAAAACTTAAAATATACCTATCTACTTTTAAACCACAGCTTGAAGGCACACTTAAAAAATATTTCAACTTTTGAAATTTTTTTTACACTGAAAATCAATAACAAAAGAATTACAAAATTAAAATAAATTTCGAATAAATTTTTTTTTTCGCACTTTCCTATTCGAAGTTCATACGAAGTATCTACTAATAGTCTGTGAAAAGTTTCGAATGCTTAATTAGAGCAAGAATGGCGATCAATGCTAGCGCCTTCTCCGTAGCACTTTGCCCAGCAATGGGACAAAAAGCTAATGTACTTAAACTTAACAATATTAAAAATAAAATGCTTACTTATAATCAACTTTTTGGAATTAAAACAAATCATTTGGTTTATCTTAAAGTTATACAGGCTGGTAGGATGAACGAGGGACTTGCTCTAAGATATGATTACTACCACTACTAGTTAGTTAGTTACTTAACTTATACTTAATACTACAAAATAATGTATTAAATTAAAACTATCACTCTTTTACACTTATGGCAGATTGTTTAAAGTAATGTAGTAGGAAATCCATAAACTATAGTTATCGTTATATACCCCCAGACAAAGAAATTGCATCAAAGTTTTTGTTTAAAAAAAATTGAATGGCCCTTTCCAGTATACAAACATACACTTAGAGATAATGAAACTACGCTGTTATGAAGTTACGAACCAAACTATAGGTTTCAATTTAAATTTGTATAAAAAGTTGGAATACTTGGTTAAAATGTTATTTTCAAAGGTAGGTGCGTGTTGAACATTGATGCAGTTTATTAGTCCGTCAGTGTATTTAACTATTATTGCTATGACAAAGTACTTAACAGAGACAACAGGAATTTACATATTTTTTTTTATAATAACAAGTCATTTTTCCTACATACCATGTAAATAAATTTGACCGAATCAAAATTCATGTTATCTCTTTCTTACACATAGTAATAGAGAGTGATAGTTTATAAAAAGTCTACGCATAGAATCAGCACCATACAAAAATACCTGGATATTATTAATCCATTTAAGACTAATACAAAGTAAAAACAAAATTATAGTTGCTGGCATGTAACTTGGCAAAGTTTTGATATAGTGGGAGCAAATTTAGGCAAGTACACTCAGTGCGACACAACAATGAACATTTTGTTTGCTTATCATTGTACTATGCCTATTGCAATACTTTACCTTTTTTTATAGAAATGTTTAGTTTCTATTCGAGTTCACCTCAGTTTAGGTTAGAGTTTACCTTCTGACCCCCAGTCCTGTATACATGATAAAGCAAAATGTGTCCACCTCACCATCGTCTCAACTACATGAAGGAATTAAAGTAAATTGTAGCTTGGCACAGAGAGCAATCAAACGGTAAAAGATAGGAGGAAACTACTAAAGTCGTAAATTAATCATCTGCCTAGCCTTTTCCCAAGTATGTTGGGGTCGGCTTCCAGTCTAAACTGGATGCAGCTGAGTACCAGTGTTTTACATGGAGCGACTGCCTATCTGACCTCCACAACCCAGTTACCGGTTAAAATGGTACCCCTTGGTAAGACTGATTTTCAGACTTTCTGGCTTCTGACTACCCGTAACGACTGTCAAAGATGTACAAATGACAACCGGGACCATCAGCTTAACATGCTAACATAAATGATTATACCAAAAATTTAAATAAACCATCACCTATTTTGTTCTGATTTTCCCACATAGATTAATAACATGGCAATAGATGATAAACAATAATGTTTAGAGCATGAAATTGACATAAATGCTTATTTGCTAAGTTACGTGCCAGCGATTTTACATAATACATTTAACCAAAAAGGCAGTCAGATCATTACACTAAGTCATTTGTCCCAATAATCACTTTCCGGGTCATTTTCGGGTAAATACTCTTTTTGTAGCAACGGTTTAGGCGTTGTTATGGCTCCGATGCTTTCAGTCTGCCCGGCCTTTAGTTTCTCCTCTTCAGGTCTCCTACTGGGGCAATTCTGACAATGATCACGCAACAAATGCTCAGGGTATCGATGTGTGGCGTTGAATGGACATATAAGAAGCTTCGGACAAGTTTTTTGACATTTTATCAAGTGATGTTGTATGCGGGACTTTGGTACCCGGTGGCTTTCGTTGTAGGGGCACGTTGTGTATTCATCGTTGTCCAACATTTTTGCTGGAAAAGAAAATAAAACATTTTGTAATCTTTTTTTAGGTTAGGTTATTTTTTAGGTGAATGTTGGGGATATTATACAGCGACTTTATAGTAAATTAGTTTAAAAGAGAGAAAAGAGGGAATTTTCCAGATTCAAATTTTTATGGTGTTCTAAAAAGTTTTTGTTTGAAATTAATATGATGCAAAATGAATAGGACGAAAATGTGTAACATTAATAACAAGAGGGAAACTTACTTGTGATTTAAATAGAAATTAAGGAGTGTAATCTTAATAATTAAATAATCACGAATTCAGGATAATTTTAAAACAAACAAAAAGACTGATTCGTTTTTGTTTTTCCGGGTTTTTGACTATTTTGACAATCATTGACAATGACAACAATGTTTTTCTGACATAGAATGTTTACAGACAGAAAAGATAAAATCTTATCTTTATATTATTAATTTACTATAAATTCCTCCTCAAATCTAGCTATAATAATGGTGTTTGATGCAAAAAGTGCAAATGATAATACTTTGCTTATCAAATCTGACTGCTAGAACTAGAAAAAAATAAAAAAAATATTTCTTATAAGCTTTTAATAAATAAATACAACTGACCTTTCCGAACGTGTAACAATTTGTCTAATTTGTCATTATGTCATTGTCATATTTGTCATTTAATTTCCCAAAAGTTTTGAATTTGATAGCTGCCACTGTAGCTTATAATACATAATTTAAACATAAAAATATATAAATATGAATACACCAGCTAAACGAAAAGAAGAAATGGACGGTAAACATAAATTTCTGTCTCAAAACTCGAACTCATGAACTTGTAATTGGCGCCAATTTTGACGAATAACTTACGTGTTCCTTTTCATTGTTATTTCAGGTAAAACAAATCCTAAAAGACCTAAAATGCAGTGTCCTTATGGAGAGAAGTGCTTTAGGCTAAACCCTATACACTTTAAAGAGTACAGCCATGAACATTGTAAGTTAAAACTACATTTTCTTACAAAATATTAACATATGGAGTGGTTTAAGACGAAGGGGTAATATTCTGGCCCCATTTTATATGAAATTAATATTATTCATGTATAGATTGATAATAATAATATTTATAATTTAATATTTAAAAATGTAAATATATGTAAAATAAATAAATGAATGTCCTAAATATGAATAATTGAAATCATGTTTTGTGACAAGTATGAAGTATTTAAATAATAAATACCGCTACCGGCGGTTGGTGCAACCAGCTGTTAGTAGGGATTAAATTTTAACACTGGCGGCCCGTCCCCAACTTCGCACGGGTAGCCTATGTTACTCAGGGTGAATGTAGCTTTCCAATGGTGAAAGAATTTTTGCAATCGGCACAGTAGTTTTTGAGTTTATTCATTACAAACATACACACAAACATACAAATCTTTCCTCTTTGTAATAGTAGTGTAGAAAACATCCCCTTACTTTAACCAATGGTAAATAATGTGTCTAATGAATATAAAAAAATGAAAACCTATACACTAACCTAAACACTAGCTAATTAAGGAGTATTTAATCAAATCTTCCAGTGGAATCTATCCTGGACTCGTACACGGGTAGTGGAGACTTCCCGATACCGTCGAAGCTGCAGAGCCAGAAGCAGATGTATGTTGACCAGCTGAAGATGCTGTTACACAAGCAATTGTATACTCCCGGTAAAAACTTTGGAACAAATCAGAATTGTGGGTGAGTTATTATTTTTTTTGGAAAATCGCTGAAAGCATCTAGTAAAATATACATCTTTATAATATACTAGCTTTCCGCCAGCGGCTTCGCCCGCGTGGGCTGTACGAATTCAAATGAAATCACAGAGTTTTATACAAGCTTTGCCCCCCTTTCTCAGGGGCAGAATTTCGGAAAATCCTTTCTTATCGGATGCCTACATAATACAAAGAACACACCCTCCAAGTTTCAGGTCTCTACAACCAGCGGTTTAGGCTGTGTGATGATGCGTCAGTCAGTAAGGACAAAGCACAAAACCATGAATTACCTACCCAAACCTACCTCATGAATCACTGCATCTATTGGTGAAAACCGCATGAAAACCCGTATTTTTTTATTTTTTTTTGTATGGCATCTCGCAGGTCAACCTAGATGGTTGTCGACTGCTTAACCGGGCATGCCTGTGAAGTGCATTAAATGAATTTAGGGCCTCCAGCCAGGGCTTAACTTACAAAACTAAGCGACTACACGCTAAGGGCACCCCCTAGTGGGGTACGGGCCTCGGCTTAGGGCGTCGCTGGGGGAGGACAGCAAGGGACAGGCTGGATCAGAATATATATGATTATTATAATCGGGAATTTTAAAGCTATTAGCTCAGCTCGCGGGCTGGCTCGTCGAGCTAGGCTCGGGAGGTCATGGACAAGGTCGTCGCGACGGACCTCGGCGGCGAGGTCGATACGAACGCGGTCTATGTTTGTATAGAGGGCTAGTGGACCTACTGCTCTCTCGGAAGAGGGTTATAGCGTCATCGGGTATGGATCATAGCTACTGCCATACCAAACCTATGGAGAACCATGTTTTGACAGCTCACAAAAAGAATGTCCATTGATTGGTGGTGCCATCTACCCAATTGTACTATTGTAATATTTACTTCCAGTGCATCAACATCTGCAGCTACAGAAGATTTAAAAACGCAACAGAAGGCCACAGAAGAGAAGAAAGAACTGAAGCCACAGTTGCAAGCGAAACAGCAGGAAATCAGTAAATCTCCACATGACAGGGGGGGTAGTAGTAGATCACCAAGCAATAGGAGTGGGGAGAGTAAGGCATCTTCTAGCGGGAGGGGGAGTCAGAAAGGTAGGTAGGGAAGCAATAATTGCTTGTTCTAACATTGGTTTTTTTATTCCACACTAGCGACTCGCTCGCTGCTTCGCCCGCGTGGTAAATTTTTTTACACCTTGAGTTCCATAACACATAACACGGTACCCCTGTAACGACTATTAAAGATCTACAAATGACAACCTGGACCAACAGCTTAACGTGCTTTCCGGGGCACGGAGAAGTCTCGCTATGACATAGATGGTCACCCATCCACGGACCGACCATGTCAAGCGCAGCTTAACATTTGATCGGTCGAACCGTGCGGCTGTTACTTAGCCACGAGCTCCTCTCCCCCCATATGTACAATGATGGATTTTTTGTATCAGAGGAACTAAAACTTTTTTTTTTACCCTTTTTTTAGATGGTGATTACCGTCCCATAGTGAATCCCACGCGTCGTGTTGAAGATTTCTTGTCTGTGGTTCGGCCACGGGGCAATATGGCGGCTAAGCACGCGGCCAGCGCGCCCTACCATATATTCTATACAACCATAACTGATTGTAAAGAAACTCATTCACAGCCATTTTCTATCACTTTTCAAGGTAAGCACGGAAGAGTTTTGGTATGAAGTAAATGGTCGCCCATCCACGGATCGACAGCTCTAAGCGTAGCTTAACATTTGATCAATAGACCCGACTGTCATTTGTAGATAATTGGTAGTCAAAATAAAGAAAGTGTGAAAAGCAGTCAGATAAACCGAAAGCTGACGCCAACATAGTTGGGAAAAGGCTAGGCAGATGATGATGACGACAAATGATTTCGTTAGACCATTAATTGTCATGGTGACTTACCTAACTCGTTTAAAAAAGAGGTGGATGGAAGAAGGGGTGCGGGATGTTCGAATGAGTTACCGCGCTCCCGGAATACAAAGGGCTGAGGAAGGAACATGGATGGGTTTTAGTCAGTAAGAGTCTGACACTCCCTCCCGCCCCAGCTTTGCTAGGGAGTTTGTTGCGCCATTTCTTCTTCCCAGCAACAACACATCGGAAGTGAAGGGCGGGCGTTTTGGGGGCTGTCTCTTGTAAATTGACGCTTGCTGATTTTCAGCCTAATTTGAATAAATGACTTTTGGATTTTGACCCATCGCGGGAAGTCCTTTGATGATTTCCCTTCTGAAAAAAGGGGGTGTATCGAAATTATGTATTTTTTTTATATAGAAAATCTTTTTCAGAAGTTCTAGACCGCTGTTTGGGCGTATAAAAAAGGCATTGGTAGCAGTAGTCTATTTGGCACAACATTCTTTATTTTTTTTTAATTCCCAACTAGCTTCCCGCCAGCGGCTTCGCCCACGATGTTTTAGCTAATGGATACAAAAACTTGACAAATCTATCTTCTATACTTATAATAATAGGCCAGTGCTTTTAGCCTCTAAAAACGGTAAAAAATGAATTAAATAATAGTAGGATGAAACCCATTGGAAAAGGAGGAGAATACAATAAAAATGATAGGAAAAATAAATTACGGGCGATCTGAGGTCGGGAAGTGGGGGGGAGGGGGGGTTAAAGTTAAAAAAACGGTTTATCTCAATTTCCGGCAAAACTACAAGTCCTATGAAAAAAAGTTACATGGCAAAGTTGTAGATAATAAAAAGATCTACAACTTTTGGATTGACACTTTTTTCACATAACCTCAAAATTTATGTGAAAAATTCAAAAAACCAAGTTTCTGGTTTTTTATTTTTATCTTTTACAATAATTAATTTTTTTTCACGAAATTTGGTAAAAACTTACCTTTTTATGTCCCAAGCACATTGTAATTTATTTGATTTAAAATAATTATTTTTTCACCCTTATTTTGACTTAATATCGAAAAAACACCCTAATTTTCAATCGAAAATTCTCGTGTCAAAATATCACTTTTTTTTTAAAAGTTGATGGTCTTTTTGTTCGTTGAAATCTCTACTTTTAGATGGTATAAAAAAAAATATACATTGCTATGGTAAATGTTCTCAGAAAATATAAAGAAACGCTACGAAATAACAGGTAGTAAGGCCTAGACCGGCTTATTTTTTTTGCGTAGATGCCTATTTATTGCTATTTTAAGATAACTTATGTATCTGAGTGACCTACGGAACCTCGGACCTCTCTATGAAATACCTTTAAGCTCATCAAAAGGTATTTCATAGAGAAGTGGGGTGTTGCTAGAAGGATCTAGGCCTTGCTAACTGTTATTTCGTAGCGTTTCTTTATATTTTCTGAGAAAATTTACCATAGCAATGTAAATATTTTTTTATACCATCTGAAAGTAGAGATTTCAAAGAACAAAAAGACTACCGACTTTTTAAAAAAAAGTGATATTTTGACGCGAGAATTTTCGATTGAAAATTAGGGTGTTTTTTCGATATTAAGTCAAAATAAGGGTGAAAAAATAATTATTTTAAATCAAATAAATTACAGTGTGTTTGGGACATAAAAAGGTAAGTTTTCACCAAATTTCGTGAAAAAAAGTTAATTATTATAAAAGATACAAATAAAAAACCAAAAACTTGGTTTTTTGAATTTTTCACATAAATTTTGAGGTTATGTGAAAAAAGTGTCAATCCAAAAGTTGTAGATCTTTTTATTACCTACAACTTTGCCATTTAACTTTTTTTCATAGGACTTGTAGTTTTGCCGGAAATTGAGATAAACCGTTTTTTTAACTTTAACCCCCCCTCCCCCCCACTTCCCGACCTCAGATCGCCCGTAATTTATTTTTCCTATCATTTTTATTGTATTCTCCTCCTTTTCCAATGGGTTTCATCCTACTATTATTTTTTTTGTTTTCAAAAGTTATTGGCACTGGTCTATAAATCTGTAGAGAGGTCAATTCTGTACATGACATATATTTCCAAAATAACTATCAGGGGGTGATTAGGGATCGATTCTGATGCCAAAAATGCAATCAGTAAAATTTTTGTCTGTCTGTATAAACTCTATAGAAACAAAAACTACTCGACGGATTTTAACGAAACTTGGTACAATTAATTGTCATACTCCTGAGCTGGTTATAGTATAATTTTATCACGCTACAATCAATAGGAGCAGAGCAGTGAAGGGAAATGTTGTCATTTTGTTTAAACGCGCTAATCTCAGGAACCGCTGGTCCGATTTGAAAAATTCTTTCAGTGTTAGATAGTCCATTTATCGAGGAAGGCTATAGGCTATATATATCATCACGCTAAGACCAATAGGAGCGGAGCACCACTATTCCACGCGAACGAAGTCGCTGGCAGAAGCTAGTTATATACTAAAACCTTCCTCTTGAATAACTCTATCTATTTAAAGACCGCATCAAAATCCGTTGCATAGTTTTAAAGATTTAAGCATACATAGGGATACAGGGACAGAGAAAGCGACTTTGTTTCATACTATGTAGTGATTGTGACTGTCTTATGTTGTGTCAATAAATGTCTTTTTCTTTCTTTCTTTCTTCTTTCTAGTAGGGGCGATATGGAACTTCTGTTTTTTTTTTAAATTGTATTTTTTTTTCAGAAATACTGGATCGCAGTTTAGGTGAACTGAAATGTTCGTTGCAAATCAACTTCATGGTGGAAATAGGCTGGCTATTAGCTCAATATTATTTCGCGGGCTATAGGTATGTATAAGGCATCAGCCTATATGTAGTCCCACTGCTGGGCACAGGCCTCTTCTCATACAGAGAAGGCATGACCATTGATCACCACGCTTGCTCAAGGCGGATTGGCGATTTCAGACTTTTAAGTCCAGGTTTCCTCACGATGTTTTCCTTCACCGTTAGTCAGTGGAGTCTAAGATATACTTAGATATGTATGTTGATGAAATAAGAACAAAGGCAATTTGAATGATAGAACTATTTACCAGTACCTGGGTTGTGGAGATCAGATAGGCAGTCGCTCCATATAAAACACTGGTACTCAGCTGCATCCGGTTTAGACTGGAAGCCGACCCCATAGTTGGGAAAAGGCTAGGCAGATGATGATTATGATGTATATTTTCAGTGAGAAAAAACTTACGATACTATACGGAGACGATTGCTCTGAAGACTTGAAGAACATAAAGCAGAAGAAGCCACAAGTGGACGCGCACTTCGTCACCATGTCCACGCCCTTCGGGAAACATCACACGTAAGTATTTACTTATCATTATAACATCATCACCACCGTCGTCATCATCATCGTCGTCATCATCGTCGTCGTCATCATCATGGTGGTCATCACGATCATTATCGTCGTAATCATCATCGTCGTCATCATCATCATCATCATCACAATCATCATCATCATTACAGTCATCATCATCACAGTCATCATCATCACAGTCATCATCATCACAGTCATCATCATCATCATCATCACAGTCATCATCATCATCACCACAGTCATCATCATCATCATCATCACAGTCATCATCATCATCAAAGTCATCATCATCAAAGTCATCATCATCATCACAATCATCATCATAGCAGTCATTATCATTATTACAGTAATCATCATTATCATCACCATCATCATCAAAGTCATCATCATCATCATCAAAGTCATCATCATCATCATCATCACAGCCATCATCATCCCTAAAAAAACTCTATTCATGATTTTTTCAGTAAAATGATGATTCTCTGCTACGAGGACGGGTCTCTCAGGGTGGTGATATCGACAGCCAACTTGTACTTAGATGATTGGGAGAACAGAACGCAAGGGTGAGAATTTAAATTGTAATTTGTTTCATTTTTTTTTGTATAGCATCATTTTAATTGTATAATTTTCTCAGAGATAACCTTTACTGTAAAAAGACTATTGTAAACATTTATTTTTCATGTTTGTTTGTTTGTTTGAACACGCTAATCTCAGGAAATACGGGTACGATTTGGAAAATTCTTTCAGTGTTAGATAGCCCATTTATCGAGGAAGGCTATAGGCTATATATTATCACGCTAAAACCAATAGGAGCGGAGCACCACTATTCTACGCGGACGAAGTCGCGGGCAGAAGCTAGTATAATATAAGCACAGAATAAATAATATAAGTGGGGTTTTTAAATTATTTGTACTTGCCAGGTTTTGAAGCCACTATTCTTTTTTAGCCTCTGGTTCAGTCCGTCTTGCCCGGAACTACCTCCCGAAGCGATGCCTCACGACGGGGAGTCCCCGACGATGTTCAAGAAGTGCCTACTAAGATATTTGAACCATTACCACCTGCCACAATTGGCGTATTACGTTGAAAGGGTGAAGCGATGCGATTTTAGTCATATCAAGTAAGTACAGACAACAAATTTGAATCATGACCCACCATAAGACTATATTCTTACATACATTCAAATACAATTAGGTCGACATTCACGTAAACATACGTTTCCATGGTAACGCGATATAAATTGATAAACTTTTTAGTCTCATAGAAATTATTATTTGACACCAATTTCTGAGTGACTTTGACGCTGTCATTTTATAATCGAAAGAATTTGTTCAATCATGGTTTTGAAAAAGAACAATTTTTTGTTCCAAAGAGTTTGGATTCAAAATATGATTATTAATGCTTTATAGAAAATATTATCTATTGTAGTGATAACAAGGGTTAAAATCGCATAGATCTCCAACCCGTATTGACATAGCTTGCTTAATATTTAAAACGTCCTAAGTGCGGCATGCACTGTAAAGGATGGAAATCTTTGTTATTTTGACGGTTTCGCACGATTTATCGTCAAAGTGGGTCCTGGTTTTAAGATAATAAACACATTTTTTTTTAAATCTATTTTTTCCGTTATTTCAAACTTAGTCGTTTCAAGACTAAAATAAGGTGTTTTTTAGAAATCTTTTATTTTCGTTTGCTTTGCACTTTCAGAAAAGGCCCAATGAATGATCTCCTTTCATCTAAATCGGTTCAGCAGTTTAAGCGTGAAGACTTAACAGACAGACAGACAAACTTTCGCGTTCATAATATAAGTAGAATATAGAAGAAATATCTTTTTTCAGCGTGTTCCTAATAGCATCAGTCCCCGGCTCCCACTTCGACCAGGACTGGGGTATGACGCGAGTGGGCTCGCTCTTACGGCAGTACTGCTGTATTCCTGCTGAGGAGACCAAGCAGTGGCCCCTCATAGCCCAGGCCAGCAGTATCGGGAGCTATGGCAAGGAACCTAAGGTAAGTACTAACCTAACAAGCCCTAGTGTCAGAGTTTTTCAAACCCGCCTGACGGCCTCTGACATGGAATTGTAACAACGACTGCTATCAAGATAGCAGTCGGCGATGACGGCTTAACGTCGCACGGGGGTGTAACACCACCAACTACCTGTCTCTGGGATACACAAATACGGAATTCAGATTTCTTTTTTATATATTTCACTAGCTTTCCGCCCATGGCTTCGCCCGCGTGGTCATTATTTTACACCTTGGGTTACATTATTCAAGTTTTAGTAGGGATCCCTAATTATTTCTGGAAATAAATATAGCCTATGACACTCCGTAAAGATGTAGCTTTCTAACGGTGAAAGAATTTTTAAAATCGGTCCAGTAGTTTTTGAGTTAAAACCCTACAAACAAACAAATCTTTCCTCTTTATAATATTAGTATAGATTATTTCAGAATCGCTATTTTTTTATCTTATGTAATTTCTTTTTAATTTGAGGAGCTCGTGGCTAAGTAACAGCCGCACGGTTCGATCGATCAAAAAGGTAAAGCTGCGCTTGGCGCGGTCGGCCCGTGGATGGGTCATCTATGTCATAGCGAGACTCCTCCGTGAGCACGTTAAGTTGGTCCCGGTTGTCATTTGTAGATCTTTGACAGTCGTTACGGGTAGAAAAGAAGAAGAAAGAATCGGGCGGGAGGTAACGCCCGGGTGTCACCATTGCGTAGATCGCCCGGAGGACACGGTGGAGCATACGGTGGAGGTTTGCCCCGCTTGGGCGGAGCACCGCCGTGTCCTCGTAGGGGCGATCGGCGGCGGCGACCTCTCGCGTCCGGCCCTGGTTCAGGCCATGGTCCGGAGCGAGATGGAATGGGAGGCCGTCACCTCCTTCTGCGAATCAGTTATGCTGGAGAAGGAGGCGGCGGAACGCGTGAGGGAGCGACAGTCCTCACGCCCCAGCCGCCGCGGGAGACGCCACGGGCGTCGGGAGCCGCGAGACGACTCCCGGCCACCGTAGGCGCGGGGCTGCGGACGGTGAGCTATGGGTGGCTCGCCGTCCGGCAAGGACCAGACCAGCGTCGACGGCGCGTTCGTGTTCCACGCGCGCCTCAAAGAGCTGTCAGCAATAAGCGACGGGGCCCTCCCACTGGGCCATAGCCTGCCGGGGCTGCGGGACGTTTGAAAGAGATACCGCGCTCCCGGAAGACAAAGGGTTGAGGAAGGAACATGGATGGGTTTTAGTCAGTAAGAGTCTGACACTCCCACCCGCCCCACCCACGGCGGGAGGGGTCACTTGATGATTTCCCATCCGAAAAAAAAAAAAGGCAAAGAAACTGCATCAAAGTTTTTGTTTAAAAAAAATTGAATGGCCTTTTCCAGTATACAAACATACACCTAGGGATATCATCACTATAGGTTTCAATTTAAATTTGTATAAAAAGTTGGAATACTTGGTTAAAATGTTTTTTTTTCAAAGGTGCGTGTTGAACATTGATGCAGTTTATTAGTCCGTCAGTGTAGTTGGGAAAAGGCCAGGCAGATGATGATGTAATTTATTTTTAATTAAGAAAATTTTAATAATGTATTTCCTATGCTCTATAACATCGACCTGCTTTTCGATAATTGACATGTTAATTAGTTAACTAAGGGCCGATTTTTCCATAGTGAGATAACTTTTATCTGATGAATAAATGTCAGTTTTAAAGATTTTGTAAAGAAAATATGTCAAACCATCATATTACCGCCTTTCTTATAAAAATCCTGTAATCTGAAGTTTTTCCCATTTCTCACCTAATCCTTACTTAATGTTGTAATCCAGGATTAAGCTACTAACTTAAGTTTCGCTAAACAGCATTTATGAGTGAGATTTTTGCTAATCCATTGCTTAACAGCAGATTAAAATAAATCGGAATTTATAAGTACGACGGTTATTGTTTATTTAATTAAACGTTATCTGACGATTAAAAAACGGGCCCTAAGATAGTAATTTTGTCCACAGTTATGGCTGACCGGTGACTTTTTACACAACTTCACTAAAATCAAGAATCAATCCCAACTGTTGTCCAGTCCACCAGAATTGAAGATTGTATACCCATCTTTAGGTAAGACTTCACGAATTCCAATTAAAAATGGCAGAGTTTCATACAAACTTTGCCCCCCTTTATAACCCCCGTAGGGGTAGAATTTTGGAAAATCCTTTCTTATCGGATGCCTACGTCATACAAAGAACACACTCTCCAAGTTTCAGGTCTCTACGATCAGCGGTTTAGGCTGTGCGTTGATCCGTCAGTCATTCAGGACGAAACTTTTTATATGTATAGATGTTTTATTTTAATAACAATCTCCACCTGGTATCGCGTCTCAAGCATTATTACTATTTAAATATTTTTTTACAAAAGAAGATTAGATAAACATTAAACTTCCTCTTTATGGCCTCTTCACCCTGTCAAGTACCAATGTGACTTTTCTAAAGTCATATGTACTTTCTAAGTATATCTTAGACGTCACTGGCTAACGGTGAAGGAAAACATCGTGAGGAAACCTGAACTTAAAAAAGTCTGAAATCACCAATCCGCCTTGAGCAAGCGTGGTGGTGGCTCATGCCTTCTCTGTATGAGAAGAGGCCTGTGCCCAGCAGTGGGACAATATATAGACTGATGATATTTATATATATGTGGGGATCAAGGGTTCGCCGGTCAGCAGAAAATACTCGTGTACTCCGTAAATCGTTTATTAACGTAAAAAAAAATCTTGTTTCATAAAAATCGTGTCCGACCATCCTTCCTCTTTCAAAAATGTCTCGTTCTAGTATGGCGGCGCAGTCATACTCTCTCACTCATCCATTCACTCGTTCCTCTTACTCCATCACATTCGTTCGGAAACAGAGATCTTACATTCATTCCTCTCGTCCAAAAACTTTCATCCTTACTAATATTATAAATGCGAAAGTACGTCTGTCTGTTACGCTTTCACGCCAAAACTACTGTACCGATATAAATGAAATTTGGTACAGAGATAGAATAGACCCTGAGGAACAACATAGGCTACTTTTTACCCGGGTGCGCTAAGTAGTTCCCTCGGGATGCGGGTGAAACCGCGGGAAACAGCTAGTATCCTACATATATTATGGCTTCTTTACCAACTACAGATAAATAGATGGACATAATATTCTGTACATTATCAACAGAGAACGTGAGACAGTCTCACGACAACCTCCTGGGCGGCGGGTGTCTCCCGTACGCCGCCGATGCTCACGCTAAACAACCCTGGCTCAACAATTTCCTATAGTAAGTATAATAGTTATAGTTTCGCCATGTGCGTATGTCTGTCTGTCTGTCCGCGGCATAGCTCAGAGGTAATCATAGAAAAAAAATTTTTTTTTTCAAAGTTTTACGTAAAGTGTGAATTAATTATTTTTTTGTCGCGTATCCCTTCGTGTTGGATATCGTTAGATAGGTCTTTTAAAAATATTGTAGGTGTGTGAAGACCATTTTTCGGTTAAGCGAGACATTGCGAAATATCTGGCTTTAAAGTACACATTTTTATTCGTATACCTAGATATGTGAAAAAAATATGATAGCTAGACGTTATCTGACTATTGAAAAATCGTCCCGTCCCCTCTAAATTTTGAAGGGGATACCTAGATGAGTAAAAAAATCACAGATGGAGTAAAAAATTCACAGATGTAGTAAAAAAAAAAGTAGCCCATTCCAAAAAGTAGTTTCCTATTGAGAAAAACGGACAAGAAACACCATGGTTACGTTTTTTTAAATAAGTTTTATCAATTTTCATGTATACATTCAATAATAACATGTAACATATATATACAACAAACTTCAAACTATCACGGCTAAGAAAGCTTAACCGGTTATTATTTTTTCAGTCAATGGCAAGCAAAATCCTCCCATCGTAACCGCGCGATGCCCCACATAAAGTCTTACACGCGCTACTCTAGTAATAGAGCTGCCTTCTACCTGCTGACTTCGGCCAACATCAGTAAGGCGGCCTGGGGGCAGGTCAACAAGGGCAACGGAGCCCTGAGAATTATGAGCTACGAGGCTGGGGTATTGCTTTTACCTCAATTTGTGGTAAGTTTATGCTTTTTTAATTCATCATCATCATCATCAGCCTATATATTGTCCCACTGCTGGGTACAGGCCTCTTCTCATACAGATAAGGCATTGTTAATATTTTTTATTCTAAAAAAAAAATTGAAGGCATCACCATCCTAGCGTTTTCCTTACTATGTAGGGGTCGGTTTCCAGTCTAAACCGTATGCAGCTGACCAGTGTTTTACACGGAGCGACTGCCTATCGGACCTCCACAACCATTACCGGGTAACACGGTACCCCTTGGTAAGACTGGTTGTCAGACTTTCTGGCTTCTGACTACCTGTAACGACTGTCAAAGATCTACAAATGACAACCGGGACCAACAGCTTAACGTGCTTTCCGAGGCACGGAGGAGTCTCGGTACGACAAACGCATATAAAATAGTAAATAAAATGTTATTAAACGTGATGTTTAGAGCATGAAATTGACATAATTACGCCATCTCTACGCAATTTTGTTAATTTCTGTATCAGAATTAGAACTAAATAGGTTACGACTTTGTTTACATTTTTCATAAAATCTTTTGGTACCGTCTATAGTAAGTAGACGCGAAAACTTAAAATTTTACTGATAGTTCTTAATCCTGATCTGTTCTTAATCTGCCTAGCCCTTCAGATAGAACGGCGTGATATTATCAATAATATTAATTTCTTTGTTTCAGATAAAAGAAGACTATTTTCCTCTACAACAAAACACTAAGAACCGCCTGGTCATTCCTTACGACATTCCTCCAGTGAAGTATACCCCTGACATGTCCGCCTGGGTTTCTGACTACCTCAGATAGACCTACAAAGCAGGTTTACCTGTCCAGAGAGATTCTTACGGTCACCCATCATTTGGCAGACCGCGGCAAGCATAGCTTAACATTTGTGATTTAAAGTTTAAATTAAGATGTAACTGTTGATATTTTTGTATTAAATCATTTGTTTTTTTTTTGTATGTTTTGTTGTTTTATTTTTAGGGTTCCTTAGCCCTTATAGTTTCGTTATGTCCTTCTGTCTGTCTGTCCGTGGCATAGCTCAGAGGTTATTGCTACTGAGGTTGATATGCATATTGAGTACGCCTACATGGGGTATCGTTAGACAAGTCCTTTAAAAAAAATATATACTAGCAGTTACCCGCGATTTCTCCGGTAAAAGTAGCCTAAAACCATTGCCAGGGTCCCCTCTATTTCCGTACTGAATTTCATCAAAATAGGTCAGGCCTTTCGCGCGTGATGCCGTGACCAAGGGAAATAGGGATTAATATTTGCTTTATATATAGGACTAGCTTCTGCCCGCGACTTCGTCCGCGTGGAATAGTGGTGCTCCGCTCCTATTGGCCTTCCCCAATAAATGGGCTATCTAACACTGAAAGAATTTTACAAATCGTACCAGTAGTTCCTGAGATTAGCGCGTTCAAACAAACAAACTCTTCAGCTTTATTATATTAGTATAGATTATTTTTTATATAATTAGCGAAATATCTAGCTTGTTCGATACGAGCGTTCTCAACGGATGGACCTCTGAGAATTTTCACTTCACTGTGAATGTCAGAAACTTATCTATAATATTGATTTTGAAAATGAAACCGAAATAAAATTTAAATAAAACCGAAAGTGAAAATGAAATTGAAAATTTTCGTAAGTAACTACGAATTTTGAATTTTGAGAGACTTCACTTTGAGTGTCGGACACTTCACTATGAGTGTCAGACACTTCACTATGAGTGTCAGCAACTTTGATATGAGTGTCAAAAAAAACTTCACTGTGAATGGCAGAAACTTCACTGTTAATGTCAGAAAATTGAATTAGAAAATAATATTGAAAACGCTACGAGTGTCAGCCATTTCCCTGAGTGTCAGCAACTTCACTATAAGTGTCTGACATTTCACTTTGTAACTGGAACTTGAACCGAAAATTAAATGATGAGTAACAGACACCTGACTATGAGTGTCAGCAACTTCAATATGAGTGTCAGACACCTGTGTATTAGTGTTACCAACTTCACTATGAGAGTCAGACAGTTCACTATGAGTGGAATTGGAACTTGAACTTGAATCGAAATTAAAGTGACAGACACCTGACTATGAGTGTCAGACACTTCACTATGAGTGTCAGACACTTCACTATGAGTGTCAGACACTTCACTATGAGTCTCAGACACTTCACGATGAGTGTCAGCAACTTTGCTAAAGTGTCAGACACTTCACTATGAGTGTCAGACACTTCACGATGAGTGTCAGCAACTTTGCTAAAGTGTCAGACACTTCACGATGAGTGTCAGCAACATCACTGTTAATGTCAGAAAATTGAATTAGAAAATTATATTGAAAACGCTACGAGTGTCAGCCATTTCCCTGAGTGTCAGCAACTTCACTATAAGTGTCTGAGATTTCACTTTGTAACTGGAACTTGAACCGAAAATTAAATGATGAGTAACAGACACCTGACTATGAGTGTCAGCAACTTCAATATGAGTGTCAGACACCTGTGTATTAGTGTTACCAACTTCACTATGAGTGTCAGACAGTTCACTATGAGTGGAATTGGAACTTGAACTTGAATCGAAATTAAAGTGACAGACACCTGACTATGAGTGTCAGACACTTCACTATGAGTGTCAGACACTTCACTATGAGTGTCAGACACTTCACTATGACTGTCAGCAACTTTGCTATGAGTGTCAGACACTTAATTGTGAATGTCAGAAAATTTAATTTGAAAGTGATTGAAAATGCTACGAGTGTCAACCATTTCGCTGAGTGTCAGCAACTTCACTATGAGTGTCAGACACTTCACTATGAGTGTCAGACACTTCACTATGAGTGTCAGACACTTCACTACTAGTGTCTGACATTTCATTTTGTAACTGGAACTGGAACTTGAACTGAAAATAAAATGATGAGTGACAGACACCCGTCTATGAGTGTCAGCAACTTCACTATGAGTGTCAGACACCTGTGTATGAGTGTCACCAACTTCACTATGAGTGTCAGACACTTCACTATGAGTGGAACCGGAACTTGAACTTGAACCGAAATTAAAGTGATGAGCAACAGACACCTGACTATGAGTGTCAGCAACTTCACAATGAGTGTCTGACACTTCACTATGAGTGTCAGACGCTTCACTATGAGTGTCAGCAACTTCCCTATGAGTGACAGACACCTGACTATGAGTGTCAGCAACTTCCCTATGAGTGACAGACACCTGACTATGAGTGTCAGCAACTTCACTATAATTGTCTGACACTTCACTACGAGTGTCTGATATTTCACTTTGTAACCGGAACTTGAACCGAAAATAAAATGATGAGTAACAGACACCTGACTATGAGTGTCAGACACTTCACTATGAATGTCAGACACTTCACTATGAGTGTCAGACACCTGTGTATGAGTGTCACCAACTTCACTATGATTGTCAGCAACTTCACTATGAGTGTCATCAACTTTGCTATGAGTGTCAGACACTTCATTGTGAATGTCAGAAAATTGAATTTGAAAATAATATTGGAAACGCTACGAGTGTCAGCAACTTCACTATGAGTGACAGACACCTGACAATGATTGTCAGACACTTCACTATGAGTGTCAGCAACTTTGCTATGAGTGTCAGTCACTTCATTGTGAATGTCAGAAAATTGAATTTGAAAATGATAGAAAACGCTACGAGTGTCAGCCATTTCGCTGAGTGTCAGCAACTTCACTATGAGTGTCAGACACTTCACTATGAGTGTCAGACACTTCACTATGAGTGTCAGACGCTTCACTATGAGTGTCAGACACTTCACTATGTGTCAGACACTTCACTATGAGTGTCAGACACTTCACTACTAGTGTCTGACATTTCACTTTGTTACTGGAACTGGAACTTGAACTGAAAATAAAATGATGAGTGACAGACACCCGTCTATGAGTGTCAGCAACTTAACTATGAGTGTCAGACACCTGTGAATGAGTGTCACCAACTTCACTATGAGTGTCAGAGACTTCACTATGAGTGTCAGACACTTGTGTATGAGTGTCACCAACTTCACTATGAGTGTCAGAAACTTCACTATGAGTGTCAGACACTTCACTATGAGTGTCAGACACTTCACTATGTGTCAGACGCTTTACTATGAGTGTCAGCAACTTTGTAATGAGTGTCAGCAACTTAGCTTTGAATGTCAGACACTTCACTTTGAGTGTCAGCAACTTCCCTATGAGTGACAGACACCTGACTATGAGTGTCAGCAACTTCACTATGATTGTCTGACACTTCACTACGAGTGTCTGACACTTCACTACTAGTGTCTGACATTTCACTTTGTTACTGGAACTTGAACTGAAAATAAAATGATGAGTGACAGACACCCGTCTATGAGTGTCAGCAACTTCACTATGAGTGTCAGACACCTGTGTATGAGTGTCACCAACTTCACTATGAGTGTCAGACACTTCACTATGAGTGTCAGCAACTTTGCTATGAGTGTCAGACACTTCATTGTGAATGTCAGAAAATTGAATTTGAAAATGATAGAAAACGCTACGAGTGTCAGACACTTCACTATGAGTGTCAGACACTTCACTATGAGTGTCAGACACTTCACTATGAGTGTCAGACGCTTCACTATGAGTGTCAGCAACTTTGTAATGAGTGTCAGAAACTTTGCTTTGAATGTCAAACACTTTACTTTGAGTGTCAGCAACTTCCCTATGAGTGACAGACACCTGACTATTAGTGTCAGCAACTTCATTATGATTGTCTGACACTTCACTACTAGTGTCTGACATTTCGCTTTGTAACCGGAACTTGAACCGAAAATAAAATGATGAGTAACAGACACCTGACTATGAGTAACAGACACCTGACTATGAGTGTCAGACACTTCACTATGAGTTTCAGACACTTCACTATGAGTGTCAGACACCTGTGTATGAGTGTCACCAACTTCACTATGAGTGTCAGCAACTTCACTATGAGTGTCACCAACTTCACTATGAGTGTCACCAACTTCACTATGAGTGTCAGCAACTTTGCTATGAGTGTCAGACACTTCATTGTGAATGTCAGAAAATTGAATTTGAAAATGATAGAAAACGCTACGAGTGTCAGCCATTTCGCTGAGTGTCAGCAACTTCACTATGAGTGTCAGACACTTCACTATGAGTGTCAGACACTTCACTATGAGTGTCAGACACTTCACTACTAGTGTCTGACATTTCACTTTGTTACTGGAACTGGAACTTGAACTGAAAATAAAATGATGAGTGACAGACACCCGTCTATGAGTGTCAGCAACTTCACTATGAGTGTCAGACACCTGTGTATGAGTGTCACCAACTTCACTATGAGTGTCAGCAACTTGTAGTGAGTGTCAGCAACTTTGCTTTGAATGTCAGACACTTTACTTTGAGTGTCAGCAACTTCCCTATGAGTGACAGACACCTGACTATTAGTGTCAGCAACTTCACTATGATTGTCTGACACTTCACTACTAGTGTCTGACATTTCACTTTGTTACTGGAACTGGAACTTGAACTGAAAATAAAATGATGAGTGACAGACACTTCACTATGAGTGTCAGACACCTGTGTATGAGTGTCACCAACTTCACTATGAGTGTCAGCAACTTCACTATGAATGTCAGGCACGTCACTATGAGTGTCAGACATTTCACTATGAGTGTCAGACATTTCACTATGAGTGTCAGCAACTTCACTATGAGTGTCAGACACTTCACTATGAGTGTCAGACACTTCACTATGAGTGTCGGACATATCACTTTGTAACCGGAACTTGAACCGAAAATAAAATGATGAGTAACAGACACCTGTTTATGAGTGTCACCAACTTCACTATGAGTGTCACCAACTTCACTATGAGTGTCAGACACGTCACTATGAGTGTCAGACACTTCACTATGAGTGTCAGACACTTCACTATGAGTGTCGGATACTTCACTTTGAGTGTCAGACACTTCACTATGAGTGTCAGACACTTCACTTTGAGTGTCAGACACTTCACTACGAGTGTCTGACATTTCACTTTGTAACTGGAACCGGAACTTGAACCGAAAATAAAATGTGAATAACAGACACTTGACTATGAGTGTCAGAGACTTCACTATAAGTGTCAGACACTTCACTATGAGTGTCAGACACCTGTGTATGAGTGTCAGACACTTCACTATGAGTGTCAGACGCCTGACTATGAGTGTCAGCAACTTCACTTTGAATGTCAGCAACTTCACTATGAGTGTCAGCAACTTCGCTATGAGTGTCAGACACTTCACTGTGAATGTCAGAAAATTGAATTTGAAAATAATATTGAAAACGCTACGAGTTTCAGCAACTTCACTATGAGTGACAGACACCTGACTATGAGTGTCAGACACTTCACTATGAGTGTCAGACGCCTGACTATGAGTGTCAGCAACTTCACTTTGAGTGTCAGCAACTTCACTATGAGTGTCAGCAACTTCGCTATGAGTGTCAGACACTTCACTGTGAATGTCAGAAAATTGAATTTGAAAATAATATTGAAAACGCTACGAGTTTCAGCAACTTCACTATGAGTGACAGACACCTGACTATGAGTGTCAGACACTTCACTATGAGTGTCAGCAACTTTGCTATGAGTGTCAGACACTTCACTATGAGTGGAACCGGAACTTGAACTTGAACCGAAATTAAAGTGATGAGCAACAGACACCTGACTATGAGTGTCAGCAACTTCACTATGAGTGTCAGCAACTTTGTAATGAGTGTCAGCAACTTTGCTTTGAATGTCAGACACTTCACTTCGAGTGTCAGCAACTTTCCTATGAGTGACAGACACCTGACTATGAGTGTCAGCAACTGAGTCTGACACTCATAGCAAAGTTGCTGACACTCATAGTGAAGTTGCTGACACTCATAGTGAAGTTGGTGACATTCATACACAGGTGTCTGACACTCATAGTGAAGTCTCTGACACTCATAGTCAGGTGTCTGTTACTCATCATTTTATTTTCGGTTCAAGTTCCGGTTACAAAGTGAAATGTCAGACACTCATAGTGAAGTGTCTGACACTCATAGTCAGGTGACTGTCACTCATAGTGAAGTTGCTGAAACTCGTAGCGTTTTCAATATTATTTTCAAATTCAATTTTCTGACATTCACAGTGAAGTGTCTGACACTCATGGCTAAGTTGCTGACACTCATAGTGAATTTGCTGACACTCAAATTGAAGTTGCTGACACTCATAGTCAGGTGTCTGACACTCATAGTGAAGTGTCTGACACTCAAAGCAAAGTTGCTGACACTCATAGCAAAGTTGCTGACACTCATAGTGAAGTTGCTGACACTCAAAGTGAAGTTACTGACACTCATAGTCAGGTGTCTGACACTCATAGTGAAGTGTCTGACACTCTAAGCAAAGTTGCTGACACTCATAGCAAAGTTGCTGACACTCATAGTGAAGTGTCTGACCCTCATAGTGAAACGGGTGATACTCATAGTCAGTTCCAGTTACAAAAGTGAAATGTCAAACACTCATAGTTAAGTGTCTCAAAATTTGAAGTTGCTTATGAAAATTTTCAATTTCATTTTCACTTTCGTTTTCATTTAAATTTCATTTCGCTTTAATTTTCAATATCATTTACAAATTCTGTCTTGCACTCGTAAGTCATAGTGAACTGTCTGACACTCGCGGGAGCACTATGGTCGCAACTAGCTCCTACATACATTTTGATTTACACGCGCCCGCCTCCACTCTGGAAGGTTTCTTAATCGCCTTTTTTTTATGGCATCTCGCAGGTCAGCCTAGAAGGTTTGCGACTGCTTAACCGGGCTTGCCTGTGAAGTGCCTTAAATGAATTTAGGGCCTCCAGCCAGGGTTTAACTTACAAAACTAAGCGACTACACGCTAAGGGCACCCTCTACTGGGGTACGGGCCTCGGCTTAAGGCGTCGCTGGGGGAGGACTGCAAGGGACAGGCTGGAGCAGAATATATTATGATTATTATAATCTGAATTTTCAAAGCTATTAGCTCAGCTCAGCTCACGGGCTGGCTCGTCGAGCTAGGGTCGGGAGGGGATTACTGAGCCGCGAACTCAACTACCTATAATGTAACAGTATTATAACAACAACGGAAATAGCTGAGGATATATGAATTATTAATAGGTTTAAACTAAACGGCTCTCTGATTACGTAGCGTTGATTGGAAAATGACTGGTAGGTAATCACTTTCACATAATACCTCAACGAAAATTATCCCAGTAACATTATAAACTTCTAGCTTTCCGCCAGCGGCATCGCCCGCGTGGACTATACGAATTCAAATTAAAAATGACAGAGTTTCATACAAACTTTGCCCCCCTTTTTCACCTCCTTAGGGGTAGAATTTCGGAAAATCCTTTCTTATCGGATGCCTACGTCATACAAAGAACACACCCTCCAAGTTTCAGGTCTCTACAATCAGCGGTTTAGGCTGTGCGTTGATCCGTCAGTCATTCAGGACAAAGCATTTTGTATGTATTGTCCGCGACTTCATCTCGTGGTCTTTGAAGGTTCCAGATACGGGGATAAAAGGAATAATTATTATCATTAGCATCGTCATCAGCCTATATACTGTCCCACTGCTGGGCACAGGCCTCTTCTCATACAGAGAAGGCATGAGCATTGAACACCACGCTTGCTCAAGGCGGTTTGGTGATTTCAGACTTTTTAATTCTGTCTATTACAAACTATAGGACTTTGAAAAAGTCACATTGATATTTGCATAGATATATTATAGTGAAAGAATACATCTACATCATTGAATACGTCTTTTGAAAATATTATAGGTGTGTGAAGACCACTTTTCAGTTAAGAGAGCCATTTGCGAAATATCTAGCTTTAAAGTGCAAATTTTTGTCCAATACGAGCGTCCCCCCTTTAACTTTTGAATGGCTGTACCTTGACAAAGTGAAAAAAATCACAGATGTAGCACATATAACGAACTTGTAAGTAAAACTATCACGGCTAAGTAAGCTTAACCGGTTACAGAGTTATAGTCGACTAACTAAGACCTACTACGGAGCCCTACAGCGCGTGGCCCGACTTATTTGGCTAGTTTTAGTTTTGCAATATTTAATTATTATCAATCATACGCCTACATTTACTCACCCTTGTAAACAGTAAGTATGAAGATAATTACGTAACGCAATTAGTGCGAGCAGCTGACCGCGACACTTGTAACCTGGTTAATTGTAAACATGGGCTTGCTAATTGGAGCTCACTCATTTCTCCGAACACTAATGTCTGTATAGGAGCTGACTCAAGCGCTATTCGAACAATCAAGGCATATATTTCGGTCAAAGAATCATTTTAAGGGTTCCGTAGTCGACAAGAAACCCTCGTAGTGTTAGCATGTCCGTCTGCTGGACGTTCGAAAGAGATACCGCGCCCCCGGAATACAAAGGGCTGAGGAAGGAACATGGATGGGTTTTAGTCAGTAAGAGTCTGATACTCCTACCCACAGCGGGAGGGGTCATTTGATGATTTACCATCCGAAAAAAAGCGTGTCCGTCTGTCTGTCTATACGCTTCATATCTCAGAGGTTCTAAGTACTAGAAAGGTGTAATTTGGTCTGAATTTGCAATAATGATCACAAACAAAGTGGTAAAATAAAATTTAACATTGCAGGTGTGTGAAAACCATTTTTCGTTTTAGGGAGTCTAGAATGTTTGATAGATTCGAGCATTCGTTATATTATAGAAATTATCCCCCTCTAATATCTGAAAGGCTGGTCCCAGAAATATGAAAAAAAAACACACCACCGACGTATTATATAATTACGCAATGAATTTAAGGAAAACTATCACAGCTAAGTAGATTCAGTCAAAAGCTGAAAGTCATGAAATAAAAATATTATTTCTAAGAATTGGCCAAAATGTTGCTCATCATCATCAGCCTGTATACTGTCCCACTGCTGGGCACAGGCCTCTTCTCATACAGAGAAGGCATGAGCATTGATCACCACGCTTGCTCAAGGCGGATTGGCGATTTCAGAATTTTAAAGTCCAGGTTTCCTCATGATTTTTTTCTTCAACGTTAGTGACGCCTAAGATATACTTAGAAGGTACATGTAACTTTAGAAAAGTCACATTGGTACTTGCCAGGTTTCGAACCCGCACACTCGTACACGACAGGCAGGTGCCTTCACTACTATAACACCACGACATTATTATCGCGGTAAATAGCTAGTTTTAAATCTATACTATCTATACTTAATATAATAAAGCTGAAGAGTTTGTTTGTTTGAACGCGCTAATCTCTGACCGATTTAAAAAAATATTTCAATTGAAACTACTGAACCGATTTAAAAAAATATTTCAGTGTTAGATAGCCCATTTATCGAGGAAGGCTATATATCATCACGCTAAAATCAATAGGAACGGAGCATCAATGAAGAATGTTTCAAAATCGGGGGTTAAAGTTAGCGATAGCCCAAAGTTACTATTCCACGCGGACGAAGTCGCGGGCAGAAGCTAGTATGTTTAATAATAATCAGTGGCAAAACAAGTAAATAGCTGACTTGTTAGCAGATAATTGAACAATTAAATTAAGTAATTAAAATTCTATAGATTTCTATCACGCATATTATTTATGGACTAGACAGAGTGTGTCCTACTAATATTATATATATGCGAAAATTTGTGGGGATGTAGGTTTGTATGTGTATATTTTTTCACGTAAAAACCTATACAGCCGGTGGCCCACGAAGCGAGAATTTTCGTGTTACCCACTTTTTGTTTAAACTCGGGTTGGTAATCGACTGTTTAAGAAATAAAAAGCTCAAATGATAGTGTCACTCTTCGAAACTTGGAAGTTTGAATTTACTGTACACACCTGGTTTAGTTGATCGGCCTGTTATCTTGTCGGTGAACTTGGCCCTTAGAGAGTCGGTGACAAACCGGCTCATACAGTCCCGGCTAAAACTCTGCCACGAGGATTGCGTTTTTAGCGGCGTTCATCAACTCATCCTGTGCACAGTTGGAAGGGTCTTTGGTCATAGAATTAGGTGCGCCATCTTTTGGGGCATAGCACCACACTTGTACTCCATATTGGTACCATCTGAGAGTCCCCACCTGAACAGGGGGGTTAGACAAGTGGCAAAAACGCTAGTAGAATAGAAAACAAAATGTATGGGAATGACAGATAGCTTGTAGTAAACGAATGTCATTCCCATACATTCTATATTCTAGTTTACTCAAAGATATTTATAATTGTGGAGGTCAGATAGGCAGTCACTCCATGTAAAACACTAGTCTTCATCCGATTTAGACTGGAAGCCGATCCCAACATAGTTGGAAAGGCTAGGCCAATGATGAATTTATAACTTGGATTGACAAATAGAGTATTTTTTTATCCTGGTGCGTGTAGTTCGTTCAGGATACGCGGGAAGCCGTGGGAAACAGCTTGTATAATATATTTATTTTGTGAAAAACATGAAAAGTCGACATTTTTTAAGTCCAATACACCATGTTCCTATTATAGATTTATTAGGAAAAAATACGACCCTGATTGTTGTCCACGAAAATGTAATATTAAGGGTATTGTAAAAATAATTGTGAGAAGTTCAAATACATTCATATTTATTACTGAGTTTCACTAAAAACAATAATTTGTGTATTTGCTCACTGTCTCTAAACAATTGCCTAAAAACACTAATAACTGACATAAAAATAATGTGTTGGAATTCCATATTCTATGCATAAAAAATGCTTTGTCCTGAATGACTGACGGATCAACGCACAGCCTAAACCGTATCGTAGAGACCTGAAACTTGGAGGGTGTGTTCTGTGTATGACGTAGGCATCCGATAAGAAAGGATTTTCTGAAATTCTAATCTTAAGGGGGTGAAAAAGTGGGGCAAGTTTTGTATGAAACTCCGTCGTTTTTAATTTGAATTCTTATAGCCCACGCGGGCGAAGTCGGGCGTAGTCTGTTATTATACTAAGAGATATTCTGGGTTTGATTATAGTATTTATTTATTTATAAGACATTTGTTATTATAATATTTTCTCTTAAGTACAATAGACAATTGGTTTCCTCAATCGCAGGGTTTTATAACTCCTTACTAATAATAGAAATGCGTAAATAACACTGTTTGTCTGTCTGTCACGGCTTCACGGTAGAACAGTTGAGCCGATTTTGATAAAATTTGGTAAAACCTAATGCATCAAGCTGAAGACCGGGCTGGTGCTGAGCTCGAAAGAGTTACCGCGCCCTGGGATAAAAAGGGCTGAGGAAGGAACATGGTTTTAGTCAGTAAGAGTCTGACAGTCCACTCCACCCACGGTGGGAGGAGTCATTTGATGATATGATTGTTTATTACACTTTCACGGGAAAACGGCTAAACCGATTTGCATGAAATTTGGTACGGAGATAGAGGGGACCCTAGAGACGGTTATAGCGTACTTTTTATCCGGGTGCGATAAGTAGTTCTCTTAAAACGCGGTTGAAACCGCTGGAAACAGCTAGTTTTGTTCATTAACGCTTGACAATTGCATTCAATAATATTGTTTGTTTGTTTGTTTAATTCTAAAACATGTGCTGGGACTCAGAAATAAGTGAGAAATCTTGATCTATGCTTGTTGTTTTCGTTCGTGGAAATTATATATTTTTTTTTATTTGAAGTGTTTTGATTTGAAAATATAGGACTAGTGCATCTGTTTTTAAACGAATTAAAAAAAGTAGATTCCGTATTCGACCAGTTTGTTTGTAAATGTGTATTTTTGTCCGTGAATTTTTCTGATTTGTTAAACAGTGTATCAATATATATAAAGCATAATAATTAGGGCCAAGTTCACCAACAGACGGTTACGTAATTGGCCCGTTAAACAAAAACGTTTTTAATCAGGAAGCTAGAATTTTCGTGTTACTCACTTCTAGTTATACTCTGGTTTGGTAATCGACCGTTTTAGGAATAAAAATTCTCAACAAATACGTACGTTACCCAACGAAAATTGGGAGTTTGAATTTATGGTAAACAGCTGTTTTAAGTTAATCGGAATGTTATCTTGTCGGTGAACTTGGTCCTTAATCATACGCCGACGACCAAACTGTTGTTACAAATCGATATATTTCTTTCAGTCATATCTAAAATTAAACATGTGTTTAAAAAGTTAAAAGCTACAGCCGTCAATTAATTAAATAACTAAAGCCTGTAGCAATTGATTTTAAGAAAAATGTAAACAAAATCATAACCTAATTTGTTCTAATTTTCCCACTCATATAAATAAAACGGCATTAAATGATGAATGATGATGTTTAAAGCATGAAATTGACATGAATGCGCCATCCTTACGCCATTTTATTAATTTCTGTGGCAGAATTAGAACAAAATAGGTTACGACTTTGTTTACATTTTTCTTAAAATCAATTGGTACATATTAAAGCTGTTTGTTTGTGTGTGTGGGAATCACTTCACACACCCGTTAAAAACGTATCCTATATGTTAATCCAGTTTATAAACCAAGTGAGCTTACTAATATTTTAAATGCAATACTAAGTTTGTTTGCTACGCTTTCACGGCTAAACGACTGAACCGATTTTGATGAAATTTGGCATGGACATAGCCTGAACCCTGGGGAAGAATTTAATATAGTTTTTATCCGGGTACGTGAAGTTGTTGCTTCAGAAAGAGGACGAAACCGCGGTAATCAGCTAGTTTAAAATATGAGTAAGATTTGAACTTCTGTAATTTTTCTGTATACTACAATATCGCTAGTATCTTCATACCAGTTATGTTGCGGTCTATTGGCCACCTTGCCAAACAAGTATATATGTGAACATTTCATAATTGTATCGCATTTTCTGTCTGTCCATCACTAAGTGAAGTGGCCTTTGCTGTTATAAATATGAGGGTGAGTGATTTTTTTTGTTAATAAAATATAGTACACGTAAATATTTGAGATAGTTTTTTGTTAGTAGCAGATTGGATCTTTTATACGTTTATAAATTTACTATTTAATATAAATGTTTATTGACTAAAGTAATGTCTGTTTTAGATTAATTATGATGTTTTTCATGATATTTTTCTTCACCCTCAGTGGTAACCTGTACTGTAAAAAGACTATTGTAACCATTTCCTTTTCAAAAGAGTGTCTATGGAGTTTCTTGCCGGTTCTTTTTCATAAGACCCACTCCTTGGTACCGTGCAACTAGCTTGACGTTTCATAAGTGCCTGCAAAGACCAATTTGAATAAAAAAAAATAATGAGTTTTGAGAATAACCGTTAGTCGTATTCAAGATAAACTAATGAAACAAACACATGAAACAAAATATTACATTGTGGAAAATTTGTGGCTCTCAATTTATAATCTGAAACCTATCTGCCTAGCCCTTTCCCAATTACATTGGGGTCGGCTCTCAATCTCCACCAATAACTGAGTACCAGTGTTTTACATGGAGCGACTGCCTATCTGACCTCCACAACCCGGTTTGTACTAAATAGAAATATTTATTTGTCTACTAGCTTCTGCCAGCGACTTCGTCCGCGTGGAATAGTGGTGCTCCGCTCCTATTGGTCTTAGCGTGATGATATATAGCCTATAGCCTTCCTCGATAAATGGACTATCTAACACTGAAATAATTATTTAAATCGGACCAGCGGTTCCTGAGATTAGCGCGTTTAAACAAAATGACAACATTTCCCTTCACTGCTCTGCTCCTATTGATTGTAGCGTGATGAAAAGTATACTATAACCATCTCAGGAGTATGACAAATAATTGTACCAAGTTTCGTTAAAATCCATCGAGTAGTTTTTGTTTCTATAGAGTTTATACAGACAGACAGACAGAATCGATCCCTAATCACCCCCTGATAGTTATTTTGTAAATATATTTCATGTACAGAATTGACCTCTCTACAGATTTATTATAAGTATAGAATAGAAGATAGAAGATATAGATAGATGTAGGTAAAATTTAATTGTAGGGAAAATGGTCAATTCTTAAGCTACTTCGCTATATTTTACCTTTAGCTATATACAATTTATTAATTACTTATATTATAACTGTATTGACTATTTTAACTAAATATATACTAATATAATAAAGCTGAAGAGTTTGTTTCGTTGTTGCTTGAACGCGCTAATCTCAGGAACTACTGGTACGATTTGAAAAATTCTTTCAGTGTTAGATAGCCCATTTATTGAGGAAGGCTATAGGAGCGGAGCACTACTATTCCACGCGGACGAAGTCGCGGGCAGAAGCTAGTACAAAATAATGTAAGAAGTTCTTTGTCAGACTTTCTGACTCCGGACTATCTGTAACGACTGTCAAAGATCTACAAATGACAGCAGACAGCTTTTCCGTTCTGTGGTATGGTTGGTCCAAGTATGTGTATGCTCACCCATCCATAGTTCGACCGCGGTATGTGTAGCTTAACTTTATTCTTTGGTTTGCAGTTAATATGTTTCTGGTGTTTCCTCCTGGCGGCTGCAGTTCGTGGTCAAAATAACCCCTATTACGCCCCACAGACCTTCAGACAAGTAAGTGATCTGCCTAGCCTTTTCCGAACTTTGTTAGGGTCGGCTTCTAGTCTAACCAGATGCAGTTGAGTACCAGTGTTTTACATGACGACTGCCTATCTGACCTCCACAACCCAGTTACCGGGTAACACGGCACCCCTTGGTGAGACTGGTTGTCAAACTTTCTGGGTTCTGTCTACCCGTAACAACTGTCAAAGATCTGTAAATGACAGCCGGGACCAACAGCTTAACGTGCTTTCCGAGGCACGGAGGAGTCTCGCTATGACATAGATGGTCACCCATCCACGGACCTACCTACGGACTGAACGTAATGTATGTTTGTTACACATTCACATAAAAACGACTCAATGAATTTGGATGAAATTTGGTGCACACATAGTTTAGAACCTGGATTATAACGCAGAGTACTTTTTACCAGGTTATCCGGGTGCGCGGAGAACTAATACCCACCTTTATAAACCGTGGCCTTTATATAACCTACTCTTTCAGTATAACTTACTAGCGGCCCGTCCCGGCTTCGCACGGGTAGCCTATGTTACTCAGGGTGAATGTAGCTTTCCAATGGTGAAAGAATTTTTGAAATCGGCACAGTAGTTTTTGAGTTTATTCATTACAAATATACACACAAAAATACAAATCTTTCCTCTTTATAATAGACTAGCTTTCCGCTCGCGGCTTCGCCCGCGTGGACATTTTTTTTACACCTTGGGTTTTTGTAGGGATCCCTAATTATTTATAGAAATAAATATAGCCTACTAGCTGTTTCCCGCGGTTTCACCCGCATCCCGAGGGAACTCCTTCGCGCACCCGGGTAAAAAGTAGCCTATGTTGTTCCTCAGGGTCTATTCTATCTCTGTACCAAATTTCATCAAAATCGGCTCACTGGTTTAGGCGTGAAAGCGTAACAGACAGACAGACAGACAGAGTTACTTTCGCATTTATAATATTAAGTAAGGATAGTAAGGATAACACTTCTTAAAGATGTAGCTTTCTAACGGTGAAAAAATCGGTTCAGTAGTTTTTGAGTTAAAACCCCACAAACAAACAAACAAATCATTCCTCTTTATAATATTAGTATAATAGATTATTCCTAGATTACAAATCATTGCTCAAGTTAATTAGAATGGTTAAAATCGTTACGTTCTTCACTAATTAGCAGTTCAACTGTGACTGAATACTGGGCGGTCAGTGGACTGGAGCCAGCAATTAAACTTGTGTAATTATTGATCCATAGTCGCAGTGGCCTAGTGGTTAAGAAACCTGCACCTCGTGTACGAGTGTGGGTTCGAAACCAGAAGTACCGATGTGTCTTTTCTA
This sequence comes from Pyrrhia umbra, assembly GCA_963891755.1. Classification (NCBI taxonomy): domain Eukaryota; kingdom Metazoa; phylum Arthropoda; class Insecta; order Lepidoptera; family Noctuidae; genus Pyrrhia; species Pyrrhia umbra. Next base: position 5,268,545 of record OY982947.1, on the reverse strand, counting down.
AAGTCATATGTACTTCATATTAGACACCACTGACTAACGGTGAAGGAAAACATCGTGAGGAAACTTGGACTTAAAAGTCTGAAATCACCAATCTGCCTTGAGCGCACGTGGTGATCAATGCTCATGCCTTCTCTGTATGAGAAGAGGCCTGTGCCCAGCAGTGGGACAATATATACAATGATAAATTACTGATCCAATACTTTTCGTGTGATGGCTTAACCATGTCAAGACCTACTTAGTAAAGGTCTTTAGTCATCTGCCTAGCCGGACGACTTCCAGTCTCCGACTGGTTCGTTAGTTTCGTCGACTGCTGTGTATATCACGAGTGCGATTTCCGGTTCAGACAAAAATCAAATTTGTGGGTTTTCAAAATTTCCACAAAGCAACCCGGAGTCTGGTAGTTGGCAGTGCTTTTGGACGACCTGAGTGGTTTAGTGGTCAACATGCCGGAATGCCACGCAAGAGGTCCTGGGTTCGATTCCCGGCCGGGCAGAAATTGAAATGATGAATTTTAATTTCTGTATCGGGTCTGGTCTGGTCTATGTATAATATGTATGTATTTATAAAAATATATAAGTAGTATATCCGTTAAGCTAGCACCCATAACACAAGCATGCTTGCTTGCATTGCTTACTTTGGGGCTAGATGGCGCTGTGTGAAATTGTCCAAAGATATTTATTTATTATTTATACTACCGTGTCTGGAACGTTAAGCCGTCGTCCCCGGCTGTTATCTTGATAGCAGTCGTTGTTACAATTCCACGTCGGAGGCCGTCAGATCGATTTGAGAAAACTCTGATACTAGGGCTTGTAAGGTTAGTGAACGCAAGGATACCTCAAGCGTAGTACGTCCGTGATTCCAATGGGTTCAGAATGGCTATGTTTACGACAATCAAGCCTAGTACCTCTCAGTTACCTAAGACCTAACTGACTATAAACCTAGCCCTATAACAACTACCTAACACCCTAGGCACCCTAATGCCTTATCCTACCATACAAACCGTACCATACAAACCATACCAAACGCAAGTTACGTTGGTTTTACGTAAGGAAGTCTGTTACAAGGAGACCTACGGTAACAGTCGGAAATTGGGTAGGAATAGGGGTTTGTGTACGTCGTGCAATGTACACAGGAAATAGTTTTCTCACTGCCGATCCCACAGACTCATAGGACCGATGATGGCTAAAGGTGTCTTGGCCACAGTGAGAGGAGTTAATGGAGATGAATCACACGCGACTCCAGCTTGATGACTAATTTATTAACAGTAATTTACTTATTATATACAAATTTTGTGGTCCATACACATTGATGCCTATTTACATGTGTGTCGTCTGTGTATTGAGCCGATGAAGCTGAGATCTCAGTAGGGCAGTTCTTAGAGCTGAGAGTCTACCGATGTTGCGGCGCATGTTCAAAGGTTGAACAGTTAGTAAAACTTGCAGTTCACACGATAAGAAGAAGACTTCCAGTCTTATCGGATTAAGCTGTATAGCATTTACTTCTTTTGGATTTAGTCTTTCCCGTGAACCGACAAAAAGTACTAGGACTGAATAAATTCTAAGATATGTGGCAGGTAGATCCCGTTCTATTCAAACCCCTGGAAAGACCCTGGAGCCAAAAGAGTCCAGTAAGCCAATTTTCTATAGAGGTTTTTAAAACCTAAGGGTAGTATTATGACCTATCTATATCTAGATTAAACGAAAATGATTAAAAAATTATGTTGAGTTGGTATACCAGGAAGAAGGTGTTGGTTTTCTTTTTTTATATATTTTTCTCTGATTTCAAACTATATCTATACTAAATTTCATCAAAATCAGTAGCGTAATAAATATTCAGACATTTTTTTATTTTTAGATAATGGTCAATTTCTTGCGGGCAATATTTAATATAGTTTTCAGTTGGCCTAGCACGAATCACTTCCGAAAAACTATTTGTATCGAAAGCGATTTTTGAATGGAATATACTCGCTTCTTACAAACTATTTATTTAAATTGATGACTTTAATCATATCTTTGGATGCTGCAAATTGTTATTTATGCATTTTGAACATACATTTTGCTTTGCTATAGTTGTATTTATGATTCGAAAATCGCTTACATAACGATACGATTATATTAGCGCGTTCATGCTTGCCACACAGAATTGAAGATAATCCTTCTACCGATTCAAAAAAATATAAATTTTAAACTTTTTATGATGTTGCGGGATGTTCGAAAGAGTTACCGCGCCCCCGAAATACAAAGGGCTGAGGAAGGAACATGGATGGGTTTTAGTCAGTAAGAGTCTGACACTACCACCCGCCCCACCCACGGCGGGGGGAGTCATTTGATGATTTCCCATCCGAAAAAATAAATAAATAAATAGTCAAAGATGATGTAGGTATCAGGCAATTTTAGGCCCAAGTTTACCGACAAGATAACGGTCCGATCAACCGAAAACAGCTGTTAAGCATAAATTCAAACTTCTACCATACGATGGTTAGCCTTTCATTTGGGTCTTTTATTCCTAAAACGGTCGATTACCAAGCCGGGGTTGAACAAGAAGTTGACAACACGAAAATTCCTGCTTCGTAATTAAAAAAAGTTTTCGTTTAACGGGCCGATTATATAACCATCTGTTGGTGAGCTTGGCCTTTAAAATTGTTCTTTTCAACACTTTTATTGACAGAACGATCCGTACCAGAGAGCGCTGTTCTCACCAGCTCCTAATGACATCAACGCTCAGAGTACTACAGTCGTCGATCCCTGGAGACCAGCCCCCGTCAACGAGCAATGGAAAGGTAAGGAGGGTATGAAGAACTCATTCTTATTATTTCATCATCATTTGCCTAGCCTTTTCCCAATAATGTTGGGGCCGGCTTCCAGTCTAACCAGAGAGTGGGTGTTTTACATGGAGCGACTGCCTATCTGGTCTCCACAACCCAGTTGCTAGGTAACAACTCTTAGTAAGACAGTAGGGTTAGACAAGTGGCAAAAACACTAGTAGAATAGAAAACAAAATGTATGGGAATGACAGCTAGTCGTAAACGAATGTAATTCCCATACATTTAGTTTTCTATTCTACTAGCGTTTTTGCCACTTGTCTAATCCTACTGGTTGTTAAATTTTCTGGTTTCTGACTACCCGTAACGACTGTCAAAGATCTACAAATGACAACCGGGACCAACAGCTTAACGTGCTTTTCTACGACAAAGATGACACGGGTATTAGTTCATACGATGGTACCCACAGTCGGGTTTTAGGAATATTTTTTTAATTTATGTATTTTATTTTGTAGTTTTAATTGTAGAAAAAAATGTGTTTTTTGTAATGTTGTAATTAAGCTTTTTTTTCTCAAATATGGAGTTATTTTTTGTCAAAAACAAAATGTGTTTTTAGGTTTACGTAGTCGACAAGGAACCCTTATAAGTTTCGGCATGTCCGTCTGTCTGTCTGCGGCATAGCTCAGAGGTTCTTGGTACTAGAAAGCTGAAATTTGGTATAGATATGTATATTGATCACGTCGACAAAGTGGTAAAATGAAATTATGATATCTAGTTTCAAAGTGAACATTTTTGTTAGATACGAGCGTGACCCCCTCTAACTTTTGAATGGCTTTTCCTAAAAATGAGAATAAAATTACAGACGTAGCACATGTAATGAACTTACAAAGAAAACTATCAAGGCTAAGTAGGCTTAACCGGTTACAGAGTTATAGTCGACTAACTAAGACCTACTACGGAACCCTATAGCGCGTGGCCCGACACGCACTTGACCGGTTTTTTGTAATTTAATGTAATGTAATGACCTTTAATTTATATCTGGTACTGTTTTAAATGTAACATTTGCCATTCATTGAATGTCTCGTCGGGGGATACAATCATGACGTTATGTTGTACTTTTAGATCGCAACGCGGGTGCGAGTCCCATTATACCGAAGGCGGAGCCCTGGCGCTTGCCTTACGGCCTGACGAAGGAGCAGCAAGCCGCCATCTTACATCACAAGCAGTCGCTCACTTCAGGTATGCAGAGAGACTAGTCTTCTAACTATACATATAAAATGCTTTGTCCTGAATGACTGACGGATCAACGCACAGCCTAAACCGCTGATCGTAGAGACCTGAAACTTAGAGGGTGTATTCTTTGTATGACGTTGGCATCTGACGTTGAGTGAAAAACAGGGAAAAGTTTGTATGAAACTCTGTCATTTTTAATTTTGAGTTCGTATAGCCCACGCGGACGTAGCCGCTGGCGGAAAGCTATAGTCAGCCTATATATTGTCCCACTGCTGGGCACAGGCCTCTTCTCACACAGAGAAGGCATGAGCTTTGATCACCACGCTTGCTCAAGGTGGATTTGTGATTTCAGGGGGGTTAGACAAGTGGCAAAACGCTAACGCTAACGCTCAATGTATGGGAATGACATATAGCTAGTCGTAAACGAATGTCATTCCCATACATTGAGCGTTAGCGTTAGCGTTAGCGTTTTGCCACTTGTCTAACCCCCCAGACTTCTTAAGTCCAGGTGTCTAGTGGTATGATGTGCCCAATTCTTGAGAGACTTGGTTAGTTAATGCCGATTGGGATTGACGTAAAATTCTTTGCAGATGGGGCTTTTCGCTTCGAGTATGCGTCTGACAACGGGTTGGCGGCTGGGGAGCAGATTGAGCCTGACGGTTCCAGGGTCGGCGCCTACCAGTACAAGGATCCAAGCGGTCAGCTCGTGAAGTTGAAGTACAGAGCTGGGAAGGATGGGTTCCAGGTATTTAGTAATGAAGTTTTGGGCTCGTATTAATTTTCGGGTTAAAATTCCTAGGATGGGTTCCAGGTATTTTGGGGTTGGGTTACTGTCTTGTTATGCAGCTGAATACCAGTGTTTTATATGGAGCGACTACCTTTTTGATCTCCACAACCCAGTTACCGGGTACCACGGTATACAGTAACAGTCGGTTGCACCAAACTGTTTATCATTTATACTTTTACGAATATCACAAAACATAATATCAATAATTAACATACCTCTAATATTGTTTATGATATCAATAATAATAATTAAGTAATAAATGTTAAAACTAAAAACATACAATAATAGCAAAATTATTCAATTTTATCCTCAATTTTGACAGATCTTTTGCCGTTTACTATATTACCTCCATTTTTTTTGGTGTAAGACTGCTGAGTATAAGGTCGTAAGCTCAAATATCTGGGGAACTTTTATTTATTAGTAGCAGCCCGAATTCGGGATTTACCACGACGTGTTTTTGCAATCACCATTCAGGTGTGCGAGCGGGACACAGCTACAAACGTCCCATAGTACCGTCTCTTTTACACAACGAAATTATTCTTGCATTGGCATGTCATGGTAAAGCCGCAGTACTATTATTGGCAATAAGCTTGCACTTTATTAAATGTGTCCTAAATATTACTGTCTAAATGGGGATAGTACTTATAGGTATTCCTCTACTTAACCCTTTTTTTTTTCGGATGGGAAATCATCAAATGACCCCTCCCGTCATTAGTGTCAGACTCTTACTGACTAAAACCCATCCATGTTCCTTCCTCAGCCCTTTGTATTCCGGGGGCGCGGTAACTCTTTCGAACGTCCCGCAGCCCCGGCAGGCCTCTACTTAACCCTTAGGGAGTAATAAGCATGATGACGTCATGAATTGGTCTACTTTTTTACAGATCCTGGAAGGCAGCCATTTACCGAAGAGTCCGGAACCGGTACCGCCTAACAACGGAGGTGAGTCTGTCAAAATACTGCCTGGTGAATCCCCACATCCTAATCCACTACCATCCCATCACAATAGCCCAAGTAGTATATTACCATGTTTTGCAATGGTCCTGCACAAACCGGGGATTGTACCTGGGTGCATTTCTATAGTGTATACAGAGATAATCACCGGTTATTTGCCACCATTTTTTAGGGTTCCGTTACAAAAATTGTAAAAAGGAACCCTGGTTTCACTTCGTCTGTCTGTCCGCCTGTCACAGCTGATTATTTCAGGAACTACTGATGCTGTCGACTTAAAATTTGGAACAGTTATAAATAACATATATTTAAGGTTATTGCAATTTTTTTTATTGCTTTTATGGAAAAAGTGGAGGCAGGGCTTAACTTTCAAAGTCACCACTATGGAGGAACACTGTGCGGAGTCCCTCCATTGAAAAGGGAGGATCCTCCGGCCAGGCGGGTGACATTGCCTGGCGGGCTACTGCCCGATGGTTGATGTTGGGAAGTTTTATATGACCTAATTAGCTTGAGAACTCTGCTTGCGCGATGCAGGTATATTGCCTTCGTAGTTCGCATGTAGCGAGATAGGTGTCGCTACATATACTTACTAGGTCATGCGGAGTATCGGAGTATATGAAAGGTCTTGATTTGCGTTTTCTTGTATGTATTTTAATTATTTTTTTTTCTTCTTTTTTTTACTATTTATTAATTTATTTTTAGATATATTTACATTAATATTATTAATCTATATATAATAAAAAAAATAAAATTTAAATTATTATTATTAAATTTTTCGAATTATATTGATATCTGCACAAAAAAACTGTTGCTTTATCTCCGAAGTTTGAGAAGAGAAAAAATTAAAATAATAAGGATTGATAGACATCAACTTAAATATTAGGGCAAAAATAAAACTACATATATGATTCTAAATATCGCAGTTTTCAAGTAATCTACAGTGTTTGTCTACAAACAAACTTAATTTTGCGTTCAGAAAAAACAAGATAATTGCAACTCTATTGCGTGTAATATTCTTTCCAAAGGTCGGAACCCTCGGTGCGCGAGTCCAACTCACACTTAACCGTTTTTATTTTATTTTTTCGAATGGGAAACCATTAAACGACTCCTCTCGCTGTAGGCGGAGCTGGAGGGAGTGTCAGACTCTAACTGACTAAAACCCATCCGTGTTCCTTCCTCAGCCCTTTGTATTCCGTGGGCGCGGTATCTCTTTCGAACATCCCACAGCCCCGGCTGGCACAAAGACCTCCTAACACCACATCGCCCGGTTCTCAGCTCAACGCATTATCTTCATACAAGATGATGATGTCTTTATAACTATTTATCTTCCAGATAACTACTATCAGCAGAATTACGCGCAACAGAGACAGCAGTATAATCTCCAGCAACAATACAACCAACAGAAACCCGAACCGCAACAGAATTGGGGACAAAATCAGGTACGACCTCGCCCACTGCTGGGCACAGGCCTCTTCTCATACAGAGAAGGCATGAGCATTGATCACCACGCTTGCTCAAGGCGGATTGGCGATTTCAGACTTTTAAGTCCAGGTTTCCTCACAATGTTTTCCTTCACCGTTAGTCAGTGACGTCTAAGATATACTTAGAAAGTACAAATGGCTTTAGAAAAGTCTCATTGGTACTTGCCAGGTTTCGAACCCGCACACTCGTATACGAGAGGCAGGTGCTTTAATCACTAGGCCACCACGACTTAAAGTTTTGCAATAATTTGCACAAACCGGGGATTGTATTTGGGCCCATTTCTATAGTATATATACAGGGATAATCGCCGGTTTATATACAGGGGAAAGGATTCTACGTGTTGGCTTCGGCCCCACGTTCACCTTCCAAAGGTCCCGGTGTCTGTAGTCCCGTGCATGACAGAGACATTAAAATAAAGTAGAAAACAAAAACAAAACGAAACTTATAATCCTTACTTCCTTACTAATATTATAAATGCGAAAGTAACTCTGTCTGTCTGTCTGTCTGTTACGCTTTCACGCCAAAACTACTGGACCGATATAAATGAAATTTGGTACAAAGATAGAATAGACCCTGAGGAACAACATAGGCTACTTTTTGCCCGGGTGCGCGAAGTAGTTCCCTCGGGATGCGGGTGAAACCGCGGGAAACAGCTAGTAAAGAATAAAATTTAAAAATCTGTAATCCTACAACATTTTTTAATCTGAACTGCTTTATATGAAAAAAAAACATTTCTTCTCATTTCAGGGTCCCTCAGAACAGCGGCCAGCTGGTAACCAGTACTTCGTATCAAATTGGAGAGCCCAAGGGAATGACGACGGTCAGGTAAGAACAAATGACAACACAGAATTTCATCATCATTATCATCAGCCTATATATTGTCCCACTGCTGGGCACAGGCCTCTTCTCATACAGAGAAGGCATGAGCATTGATCACCACGTGCGCTCAAGGCGGATTGGCGATTTCAGACTTTTTAAGTCCAGGTTTCGTCACGATGTTTTCCTTCACCGTTAGTCAGTGTGGTGTCTCTGTCTAATATACACTTAGAAAGTATATATTACTAGCTGTTTCCCGCGGTTTCACCCGCATCCCGAAGGAGCTACTTCACGCACCCGGGTAAAAAGTAGCCTATGTTTTTCCTCAGGGTCTATTCTATCTCTGTACCAAATTTCATTTTTGATGAATTGAAAGCGTAACAGACAGACAGACAGACAGAGTTACTTTCGCATTTATAATATTAGTAAGGATAGTAAGGATTACTTAAGAAAAGTCACATTGGTATTTGCCAGGTTTCAAACCCGCACACTCGTATATGAGAGGCAGGCTTTAACTACTAGACCACCACGACTTATTAACTAAAAACTTATTTATATATTATTTTCGGTTTTTATTATTTAAAAACCAGTTTCCTTGCGGTGGTTCTTAGCTATGTTTGGTTAATATCGGTCCAGCAGTCTAAGAGTATCAGCTCTTTTCCAAAATGATGTAAAGCAGTTTTGCGTAGGGAGTTTTTTTGAATTTTGAATTTATTTTTTTCTTCTTTTTTGCAGTATCACGAAAACGAAGTGGAGAATCAGAACAAACCTCACAGCTTCGGCGAAGGATTCGCTTTCGCATTTCAAGGATAAACCAGTTTGAACGCCTGCAATTATCATAAATAACAACATCTACGTATTAACTACAAAATACACACAAAATAGGTTTCTTTACAGACTCTATAATCTGTTCCAATTGGTTTTAAGAAAAATGAAAACAAAGTCGTAACCTATTTTGTTTCGATTCTGCCACAGAAATTAACAAAATGGCGTAAGGATGGCGCATTTATGTCAATTTCATGCTCTAAACATCATTTAATGCCGTTTTATTTATGTGAGTGGGAAAATTAGAACAAAATAGGTTACGATTATGTTTACATATTTCTTAAAATCGATTGGTACCTACAGACTACAGACTTTTTGGAACCGACGATTTTATAATTTTAATATTGAATACCTATTAATTATTGGAAAAAGATTCTGATTCTATAAAAAGAAAACGAACTGTCAAAAGATATTATTAATTCCATAGATTAATAAAAGTCTCCGCGCCTCCCCGACTAGATACCGCGCTTCTTAAAAACAATAGCTCCGTGAATGCGGCAACTTATTATTGTAGTGTGTAAGTGAACCCAGTGTTTTTCTTATTTTTCTAGTAATATTCTCACACAGTTTCACTACAAAGACTGGCATTTTACTTCGGATTATGTCTAAAATTATTTAAATCGTTCGGGACGCCTCTCTTGCAATGGGATTGGCTGCGGACAGGCTCGGGTATGCCGACTTCGGCATAATATTTTGTTGCCGCATTTTACAAGTACACTGGCGGTATTTAGTCGGAGCAGCGCGGAGACTTTCATTAATATATGATTCATTTAATGACAAAATTAAAAAGATACATGCGATTCAGATGTTTTGGAGGGAGAATTCTCTATCCCTGTCACGCGAAACTTCATTTGTTTTAGAAAATTGTTGAATTACTCAGAGTTTTGATATAATGATGCCATAATTAAGTCGTAATCAAAATGTTCATTTCAACTTGAGCGTGAGAAATACACTGACGGACTAATAAACTCCAGCAATGTTCAACACGCAAACACAAAAAAACATTTTAACCAAGTATTCCAACATTTTATACAAATTTAAATTGAAACCTATAGTTTGGTTCGTTAGCTTCATAACAGCGTAGTATCATTATCCCTAAGTGTATGTTTGTATACTGGAAAGGGCCATTCAATTTTTTTTAACTAAAACTTTGATGCTGTTTCTTTGTCTGATGGTATATTTCAAGTGAGTTTACAATATTTGTTATTTATTGACATGCATAAATCTTTATTTACAATATAAAATAATGAGCATACTCGTATTAAAATTATAAAAAAATAAGGCATCCAAATTCATCGCCATCGCTGTCAGCGGGAATCGTGCCCAAAAGGCTGGCTGCATTGCCACGTTGGATGGCAATGCTGATTCTTTGCCCGAAATTTAGGCCAGCCTTTTGGTCACACGTGGAGTCGACTAAACGCGCACCTATGTTGCGATGTAGGAGACGGGTACTCGGATCCCATGGCCCTAAGGTTTCAACCCTAAACCTTTTAATTACATAGATGTTGTTAATTATGGCTTTAACTTAATGTTCTCTTTTACTTAAGTGTGTATATTATTAAGTAAATTATATTCTGAATACATTTTTAATTGTTTTTTTTTATATCTATATCTATACTAACATTAGAAAGAAGAAAGATTTGTTTGTTTGTTTGTAGGGTTTTAACGCAAAAATTACTGAAGCGATTTTAAAAATTCTTTCACCGTTAGAAAGCTACATCTTTACGAAGTGTCATAGACTATATTTATTTCCAGAAATAATTAGGGATACTACTAAAACTTGAATAATGTAACCCAAGGTGTAAATAAAATGTCCACGCGGGCGACGCCGCGGGCGGAAAGCTATAAAATATATTTTACGACCTGAGTGGTTTAGTGGTCAACATGCCGGAATGCCACGCCAGAGGGGACCTCTTCAGAGGGGTTCGATTCCCGGCCGGGCAGAAATTGAAATGATGAATTTTAATTTCTGTAACGGGTCTGGGTGTTACTATGTATAATATGTATGTATTTATAAAAATATAGAAGTAGTATATCCGTTAAGCTAGCACCCATAACACAAGCATGCTTGCATTGCTTACTTTGGGGCTAGATGGCGCTGTATGAAATTGTCCAAAGATATTTATTTATTTATTTATATCGAGGTGTTTCACCAATTCTTTACGTACCAGTAGGCCTAGCACGAATCACTTTCGAAAAACTATTCGTATCGAAAGCGATATTTGAATGGAATATACTCGCTTCTTACGTAATATTTATTTAAATTGATGACTTTAATCATATCTTTGGATGCTCCAAATTATTATTTATGCATTTTAAACATATTTTTTTCTTTGGTATTGTTGTATTTACGACTCGAAAATCGATTACATTAACGTTACGATAACATTAGAGCGTTCGTGATAGGCCCACATAATAAACCTTTTAATAACCTTCCCCAGCTTACAATCTATCTACATACGAAATTTTATCTAAATAGGTTCAACGGTTTTACCGTAAAGACGAGCTATCCAGACGAAAGACTTTCGGCATTGTTAATAATACTAGCTTTCAGCCAGCGGCTTCGCCCGCGTGGACTATACGAATTCAAATTTAAAATGACAGAGTCTCATACAAACTTTGTTCCCCTTTTTAGGCCCTTAGGGGTAAAATTTCGGAAAATCTTTTCTTATCGGATGCCTACGTCATACAAAGAACACACCCTCCAAGTTTTAGATCGCTACGATCAGCGGTTTAGGCTGTGCGTTGATCCGTCAGTCATTCAGGACAAAGCATTTTATATGTATAGATAGATTAGTAAGTAACTAAGATAAGGTTTCTATGCATTTATGTGTATGTCTTGAGATCTAAATAAAATAAATTAATAAGTAAATTTCAATTTATTCCCGCGCTATCCACGTCGCCTGTTGAACGTTTTAGATGTGGTTTACATGGCGATAGCAGAGGCTTTAGAATTCAAATATAAATAATATCCTCTACTTATCGCTTTGAGGAACAAAATCGCGGATCGCTAAGCCTTGTCGTTAGCGTAGAGTGGCTACGACGCATAGAGTGCTTCAAAGCGTAGTATACGACGCATAGGATACTACGGCACTAAGGATGCTGCGTAGTGTGCTATGACGCGTAGTGTGCTACGATACTTAGTATACTACGACGCTTAGTGTGCTACGATACATAGTATGCTACGACGCGTAGTGTGCTACGACGAGTAGTGTGCTACGACGCATAGTGTGCTACGACGCATAGTGTGCTACGACGCATAGTGTGCTACGACGAGTAGTATACCATGATACTTAGAATGCTACTAGAGTGCTACAATACGTAGTGCGCTACGATGCGTAGTGTGCTACGACGTATAGTATGCTACGACGCTTAGCATGTTATTACGCATAACTTGCTACAACGCATAGCAAATACGATAACTATACAACAAATACAACCCCACAAGCTCTAGCTAGGAGGCTTGAGCTTAAGGGGTTTGAAACCAGTACCTGGTCTAGACCTGGAAACCCCATTGGATATTGAGAATGAAAAGCACCGCAGAGGCAGACTAAGCAAGCGCCGGTGAAACACCTGGGCACTTCCTATCGAAGAGTGACGCCATCCCCCAAGCAGTGTCGTTATTTTTAATCTATACATATAAAATGCTTTGTCCTGAATGTATAACGGATCAACGCACATCGTAAAACACTGATCGTAGAGACCTGAAACTTGGAGGGTGTGTTCTTTGTATGACGTAGGCATCCGATAGGAAAGGATATTTCAAAATTCTGTCCCTAAAGGAGTGAAAAAGAGGGGCAAAGTTTGTATGAAACTCTCGTCATTTTTTATTTGAATTCGTATAGCCCACGCGGGCGAAGCCGCTGGCAGAAAGCTAGTATATAGTATACTAGCTTCTGCCCGCGACTTCGTCCGCGTGGAATAGCGATACTCCGCTCCTATTGGTTTTAGCGTGATGATATATAGCCTATAGCCTTCCTCAATAAATGGGCTATCTAACACTGAAAGAATTTTTCAAATCGTACCAGTAGTTCCTGAGATTAGCGCGTTCAAACAAACAAACTCTTCAGCTTTATTTTATTAGTATAGATAAGTTTTATCCCCATGTAAACGTTTCTTATCTGAAGTACTGAGCATTATCCTTAGTATTTGACCTCCCCTTCTACCATAGACTAACAACACTATAGATACGACAATTCTTTGTTCATAACAATAATATAATAAATAGCTTACATGTTAGTTTGTACTTACTTTTGTATTTATATATGTAGGGGCAATCTCTGGTCCGGTTTAACAATATCATCACCATCAGCCTATATATCACACCACTGCTGGGCACAGGCCTCTTCTCATACAGAGAAGGCATGAGCATTGATCACCACGCTTGCTCAAGGTGGATTGGCGATTTCAGACTTTTCTAGTCCAGATTTCCTCACGATGTTTTCCTTCACCGTTAGTCAGTGGATCTTTTTTTAATTGAAGTTTGATTTCTTTACAACTTCAAGGGACTGTAGAGCTGAGTATATGGTTTTAATTTCAACTCGATACCTTTACGCGTTCCCTAAATGAATGTCTTGACAGACAGTATAAAAAAGAAAATTGTTAAAACTTATTTACAACTAGGTTCCAGCCAGCGGCTTCGCCCGCGATATTTTAGCTAATGAATACAATAACTTGACAAATTATATACTAAAACCTTCCTCATTAATTACTCTATCTATTATATCCGTTGCGTAGTTTTAAAGATTTAAGCATACATAGAGATATAGGGACAGAGAAAGCGACTTTGTTTTTGGCTATGTAGTGAAGAGTAACCATGGAGTTTCTTGCCCGTTCTTCTCCATAGGAAACTACTTTTTGGACTGGGCAAATAAATTATCTTTTTTTTTGACTTTCAAAAGTGCTTGCTTTCTTTCTTGCTTGCTTTCAAAACTACTTTTTGGAATGGGCAACTAAATTATTATTTTTTTGACTTTCACAAATGCTTCTAAATACATAAATGATTTTAATTAAGACGGACGGACGGAGGTACGGAACTCTAAAAAATCAAGTTTCGCTTCTTTAGTAGGACAGCAACATTTTAGTTTTCTACCTAACCCCCCATCTATACAAGACTACTCTTCCCCCAAGGGGGTTTCAATTATCATCCCCTTTTATTACCCGGGTCTGCGGTAGACACGTTCAATTTTATCCCCGATAGCTGCCATTGGGGTAGCGCGGAATATATATATTATGAATCCTTTTGTATTCGTCCAACGGTTTCACGGGTGTATTATTATTTAATATAAATATGACCCGGGGTTTTACCCGCGTCCCAAAGGAACTGCTTCGCGTGACCGGGTAAAAAGTATCCTATATGTTAATCCAGGTTATAAACTATGTGTGTACCAAATTCCATTCAAATCCGTTCAGTAGTTTTTGCGTGAATGAGTAACAAACATACATCTATATATTCTTAGAAACTTTCGCGTTTATAATTTTATATAAATGTGACCTCATGTGGTTTAAGGAAACTTCTTCACGTAGCTAGTTTGAAAATGACCTTGAACCCTTCCTCAGATTTTTACGTATTTCCACACAAAATTTCATCTAAATCGGTTAAGCTGTTTTAACGTGAAAGCCTGATAGACAAACAGATAGAATTTCTTTAGAATATAATACTAGCTGTTTCGCGCGGTATCACCCGCGTCCCGACGGATATAGTTCACGCCCCCGGATAAAAACTACCTTATATCCTTTCCCAGGGTTTAAGCTATCCCTATACTAAATTTCATCCGAATTGGTTTAGCAGTTTTGCAGTGAAACCTTATCAAATAAACAAAGTTATTTTAGCACATCTTCTTCTATATAATAAAAATGAATTGCTGTTTGTTAGTCTCGCTAAAACTCGAGGACGGCTGGGCCGATGTAGCTGATTTTGGTTTTGAAATGTTTGTCGTAGTCCAGGGAAGGTTTAAACGGTGAGAAAAGTTGAGATAGATGTAGGTGATACGAATTTCACCGGGTCGTCTAGTAGTAGAAGATCCGACCCTACATCGACATTCATCGGGTTGATAATAGAATCAAACATATTTTATAATAAATTTCGTATGTTAGAAAATATATTAAAAGTGGGTTGACAACAAAAATCCTGGACAGAATATTTTTAATTATTTTTTTAAAAACTGTTTTTTATAAAATTTTGCAACATGATGATAATAATAAAATTTTATACTGGACTTAAAGTATAAAACATATAGAATGTGCTGACGTAGGGTTGACTATTATTTACCTGGACGAACTACTGGGTTGACAGGTATAAAAGGTATGTAAATTCTAGTTACTTTCACTGATTTGATAATAGAAAAAAAATTATATCAGCATAAGCGCTGTTTTATTCCGAACACGATGATATAGGGTTGACTGCAAAAAATTCGGTCCTAATAGGGGTATACAAGTTTTAAAGATTTAAATTTCAACGCGTGTGGAAATTAGTGATAGATAGATCCGAGGTAAGTATACCGTGTGATAATAACCGACCGAACATTGCAGTCGTGTCTGATGGGATCGTGAATATAAGAAAGTGCACATGCTCGGTATATAAACTATATGGAGAGTAGAGGTACCCCTGCTACCCTCCATATTGTAAACAGTACGCGTTATTTTGGAGCAAATGACATTTGAATTCAGTATGCGTTATTTCGGAGCAACTGAAAATATTTTTTTTGTCTTATTTTCTTGGGAAAAAATTAAAAAAATAATAAAAATGTGAAAAGGTAGAAATTGAAAAACAAAAAAAAAAACAGGCCGAGGTCCTTCAGAAAAATTATTTTTCAAATTATTTGTTTGATAAAAACGAATTCAACGAACGTTAAAATTGTGATATATTTCGAATTCTATTAGATAATAATTGGAGGAATCATATATTATGTACTTACTGCATACTCTGTAAAGAAAAAATTATAGTCTTCATGCTATTTACTTCGTAAAGCAGTTATTTTTTTGTTGGTATTGTAACCAACGAAATTGAGTGCTGCTTTAGTTAGTTCAACTTCATGATAATTGGAGAGGTGAAAGGTAAAAGGCTTTAAGCGACATTTTATAAACTTTACAGGAGAGCCATTTAAAGATCTAAAATTTCGAAAAAAAAAAACGTTATAAAGAAACTACTACTCCTACTTTAATGAGGATCGGGAATCTTTAGTGCAAACAATCCACTGATATTTTGGTATACTTGTCATAAAAAAACTGCTATAATATCGAAAAGAATGGTCGCTTAATACAAAATGATCTATACTGTCTTATTTCTAGAGTAAGGAAAAAAGATTAAACTGCCAACAGTGTCTATCAGTTGACGGCAAAATGGTTAAAGTGACTTTTCAGTGTTATTCAGTAAAAAGCAAAGTGATATAAATGACTTAACTCAATGATAATGGGAAGGGCTATTTTGTTTTAACCACCAATTAGGTTTTGATAAATACTCACACTAGGTGGCTTAGGACACGTTTATTATACTAAGGCCCAAGTTCACCGAAAAGATAACGGTCCGATCAACTGAAAACAGCTGTTTAGCTTAAATTCAAACTTCTACCATACGATGAATAACCTATTATTTGGGTTTTTTATTCCTAAAACGAGTCGATTACCAAGCCAGGGTTGAACAAGAAGTTGACTACACGAAAATTCCCGCTTCGTGGTTAAAAAACGTTTTCGTTTAACGGGCCGATTATATAACCATCTGTTGGTGAACTTGGCTCTAAATGAGTTGTTTAAAGTCTCGTCTTTGAAAAAAAATTTATAAAACATAGTTTTTTATGCCAAAAAATAATGAATGAATGTTGCTGACAGTCAAATGGTTGAAGCGACACTGCATAGTGTTAGACGAGGAAAGCAACATGTATGAAGCGACTTAACATTAATAGTTAGCTACATCGAACACGGTTAATCTGCCATTTACTTGTAATTTTAGGAAGAGAATAAAGGCTTAAGCTCCGATTCACTATTAATGAGTACAGCTTAAGTGAAGAACTAAATAAAATTGCCAAATTTGATGTCGGATCATACCTTGAGAATTATGGCCGAAAATTGCATTGTCTTTAGCGCCAAAAAAATGCTCAGGATCGTGCGAAAAATCGCTGATTCTAAATATGTATATAAGTCAATATCGCCCAAAATGTTTTACCTTTCACCCCTCGATATTTAAAGTTTTTTTTTTACGAAAAGGTAGCTTTAACGAACAATTTTTAAAAGCTTCATCTGTAAAATCACTTAAAGAATCGTCCAAGTCACATAAAAAACACTTTTTAGCCATTTTTATCACAACGATACAGAATAACACGTATTTTCGATAAAATATAATATTATAAGTCATTAGCTACTCCAAAATAACGCGTACTGTTTACAATATGGAGGGTAGCAGGGGTACCTCTACTCTCCATATAGTTTATATACCGAGCATGTGCACTTTCTTATATTCACGATCCCATCAGACACGACTGCAATGTTCGGTCCTTTATTATCACACGGTATACTTACCTCGGATCTATCTATCACTAATTTCCACACGCGTTGAAATTTAAATCTTTAAAACTTGTATACCCCTATTAGGACCGAATTTTTTGCAGTCAACCCTATATCATCGTGTTCGGAATAAAACAGCGCTTATGCTGATATATTTTTTTTTCTATTATCAAATCAGTGAAAGTAACTAGAATTTACATACCTTTTATACCTGTCAACCCAGTAGTTCGTCCAGGTAAATAATAGTCAACCCTACGTCAGCACATTCTATATGTTTTATACTTTAAGTCCAGTATAAAATTTTATTATTATCATCATGTTGCAAAATTTTATAAAAAACAGTTTTTTAAAAAATAATTAAAAATATTCTGTCCAGGATTTTTGTTGTCAACCCACTTTTAATATATTTTCTAACATACGAAATTTATTATAAAATATGTTTGATTCTATTATCAACTCGATGAATGTCGATGTAGGCCCGGATCTTAGACCATAGTAATCTAAGGTAGCTAGGATACTTACAAATTCTTTAAGCTATACATGGTGTTAAAGCCTCCGTATTCTCCGCCATATTTAAAATACTTTCACACATTATCGTATACAGGGTGTATACGCTTCACGTCGGGATATTGATCCGGAATTCCTAGTGATCGCGCCGTAGCTGCGTGCTCGGCGTGGGACGAAAGCTTTATTAAATAACTGACGCCTTCTGAATTCTATTGAGCACGGACGCTAGGGTGACTATGATCGTAGAAAAATGTAGGACACTTTTCTGTCCGCGGCATAGCTCCGAGGTTCTTAATACTAGAACGCTGAAATTTAGTATAGAATGCATATTAATTACGCCGAGAAAGTGGTAAAATAAAATATCGAAAAATATTTTTTTAGGGTAGCTCCCGAACACGTAAAGTGGGAATGAATTTCTTTTTTCTCGCGAATCCCTTCGTGTGGGGTATCGTTGGATAGGTCTTTTAAAAATATTATGGGTGTGTGATGATAATTTCGGTTAAGCAAGCCATTTGCGAAATATCTAGCTTTTAGGTGCAAATTTTTGTTCGATACGAGCATCCCCCCCTCTAACTTTTGAATGGCTGTTCCTAGAAATGTGAAAAAAATCATAAACGTAGCACATGTAATGAACTTACAAGGAAAACTATCACGGCTAAGTAGGCTTCACTGGTTACAGAGTTATAGTCGACTAACTGAGGCCTACTACGGAACCCTAATGCGCGTGGCCCGACACGCACTTGGCCGGTTTTAAAAACATCAAAGCGTAGACTCTTTTAACCATGTTGGGGTCGGCTTCCAGTGTTAGCGAATGCAGCTGAGTACCAGTGTTTTATATGGAGCGACTGCCTATCTGACCTCCACAACCCAGTTACCGGGTAACACGATACCCCTTGGTAATACTGGTTATCAAACTTTCTGGCTTGTGACTACCCGTAACGACTGTCAAAGATCTACAAACTAAAAAAAAATACGAATAATTTTGTAGTTGCTAAGAGTCTGCTACGGCGTAGCAATGACGCCTACGCGGCTAAGGCGTAGTATGTTTCAAAGACATCTATTTTAGAATGAAATTAATATTCTGAATCCTATACTAATATTATATATGCGAAAGTGAGTTTGTTTGTTTGTTTCTTTTGTGGCAAAACGACTTAACCGATTAGAATGACTGGTTTAGATGAAATTTTCTACAGAGATAAATAGTTATAGGCTACTTTTTATCAGGGTGCGTGAAGTCGCTCCCTCTAGACAGGCGCGGGTGCAGCCAAATATTTGGGGCTGGGGGGGAGGGGGGTGTCATCAATAACCAAAACTGAAGCAAGCTCCAAAATTTAACGACCTACCAACGCGTAATTAAAATTAAAATTTTCATTAATTGTTTGTTGATTAGACGTGTTCGATTGGAGGACGGGTCATGTCCCCTGTGACCCCTTCTCTTGGGCCGCAACTGCCTCTAGACGAAGGTGAGGCTGGGGGAAAAAGCTAGTTTCCTAATAAATTCCATGATAAATTCGACTACAATGACTTAACACAATCTTTTGATTAAACATCAAATTATATCCCACTCCAAGCCTAAATTATTGTCCGTCTAACTCGACCTAATGAATTGACTACCAACTTCAAGCAATTCCCAACTCTACCTACTACAAAATAAAGTCTATTTTCGTAAAATAAATTTCTTTTAACGGACAGCGAAGAATTTTTTCAAACACATTTTATTTTGGATTCTATTTTTAAGGGAATAAGGTTGGGGTTCGTTTGTAGGGTGTAAGCTATAAATACGAGGGTCGAATTCTCCATAGATAACGCATTTAGGTGTACAATCAACTTGGTACTGGAATAAATTCAGTGTTAAGTAAAGACCATGAAAATATGTCGATTATTTTATCTCTTTCTCTCACTATACGTAGGAAAGAGACGAGAATACGTGACATAATAAGCACATAATATGCCCATTGTTGTTTTTTTTTTAAATATGCTTTGATAACCAAACTTTTCGCAATATTTGTCACAATAAGTTTTATTATATTAATTTTAATGTACTTATGACTTTTTGTACGAGTGTGCGGGTTCGAAACCTGGCGGGTTCGAAACCACTGTGACTTTTTCAAAGTCTTGTGTACTTTCTAACAGCCGGTTACAAGAAAAAAAAATATGCGGTTACTTATACGTGAAACGGAAGAACTGTCATTCAAGATCTGTCAAAATGGAGGATAAAATTGAATAGTTTTGCTATTATTTTATGCTTTTCGTCTTAGTATTTATGATATATGTTTACTTAATTATTATATCTCTGTATTGACAACATAAAACATCCTAAAATTGTTCCTGTTACTGATATCATGTTTTGTGATTTTCGTAAAGGCTGTAAGTGTATCTTAGACACAACTGACTAATGCTGAAAAATCATCTAGGAAAGCTTAACCTTTGATCGGTCGACCCGTGCGGCTGTTACTTAGCCACGAGCCCCTCCGACTTACGATCTGTTACGCAATAATAATTTTAGAGGTCAAATATTCATCGCTTACTGCGAGAAAATAGCTTTGAGATACATACCTGAACTGCTTCTATAGTGATTGGTTTAATCTAGGATAGAACACGCGCGTTGCTAGGCAACCGGCGTAACTATGCTTTATAAGTTAGACAAAGTTTTATTAAGATAGATAATACTATAGTTAAAGACAATATTAGACAAAAATGGACTATAATTTTATTATCTATACTAATATTATAAAGAAGAAAGATTTTATGTTTGTTTGTAGGGTTTTAACTCAAAAACTACTGGACCGATTTTAAAAATTCTTTAACCGTTAGAAAGCTACATCTTTACGAAGTGTCATAGGCTATATTTATTTCCAGAAATAATTAGGGATCCCTACTAAAACTTGAATAATGTAACCCAAGGTGTAAAAAAATATGTCCACGCGGGCGAAGCCGCAGGCGGAAAGCTAGTTAAGTCTAAAAGCCAGTAGCATTAAAAATTACGATGAACTCTGTCTGTCTTTCACGCCAAAATGGCTGAACTAATTTGGAAACGTGTAGCGATAGCTGGAAGTTTAGGTAGTTAAATAGCCTATAAATTTGTGCTATCTGTAAAATAGGGTAAGAAATGCAAAAAAGTAAATAAATAAATATGACTGATAGTTAGTGATAAGCGTGTTCATTGTGTATACATATAAAATAATTTGTCCAGGAATTTCAGAAAGTCCTTTCTTATCGGATGCCTACGTCATACAAAGAACACACCCTCCAAGTTTCAGGTCTCTACGATCAGCGGTTTAGGCTGTGCGTTGATCGTCAGTCATTCAGGACAAAGCATTTTATATGTCTAGATAAGAATAGATCTTTAAGTACGTCTAAAGATTTTCTAGTGAAAAAATCTCTTATTTCGACTGACTGACCACAGAATCTCTAAATGTAGATGATGTAATATTCAATATATAAGTTAGTATGTACACGTAGACATATAAATATGTGTGCTATAATATATATACATAGAGAGGCGCTGATTACTACCAAGTGCATATCTATGTAGACTCTGACGCGATGGTGGAATATAGAAACTATGGAGTCGAAAAAAATAGAATCCTATTTTATAAATGTTTAAAGTAAAGAGGAGCTCGTGGCTAAGGAACAGCCGCACGGGTCGATCGATCAAAGGTTAGGTTGCGCGTGGCACGGCCGGTCCGTGGATGGGTGACCATCTATGTCATGGCGAAACTCCTCCGTGCTCAGAAAGTACGTTAAGCTATTGGTCCCGGTAGTCATTTGTAGATCTTTGACAGTCGTTACGGGTAGTCAGCAGCCAGAAAGTCTGACAACCAGTCTAACCAAGGGGTATCGTGGTACCCGGTAACTGGATTGTGCAGGTCAGATAGGCAGTCGCTCCATGTAAAACACTCAGCTGCATCAGATTGAGATTGGAAACCGAACCCCCACATAGTTGGGAAAAGGCTAGGCAGATGATGATGTTTAAGTTTTATTTAGGAACTTCAAAAGTCATTCATTCAAACTAGGAGAAAAATAATCACTTATTGATCGTCAAATTTACAAAAAACAGCCCCCAAAACGCTCACCCTTCACCACTTCTTATGTGTTCTTGCTGGGAAGAAGAAGTGGCGCAACAAACTCGCCAGCAACACGTCTGTCTGCTTATGTTTTATTATTTCATTGTTTTTATTATTTACTAGCTTCTGCCAGCGACTTCTTACGCGTGGAATAGTGGTGCTCCGCTCCCATTGGTCTTAGCGTGATGATATATAGCCTATAGCCTTCCTCGATAAATGGACTATCTAACACTGAAAGAATTATTCAAATCGGACCAGCGGTTCCTGAGATTAGCGCGTTTAAACAAAATGACAACATTTCCCTTCACTGCTCTGCTCCTATTGATTGTAGCGTGATGAAAAGTATACTATAACCAGCTCAGGAGTATGAAAAATAATTGTACCAAGTTTCGTTAAAATCCGTCGAGTAGTTTTTGTTTCTATAGAGTTTATACAGACAGTCAGACAAAAATTCTACTCATTGCATTTTTGGCATCAGTATCGATCCCTAATCACCCCCTGATAGTTATTTTGGAAATATATTTAATGTACAGAATTGACCTCTCTACAGATTTATTATAAGTATAGATATAGATAGAAGATTAATTAAGTTTGTGAGGTGTATGTATGTTAGTTTGTTACTCTTTCACGCAAAAACTACGGAATGAATTTGGATGAAATTTGGTTACACACATAGTTCATAACTTGGATAAACACACAGGTTCCTTTTTATTAGGGTTCCGTAGCCAAATGGCAAAAACGGAACCCTTATAGATTCGTCATGTCTGTCTGTCTGTCCGTCTGTCTGTCTGTCTGTCCGTCCGTATGTCACAGCCATTTTTTTCCGAAACTATAAGAACTATACTGTTGAAATTTGGTAAGTAGATGTATTTTGTAAACTGCTTTAAGATTTTGACACAAAAATAGAAAAAAAACAATAAATTTTGGGGGTCCCCATACTTAGAACTGAAACTCAATTTTTTTTTTTCATCAAACCCATACGTGTGGGGTATCTATGGATAGGTCTTCAAAAATGATATTGAGGTTTCTAATATCATTTTTTTCTAAACCGGATAGTTTGCGCGAGAGGCACTTCCAAAGTGGTAAAATGTGTGTCCCCCCCCCTGTAACTTCTAAAATAAGAGAATGATAAAACTAAAAAAAATATATAATGTAGATTACTATGCAAAATTCCATTGAAAATTGGTTTGAACGAGATCTAGGTGGTAGTTTTTAAGTAATCAGCAATTTTTCTCTACAAACAAACTTAATTATGCGGTCGGAAAAAAACAAGATAATTGCGACTTTATTGCGTATTTTTTCTTTCCAATGTTCGGAACCCTCGGTGCGCGAGTCCGACTCGCACTTGGCCGGTTTTCTCAGTATATAGGAGACAGACATGGTTACGGGCTGAGATAATCTATACATATAAAATGCTTTGTCCTGAAAGACTGACGGATCAACGCACAGCCTAAACTGCGGATCGTAGAGACCTGGGGGTTAGACAAGTGACAAAAACGCTAGCAGAATAGAAAACAAAATATATGGGAATGACAGATAGCTAGTCGTAAACGAATGTCATTCCCATACATTTTGTTTTCTATTCTACTAGCGTTTCTGCCACTTGTCTAACCCCCCTGAAACTTGGAAGGTGTGTTCTTTGAATGACAGGCATCCGATAAGAAAGGATTTTCCGAAATTCTGCACTAAGGGGGTGAAAAAGGGGGCAAGGTTTGAATGAAACTCTGACTATTTTAATTTGAATTCATATAGCCCACGTGGCCTAAGCCGCTGGCGGAAAGCTAGTTTTTAATAAAAATAATAATCAACTCCATACCATTCCTGTGCGTCCATCTGTCCCTAAAGGACTTTAAGTGTTAGAAAGAGACGGCTGTAGTTAGAGCGAGAGAGTAAGAGATCTCTCGGCTTGGGAGTAGGGTGGCCGTACGTTAAGGTTTTATGAGAATGAGAGGTGAAATAATAAAGTTTTACGAGAATACCTTTTTCTATTAATATGATAAGGCAGAATGATTTTTAGAATGTATTTTTGTTACTCTTTTAAACAAAAACTAGTGAACAGATTTAAATAAAGCTTGACAGGGGGGTTAGACAAGTGGCAAAAACGCTAGCAGAATACAAAACAAAATGTATGGGAATGACAGATAGCTAGTCGTAAACGATTGTCATTCCCATAAATTTTGTTTTTTATGCTAGTAGCGTTTTTGCCACTTGTCTAGTAGTAAGTAAGTAGATGTGCAATCACCAAGCAAAATGCGTGCCATAAAGGTTCTGACCAGTCCTAATTCATGACATCTGTCATTTGGAAGCCAGTTTGAATCTATCAGAGTACAGAGGACGATTTTAACAATAATATGGGCAAATTTGTAGTAAATGTATGGGCAAATTTGTAGTAAATGCCATCCTTATCATACAGATGTCATGAACATTACGTTTCGGTAAGTGTGAGAGAGATAGATATAATTTTACATTAAAATGATTACTAGTTTCAAAGCTACGTCTGCATTCTAAACAAGTGCGAGTCGGACTCGCGCACCGAGGGTTCCGACCATTGGAAAGAAAAAATACGCAATAAAGTCGCAATTATCTTGTTTTTTTCCGACCGCATAATTAAGTTTGTTTGTAGAGGAAAATTGCTGATTACTAAAAAACTACTTACTATATCTCGTTCAAACCAATTTTCAATGGAAGTTTGCATGGTAATCTACATCATATATTTTTTTTAGTTTTATCATTCTCTTATTTTAGAAGTTACAGGGGGGGGGACACACATTTTACCACTTTGGAAGTGCCTCTCGCGCAAACTATTCAGTTTAAAAAAAAATGATATTAGAAACCTCAATATCATTTTTGAAGACCTATCCATAGATACCCCACACGTATGGGTTTGATGAAAAAAAAATTTTTGAGTTTCAGTTCTAAGTATGGGGACCCCCAAAATTTATTGCTTTTTTTCTATTTTTATGTCAAAATCTTAAAGCGGTTTACAGAATACATCTACTCACCAAATTTCAACAGTATAGTTCTTATAGTTTCGGAAAAAAATGGCTGTGACATACGGACGGACAGACAGACAGACAGACAGACAGACAGACAGACAGACAGACATGACGAATCTATAAGGGTTCCTTGTCGGACTACGGAACCCTAAAAATGGTTACGTTTTTGTGACCGCGTAATGTTCGGGATTGCATCTCTATGGATATATCTCGATGCTTGGTTATGTCAAAATTATGGTCACCCTATGAGAGTATGACTTCAGAATAGCTATCGCGTTACTTATCTTTTCGGTAGACTATTAACAGATTACAGTGAAATTCATCCAATCTATAAATTAAATCAGATTACAAAAAAAAATGCTACTAGCATTCCGCCAGCGACTTCGCCCGCGTGGTCTAGACGAATTCAAATTAAAAATGACAGAGTTTCATACAAACTTTACCCCCCCTTTTCATCCCCTTAGGGGTAGAATTTCGGAAAATCCTTTCTTATCGAATGCCTTCATCAAACAAAGAACACACCTTCCAAGTTTCAGGTCTCTACGATAAAACTATCATAAGTCCTTCCCCAGATTTCATTCTTTCTTCACACCAAATTTTATCTAATTTGGTTCAACTGTTTAAGCTTAAAAGCGTAACAAACATATCGATTTTTTTAAGGCAGGAAGTCGGAGTTTACACGCTCATTCTGGCGTCAGCTCAGTCTGTGACCTTGATCACGTATAGACTGATGGCTGAATGATGGTAAAAACATTGGTCACTTTGAAGTCAAGCGTGGGTGTTGATTATATGACAATTTACCACTAAACAATGTAAAGTAGGAACTTCTTATTACCGAATTATCTAGTCACGAGTCACGACTATACTTCCGTCCCTAGCTCGACGAGCCAGCCCGCGAGCTGAGCTAATAGCTTTAAAATTCCCGATTATAATAATCATATATATTCTGATCCAACCTGTCCCTTGCTGTCCTCCCCCAGCGACGCCCTAAGCCGAGGCCCGTATCCCACTAGGGGGTGCCCTTAGCGTGTAGTTGCTTAGTTTTGTAAGTTACACCCTGGCTGGAGGCCCTCAATTCATTTAAGGCACTTCACAGGAAAGCCCGGTTAAGCAGTCGACAACCTTCAAGGTTGACATGCGAGATACCATATAAAAAAAAGCACGGAGGAGCTTCTCTATGACATAGATGGTCACTTATCCACGATCTATCGACCCGTGCGGCTGTAACTTAACCACGAGCTCCTCCATACAAAACATACTATAAAAGAATAATAATAAAATACATTATGTATCGTAAAATTTTAACTAGCGCTCCATCTGGTGGTCTTATACGCCACTATTTACGGCCGACTAGCTTCTGACTGCCACTTTGTCCACGTGAAGTCCAGCCGGATACCGCTATAAAAATAATCCTTTGTGATATTCTAGCTAGAGTCTAGACTATCTATATCTATCTATACTTATAATAAATCTGTAGAGAGGTAAATTCTGTACATGAAATATATTTCCAAAATAACTATCAGGGGGTGATTAGGGATCGATACTGATGCCAAAAATGCAATCAGTAAAATTTTTGTCTGTCTGTCTGTATAAACTCTATTAAAACAAAAACTACTTGGCGGATTTTAACGAAACTTGGTACAATTATTTGTCATACTCTTGAGATGGTTATAGTATACTTTTCATCACGCTACAATCAATAGGAGCAGAGCAGTGAAGGGAAATGTTGTCATTTTGTTTAAACGCGCTAATCTCAGGAACCGCTGGTCCGATTTAAATAATTCTTTCAGTGTTAGATAGTCCATTTATCGAGGAAGGCTATAGGCAATATATCATCATGCTAAGACCAATAGGAACTGAGCACCACTACTCCACGCGGACGAAGTCGCTGGCAGAAGCTAGTATACAATAAAAATACTGATTGTTTACCCCGGATTCTTCCGCATTCTAGGGGAATTATTTCGTTTTTTTTTGTATGGAATCTCGCTGGTCAACCTAGAAGATTGTCGACCGCTTAACCGGGCTTGCCTGTGAAGTGCCTCCAGCCAGGGCTTAACTTACAAAACTAAGCGACTACACGCTAAGGGCACCCCTTAGTGGGGTACGGGCCTCGGCTTAGGGCGTCGCTGGGGGAGGACAGCAAGGGACAGGCTGGATCAGAATATATATGATTATTATAATCGGGAATTTTAAAGCTATTAGCTCAGCTCGCGGGCTGGCTCGTCGAGCTAGGAATTATTTCGTGTGCCGGGATAAAAAATACCTTGTCTTAATCCAGGTTCTAAAATATGTGTGTACCAAATTCCATCCAATTCCATTGAGGAGTTTTCGCGTTAAAGAGTAACAAACAAAAATACATACATACCTTCATCTTCAAAAACTTTCGTATTTATAATATTAGTAGTAATAAATTCATTCATCAAAATCGGCTTAGCAGTTTAGATGCTACGGTGGAACATCCTACTAAAAATATGAATATAAAAAATTGTGAGGATGTATGATGTAGTTTTGTTACTCTTTCACGCAAAAACTGCTGAATGGTTTTGGATGAGATTTGGTATTCACATAGTTTATAACCTGGATTAATACAAGGGATACCTTTTATCTCGTAGCACCGTATTATTTTATTCAGGACACGGGTAAAACCGCGGGAAATCTGTTATTACTTGATACATCATCTGCCTAGCCGTTTCCCAACTATGTTGGGGTCGGCTTCCAGTCTAACCGGATCCGATCCGATCTTGAAGTACAACGACGTGCGGCAATGTATTATAATACAAGAGATAATATAAATTCGGACTTTTTAACGCAACGCGATCGTGACAAGATCTCCAGATTATTTAAACCACAGACTGACGTCTGGGAGGAACTTTTATCCGAATGGCAATGTAGGTGGGAAAATTCCATCAAGGGTCGTCATCTCTACCAGTTCTTTCCGTCCGTTCGTGAGCGGCTGACTAGGACTTGGCTGGAGGTGGATCACTGTGTTGCCCAATTTCTCACAGGTCATGGCAACTTTAAGAGTAAATAATTTTCCTTCAAGCTTGTTGCATCGCCCTTGTGTCAGTGTTCTACATCAGACTGTGGATATGAACAATCTGCACATCATATCTTATGGGAGTGTGCTCTTTGGCAAAATGAACGTAATATTATGTTAAATAGTATACAAGTTACATCTGGAGTTGTTTACAACACGGACCTTGTGGAAACTAGAACAAATTTCCGTGCGTTCAAGCGTTTTTGCCATACCTATTATTGGAATCAAGTGTAACAGCTCACTAGGACCCACTAAATGTAAATTATATTCCGTGGTGCTAGGCAACTGGGCTTCACCCAGTTGTAAAAAGTCCATTTGTGCTAATTGGCCTTACTCTTTACATCTGTCTCCTGCTTGATATGGAGGGAAGTGGAAACTATGATTATTCCTACTCCTCCACTATCTTTTTCTGATTAAATTCGTTGCGGGTTCCAAGACAGTAAAAAAAAAAATCTCTCTGGGACTCGTCGAGCTTCATTGCCTCGACGTTTTCTTGTGGTCGCCACTGTTGATTCTGGCTTTCAGGAGTTGCAGTGGTTGGGAATGTGTGGCGGGCTTGTCCCATAAAAAAAAAAAAAAAGTCTAACCGGATGCAGCTGAGTACCAGTGTTTTACATTGAGCGACTGCCTATCTGACCTCCACAACCCAGTTACCGGGTAACACAATACCCCTTGGTAAGACTGGTTGTCAGACTTTCTGGCTTCTGACTACCCGTAACGACTGTCAAAGATCTACAAATGCCAGCCGGGACCAACAGCTTAACGTGCTTTCCGAGGCACGGAGGAGTCTCGCTATGACATAGATGATTATGGTCTGACATGGAGGGCCTTTGATCGGTCGAACCGTGCGGCTGTTACTTAGCCACGAGCTCCGTGATTCAAACATAATTACATATCTATACTAATAATATAAAGAGGAAAGATTTGTTTGTTTGTAGGGATTTAACTCAGAAACTACTAGACCGATTTTATAAATTCTTTCGCCAATAGAAAGCTACATCTTTATGAAGTGTCATAGGCTATATTTATTTCCAGAAATAATTAATCATTACTAAAACTTGAATAATGTAACCCAAGGTGTAAAAAATTTACCACGCGGGCGAAGCCGCTGGCAGAAGCTAGTATTTAAATAAAATCATAACCCTTCCTTCTAGCTTTGCTGTAGTCGAGTAAAAAAAGATCTAGGTTGACAACTTGATAGCAAAAAAATGAATTAGAACTCGATGAAGAACAAAAGGTTTTCCAAAGAATTAAGTTAGAACAGAACCAAGTTTTAAAGCCGCAGAAATAGGAACACTCGAACATATAGCTACTAGCCTCGCGTCAGAGCAAGATGGAGAGATACTATAGTAGAATATTCGTGTACCGTCTGTCTGTCTGTACGGTCAAAATACATTTGCAAAGTGATGATCTGGGAAAAAGTCGTGGGGGCCTAATGGTTATGGCACCTGCCTCTCGTGTACGAGTGTGTGAGTTCGAAACCTGGCAAGCCACCAATGTGAGTTTTCTTAAGTCATAAGCCTTCACCGTTAGACACTGACTAACGGTGAAGGGAAACATCGTGAGGAAACCTGGACATAAAAAGTCTAAAATCGCCAGTCCTTGAGTAAGCGTGGTGATCAATTTTCATGCCTTCTCTGTATGAGAAGAGGCCTGTGCCTATCAGTGGGACAATATATATGGCTTTTATTTTTTTAGGCCAGGTTTCCTCACGATGTTTTCCTTCACCGTTAGTCAGTGGTGTCTAAGATATACTTAGAAAGTACATACGACTTTAGAAAAGTCACATTGGTACTTGCCAGGTTTCGAACCCGCACACTTGTATACGAGATGCAGGTGCCTTAACCACTTGGCTAGATTTGTAACTAATAATATACTATCTCTATCTAGATATAAAATGCTTTGTCCTGAATGACTGACGGATCAACGCACAGCCTAAACCGGTGATCGTAGAGACCTGAAACTTGGAGGGTGTGTTCTTTATATGACGTAGGCTTCCCATAAGGAAGGGTTTTTCGAAATTCTACCCCTAAGGGGGTGAAAAAGGGGGGCAAAATTTGTATGAAACTCTGACATTTTTTATTTGAATTCGTTATAGCCCACGCGGCGAAGCCGCTGGCGGAAAAGTAGTAGGTATCCTAATAAAATCTATTAAGCAAAGAAATATTCAGTCAAAAGTCCGAGCGCAGCCGGGTGGAAAAGCAAGTGTTTATAACATCAAAACGCTTGTAAGTGAAGACAGGGATAACAACATTACCGTGTAACGTGACAGACAAGGATGGAGCGAGAAATTAAGTACCACGCGTCGCTTTGTAAGGATAAGTGTATACGTGCACTTTTGGGTAGTTTAATTTTAATGAATTATTGTAAGCTTGCTGTTTCCCGTGGTTTCGCTCGCGTCTCGAGGGAACTACTTAATACACTGGGATAAAAAGTAGCCTAAGTGTTGATCCAGGTTATAAAATACTAGCTTCTGCCCGCGACTTCGTCCGCGTGGAATAGTGGTGCTCCGCTCCTTTTGGTTTTAGCGTGATGATACATAGCCTATAGCCTTCCTCAATAAATGGGCTATCTAACACTGAAAGAATTTTTCAAATCGTACCAGTAGTTCCTGAGATTAGCGCGTTCAAACAAACAAACTCTTCAGCTTTATTATATTATAGTATAATAGTATAGATGTGTGTAATTTAATCCAAATACATTCAGTAGATTTTGAGTGAAAGAGTAACAAACATACATACGTACTTACAAACATTTATGATCTTTTAGATGAGAACAATCTTTTATAGTTTGTATCAATTAATTTTACGAAAAATGTAAACAAAATTATAACCTATTTTGTTCTAATTCTGCCACAGAAGTTAACAAAATGGCGTAAGGATGGCGCATTTATGTCAATTTCATGCTCTAAACATCATCATTCATCATTGAATGCCATTTTATTTATCTATGTGGGAAAATTAGAACAAAATAGGTTATGATTTTGTTTAATTTTTTTGTATAATCAATTGGTACTAAAAGCCAAAACATTTGCGGAGATAAAACTATAAATCAAAATGTAACAAAAAAGTCACGAACCCCATTTTCCCTGATAACGATGCGCGCATTTTCAGCGGAAACTTATCGAAAACCTGTAGCTTTTGTATTAATCACAAAACAATATCGACCTTATTCAATACGGGATACATTTCAAAATCCCTTGCAGCTGTCAGTTGTGTTGGAAAATTGTTGAAGACAAAGAAAATTGAGACGTAATGACCAAGGGATGAGGTTGATATTTTACTGGTGTTGTCGATGTTGGCTGATAAGGCAGTACCAACGATCTTAGATCTCCCTCCCCTCCCGTGACGTAATGTATTGACTTATATAAGAGGGGTGTACTACAGTATAAGTTGGAGTTCAAAATAATTTGGTTTATGGTATTCAGGGTTTTGGTTCCTTGTGGTGCTCGCAGTCGCAGCGCGGACGGCGCGCGGGGCGGACGTGTACGATAGTTAGTAATATTTTTTATTACAAATTATTATTTTTTGTCTTTAACTACCAAGTACCTATATATTTATTTGTAAAGATATTATATATTTTGCGTTGCTTTCAAAATGTCTGTTGGTGTTTTCAAGATTCATATTTAGAGTGAGTATTTTTTATTCGTATTTTTATAAAAAGCTGTAGTTTAGTTGTTTTTTTTTTATTAATTCATCATTATCAGCCTATATATTGTCCCACTGCTGGGCACAGGCCTCTTCTCATACAGAGAAGGCATGAGCATTGATCACTACCCTTGCTCAAAGCGGATTGGCGATTTCTGACTTTTTAAGTCTAGGTTTTCTCACGATGTTTTCCTTCACCGTTAGTCAGTGTAGTTCAGACGTCTAGGATATACTTTTTTAGGGTTCCGCAGTCCGACAAGGAACCCTTATAGTTTCGCCATGTCCGTCTTTCTGTTTGTCTGTCTGTCTGTCCGCGGCACAGCTCGGAGGTTCTTGGTACTAGAAACCTGAAATTTGGTTTGGATATGTATATTAGTTACATCGACAAAGTGGTAAAACAAAATTATAAAAAACTAGCTTTCCGCCCACGGCTTCGCCCCCGTGAACATTTTTTTACACCTTGGGTAATATTATTCAAGTTTTAGTAGGGATCCCTAATTATTTCTGGAAATAAATATATAAATATGCCTTATGACACTACCTAAAGATGTAGCTTTCTAACGGTGAAAGAATTTTTAAAATCGTAGACCGATTTTAAAAATTCTTTCACCTTTCCTCTTTGTAGTTTTTGAGTTTAAAACCCTACAAACAAACAAGCAAATCTTTTCTCTTTATAATTTTAGTATTTTTTTTGGGTAGCTCCCAAACACGTAAAGTGGGGATGATTTTCGTTCTCATGACATGTATCCCGTCTTTAAAAAATATTATAAGTATGCGGAGACAATTTTTTGGTTAAACGAGCCTTTTGCAAAATATCTAGCTAGTTAAAGTGCAAATTTTTGTTAAATACGAGAGCCTTCCACCCTCTGACTTTTGAATGGCTGTTCGTAGATATGTAAATAAAAACGTATGTAGCATATCATAATGAACTTCAAAGGAAAGCTATCATGGCTATTAACACCTATAATTTGGAATAAAGAAAAAGATCTTCCATTCGTTTTAATAACATCTTCATAGACTAATTACTTTTTCGAGATTTCTCTTACAGAAATAATAAAATTATCTTTTCCTTTACATTTTGTGAAAAGGAAATTGTCACCATTTAAAAGGTCTATTAAATACAGGACTGACATCAAAGTCTCTTTACGAGGGTTCTTTTATTCTATTGCGGTACCCTGATTTTTTCAAAGTATTTCATATTATGTCCTCTTTTGTGAATTTGTAATTTTATTCAAAGACTATATTCAGCCTACAACTTTGTTAGTCTCTTATATACTGACTAGCTTCTGCCCGCGACTTCGTCCGCGTGGAATAGTGGTGCTCCGCTCCTATTGGTCTTAGCGTGATATATAGCCTTCCTAGATAAATGGACTATCTAACACTGAAAGAATTTTTCAAATCGGACCAGCGGTTCCTGAGATTAGCGCGTTTAAACGAAATGACAACATTTCCCTTCACTGCTCTGCTCCTATTGATTGTAGCGTGATGAAAAGTATACTATAACCATCTCAGGAGTATGACAAATATTGTACCAAGTTTCGTTAAAATCCGTCGAGTAGTTTTTGTTTCTATAGAGTTTATACAGACAGACAGACAAAAATTTTACTGATTGCATTTTTGGCATCAGTATCGATCCCTAATCACCCCCTGATAGTTATTTTGGAAATATATTTCATGTACAGAATTGACCTCTCTACAGATTTATTATAAGTATAGATAGAAGAAGATAGATATTCCGCCAGCGGCTTCGCCCGCGTGGGCTATACGAATTCAAATTAAAAATGACAGAGTTTCATACAAACTTTGCCCCCCTTTTCACCCCCTTAGGGGTGGAATTTCGGAAAATCTTGTCTTATCGGATGCCTACGTCATACAAAGAACACCAGGCCTCTTCTCACACAGAGAAGGCATGAGCATTGATCACCACGCTTGCTCAAGGCAGATTGGCGATTTCAGACTTTTTAAGTACAGGTTTCCTCACGATGTTTTCCTTCACCGTTAGTCAGTGACGTCTAAGATATACTTAGAAATAGTTAGAAAGTACATATGACTAGAAAAGTCACATTGGTCAGCAGGTTTCGAACCCGCGCACTCGTACACGAGAGTTTGATGCCACTAGGCTACCTTGACATGTTTTTAGCTAATCCATTAACTTAATTTGACAGATGAGCTCAGCTGTGCAATTTAGTAAAATTCCATTAGCCAAGTTGGAGTATCAACATATACCAGCTAATATAATAAATGTGAAAATGAGTTTGTTTCGCTTACACGGTAAAACTAATGTACCGATTTGGATGAAATTTCACTTGCATCCTGAGGAAACTGCTTTATGTAGCCGCAAAAAAAGTAAGCTATAACCGTCTTCAGGGTCCCATTTATCTCTATACCAAGTTTCATCTAATTCGGTTCAGCCGTTTTTCTTGAAAGCTTAATAAACAGACAGAGGTACTTTTCCATTTACATCTATACTAATATTATAAAGCTGAAGAGTTTGTTTGTTTGTTTGAACGCGCTAATCTCAAGAACCGCTAGTCCGATTTGAAAAATTCTTTCAGTGTTGGATAGTACATTTATCGAGGAAGGCTATAGGCTATACATATATCATCATGCTAAGACCAATAGGAGCGGAGCCACACTATGCCACGCGGACTTTTTATCGTGTTCACTCAGGACCTTGATTTTATTTATATATTAAATACCTAATAGGGACCTCAGTATCTGGTAGAAATTTCAACTTGATAGGTCTTCGTTCCAGAGAAAGTCGGTGGTGACACCACCGACTTTCTCTGGAACGGACAGATAGACGGACAAGAAAGTGATCTTATAAGGGTTCCTTTTTTATCTTTTGAGGTACGGAACCCTAAAAATATGTTTAAAAACTACAAAAAACACCGAAATTAAAAGCACGAAATAAGAAAAATGCTGCCTTTGTATTACATTTTTTGTGTCTACGTAAATCTGTATCTATGTATACATATAAAATGCTTTGTGCTGAATGACTGACGGATCAACGCACAGCCTAAACCGCTGATCGTAGAGACCTGAAACTTGGAGGGTGTGTTCTTTGTATGACGTAGGCATCCGATAAGATAGGATTTTCCGAAATTCTACCTCTAAAGGAGTTAAAAAGGTGGGCAAAGTTTGAAAAAAAAAAACTCTGTCATTTTTAATTTGTTTTCAATTCGTATAGCACATGCGAGGGAAGCCGCTGGCAGAAAGCTAGTTGTTAAATAAATAAATCTTGCTGTTGTCGCATGGCACCGCATTTTACTTTATCGTAGTCGAAAAAAAATATGTCAAACGGTTTTTTAACGTGAAAACTCAATACGGAACTCTAAAAAAGATTAATACAGCCGTTTAACGGGGACAAAAGCTCGCTCAGATAGATTACTCGAGAGATTAAACTTTTAACTTTGATAAGGAGATTGCTATTATGAGATAAGTCATAGCGAAAATAAATGTTGAAATATCTAGAACATGAGTAGCTCGTGGCTAAGTAACAGCCGCACGGGTCGACCGATCAAAGGTTAAGCTGCGCTTAGCGCTTATTACAGCTTATGAGGTTCCGGGGCTGCGGGATATTCGAAAGAGATACCGCGCCCCCGGAATACAAAGGGCTGAGGAAGGAACATGGATGGGTTTAACTCAGTAAGAGTCTGACACTCCCACTGTTGTACTGATGATTCAATCTCGTATCGAACAAATATTTTGCAAACGGATCTCTAAATCGAAAAATGTTCTTTTTTTGAAAGACCTAACCAATGATACCTCACACGACGGGATACATGAGAAAAAAAAATAATCCCAACTTTACTTGTATGTGAGCTATCCTAAAAAACATATTTTTCATAATTAGACAGACAGACGGACTTGGTGAAAATATGAAGGTTTCCTTGTGGCCTACGGAACCCTAAAAAAAGGGTTGTAATGGTTATTAAAAACGGCCTACATCTTTCCCCAGTTTCAATTTATATATACACCTATTCCTAATCAGTTGAGCCGTTTTATGGTAAAAGTGTCACAGATAGATAGACAGAGTTACTTTTGGGATTGTAATATTAGTAATGATTAAGTAAGGATTTTGACTAATATTTAAATAGCCTATTTCTCCCCGGTACGAAACGATTCGTCAAAAGTAATAATCTTCGCAGTCCCGTGGGTATAACACGAATCACTTTCGAAAAAGGATTCGTATCGAAAGCGATTTTTGAATGGAATATACTCGCTTCTTATGTAATACTAGCTTCTGCCAGCGACTTCGTCCGCGTGGAATAGTGGTGCTCCGCTCCTATTGGTCTTAGCGTGATGATATATAGCCTATAGCCTTCCTCGATAAATGGACTATCTAACACTGAAAGAATTATTTAAATCGGACCAGCGGTTCCTGAGATTAGCGCGTTTAAACAAAATGACAACATTACCCTTCACTGCTCTGCTCCTATTGATTGTAGCGTGATGAAAAGTATACTATAACCATCTCAGGAGTATGACAAATAATTGTACCAAGTTTCGTTAAAATCCGTCGAGTAGTTTTTGTTTCTATAGAGTTTATACAGACAGACAGACAGACAGACAGACAGACGGACAGACAGACAGACAGACAGACAAAAATGTTACTTATTGCATTTTTGGCATCAGTATCGATCCCTAATCACCCCCTGATAGTTATTTTGGAAATATATTTCATGTACAGAATTGACCTCTCTACAGATTTATTATAAGTATAGATAGATAGATGACTTTAATCATATCTTTGGATGATGCAAATTATTTTAAAATATATCTTCTATAATATAAAAGTGAATCGCTGAATGTGTTGCTAAGCGCATAACTCGAGAATGGCTGGACCGATTTTTATGAAATTTGGTACGGATGTAGAGGGGACCCTGGAAAAGGTTTAAGGCTACTTTTAACCCGGGTGCGTTAAGTAGTTCCCCCGGGATGCGGGTGAAACCGCGGGCAACAGCTATCTAATCTAAATCTAAATAAATATAAAACTCAAAGGTGACTGACTGACTGACATAGTGATCTATCAACGCACAGCCCAAACCACTGGAGGGATCGGGCTGAAATTTGGCATGCAGGTAGATGATATGAAGTAGGCAACCGCTAAGAAAGGATTTTGATAAATTCTACCCCCAAGGGGATATAATAGGGGATGAAAGTTTGTATGAAACTTTGTCAATTTTAAACCGATCGGGCTGAGAATTCATATATAGCCCACGCGGGCAAAATTTTAAATATAAATTTTGCTTTGGTATGGTTGTATTTTTGATTCGAAATTCGCTTACATTAACGTTACGATTATGTTAATGCGTTCTAGCTAGGCCCACAGTTCACATCAAAAGGGTTATTCAGAGAGGTTTGAGTGAGGTTAACCTCGTTAGATTGTATAGCTTTTATTTAAGGTATACAGTTTGATACGATACGAGTAATTTATATACGAATACTAGCTCAATTCAATTCAATTCAAATCATTTATTTCAATTAGGCCTAATTACAAGCACTTTTGAAAGTCAAAAAAGAAAGAATTTAGTTGCCCATTCCAAAAAGTAGTTTCCTATGGAGAAGAACGGGCAAGAAACTCCATGGTTACTCTTTTTAAATAAGTTTTAACAATTTTTATGTATACATAAAATAATAACATGCGAAGATCATGTAGAATCAAAATTTAAAAATAAATAAATAAAA
Source organism: Pyrrhia umbra (assembly GCA_963891755.1). Lineage (NCBI taxonomy): Eukaryota > Metazoa > Arthropoda > Insecta > Lepidoptera > Noctuidae > Pyrrhia > Pyrrhia umbra. The sequence goes on along the minus strand of OY982947.1, from coordinate 5,231,249 downwards.
AATGGTAAGGTAGGAAGTCTATTTGGTAGCTACATGATATTCACATTTACATTTTTTTATTGTTGTGTTGAAGATAAATGCAATTTGTATAGTAAAAAGAAATATAGTAATAAGAAATATTTATATTACATAATTATGATTTTAAAGTTTGCAATCAGTTTGATATTGTCAAGGTTGTCCTATGGAGCAGGACCAGCATGTTTCCAAGCATGTTTATCCTGAATGTAATCTTCTAGTTTATAATATGCTTGCTTACAGAGCGTGGCTTTTATATAAGTTTTAAATTTTTTCTCATTTAGCTCTAAAATGTTTTCTGGTATTTTATTATAACATTTAACACAGTATCCCATGAAAGATGTATGTACCTTAGATAATCTGAACTGTGGTAGAGCTAGTTTGTTCTTATTCCTAGTATTGTAATCATGTCTATCACATATTTTATCAAACAAATGAAGATTTTTTCTAACATACATAATATTTTCATAGATGAATTGGCAAGGTACCGTCATAATATTAATATTTTTAAACAGTTCCCTAAGAGATTCGCGACAACGTAAATTATATATGGCTCTGACAGCTCTTTTTTGTAGAATAAATATGGATTCAATGTCAGCAGCTCGTCCCCAAAGCAAAATGCCATAAGACATAATGCTGTGGAAGTAACTAAAATAAACAAGTCTTGCTGTATCCACATCCGTTAGCTGCCTGATTTTTCTTACAGCATAAGCGGCTGAGCTTAGACGACCCGCTAAAGATGTTATGTGGGGTCCCCATTGCAATGTATCGTCTAGAGTGATTACAAGGAAAACTGTCTGATTAACAAATTCTAGTTTTTCACCATTTAGTATAATGTCACATTCGCTACTTTTTACATTTGGTAAAGAAAATCGAATGCATTTAGTTTTTTTCTCATTAAGAACTAAGTTATTTGCATTAAACCAATGTTGGACCTGAAGAATGGAGTTATTTACGTCGTCAAGATTACGTCTCCGTCGATCAATGTTAAAAATAAGTGAAGTATCATCTGCAAACAACACCATCTTTGGTTGATTTTCAAATAAATGTGGCAAATCATTAATGTATACTAAAAAGAGGAACGGACCTAATATCGAACCTTGTGGAACACCCATTGCCATCTTAGAGCCCAGTGAGTTTACGCCGTTTATCTGAACTTTAAGTTGCCTATCATTTAGGTACGATCGTATTAACCCGAGGGATGATTCTTTTATTCCATAATGCTCCAGTTTTAATAAAAGTGTTTCGTGATTTACGCAATCGAACGTTTTTGAGAGGTCGCAGAAAATTCCAATAGAATCTTGAGCTTCCTCCCACGCCTTAAAGATGTGCTTGATCAAAGTAACACCGGCGTCAGTTGTACAACGACCTTTAGTAAAACCATACTGTTCTTTGTGAAAGATGGAGTTTACATTAAAATGACGTAACATTTGTGTAAGCATCAGCTTTTCAAATATTTTACTGAGAACCGGTAAGACAGACACGGGTCTATAGTTATTTGGTTCTTTACTATCACCTGATTTGAACAAGGGCACTACTTTGCTGTGCTTCATAAGATCGGGAAACACTCCTTTGTCTACACTTGCGTTAAAAATAATGGCTAAATAGGGAGCAATTGTTTCTATAATCGATCTACATACCTTGACAGACATACCCCAAAGATCTTCTGTTGATTTTATTTTGATATCTTTAAAGGCTTTAATAACTGCCTGGGGGTTTGTATGTTGAAACTTAAATTCAAAAGGGCATGCTTTAACATTTTTTTTAAGTAAGGTAACTGATTCTACGGGTGAGGAATCTAAAGCCTTTGTGGTTTCAAAAGGTATGTTGGTGAAAAATGCTTCTAATTCCTGAGCTACTTCAAAATTAGAGTTAATAAGACCTCGAGCAGTTTCTAGATTAAAATCTATTTCACGGACTTTTTGTCGACCTGTTTCATTATTTATTATTTTCCAGGTAGTTTTTATTTTATCATCAGCAAATTTGATTTTGTTACTAATATAAAGAGCTTTAGCGATTTTACAAACACTTTTGAATATTTTTGAATAATTTGAGACATGCTGGTGGAAATTTGAATTATTATTAAAAGGCTTTAAGCCGTAAAGTTCAAAAAGTTTTTCTCTGCTTTTGCGAATACCTGGAGTCGCCCAGTCGCTAAATAAGAATTTTGAATAAATTGTTTTAGTTTTTAATGGAAATGCGACACTAAATTGTTCGTTTAATATTGAGAAAAATCCGGCATAAAACTCACTTGGATTATCTAGATTGAAATTATGGACACACAGTTTATCAGCTAACGTATAATTAAATGTATTAATTTTTTTATAGGTATATTCCCTGAATTTTATTTGTGTTTTTTGCAAGGGTGTATAAGAGCAAAAGGTGACTATTTGCCCACTGTGATCGGATGGCAAGTAATTAACAATATCTTTATGTAAGTGATCACAGCTACAAAAAACATTATCAATACAAGTAGCGGTAGTTGATGTTACTCTGGTAGGTTCGAGAAAAACGTTATGCAAATTATGCAAATTAAATGATTGAAAAGCTCTCCACCAGAGGCTCGCCCGCGTGGGCTATACGAATCCAAATTAAAAATGTCAGAGTTTTATACAAACTTTGCCTTCCCTTTTTCACTACCTAAGGGGTAGAATTTCGGAAAATCCTTTCTTATCGGATGTCTACGTCATACAAAGAACGGTGGCAGTCGGAGTCATGTTCGCCAGCAAGGCTCTGGTGCAACTCCTCGCTAATCCTTTCGTCGGACCCCTCACTCACAAGTAAGTTTACTTCTATTATCATACTAGATTCCCGCCAGCGGCATCCCTCGCGTGGGCTATACGAATTCAAATTAAAAATGTCAGAGTTTTATACAAACTTTGCCCCCCTTTTTCAGCCCCTTAAGGGTAGAATTTCGGAAAATCCATTCTTATAGGGAAACCTACGTCATACAAAGAACACACCATCCAAGTTTCAGGTCTCTACGATCAGCGGTTTATGCTGTGCGTTGATCCGTCAGTCATTCAGGACAAAGCATTTTATATGTATAGATTACGTTCTCAGACTTCATTATTGTAATATTTTAAACTAGCGACTAGTCCCGGCTTCACACCGGTGTAATGTAGATCTTAAATATATACATACATCTATAATACAAATAAACCTTCCTCTAGAATCACTCTGTCTATTGATGAAAACCCCATTAAAATCTGTTGCGTAGTTTAAAAGATTCAAGCGTACAGACGGCGGGAAACGACTTTGTTTTTTTTTTTGTGTATGGCATCTCGCAGGTCAACCTAGAAGGTTGTCGACTGCTTAACCGGGCTTGCCTGTGAAGTGCCTTAAATGAATTTAAGGCCTCCAGCCAGGACTTGAACTTACAAAACTAAGCGACTACACGTTAAGGGCACCCCCTAGTGGGGTACGGGCCTCGGCTTAGGGCGCCGCTGGGGGAGGACAGCAAGGGACAGGCTGGATCAGAATATATATGATTATTTTAATCGGGAATTTTAAAGCTATTAGCTCAGCTCGCGGCTGGCTCGTCGAGCTAGGGTCGGGCGGGCACGGAGGGAAGCGACTTTGTTTTATACTATGTAGAGAGAGATACCACAAAAATGCTTTGAAGACTCGCTTTACCAAAATATTTGTACCGCGCCGAAAAACAGTCGTATTTTCAAAAAAAATTGTTTTTATAAAAGTTTCTTTTTTGCTTTGTCTGGTAAAGAATGCTGAATTATCCTAACCAGATGTCAACCTAGGTTTACCGCGACATATGTAGGCAAGTATAGCCAAGGCTGGCCTATATTAAGGCCAAAGAATCAGCATCGCCATAGGAAAATGACTAAACCGATAAAGATGAAATTTGGTACGGAGATAGACGGGATCCTTTTTGATCGGATGGGAAATGTCATCAAATGACTCATCCCGCCATGGAGAAATTTTGCAGCTCAATACGGCACCATTGTAATTTTTTCTAGCTTTTGGTTGACGTCTGATGCCGATATTAGTCCGGTCAATATATACATTTCAAATAACAAGAATTCACGGAAAGCCAAATATTGGTGGAGAGCTGGGGTTTACCATCTAAAACTTTGGTTTAAGATTTTTTTTTTGATAAAATTTACCGTTTTCGAGAAAAAAACAAAAAACCTAAAATGTTGACCTATGACCCCGAATAACTTTTATAGCACACATAGGATCGATGGGATATTTTTAAAACTTTATTTGTAATGGTAAACCCCAGCTCTCCACCAATATTTGGCTCTCAGGATTTTTTGTTACTTGACCACTATTTTTATGTCTAAATTGACCGGACATACACAGTGGCGCGCGGATTAATTCAGACGGTGTCGACTTAGGTGCACTGCACTCATCTGTCACACGCTTACATCATCTATCTATTTGGAAACATATCTGAGTTTTCGGCCCATTTAAAATCATTAACATTCGAAAATTAATTATACAAAAACAAAAGGGTGAACCGGAACCGCCGCCATATTGCTGGAAACGGCTCGTTACCGCCGTCGAGTCGCATCCGGCAGCCATCTTGATACGTCACGGGCGCCATTGTGGTCGGCCATTTATAATTGTTAATTGGGGAGATTATTCTGCGAATCTGGTGAATTTAAATATTCCCTTTTCCCATTTTAAATGCTGGTTTATTTATTCACTAGCTTCTGCCAGCGACTTCGTCCGCGTGGAATAGTGGTGCTCCGCTCCTATTGGTCTTAACGTAATGATATATAGCCTATAGCCTTCCTCGATAAATGGACTATCTAACACTGAAAGATTTTTTCAGATCGGACCAGCGGTTCCTGAGATTCGCGCGTTTAAACAAAATGACAACATTTCCCGTCACTGCTCTGCTCCTATTAATTGTAGCGTGATGAAAAGTTTACCCTAACCATCTCAGGAGTATGACAAATAATTGTACCAAGTTTCGTTAAAATCCGTCGAGTAGTTTTTGTTTATATAGAGTTTATACAGACAGACAGACAGACAGATAGACAGACAGACAGAAAAAAATTTTTTGATTGCATTTTTGGCATCAGTATCGATCCCTAATCACCCCCTGATAGTTATTTTGGAAATATATTTCATGTACAGAATTGACCTCTCTACTGATTTATTATAAGTATAGAAGAAGATAGAAGATATAGATGACGTAATAGTAGATTGTTACACAAGGGATGAAAGTGACCTATTTAGGCCCGAGATGGTTTGGCGCACGAGCGTAGCGAGGGCGCTAATAGTTCGAGGGCCTACATAGGTCTTTCTCCCGAGGTAAACACTCTGCTTTTCATTTCGAATATGAGGAAAGGAAATACAAACTTGTTTACACAAACAAACAATATTTTATTTGTAAACGTAAATAATTAGCACTCGACGAAACAACTGAAGATCGATTGTCCGCCTCGTTTTTTTTCTGTGGCATTCTACCAGTCAGTATTTTTTTGTCAAAAATTTTGCTCAAATCTATTTAAATTAACGAATGATTTATTGAATTCTAAATTAGAATTACCTGTATGTTACAAAATTATTGATAATATTTTTTATTGGAATTTTACGCCGCGATATTACAGAGTGGCTGTATAGAGGGACATGGCTTGCATAGTTTTTTTTGTCAGTTTTAATTTTTTTGATAATCAATTATTTTTTTTTAAAAAAAATTGCTCAAATCTATTTAAATTAATTAATAATTTATTGAATTCTAAATTAGAAATACCTGGGTAAGTATAAAGACATGTTACAAAATTATATAATACTTTTTATTGCAATTTTACGCCGCCATATAACAGACTGGCTGTATAGAGGGACATGGCTTGCATAGTTTTTATTTTTTTTGACAGCAGGGAAAATCGCTTCCCCGGGACGAAAAGTACTACTTTCGTCCCTCTGATCAGGTAACTTCAAGCGCACTTTCCGTGTATGAGAAATGAAAAAGTATTAATAATGCCCGGCCTAGCACGAATTACTATCGAAAAAGTATTCGTATCGAGAGCGATTTGTGAATGGAATATACTCGCTTCGAACGTACTATTTATTTAAATCGATGACTTTAATCATGTCTTTGGATGTTTCAAATTGTTATTTATGCATTTTAAATATAAATTGTGCTTTGGTATAGTTGTATTTATGTTTTGAAAATCGCTTAAAAAAGACGGGGATGTTTGACGTCGATGTCTGTCTGTCTGTGTGTGTATCTGTCTGTGGCATCGTAGCTCTCAAACGGATAGCATGATTTCAATGGGTTTTTTCATTTGAAAGCCTCCTTGCGGCGGTTTTAAGCTATGTTTGGTTAATATCGGTCCAGCAACGTAAGAGTATCAGCTCTTTTCCAAAATGATGTAAGGCATTTATGCGTAGGGTGATTTTAATTTTTAAATTATTTTTTTTCTTGTTTTGTAATTGTATTCCCACGTTTTTTGACATGCTAACCTTTTCGCAGGTCCCTTTAAACTACCAAAATGGGTGTGGCTTCTGACGGCTTCGCGAGCAGCTGGAGGGCGAAGATAGCTGCGCTCCGAGAGTCCAGGAAGCTGGTGCTGGTGATCGTGGCTATAGCTTTACTCCTGGATAACATGCTTCTAACTACTGTCGGTAAGTTTCTTTATAGTCTGTAGATAGATAGATAGAATATTCTTTATTGTACACCAATAGGACAAACAATAATAATATGATGATGATGATGATACGGAACCCTACTGCGCGTGGCCCGACACGCACTTGTTTTGACGCGTTATGTTCGGGATTGCATCTCTATTGATATATCTCGATGATTGGCGTTGTCAATTACCTAAAGATTAATTTATATTACTCTCGTATAAACCTGCTTTAATTCTCTCACGAAACAAGCAATAAAATATTTCATTCTAAATGTGAATTCGTTAAGAATCTCTGTGAAGAAACGATGGGCCATTACGCGGTCTAATGAATTGCAGATGAAGAGAGGCACTCAGCTGATTGGGTCCGCCATTTTGAATCCTAGATAGATAGGAAACGGTTGAACACCGGTAGAATGGTAGAAATGGCTCCTACTTTGAATTAGAAAAAGGAATAAGCGTTCCATTGTTCTTATTTTTAAAATAAAGGTAGATAGGAACATTGGCTTTGGAGTTTGAAAAAAATAGAGAAGCTCGTCCAGTTTTTTCGTTGGTTGAAAAGGAATAAATATTTCGGCCATTATATTTGGTATAGAGTGTATTTTCAAAATATGATACATATAAAATGCTTTGTCCTGAATGACTGACGGATCAACGCACAGCCTAAACCGCTGATCGTAGAGGTCTGAAACTTGGAGGGTGTGTGCTTTGTATGACGTAGGCATCCGATAAGAGATGATTTTTCGAAATTCTACCCCTTAGTGGGTTAAAAAGGAGGTAAAGTTTATATGAAACTCTGTCATTTTTAATTTGAATTCGTATAACCCACGCGGGCGAAGCTGCTGGCTAGTTAGTTTAACTTATAGTTAAACAATAGTATAATCAAATAACACTTTATTTCAAACACGAACCTCTCAGAACGAAGTCTGTAGTACGGAAGCTGGGGCAATTTCCCCGTCGGCGAGATCAAAGTGAAATTCACTTAGCCGCCTCATCAAAAGAGCCGACGAGTAGTGCTGTGATTTCGCGACGGCGTGCTGTGTCGATAAATCAATATTTTTAATTTAAATTAATTTCACACTAGCGTCTTCCTACGGTCCCTTTTCCCAATTATGTTGTGGTCGGCTTCCAGTCTAAACTGGATGCAGGTGAGTACCAGTGTTTTACATGGTACAACTGCCTATCTGACCTCCACAATCCAATAATCGGGTAATAAGATAGCCCTTGGTGGGACTGTGTGTCAGACTTTCTAGCTTCTAACTAGCCGTAACTACCGTGAAAGTCAAATACACAAAACCAACTTGTAGATTCGTTATATTTTTATGAAATAAAATAACAAAAAAAATATTAGAAATTCCATATCTTGGAATTTCTAATATTTTTTGTTATTATACAAAGAATACTAAAATACTTACTTGTTAACATATAGCTTCTCATGTTTTCTTCACAATTACACTATAACAACCATCTACCATAAAATATAATTTTAATTTAGTCTTCTGGGCACATTACCAGATGATAGCGATGTGGAGGAATATTTTGACGCTTAACCTTGAGCTGTTCCTTTAGGTGTTTTTTTTTTTGTATTTTATATTTTTTGTTTTTGCATATATGTATGTCGTAGTAGTAGTCTTTAGTCTTAAGTAGTTTAAATTAATTAATATATTATTATGAACATTGTAACTTCCTAAATAAATTATTTTAATTTCCATCGATAACAATTTTATCGACACGGCCCCCTCACTAGTCAAGTCGGGGTCCTCGTAGTCGCATTTCAAATCATATTTCGCCGAGTTTTCACCCTTTAGCCACGGGTAGCGTTTAACTCTATTTACTTGTTGTTAATTGGCTTTTGGACTTGTATATAAGCACTAGGTGTATATAATATACTAGCTTTCCGCCAGAGGCCTGGCCCGCGAGGGCTATACAAATAAAAAAAATGACAGTATTTCATACAAACTTTGCCCCCCTTTTTAACCCCCTTAGCGGTAGAATTTTGGAAAATCCTTTCTTATCGGATGCCTACGTCATACAAAGAACACACCCTCCAAGTTTCAGGTGTCTATGATCAGCGGTTTAGGCTGTGCAGTTATTTAGGGCAAAGCATTTTTAACCCCCGACGCAAAAAGAGGGGTGTTATAAGTTTGACGTCGATGTCTGTCTGTCTGTGTGTGTATCAAATCTGTCTCTGGCATCGTAACTCTCAAACAGATGGATCGATTTCTATGCAGTTTTTTCATTTGGAAGCCAGCTTCCTTGCGGTGGTTCTTAGCTATGTTTGGTTAATATCGGTCGAGCAGTTTAAGAGTATCAGCTGTTTTCCAAAATGATGTAAGGCATTTTTACGTAGGTAGGGTTTTTAAAATTTTAAATTTATATATTAAAATTTATATATTTTTAAATTTTTAATTTTATTTATTTTATCTTGTATATGTAGGCATCGATTTTTAAATTATTTTTGGTACTTAGTCATGTTGAAATTCATTAGCAGGGTACATAATTTTCGCGAAAATGGCGAATTAAATTACACCTTTTATAATATTATACTAAAACTCATTAAATATGTAAGCCAGTACTTCTGTACGACCTGTTAACCCCAAAAGTGGTTCGGCAAACTTCGGCAATGTCCGGGTATACCCGACGAGAGCCAAAGCGCGTCATATTCGGAATTAACTGTCGTTTCAACGACCTCTTGACGAAGTGAAGAGCTTTTCAAATTTGGAAGCTCGATCGGATGGTATTCCGTTCCGTTTAACGCTAGGAATCTATGCGTTTCGTTATATTTATTGCTTATGAAAATCAGTGTTTTTAAATTTTGACGTTTTTGGAGTAGATTTTTGGAAACCAACTGCAGATTACTGCTATTTCATTTACGTTTTAAGGTATCTTCTAATACAGAGAAGGTGCGAGCATTGATCACCATGCTTTGTTGATTTCAAACTTAACTGTTTTCTCATGATATTTTCCTGCGTAATTTAATCAATGGTGTCCGTCGTTAATAAATAGGAAAATTCATAAGAACTTTGAAACCCTGGACTAAGGATTCTTTTTGAAATTGTCACACCACGTTGACACAAGCGGCCCAGTAGTGGGACAATAAATAGGTATTTGTTTGTGTTTGGTCTATTCTGGCACCCTGAAAAAAATTGTTTTTTTTTTCTGGCGCCCTATTTAAAGTCAAAAGTCAAAGTCATGTGGAACAATTTCAGATTTTTAAAGTCGTGACAAAAGCTAGGTGCACGTTTACAAAAAGTGGGCCCTATGTAGAAGAAACAGCAAGAAACTCCATGGATACCCTTTTTAAAATACATTTCTTGTTACAAATAGTCGTGTAATTTGAGAACCATATAGGCCAGTGTATTTATTGACAAAAAACTAGCCGACCCGGCAAACTTGGTACCGCCTAAAAAAAAAAATTGATGAATGGTGATTTATCAATTCTTTTTTTGCGTCAATTTTCATACGTTTAAATAGTTATTTTGTTATTCGGGACAGAAACAAATACAAAAAATCTAAAACCATGAAAATCGGTCCAGCCGTTCTCGAGTTATAAGTGTTCGAACAAAACCGACTTATTTTTATATGTATAGATAGATGTTGTAACATCACTATGATTGCCATAGCAGCTAGAAGCTGACCAGTCCCGACTGACGGCACTCGTTCATGGCAATGTCGCGCGTATTATTAACGGCGCCAGTTTTTTCTGGCGCCCACCTTATTCAAAACTAAAATGTGACCTCTCTTGCAGTGCCCATCATACCGGAATTTCTATACGACATTCGTCACCCGGACGCGCCCCTCTCCATGTCGCTAGAAGACATCACTTTACCACCCCCGTCGCCGACTCCGTACTGTCCCTGTCTTGCACAGAACAACACGAACATCGTCCAAAATGAAACGCAACATTGTGAGTATATCATCATCTGCCTAGCCTTTTCCCAACTATGTTGGGGTCGGCTTCCAGTCTAAACCGGATGCAGCTGAGTACCAGTGTTTTACATGGAGCGACTGCCTATCTGACCTCCACAACCCAGTTACCGGGTAACACGATACCCCTTGGTAAGACTGGTTGTCGTACTTTCTGAATTCTGACTACCCGTGACGACTGTCAAAGATCTACAAATGACAGCCGGGACCAACAGCTTAACGTGCTTTTGTGAGTATAATTTGTACTATTAAGGGCCAAGTTCATCGACAGACGTTTACGTAATCGGTCCGTTAAACGAAAAGGTATTTTAGCCAGGAAGCTGGAATTTTAGTGTTACCCACTTCTAGTTCAACCCTGGTTTGGTAATCGACCGTTTCAGGAATAACAATCTCTAATAATACGCTACCCTGTTTAAACTGTTTTTTATTAAATTAATCGGGTCGTTATCTTGTCGGTGAACATGGGCCTTAGATTATTTGTTTCCTGTGGTTCCACTCGAGTTTTTAGGAAACTATTTCTTTTTTTCTTCTAACAGTAAGCTCTCGTATTGTACTGTCCATTTCTCGCAGTGAACCTGACAGTGCAGCGAGAAGAGAGACATCAGGAGCTGATCCACGAGACGGTGGCAGTTGGAGTCATGTTTGCCAGCAAGGCTCTGGTGCAACTCCTCGCTAATCCTTTCGTCGGACCCCTCACTCACAAGTAAGTTTACTTCTATTATCATACTAGATTCCCGCCAGCGGCATCCCTCGCGTGGGCTATACGAATTCAAATTAAAAATGAATCAGAGTTTCATACAAACTTTGCCCCCCTTTTTCATCCCCTTGAGGGTAGAATTTCGGAAAATCCTTTCTTATGGGAAGCCTACGTCATACAAAGAACACACCCTCCAAGTTTCAGGTCTTTCAGATCAGCGGTTTAGGCTGTGCGTTGATCCGACAGTCATTCAGGACAGAGCATGATAATTTGACCATCTATGTCATACCAAGACTCCTCCGTGCCTCGGAAAGCAGGTTAAGCTGATGGTCCCGGCTGTCATTTGTAGATCTTTGGCAGTCGTTACGGGTAGTCAGCAGCCAGAAAGACTGACAAAAGTCTTACCAAGGGGTATCGTGTTATCCGGTAACAGGGTTGTGGAGGTCAGATAGGCAGTCGCGCCATGTAAAACACTGGTACTCAGCTTCATCCTGTTAGACTGGAAGCTGACCCCAACATAGTTGGGAAAGGAAAGAAAGTATAATTTTTCGTCGTCAATGGCCGCGATTCTCTTGACACCATCTAAATTAAATTTAGTCTATAATTCTCTCTTTCCATCAACAAATATAAGAAAGGGATAGCAAACTTTTAACACCTGTCAAATTAGAATAAAATAGTTTTCCATACAAATTAAACATCATGACGTAACATCTCGACTAAATTAACAAACCTGTACGAACAAAATGTTATCTGTCATTTAATTTGACAGCACTGAATTACTTGCTATCCTCTTCTTGTATTTCGCAATAGAAAAAGAGCATGATATTTTAAAATTAGTTAATGTCGTCTTTCATTCCGTAGATATTAATATTTCATTTTGTTTCAGGATCGGTTACAGCGTCCCAATGTTCACTGGGTTCATTCTCATGTTTCTTTCTACTTTGAGTGAGTATCCAAACATTTTTGTTGTTTTCTTTAGTGATGCGTCATCATCATCATCCTCCTGCCCTTATCCCAATTTTATTTGGGGTCGGCGCAGCATGTTTTCCTCTTCCATACTCTTCTATCTGCCGTCATCTCGCTAGTAACATTCATTCTAATCATATCAACCTTCACACAATCCATCCATCGTTTCTTCGGTCGTCCCCTTCCTCTATATCCATCCACATTCATGTCCAAAACCTTTCTCACTACATAATCCTTTTTTAGTGATGCGTGTTCAATAATAAATGAAAATAATTATACATAGTGTGTTGCCAATATTTTTATTGTGATTACAACACTAAAATTATAAACTGGCAACATTGGGCACATTTCCGTTTCCTTTTTTAAGATTTTTCTGTAATGTTGTTAACTAGTCGTGGTGGCCTAGTGGTTAAGGCACCTGCCTCTCGTTTACGAGTGTGCGGGTTCGAAACCTGACAAGTACCAATGTGACTTTTCTAAAGTCATATGTACTTTGTAAGTGTATCTTAGACACCATTGACTAACGGTGAAGGAAAACATCGTGAGGAAACCTGGTACTAAAAAGTCTGAAATCGCCAATCCGCCTTGAGCAAGCGTGGTGATCAATGCTCATGCCTTCTCTGTATGAGAAGAGGCCTGTGCCCAGCAGTGGGACAATATAAAGGCTGATGATGATGACTGTAGTGTTGCACTTGTGTTCCATTTTTATTAAAACTATTTTAAAGTTATTACGCATTTCATTGAACAATGAGAATTCATCAAATGACTCTCCCCGCTGTGGGCGGAGCGGGAGGGAGTGACAGACTCTTACTGAAAGCTCAATCCATGTTCCTTCCTTCACCCTTTACGTTCTATTTATTTATTTTTATTTATTTATTCAGGTCAGCCAACAATTGTTTACACCATAACATTAAAAAAAAGTATCAACAAAAAACAGAGAATTACACAAGTACAACAATCACTTATAGGCTAACACCACATGCAATGAAACAGTGAACAACCGTGTGAATACCTACTTGTTAAAACAATACTTTACAACATTAAATACAATAAAATAATTAAATGCATATACCTACTAAAATTTAAATTATATCACAGAACAAACAGAATACAGGTAATCAAATAAATAATTAAGACTAGCTTCTGACAGCGACTTCGTCCGCGTGGAATAGTGGTGCTCCGCTCCTATTGGTCTTAGCGTGATGATATATAGCCTATAGCCTTCCTCGATAAATGGACTATCTAACACTGAAAGAATTTTTCAAATCGGACCACGGTTCCTGAGATTAGCGCGTTTAAACAAAATGACAACATTTCCCTTCACTGCTCTGCTCCTATTGATTGTAGCGTGATGAAAAGTATACTATAACCATCTCAGGAGTATGACAAATAATTGTACCAAGTTTCGTTAAAATCCGTCGAGTAGTTTTTGTTTCTATAGAGTTTATACAGACAGACAGAAAGACAAAAATTTACTGATTGCATTTTTGGCATCAGTATCGATCCCTAATCACCCCCTGATAGTTATTTTGGAGATATATTTCATGTACAGAATTGACCTCTCTACAGATTTATTATAAGTACTTATAGAAGATAAAATTTCTATTGAAGAAAGATGGTAAACGATGATAATTTTGTTCACAGTTTTCGCCTTCGGTCGTTCATACTCTGTTCTGTTCATTGCGCGAGCGCTGCAAGGGATAGGATCTTCCTGCTCCTCTGTGTCGGGTATGGGGATGTTGGCTGAGCGATACCCTGATGATAAGGTAAAAAAAAACATGTAACTCATTGATATATATAATGTTAGTAACGTAACGATCTGCAATCACCAAGCAAAATGCGTGCCATGAAAGTTTGAGCCCCCAGCCATAATTGACGTCATCTGTCAGCTTGACTTCAACTGAATGTCTGGAAAAACTGACTGTCGCCGTCTTTGTCGAACAGTACATAATGTTTTGGTTAGTGGGAAAGAGATAAATAGAATGTGTCATCAAAGTGGTTACTAGTCTCAAAGCTTCGTTTACATACCAAAAAAAAATGGTTACGTTTTTTTTGACGCGTAATGTATTACACCTCTATAAATATTACATCTCTATTGTATATATCTCGATGATGTAAATCAAAATATAATAATTCTTCTCAAGATTGTCGGATAGAAAACACATAAATGACAGAGTTTTATACAAACTTTGCCCCTCTTTTTCACCCCCTCTGGGGTAGAATTTCGGAAAATCCTTTTTTATCGGATGCCGTCAATACAATCAGCGGTTTAGGCTGTGCGTTGATCCGTCAGTCATTCAGGACAAAGCATTTTATTTATATAGATTTGCAAAATAAATATCATTCTAATCCGATCAAATCGAATTGAGCCATATAAGCATAATGGTATAGGTAGAATCGAATAAAATCGATTTGAATCAAGTCACCAGCAACACGCATATTTTTGTTGCAGGAGCGCGGTAATGCCATGGGCATAGCTTTAGGTGGTCTGGCTTTGGGGGTCTTAATTGGACCCCCATTCGGAGGCCTCATGTACGAGTTTGTTGGGAAGACCGCCCCCTTCCTGATGCTGTCGGCCTTGGCTCTTGGAGACGGATGTAAGTGCTTTTAAGTGTATTCATTGACGAACTTAGCACTCACAAAGACTGATTGGTAATAGGGTATGCCGTGACAATAAACGGCATGACGCCTATCTATGCCGTCAGGGCTCTTTTCCAACGCCTTATTGTTTGTGTGTGTGGCGGGTGTCTTTACATAAATGTCAAATTTAGGTACTCTGTTGTTGGCTGAGCTTTTTTAGGTAGGTACCTAAAAAGTGTGAAGACAAAACGCTTCCCTAATATCAGTAACAATTGATTTTAAGAAAAATGTAACAAAGTCGTAACCTATTTTGTCCTAAGTCTACCACAGAAATTAACAAAATGGCGTAAGGATGGCGCATTTATGTC
The DNA here is from genome assembly GCA_963891755.1 of Pyrrhia umbra. Lineage (NCBI taxonomy): Eukaryota > Metazoa > Arthropoda > Insecta > Lepidoptera > Noctuidae > Pyrrhia > Pyrrhia umbra. The sequence goes on along the minus strand of OY982947.1, from coordinate 5,216,094 downwards.
AATTTCATGCTCTAAACATCATCATTCATCATTTAAAACCGTTTTATTTTTATGAGTGGGAAAATTAGAACAAAATTGGTTATGATTTTATTTTATTATTTCTTAAAATTAATAACTATTTTAATTTCATTACACATTTTCACACACACACATTATTTCATTCACATTATTTAATTTGTATCTAAAAAGCAGTTTTTTTTTATCCTAGAACTTGATGTTAGAAACCACTAGCATGGATTGTGATACACCCGTTCACCCATCCGAAAAATCAACTCGAAAAACTTAGCTTAGCCTACTAAATTAGTCGCAATATACCACCTGCCACAATTGCCGGTCATTACCACACAATCCATCATATATGTAATTCGTATCATATTGCCAGCGATTCGCACATTACCCGCCCACATACGAGTAGTACACAGCAGTAGGAAGTAAATTGTTGTGGCATTGTTGATAATGACCGAGAATCTAGTTAATCTAGTGTTGTGTTACTAAACTTGAAAATGTTTTATACTATGTAGTGATTTACATACTAGCTGTTTGCGACTGCTTTACATGCATCAGCGTGGCGCTTAAAACTTATTTTCTGCAAAGGTCGTCATCGCCAGGATCAGAAAACTACCAAGCATACGTTATTTGTATTGGAATTTATTTGTCTAGTTTCTTTGTATAGCATCATTTGAATTGTAATAAAAAATAAAAGTATTTTTTTACAGAGAAGTCCGATTTTGATAATTATGTTTTAACCCCCGACGAAAAAAAGAGGGGTGTTATAAGTTTGACGTCGATGTCTGTCTGTGTATCTGTCTGTGGCATCGTAGCCCTCAAACGGCTGGACCGATTTCGATGCGGTCTTTTTTCATTTGAAAGCCAGTTTCCTTGCAGTGGTTCTTAGCTATGTTTGGTTAATATCGGTCTAGCTGTGTAAGAGTATCAGCTCTTTTACAAAATGATTGAAGGCATTTTTGCGTAGGGGTTTTTTTTATTTTTTTTATTTAATACTTGTTGTTTGGTAAGTCATACTTCAGAGGTATACTGGACCGATGTAGATGAAATTTAGTATGGAGATAGCTCGAACCCTGGGTAAGTTCATATAGGATATAGATCCCCCAAGACGCGGGTGAGGCATCGGGATAAAGCTAGTATTATATTATTCCGCTTATAAATATTCTCTTTCATCATCATCTGCCTAGCCTTTTCCCAACTATGTTGGGGTCGGCTTCCAGTCTAAGCAGCTGAGTACCAGTGTTTTAAAAATACTATCTCTAAAACATAAATTAGAATTTCTAACTTTTTCTGTTCCCAGTGCTACAGCTGATGATCTTGCAGCCAGGAGTGGTTCGTCAGGAGTCGGATCCACCTTCTCTGAAGGCTCTAGTTTGCGACCCTTACATCCTTATTGCTGCAGGTTAGTCACCCGCGAGCTGAGCTAATAGCTTTAAAATTCCCGATTAAAATAGTCATATATATTCTGATCCAGCCTGTCCCTTGCTGTCCTCCCCCAGCGACGCCCTAAGCCGAGGCCCGTACCGTACCCCACTAGGGGGTGCCCTTAGCGTGTAGTCGCTTAGTTTTGTAAGTCAAGCTCTGGCTGGAGGCCCTAAAGTCATTTAAGGCACTTCACAGGCAAGCCCGGTTAAGCAGTCGACAACCTTCTAGGTTGACCTGCGAGATGCCATACAACAAAAAAAAGCAGGTAGTCAACTGACTAAGACCCAAGTTCACCGACAAGATAACGGTCCGATCAACTGAAAACAGCTGTTTACCATATATATTATTATGGTCATCAAAGATCTACAAATGACAACCGGGACCAACAGCTTAACGTTCTTTGCGAGGCATCCATCCGCGGACCGACCGCGCCAAGCGCAGCTTATCCTTTGATCCGTCGAACCGTGCGGCTGTTACTTAGCCTATATGTAAACCCTCAAATTTTATTTAGGTACTAGCTTCTGCCCGCGACTTCGTTCGCGTGGAATAGTGGTGCTCCGCTCCTGTTGGTTTTAGCGTGATGATATATAGCCTATAGCCTTCCTCAATAAATGGGCTATCTTACACTGAAAGATTTTTTCAAATCGTACCAGTAGTTCTTGAGATTAGCGCGTCCAAACAAAAAAACTCTTCAGCTTTATTGTATTAGTATAGACTAGACTAGGAGTTTAAAAATATGTCTTGACATACCCAGTACGTATGTAATAAGTGTGATTTTATGTCCGTTGCAGGAGCCATTACCTTCGCGAACGTGGGCATAGCCATGCTGGAGCCAAGCCTGCCTATTTGGATGGCTGACACCATGGAGGCTCGTCGCTGGCAACAGGGGGTCGCCTTCCTACCGGCTAGCATCTGCTACTTGATTGGTAAGAATCCTAACTCATCATCTGCCTAGCTTTTTCCCAACTATGTTGGCTTCTGACTACCCGTAACGACTGTCAAAGATCTACTAATAACGGCCTGAACCCGAAACCACTACTAATATTTTTTATTTATTTTTAGGTACAAACCTATTCGGACCTCTGGGCCATAAGATGGGTCGCTGGCTGGCAGCCTGTTCGGGTCTGATCATCATTGGCTTATGCCTCATTCTGGTAAGATCTTCAGCTTTTTCGCCCAGTACCTATTACAAGAAGGTACTCAAGAATGCTGGGGCTGCGGGCAGTGGTGGTCCGAAGGCGGGGGGGTGTCACAGAAGACATGACCCCCCTTCAAAATCATACACGTCTAATTGACAAGCCTCCTAAAAATAAAGAATTTATGAAATATTTTATCGTAATTAAATAAATAATAATTAATAAATATCTTTGGACAATTTCACACAGCGCCATCTAGCCCCAAAGTAAGCAATGCAAGCAAGCATGCTTGTGTTATGGGTGCTAGCTTAACGGATATACTACTTATATACTTTTTAAATACATGCATATTATACATAGTAACACCCAGACCCGTTACAGAAATTAAAATTCATCAATTCAATTTCTGCCCGGCCGGGAATCGAACCCGGGACCTCTTGCGTGGTATTCCGGCATGTTGACCACTAAGCCACTCAGGTCGTCAAAATAAACGTAATTACTCATTGGTAGGTCGTTAATCATATGGTCGAACGAGTTAACGCGCCCCGGAAGCAAGGGCTGAGGAAGGAACATGGATGGGTTTTAGTCAGTAAGAGTTTGACACTCCCTCCCGCCCCACCCACGGCGGGAAGAGTGATTTGATGATTTCCTTTCAGTAAAAAAAGACTATCTAGATCTTGTCTTCAGCATAGATTTGAAGTCATTTGATTGGCTTTTGACTCTCTCCTGGGTAAAGGTCTCTCCTCATACAGAGAAGGCATGAGCATTAACCACCACGGTTGCTGACTGCCTCGGTGGTCTAGTGGTTGAAAAACGCGACTGCTGATGACGGAGTTCCGGGTCCGAATTTGTTTTAAACAATTCACGAAAATTTTAAGCCAACTATTAATTTTCTGCTTAAAGTAGGTTTGCCCGAACGTGGGCGAAGCCAAAGACTTATATCGTTTGACACAAGACCTGAAAGAAAATAACATTCAACAGTGAAAAGCCATTAGATGATACAAAAAAATAACTCGTCCAAATTTCAAGTAGATAGCATGAGTAGTTTCTGAAATAATCAGCTGTGACAGACGGACAGACAGACGAAGTGAAACCATAAGGGTTCCTTTTACCATAAAATTCAAAATTCAAATCATTTATTTCAACTAGACCATTTACAGGCACTTTTGAATTGTCAAAGAGTCATAAGTCTGTCAGTTTGTCGAAAAGAAAGTTGAAGCTATTTGCCCGTTCCAAAGCGTAGATTCCTATGGAGAAGAACGGGCAAGAAACTCCATGGTTACTCTTTTTCAACATATTTTACAATGTTCGTATATTCATCGATAATGTTTTCTTTTATGTGAGAACGATGTAAATGTTAACATTTAACAATTCTAATATGCTAATTCTTGGCAATTTAGAGATGACCCATATTATATGATATTTATGTGATATGACCCTTATTATCATCATATTTGGTCGGAACCCTAAAAAAACATTCAAAGACTAACATCCTCCCAACTTTCTTCACAGATCCCAATGGCAAGGAAATTGGAGCACCTGATCATCCCCAACGCTGGGCTCGGCTTCGCTATCGGCATGGTGGACTCCTCAATGATGCCTGAGCTTGGGTTCCTGGTAGATATCCGACACGCTGCCGTGTATGGCTCGGTGTATGCCATCGGCGACACTGCATTTTGTCTTGGATATGCTGTTGGTGAGTTATGTTGCCTTGGTACTTTATTTTGGAAACGTAGAAAGTCGAGTTAGATTTTTGACAAATTGATTTAGAATTTTGTGTTTGTTGTTTTACATGTAGCGACTGCCTATTCGCAAGGGGCATGTGTCATGTATGTTTGCCACGTTTACTTAGCCACGAGCTCCTCTGAACAAATATTTATTTTAGTTCTGAAGAGAAATCCCCAATGCGAGCCAAATTGAAAAAAAAAACTGGCCTCCACAATCCAGTTACCAGTTATCACGATATTCCTAAATAAGACTGTTTATCAGAATTTCTGGTTTCTCATAGTTATTTGACTAGAAGTATAATGATGGATTTCTTCTGACTCCAGGACCGGCTCTCTCTGGCGCTCTGATGAACAGCATCGGCTTCGAGTGGATGCTCGTCATTATTGCAGTTCTGAACTTCGGCTATGCTCCCTGTCTCTTGTTCTTGAGGTCACCCCCCGCAAGGGATGAAAAACAGGTAAGAAGCCCTCCGAAATATAATGTTCCTTTGGATTTTTAATTACATGACACTCCTACATTATATAGAAACTTTAGGTTCTATATTATAGAGGCAATTTTAGAGTTAATAGCTAGGGGGAAAAACGTCGCTTTTTATAGTGCCATCCTTTTCTAAACTTCAGCAAATAAAAGAGAAAGATGTAGTTGTAATCATTCTATGAACACAATATTTAAAAAAAACTCAATATTAATCACAAAACTATTAATTTCAGAGCCTTATTATAAGCGACAAATCATCAGTCCGCTACGTGAGCTACCAAAACGAAGAAGAAGAATAAAGACGCCATCTTGTTCCCGCCAAAAATCCGCCATTTTGAATTTTAAAACTCGGGAGTTTTTTTTTAAACGGGGTTTGCCAAGTCTTAGAGACGAGTAAGGTAATAATGTATACTGTAGATAATTGCCCAAAAATGTATATTAAATCATATCTAATATACATATTTTATTAAATAATATTTCATGTCTATCCATATACAATTGTATTTAGATATTTCTCTGTATTCTTCCGACCAATTTTGCTCTGTGACCTGTTTAATAAATCTGTGTATATTTTGTGTAGGTAATGTATATTAATGGCTTATATATTAAAGGTATAAATATATGTATACTTATCTATAATAATATTAATACATATATTAATTACTATTTATGTGTGTCAAAATCTGGTTATTAATGGCACAATATAACAAACCGTTTTATCCATAATTATAGTTATCAAATTATTTTGTCCAGTATAGTTAGTAGTAGTAGTAGTTTACAGTACTAGCCAGTCAGAATGGCAATACCCGGGGCTGAGGTTGCCAGGTCGCCAAACAGACCAGCCAGTATGGCCGGACATTTGCGTAGGAAGGCCGGGCACCCTACATTATTGAGGATTTTGTGTCTCAGTGTTAATAAGTACAACATTTTTTTTGTAAACTCAAGCTTTTTTGATTATTAAGTATCATGTTAAATTCTAACGAAATGTAAAAAGCCTAACAAAAGCCATCAAAAAGCCTACCTATGTCCGGCTTTATCCGGAAACCTGGCAACGCTACCCGGGGCGATAGTCATGCTCAAATTCTATGCATTACCGGGTGTGCTGGCTTCTCTAATGAACTCATCGCCTAAAGTCATGACGTAGAATGCGCGCCACGAATGGCCGGCGGACAATTTGAGAACCACATAATTTTAATGCGATCTGAATTTATTGTTAAGGAATGACATAGACACTAGCGCCGCGCACTAATTCATTAATGGCGCCTACTCAATATTTTAACACGACAATTCTAAAACTTTTTTTAGCAATTGAAAATATTTTTTTTACACTTAGATCAGGGTGTATATTTGAGATAAGTGAATATAGAATACAAGTATTTCTTTTCAACACACTTATAAAAAAAAAATCTCAGCAAAAAAATTGATCTTAAAACAAATAAAATGTTTGATGCTATACATATATTGACAAAGAGATAAGAACATTTTAAAACTTATTTTTCTTGGCATTTTAGACAAAACCTAAATGAAATAAATAAATAAAATGTTTATCGGAATTATAAAATTTACCTACATCTCGGCGTAAAGGCATTTTAAATATGTATTGTATACATTAGGTGACTTATATATTAACAATAAAGTTACATTTAAATTCATAATAAATATATTTATGAATTATTACATTTAATTTTGCAAAGGTGACTTTGACAATATTTTTTATTGTACGTTTTTTATAATAAAATATGTATACAATAAATAAGACAATAATATTTGCATTTTGTGTAAAATATACTTATATAAATATTTAATTTATTCTAAATGCTCAGCTTGGAATTATTTTTATTAATTTTGGCCAAAGTTTTTTTTAATTAAATTAGCTTTAAGATTACTATTCTAACAATCTTTTATTTGATTATTTATTTAATTAATTCATAAATAAATAGAAAATAATAAGAAAATCACAGATGTTTGTAATATTATTTTATTTTATTGGATTAATGGACCAAAACAATGTAGATTTTTTTATTAATTATTTCAAATATGAGCTTAAAACAATAAAAATATATTGTAAATATGCAATAATAATTTTAAAGACAATATTTATCACAATAAATATACGCTTAATTAAATGTATTAACGTAAGTATATTATCATCTTCATACTCATAGAATGACCGGTCATTGTGTGATAAAAATAAATATAATAAAACTATATCTTCTATCTGCGACTTCGTCTATGTGTATTTCAGAATTGGGTCCAGATACTTGAACAAAAATTACCATATATTTTAATTCAAGTTATAAACTATATGTGTGCCAAATTTTATACAAATCCTTTCAGACGTTTTTATGTGATTAGGTAATTAATTAATTAAGTAATTATTCAAGTGACCCTCTAAATAATTCATCTATTTGTTTACTTTTTTCTTAATATAATATAATATTACAATACTATAATTTTTCCGTAACAGTTTACAATGAATGCACAAACTTTATTTATTTTAAGTAAAAGGCATAATATTTTCTGCTAATGACCGGCGATTCTATGAAAAATGTCATAAATAAAGTATTGTATTATATATATTGTAGATAATTGTAAATGTTTTGCTTCGATTTTGTAAAATTTACCGGTAGTATTTATTATAATAAAAATAAACTTAATATTAAGATTTTTGTGTATCGATAAATTTAATTAATTTCATGTGAATATTCCAAATATGAATGATTGTAAATAAAACTTAGATTACACTTAAAATTAAGGACGTTTAAAAATATAGCAATCATTACATATTATTATATGAATATTAATATATCTTTATATATTATATTATCATGTTATTCAAACATTTTATCAGAGTGACTATCGGCGATGTAATAATTTTGAATTGAAATATCAAGCTAACGTGTTATATACTAGGATTTTTCGCATGCAATTATAAGAACTTCATATAGGTTTCCATAGTTCACCATAACCCGGTCCACTATCATAATAGCCCAAGTAGTATCTTTCCATGTTTTGCAATAGTCCTGCACAAACCGGGGATTGTTTTTGGGTGCATTTCTATAGTGTACACAGGGATAATCGTTGGTTTTGTGTCACCATCACATTTCATTAAAGTTGTCTCAAAGGGCTTCTGCGTGTTGGCTTAGGCTCCACGTTCGCCTCCCGTCCGGGACTCTGTAGTCCCGTGCATGGCAGAGTCATAATATAAAATATACAAAATCAATATATTACTCCGTATTATACGATTCCCATTACTTAAATACCATTTTTACATGGTTGCTATAATTAAAAGCATAAATTCGAGCTATCATCGATGTTTAGAAGTAGAAATAGCAGAACAGAAACTGCTTATAACACATCAATCATGAATTCGATGGACATTACTTCTTCATTTGTCGTCTTTCCTCTAAATATATATTAATATTTATTAACTTAAATGTACCTATACATATATCTAATTTATCTATATATCATTTATTTAATAAACCTACAAATTACATTTAAAAATATATATATTTTATATATAAAAAACTATTTATCGTTTCGTAAATTTAGAGTACGACATAACTGTCAGATACAAATTTATGCATTGTTCGTATTTTTATAATTATTGAGTATGTATTTGAGTGAGTTTGGCAATTTGCATTTTGTTTTTTTTTCATTTATTAGTGTTGCTACTATCGCGAGACTTTCTACCATAAAAAATATCATGATTATGTATTTTATTTAATCCAAAAAGACGCGTCGAAAGCAAACTATGTATGGCTGCATAGTTTGTTTGTCAAAAATGATGAAAGATGTCCATTTAATTCATTTCTAATAAGATTTAATAAAACATACGACACATATATGAAAACTATATCATATTTGCATTATTATATATGCTAGTTCCAACGATATATTAATTTTGATAGCATGAAATAATAGAACTCAAATATATTATCACATAATCTTCCAATGTTAGGAGATAAATATTAGGTATCAGTATATAAAAGTAAATATATATATATGATAAATATATATTCCTAACTAATGCATTAATGTATTTTAGACATTTTCTGTCTTATTCATAATAATGTCATCTGTGTTAGCCTAATCTTTCAAGTCCAAATGAAATTTGAAAGGGATAAAACCGTTTGATATCTAAGAGATACTTACAAGACGGATCGCGTTATTATGAATAAGAGGGTTTAAAAGCCAAGTTCACCGACAGCTGGTTCCGTAATCGGTCGGTTAAACAAAAAAAAATTTAACCACGAAGCGAGAATTTTCGTGTTACCCACTTCTTGTTAAAACTCGGGTTGGTAAACGACTGTTTTAGGGATAAAAAGCGCAAATGTTAGTGTTTCCTTCGAAACTTGGAAGTTTGAATGTATGGTAAACAGCTGTTTTAGTTGATCGGACTGTTAACTTTGTCACAGTTAACTTTTACTGACAAGATAACAGTCCGATCAACTCAAATCGACTATTTACCATAAAATTGAACTTCTGTTTTACGGTGGATAACTTATCATTTTGGGATTTTTATTCCTAAAACGGTCGATTACCAATCCGGGGTTGGACAAGAAGTGGATAACACGAAAATTCCTGATACGTGGTTAAAAAACCTTTTTATTTAACTGGCCGTTTAGGTAACTATCTGTCGGTGAAATTGGGCCTTAGTAGTATATCTTTAGAAATATTATGACATGAATGCAACTTGTCATAATTATATATGTAGTATTTTAGTAATATTTTTAACATAATATATTGATTACAATCATTCATATTTGATGAGTTTTTTAAAACTAAACTATTGCAATAGCTGGGTTTGGGTCCTTAGGCGGAACTGTGTGTATTTTCAAAATCATTTTCTTGTAAAAATGATCTGTAAATCACGTTGTTTTAAATGTTTAAAAAATAATAGAGTTTATATTTTTTTTCTCGTGTTTACTCAAATATTTATGTAGTGTTTAAACGTGTTATTGTTGTTTTTTAAAGTTATATTGTAAAATTAACAAACACTAGCTTTCCGCCCGCGGTATCGCCCGCGTGGACATTTCTTTTTACACCCTGGGTTACATTATTTAAGTTTTAGTAGGGATCCTTAATTATTTCTAGAAATAAATATAGCCTATGACACTTTGTAAAGATGTAGCTTTCTAACGGTGAAAGAATTTTTAAAATCGGTCCAGTAATTTTTGAGTTAAAACCCTACAAAGAAACAAATCTTTCCTCTTTATAATATTAGTATAGATACCTAGCTACTTATACCGAAATACTAATTAACTAGATGACCGGGTGAACTTCGTATCACATACATCTATATTAACTTTTTCTCACCGTTTAAACCTTCCCTGGACTACCACAAACATTCCAAAACCAAAATCAGCTACATCGGCCAAGCCGTTCTTGAGTTTTAGCGATACTAACGAACAGAAATTTATTTGAACATTTTACATTGAACTATTTTGTCCCTTTCTGTGAAACTTCATTTTAACTTGACACATAAGGACAATACAGTTTGACAGCTAAAATACGTTTTTTTACGCGAATAACTTTATTTTGAATAAGACTGTCAAAATATCAGTAATTGACAATAGAAAATTGAAATAAATTATATGTATTTACAATATAACTTTAAAAAATAACATTTTAATATATAAAATAACAAATATAATAAATAATTGTTAGTACAAGAGCCACGAGCTACAAGTGTATCGTAGTAATAAATAAATAAACTTTGTAAAATAACAAACAATATATTTATGTGACATTTCATATACATGTAGTATCATAAATAATATTATATACATTGCCCGGGCAATGTGCGCAGTGTTTTATTCTATACATTAGCCAGTTAGTGGACATTGCTAATTGTAGGTACTACTACTATTTAGAATTTAGGCAATATTCGAATTTATACGATGCCAAAATATTTAAATATTCAAATTTTACTGCTTTACATGTAGGTAGATATTAATTAAAGAATCATATTTCTAATAAGAATATATCAAATGTTTCTTGTATCGTGTAGATAATTGTACGCGGTCAAATGTGAGAATGTCCACGCGTCCTTTTTATAGCACTTCGCACATTACCCGGTCATTTTAGAAAGTGAAATCTTATCGCTATTTCGCTATTATCATAATCTTATAAATGTGATAGATTAGTGATATTTTCTGCTTTTAGATTTTTAATATAACAAGTTTATAAGATAAGTATTTCTAATATATAATATATATTTGTGCGATGAGTGTTAAATTGTTATAAATTATTGTCTATATTAATTTTAAGATGGAATTCTCAAACTTTTTATATTTATTTTATTATTTTTAATAATGATCTTCATACCTGTGATATTTTTCTTAGACTCCCCCAATAATATGTATTATTTAAAGTAAAATTGAAATATAAACGAGAAATTAGGTATCATTGTTTTAGTAAAAAGTTTTTTGTTGATATTACGAAGCTATTGAAGATTATTTAAACCAAAAAGGTTGGGAATTTCTAATATAAACGTACATGTATTGTGTTATTTATGTACCTTAAATGTTTATTGTTATATATTTTGTGTTATTTAGGTATAAACATATCTAGTCCTGCCCTAAATGTCTAAATCTTAAATTAGAAATAAGTTCGTATTTTTTAAATAATTTACTGCGCTTGTTTCATTAAAACTTGGCCGAACTTGGCTCTTCTATTTCCTACATCAAAAAGTCATACATGACTAAACTCCATTTATAATAAGATGAGATATTTAAACGCACCCTATTTACAGTTTGTTCAAACGATTCAAAGCTCTGTTACCAAGGTGATATGACAAAAACAAATGCGGAATATATTTGTTATTGTAAATATTATTTTGCTTTCAACACCATCCTTATCAGTACGGAATAGAACTCAAAATCGGTTGAATGAGCTGCAAAAAGAGTTTGGAACTTTTTGTAATCTTATTGTAAATGAAAAATAACTACTTGGCCAAATATCAGTGAGATCATTAAAAACTTGGCAACATATCAAAAACTTGGCCAATAAAAAAATTTCATTCTTGATCAAATTTCCATTTATCGTGGTCACTACCATTAATTAAGCAATATTTTAGTAACTTGGCCTGTATTATATGACAATATGAAAACTTGGCCGGGCAGCCAAGTGCTGTCCAAGCTTAAGAGACAATAATAAGCGCAGTATTGAAGTGTTGGACTATAATTTATTAAATTGTGGGTATATGAACTTAAAATGTCGTTTTATTTACTTACCTACATAATATTTAGGGTTCCGTATCCGAAGGGTAAAACTTTTTAGGGTTCCGTAGTCCGACAAGGAACCCTTATAGTTTCGCCATGTCCGTCTGTCTGTCTGTCCGCGGCATAGCTCCGAGGTTTTGTTACTAGGAAGCTGGAATTTGGTATGGATATGTATATTGATGACGCCGAGAAAGTGGTAAAATAAAATTTTGAAAAATATATTTTTTTGGGTAGCTCCCAATTACGTAAAGTGGGGTTGAATATTTTTTTTCTCGCGTACCCTTTCGTGTGGGGTATCGTTCGATAGGTCTTTCAAAAATATTATGGGTGTGTGAAGACCATTTTTCGGTTAAATGAGCCATTTGCGAAATATCTAGCTTTTAAGTGCAAATTTTTGTTCGATACGAGCATCACCCCCCTCTAACTTTAGAAAGGCTGTACTTAGAAATGTGAAAAAAATCACAGACTTAGCAAATGTAATGAACTTACAAGGAAAACTATCTCGGCTAAGTAGGCTTAACCGGGTTACAGAGTTATAGTCGACTAACTAAGATTACTAAGGAACCCTACTGCGCGTGGCCCGACACGCACTTGGCCGGTTTTTTAATATTAAGATCTCAATGTACCATATACTCAGAAATAAATGATATTCTATTCTATTCTAAAAAACAGCGTAAATACTAAGATAGCTATATTAATACTTACATACGCGAAGAAAGGGAAAGAAAATAAATAACATCATATGGTGTACTTGTTAGAGAGAGATGACTATACATCGTTAGTTACGTTGCGATTGCCGAATGCTTATTGGTCAAGCTGATCAATGGAATTAGGTCAATTGCCTTCATTTCATGTTGCCATTTCTGAGCGTCGGTAACGCATCTTTAGTTTAATATATTGGGTGAACCAAGAAAAAGAGCTAATTAAACATAAATAGGTATTTATTTAAACTTAAAACTATACAATTGTGTAGTTGAACGATAATAACAACAAATCCTAAAGTGGCGAACAGATTAAGTAACATGTTATATACTTGTGTTATATAACATGTAGCTTTAATATTTACAAATGTTATACAACATAACATTCAGTATCCATCACGCGTGAACGGCTAGACCGATTTGGATAAAATTTGGTACGGAGATAGAGAGAACCCTGGAGAAGGGACTCGAGTGAAACCGCGAGCAAAACTAGTCTATGATATTAATTATCTAATTAACAAAGCCGGGGATGTCTTTTGGTGACGTAATCATCATCAGCCTATATATTGCCCCACTGCTGGGCACAGGCCTCTTCTCATACAGAGAAGGCATGAGCATTGATCACCACGCTTGCTCAAGGCGGATTGGCGATTTCAGACTTTTAAAGTCCAGGTTTCCTCACGATGTTTTCCTTCACCGTTAGTCAGTGACGTCTAAGATATACTTAGAAAGTACTTATGACTTCAGAAAAGTCACATTGGTACTTGCCAGGTTTCGAAGCCACACGCTCGTACACGAGAGGCAGGTGCCTAGGCCACCACGACCTTAATACTGAAGTTTATTTTCTTTCTATCATTTATATCATTATCCTTACTAATATTATAAATGCGAAAGTAACTCTGTCTGTCTGTCTGTTACGCTTTCACGCCAAAACTAATGCACCGATATAAATGAAATTTGGTACAGAGATAGAATAGACCCTGAGGAACAACATAGGCTTCTTTTTACCCGGGTGCGCTAAGTAGTTCCCTCGGGATGCGGGTGAAACCGCGGGAAACAGCTAGTATCATATATATCATATCATATATATTTATTCGGTTGGCTGGCTCGGTGTGGCCGCTCGTAATGACTTCTCCAAGTTCCTCAAAGACGGTGTGATGCTGCTGCCTAAGTCTTCTACAACGCTTGATAGGTACACTGGAATATAGAAAAAGATAATTAAAGACGGATTGGCTTTAGAGCTGTGAGGAGCTCGTGGCTAAGTAACAGCCTACAGTCGACCGATCAAAGATTAAGCTGCGCTTGGCGCGGTCGGTCCGTGGATGGGTGACCATCTATGTCATAGCGAGACTCCTCCGTGCTGGAAAGCACGTTAAGCTGTTGGTCCCGGCTGTCATTTGTAGATCTTTGACAGTCGTTACGGGTAGTGAGAAGCCTGAAAGTCTGACAATCAGTCTTACTAAGGGGTACCGTGTTACCCGGTAACTGGGTTGTGGAGGTCAAATAGGCAGTCGCTCCATGTAAAACACTGGTACTCAGCTGCATCCGGTTTAGACTGGAAGCCGACCCCAACATAGTTGGGAAAAGGCTAGGCAGATGATGATGAGATTTAGATCTGTAGTAGGCTGTAGTAGACTATAGTAGACTGTAGTAGGCTGTATTAGACTGTAGTAGACTATAGTAGATTCTAGTAGACTGTAGTAGACTTACCAATATCATTGAGACAACGTTTTGTCCCCAGAGCATCCATATTCCTTATATTCAAGATTTTTTCAGCATACACCTCACAAGTATGAGTGCAAACCTGGAAAAATATAAATACATACATCATCTGTCATACTTCATCTAAATATATATAAAACTCAAAGGTGACTGACTGACATAGTGATCTATCAACGCACAGCCCAAACCACTGGAGGGATCGGGCTGGAATTTGGCATGCTGGTAGATGTTATGACGTAGGCATCCGCTAAGAAAGGATTTTGATAAATTCTACCCCCAAGGGGATAAAATAGGGGATGAAAGTTTGTATGAAACTTTGTCAATTTTAAACCGATATAGCCCACGCGGCTATATGAAAGCCGCTGGCGGAAAGCTACTTTACAATAAGATTAAATAGAAACACAATAAGATATTTAGAAAAAAATATATTAACTGCATCTTACTTCCGATAAGTATTGCAACGGCGCCTGCTTCTCTGAGAGGTGCAACTCTAGATGCTGTGGCAACGTCATCAAGTACTGCCCGATCTGAGAAAAAATAATAAAAATAATAAAAAATAATAAAAATCCTACTATAGCTTGTACCAATCGATTTGTCGAAAAATGTAAACAAAGTCGTAACCTATTTTGTTCTAATTCTGCCACAGAAATTAACAAAATCGCGTAAGGATGGCGCATTTATGTCAATTTCATGCTCTCAATATCATATTTAATAAATTATTGAAAGTTGTGGACTGGTTCAACTGCTCACAATATTACGTATTCATTTCCGGTAGTTTATAATCGTTCGTAAGATTTGTCACGGGACGATTATAACCTACCGAACATTAGTACGTAATATTGTTAACTGTAGACGCAGTTCACAATTTTTCGTCAGTTTATAAAATTACTAGTAAGATTGTAAACTAACGGTACTCTCAGCCTAACGCTGACATATTCGTATATATAAATTTACCTCGGTAATATACTCTTGCGGTGACAGCGCAAAGTCAGGCAGATCCGTGGACAACGCATCGTTGTTGTTCCAAACTGTCAGCTGAGGTATTTTCTCTGAAAACAAACAATATGGAACATTAGTACAACTCAGGAGTGTATGTTTGTATATTTGTCTGTGACTACGTATATGTGTCTGTATATATGTGGCTATGTATCTATGTACTTGTGTCTGTGTATTATTATGCTTATTATGTCTGTGAATGCTTAGGTATGTGTATCTGTGTTTTCGTATTTGTGTATCTGTGTATATTTGCCTATGTATTTGATATATGTGTGGGTGTCTATCTGTGTATCTGTAGGTGACATCCTCCCAGAACATTCGAGTTACACAAGTAATAAATCAAACATTTAAAAAACCCCCTATGCAAAAATGACTTCAATCATTTTGGAAAAAAGCTGATACTCTTACACTGCTGGACAGATATTAACCAAACATAGCTAAGAACCACCGCAAGGAAACTGGCTTTCAAATGAAAAAAAAACCGCATCGAAATCGGTTCATCCGTTTGAGGGCTACGATGCCACAGACAGACAAACATCGACGTCAAACTTATAACACGCCTCTTTTTTCGTCAGGGGTTAAGAATACATTATTTCGTCCACTCACCCAGTTGAACATCGACCGGGTTCCTCAGTATAGCTCTAGCCAAGTTCTTGAGCTGGTCCGCAGTGCGCCTGAGGACGGCAGCGGAGGCCGGGGGCTCCGTCTTGTAGGAAGGCAGGCGCTGTCTCACCTCCGCTTCCAGCAATAAGGTCGCCAGGTCGGTCAGGGAATTCGTGTCTTTTGATTCTGTAAATAAATATATGTGTTCAGGGCGATAAGAGTCACTTTGCTTTGGCACAGAAACTTGATAAAGACACGTGTGGTTGCTTCAATGTATTTATTACAACTAAATTCGTTTAAGCCTCTTCCTTTTAAGAATATCGTACATGCATAACTAAAGCTATCTACATACATCATCGTCATCAGCCTATATATTGTCCCACTGCTGGGCACAGGCCTCTTCTCACACAGAGAAGGCATGAGCATTGATCACCACGCTTGCTCAAGGCGGATTGGCGATTTCAGACTTTTTAGTCCAGGTTTCCTCACGATGTTTTCCTTCACCGTTAGTCAGTGACGTCTAAAATATACTTAGAAAGTACATATGACTTTAGAAAAATCACATTGGTACTTGCCTGGTTTCGAACCCGCACACTTATACACGAGAAGCAGGTGCCTTAACCACTAGGCCACCACGACACATATCACAACAATATGTTACTAGCTGTTTCGTTTGGTTTCTCTCTAATTCCGAGGAAACTATCTCGCACACCTAGATAGAGCTTTAAATGGGGTGCGTTTAAATGTCTAATCCCATAATAAATAGAGTATAGCTTTTACCCAGAGCTCGTGGCTAAGTAACAGCCGCACGGTTCAACCGATCAAAGGTTAAGCTACGCTTGGCGCAGTCGCTCCGTGGATGGGTGACCATCTATGTCATAGCGAGACTCCTCCGTGCCTCGGAAAGCACGTTAAGCTGTTGGTCCCGGTTCTCATTTGTAGATCTTTGACAGTCGTTACGGGTAGTCAGAAGCCAGAAAGTCTGACAACCAGTCTTACCAAGGGGTATTGTGTTACCCGGTAACTGGGTTGTGGAGGTCAGATAGGCAGTCGCTCCGTGTAAAACACTGGTACTCAGCTGCATCCGGTTTAGACTGGAAGCCGACCCCAACATAGTTGGGAAAAGGCTAGGCAGATGATGAATTGATAGGACCGTTGTCTTGTCGGTGAACTTGGACCTCAGTAATGTTATACCCACCTTCATCCCCCTTCTGCTTGGCCAAGGTCACCAGGATGTTGGCAGCAGCCGTCTGCAGCATCAGCGAGGCTGGGAAGCTGGTGGAGAGAACCCCAGTGGTCTGCCCCGCTGACGCTGAAGATAGGAACGCGGACTCTATGCGGCGACTGTGAGCCGATATCAAGTTCGACACGGACGATACGAAGTTCTGAAAAGATATCACTTGATATTATAAATGAGAAAGTGAGTTTGTTTGTTGCGATAGTACGATAAAACGGCTGAAACAATTTAGATGAAATTTGGTTAGCTTTAAAAAACAATGACATGTAAGTGTTATTTTATAACCTACTAGCTGTTTCCCGCGGTTTCACCCGCATCCCGAGGGAACTACTTCGCGCACCCGGGTAAAAAGTAGCCTATGTTGTTCCTCAGGGTCTATTCTATCTCTGTACCAAATTTCATTTATATCGGTCCAGTAGTTTTGGCGTGAAAGCGTAACAGACAGACAGACAGACAGAGTTACTTTCGCATTTATAATATTAGTAAGGATTTGCTTTATCAAAGGGCTGGCCTATATTTCGGTCAAAGAATCAGCATTGCCATCCAACGTGGCAATGCAGCCAGCCTTTTGGGCACGATTCCCGTTGACAGCGATGCGGATGAATATTTTGATGGCTAATTTTATTAGTATAATTTATCATTTTTATGTTTTTATTATTGTAAATAAAATGGACCTATTTGCAAAATAAATATCACTTATCATAACTTTGGCGTTTTTATGAAAACTATGACATGGACCGGTCCAATTTTATTTTAAAACCGTCCAGGGACCGTCTCAAATACACACTCAAAATTTCATCCAAATCGGTGAAGCCGTTTATTACGAGTTAGGCGACAAACACAAGTACAGAAAGATTATATCTATACAATCATATAAAATGCTTTGTCCTGAATGACTGACGGATCAACGCACAGCCTAAACCGCTGATCGTAGAGACCTGAAACTTGGAGGGTGTGTTCTTTGTATGACGTAGGCATCCGATAAGAAAGGATTTTCTTAATTAGTTTAAGCCAAAGTTTGTATGAAACTCTATCATTTTTAATTTGAATTCGTATAGCCCACGCGGGCGAAGCCGCTGGCGAAAAGCTAGTATATATCCTTACTATATAATATTATAAATGCGAAAGTAACTCTGTCTGTCTGTCTGTCTGTCTGTTACGCTTTCACGCCAAAACTACTGGACCGATATAAATGAAATTTGGTACAGAGATAGAATAGACCCTGAGGAACAACATAGGCTACTTTTTACCCGGGTGCGCTAAGTAGTTCCCTGGGGATGCGGGTGAAATCGCGGGAAACAGCTAGCTAGTATATATATAAAGATAGGTATATATTTACCTCTACCGCCGGCATATAGAAAGGGTACATGGCATCCCCGGCTATCTTCTTAGCCCGGCTGTGTGCGGTCGCCAGCCAGCCCTCACAGCGCTCGGAGACCGTCAGGATAGCTCTAGAAAGTTCTAGAAGATCTTCCTAGAACAACACATAAAGGAATTATAGTTTACTATACTTCATCTATACTTATAATAAATCTGTAGAGAGGTCAATTCTGTACATGAAATATATTTCCGAAATAACTATCAGGGGTCACCCCCTGATAGTTATTTCGGGATTTTTAGGGATCGATACTGATGCCAAAAATGCAATCAGTAAAATTTTTGTCTGTCTGTCTGTCTGTATAAACTCTATAGAAACAAAAACTACTCGACGGATTTTAACGAAACTTGGTACAATTATTTGTCATACTCCTGAGATGGTTATAGTATACTTTTCATCACGCTACAATCAATAGGAGCAGAGCAGTGAAGGGAAATGTTGTCATTTTGTTTAAACGCGCTAATCTCAGGAACCGCTGGTCCGATTTGAAAAATTCTTTCAGTGTTAGATAGTCCATTTATCGAGGAAGGCTATAGGCTATATATCATCACGCTAAGACCAATAGGAGCGGAGCACCACTATTCCACACGGACGAAGTCGCTGGCAGAAGCTAGTTCACAATAAGATAAGAAATTTTAACGCCCTATTTACCTTCCTAGGTCGACGAGCCAGCCCGCGAGCTGAGCTAATAGCTTTAAAATTCCCGATTATAATAATCATATATATTCTGATCCAGCCTGACCCTTGCTGACCTCCCCCAGCGACGCCCTAAGCCGAGGCCCGTACCCCACTAGGGGGTGCCCTTAGCGTGTAGTCGCTTAGTTTTGTAAGTTAAGCCCTGGCTGTTTGTTCAAACGATTTTGAGCTCTACTACCAAGGTGAAATGACAAAAACAGAATGCAGAATATATTTGTTATTGTAAACATTATTTTGCTTTCAACACTATCCTTATCAATACGGAATAGAACTCAAAATGGGTTGAATAAGCTGCAAAAAGAGCTAGGAAGTTTTTTCTAATCTTATTGTAAATTAAGTAAAGCTTGAGCTCGCGACTTCGTCTGCGTAATGTTATTTACCTACTTGTGAAATGCTGAATTGATTGATTGATTTTATTAATCTTTGGTTACCTGCTTCAAAATAAAGACGTGGTGGCCTAGTGGTTAAAGCACCTGCGTCTCGTGTACGAGTATGCAGGTTCGAAACCTGGCAAGTACCAATGTGACTTTTCTAAAGTCATATGTACTTTCTAAGTATATCTTAACCGTCACTGACTAACGGTAAAGGAAAACATCGCGAGGAAACCTGGACATTAAAAGTCTGAAATCGTCAATCGATGAGCAAGCGTGGTGATCAATGCTCATGCCTTCTCTGTGTGAGAAGAGGCCTGTGCCTAGCAGTGGGACAATATATAGGCTGATGATGATGATACCTGCTTGAGGAGCTCGTGGCTAAGCAACAGCCGCACGGGTCGACCGATCAAAGGTTAAGCTGCGCTTGGCGCGGTCGGTCCGTGGATGGGTGACCATCTTTGTCATAGCGAGACTCCTCCGTGCCTCGGAAAGCACGTTAAGCTGTTGGTCCCGGTTGTCATTTGTACATCTTTGACAGTCGTTACGGGTAGTCAGAAGCCAGAAAGTCTGACAACCAGTCTTACCAAGGGGTACCGTGTTACCCGGTAACTGGGTTGTGGAGGTCAGATAGGCAGTCGCTCCATGTAAAACACTGGTACTCAGCTGCATCCGGTTAAGACTGGAAGCCGACCCCAACATAGTTGGGAAAAAGGCTAGGCAGATGATGATGATGATGATGATGATGATGATGATGATGATACCTGCTTCAACTGTGGGTCGTTGAGATAGTCTAGCAGCAACTGTGTCTGCAGCTCCGTATACTTCGGCAGCAACTCCCTAAGCGGCGCGTACGCAGCCCTGCCGAACTCTCGCACAGTCGCCGGCAGGAGACTTTCTGTTATCATTCCTTACTAATATATATAAATTCGAATGTCTGTCTGTCTGTCTATAAGGGCCAAATCCACCGATAGATGTTTATATAATCGGCCCGTTAAACGAAAACGTTTTTCAACCACGAAGCGGGAATTTTCATGTTGTCAACTTCTTGTTCAACCCCGGCTTGGTAATCGACCGTTTTAGTAATAAAATACCCAAATGATAGGTTATCCATCGTATGGTAGAAGTTTGAATTTATGGTAAACAGCTGTTTTAAGTTAATCGGACCGTTATCTTGTCGGTGAAATTAGGCCATAGGCCAAACTCAAACTTCCAACTTTCGATGGGTAATGTATTATTTGAGATTTTTATTCCTGAAACGGGCGATTACCAAACCAGGGTTCAACTAGAAGTGGGTAACACAAAAATTCCAGGTTCCGGGTTGAAAAACGTTTTTGTTTTTTTCATCGACAAGATAACGATCCGATTAACTTAAAACAGCTGTTTACCATAAACTCAAACTTCCAACTTTCAATGGGTAATGTATTATTTGAGATTTTTATTCCTAAAACGGTCGATTACCAAACCAGAGTTGAACTAGAAGTGGATAACACAAAAATTCCAGCTTCCTGGTTAAAAAACGTTTTTGTTTTACGGGCCGATTACGAAACCATCTGTCGGTGAACTTGGCCCTAAGTCTGTTTGTCTGTCTATCAAGTCAAATAACAAAAAACAAACCTTTACTCTGTCGTGGTGCATCAATGACCCCCTGTATGCACGTGATGAAGTCTTCGATATCATTCCTGAGGTCCGTCAGCAGCAGTATGCCCTCTTCGGGAGACGAGCACAACTTCAAATTGGCTGATACCACCTGGAATATACAAAACTAGCTGTTTTTCGCGCAATTACTTAAAGTAGCATAAAAATTAGGCTATAGCCATGGCACGCGCGGTCGCAGCCTATTCTTGGGGGGGGGGGCAACAACCAAAATTCGCCATGGGGAGGGTCTTCTCGCTCCACAGTCGATTTTGTCTCTGTCACCTCTGACTTAGACTAGTGTCAATAGTAAGCCCATCTATACATATAAAATGCTTTGTCCTGAATGACTGACGGATCAACGCACAGTCTAAACCGCTGATCGTAGATACCTGAAACTTGGAGGGTGTGTTCTTTGTTGCGCCACTTCTTCTTCCCAGCAATAACACATAGGAAGTGGTGAAGGGCGGGCGTTTTGGGGGCTGTCTTTTGTACATTTGACGTTCAAAAAGTGCTGATTTTCAGCCTAATTTGAATAAATAATTTTTGAAATTTGTTTTTTTTTTAATTTTGTATGACGTAGGCATTCAATACAAAAGTATTTTCCGAAATTCTACCCCTTAAGGGGAGAAAAAGGGGTCAAACTTTGTATAAAACTGACATTTTTAATTTGAATTCGTATAGACCACGCGGTCGAAGCCACTGGCGGAAAACTAGTCTCAAATAAAAAAGCATAGTACACACTTACCTTAGTAGGTGAGGGGTCCAATGACAGCAGCAAGTCTGTATACAGCCTTATTAATTCCGCTAGAGGACTTTCTGATTTCAATACATTGGTCAGCCAGTCCACCTGCAAAGAAAAATCGACTTTATTAATACTAAATACGAACGTAATTACTGCGTCTGTCTATCACGCTTTCACGGCAAAACGACTGAACCGATTTGGGTGAAATTTGGTATGGAAATAGATTGAAGCATGAGGGAAAGACATCATCATCATCGGCCCTTAACTACTCCACTGCTGGGCACAGGCCTCTTCTCATACAGAGAAGGCATGAGCATTGATCACCACGCTTGCTCAAGGAGGATTGGTGATTTCAGACTTTTAAGTCCAGGTTTCCTCACGATGTTTTCCTTCACCGTTAGTCAGTGGTGTCTAAGATATACTTAAAAAGCACATACGACTTTAGAAAAGTCACATTGGTACTTGCTAGGTTTCGAACCCACACCTTAACCTAACTAACTATTTTCTAACCGACTTCAGAACAGTTTCTTTATTTCACCTATATGTATGTATGTCAACGATATTCTCAAAAACTACTGTTCCGATTTGGATGGGGTTTTGTGGTTAAAGGAAGGGAAAATTTTATCTGCGCGAATTCTGAAAACCTGGAGAAACCACGGGACAGAGTACATACCTACGTTACGAGCCTACGTTGTACATCCATGATGCAATTACATTATGTCTGGACCTTAAAAGAGACTTTGACCCTTGAGTTTGTTTCGGTATTTCTTCTCAAGGCAGACAGATAGGAAATACCGGCCTCATCTAGCTTTAAAAAATAATTGACGTGTAAAAGTGTTATTTTATAACCTATTTGCAAAATAAATGTCATTTATCATTTACCTGTCTCCCAGCTTCGGTAGCCAGCATCCTGGTGAGAGCAGCCAGGGTGTGGGCATCCAGCCGTCTCCAGCTTGAAGCTAGCCTAGCGGCAGCCGCCCGTCTCCAGCACCGACAGACAGACATCGCGCGACCCATACCGATGAACAGGGACACGTAGGTCGCCGTACGATCTAGCAAACATCCTTGTTTTTATGAGCGCCTGGTACTTTCAATGAAGAAATATAGGGAACATTGTGTTTTTATCACCATCTGCCTAGCCTTTTCCGTGGACCTGACCTCACCCTGGAGGGTGTGAGGTCGACCTGGGTGTAGGTACATTCCAAGATTATTAGAATTCGTTGTGGGAGAAAGAGACGGAGCTATACAAGACAGATAGCACTGTCCCTTTTTCTTAACGTCGCCGTACGATATATTGAGAATATCCTTGGTTTTATGGGCGCCTAGTACTTTGTGTGGACGAAATGAAGAATAATCATCATTTGACTAGCCCTTTTCTTACTACCTACTTACTATACATACAGGGGTAATCTTAGAGTCTAACTGGGAGATAAATATCTACAGAATATCCTTGGTTTTATGGGCGCCTGGTACTTTCAATGAAGAAATATAGGGAACATTGTGTTTTTATCATCATCTGCCTAGTCTTTTCCGTGGACCTGACCTCACCCTGGAGGGTGTGAGGTCGACCTGGATGCAGGTGCATTCCAAGGATATTGGAATTCGTTGTGGGAGAAAGAGACGGAGCTATACAAGATAGATAGCACTGTCCCTTTTTCTACACGTCACCGTACGATATATTGAGAGTATCCTTGCTTTTATGCCAGCCTAATACTTGAAAAGTGAAAGAATTAATCTATCATCTGGCCTAGCCACTTCAGAATTATATTGGGGGGGTCAGCTGCCTTGAGAGGGAGATTTATGGCTAAAGAGCAGCCAAGGAGTGGGTTTCCAGCCGTCTCCAACTTGAAGCTAGCCTAGCGGCAGCAGCCCGTTTCCAGCACCGACAGACAGACAGACCGGTCGCCGTACGATCTACGGAACATCCCTACTTTTATGGGCGCCTGGTACTTTGAGTAAAGAAATATAGGGAAGATTGTGATTTTATCATCATCTGCTTAGGGCTACCTTCCAGGGCTGTTAGATTCAATTGTGGGAGAGAGAGACGGAGCTACACAGGACGGATAGCACTATCTCTTTTCCAACTCGTCACCGTACAAATTCTATTGAGAGATTACTTAATTTTATAGCAACCTAGTATAGTACTTGGTGTAAAGGAGTCAATGTAAATATTGTTGCCTCTTCAGACTAACCTTTAACTTAGTTGGTAACAAAATATCTACTAATAAATCTGCAAAGGAATCGTGTTTGTGCGCGCTATCTCAAAAATGGCTGAACACACCCTCCAAGTTTCAGGTCTCTACGATCAGCAGTTTAGGCTGTGCGTAGACGACGTCGCGGGCAGAAGCTAGTAAATCCCTAGCTCGACGAGCCAGCCCGCGAGCTGAGCTAATAGCTTTAAAATTCCCGATTATAATAATCATAATTTATTCTGATCCAGCCTGTCCCTTGCTGTCCTCCCCCAGCGACGCCCTGAGCCGAGGCCCGTACCCCACTAGGGGGTGCCCTTAGCGTTTAGTCGCTTAGTTTTGTAAGTTAAGCCCTGGCTGGAGGCCCTAAATTTATTTAAGGCACTTCACAGGCAAGCCCGGTTAAGCAGTCGACAACCTTCTTGGTTGACCTGCGAGATGTCATACACAAAAAAAAAAAAGAAGCTAGTAAAGAAATAATGTTAAGAAAGTAATGTAATATCCCTACCAGCGTCCATTTGCGTCAGTGCTTCAATGAGAGGCGGGCTGATGGCTGCCTCCAGCCTATTGTAAAGTGTTTCCAGTTGAAGCTTCTTGGTCTCATAGTCAGGCGCCTCGCTTAGTACCTGGAAATAGTATAAATACAACACATATTTTATGACAACTGTCTTATATATTCATCATCTCTTTATACATATATAATGCTTTGTCCTGAATGACTGACGGATCAACGCACAGCCTAAACCGCTGATCGTAGAGACCTGAAACTTGGAGGGTGTGTTCTTTGTATGACGTAGGCATTTGATAAGAAAGGATTATCCGAAATTCTATCCCTAAGGGGGTGAAAAGGGGTGACAAAGTTTGTATGAAACTCTGTAATTTCTAATTTGAATACGAATAGCCCACGCGGGCGAAGCCGCTGGCGAAAAGCTAGTCAGCTTATATATTGTCCCACTGCTGGGCACAGGCCTCTTCTCATACAGAGAAGGCATGAGCATTGATCACCACGCTTGCTCAAGGCGGATTCGAACCTGAATATCCAACAACTAGTCTTACCAAGGGGTATCGTGTTACTCAGTAACTGGGTTGTGGAGCTCAGATAGGTAGTCGCTCCATGTAAAACACTGGTACTCAGCTGCTGGTTAGACTGGTAGCCAACTTCAACATAGTTGGGAAAAGGCTAGGCAGATGATGAAGTCAAGTAGCCGCCTGCTGCCTTTTGCTTTAAAGAACCAATGGTACCATCATCATCATCAGCCTATATATTGTCCCACTGCTGGGCACAGGCCTCTTCTCACACAGAGAAAGGCCAGGTACCAGGCAAGCATGAATTCTCAAGAGTAACCCACCTCAAGACTAGCTGTCATTGCGGTGACCTGCTCTGCCAATTCGGCTAACTTATCCCCTTGGGTGGGTACTCCTGACTCCAAGATATCTTCTAGGGAAGTGGCCAGCGCCGCCCACTTGTCGGCTTCACGAAGAGCTGATGCTGCATTCTGTTGAAAAATTGATAATTTTATAACTCCATATTTAAAAAAATAATAGTCGTTCCATGTAAATGCATGACAACATGTACTCAGCTGCGTCCAGTTAGACTGGAAGCTAATCCCATCATAATTGGGAAACGGCTAGACAGATAATTGATTTTGAAAAAAACCGGCCAAGTGCGTGTCTGGTTATAAAACTACGTGTGTACCAAATTTCATCCAAATCCATTCAGTCGTTTTTGAGTGACGCGTGTACAAAACATACAGACAGACAGAAAAATAGTCTAAGATTTTTTGTTTTGGCTTCTGTTGTTATAATAAAGTCTAATAAATGAGTCAGTGAGTCATTCAGTGTACGAGGTTGGAATCTATACTAATATAATAAAGCTAAAGAGTTTGTTTGTTTGAACGCGCTAATCTCAGGAAGTACTGGTACGATTTGAAAAAATATTTCAGTGTTAGATAGCCCATTTATTGAGGAAGGCTATAGGCTATATATTTTAGAGGTTGCTTGTAAATAAAAGGCGAATACGTATAGGAATCAGAATGATCTGTATATTTTCAAAAATCATCGGCTAATATTAGCACAGGGTGGTCTACACGTAGTGGTGGTTCGGAAAACGATGCGACCAATAGGATCGCAGTCAAGCGGGGTGCCGCGCGCGGCGCGACACGTAAATATACGCGACGTGGCTATCAACAATCAGTGCACGATGGTCTTCGGCGCAGGGATGTCGTCGCTACTCGATAGCACCGCCAGAGCGGGCCTAAGCCGTTGGAGGTGTCGCATTCGTTCGGGCGATGCCGTCGTGCGCGCGCGCCGTGCGCCCTGGCTGGCGGTCGCTCGGCACTCAGTGCTCTGCGCGCCGTGACGGCGCGCGGACGTGTGATGCGCTCGTATGCTTTGCTTGTAGGTCACTACATTATTCCCCCCTCAGCGAAGCGTACCGGAGGTTTTGATGTCCGTCCGGATTTGGTGACGTAGCTGTAGGTGACAGGTGCTTCATCTGCTTGCTCTTCGTTGCACTGGAATGCAGGCTTCAACCGATCGATCGATATGTTCGATCTTCTATTTTCCAACTGTATGGTGAAGTACTTATCTGTGCGATCAATAACACGATACGGACCGTTATAGGTAGGTGTCAACGGTTTGCGTACGATGTCGTTGCGTACGTATACATGTGTTGATTTATACAGATCGCCATGAATGAAAACAGCTGTGTTTTTGTTAGCTTCTCGCTGCACCTGTGCCTTTTTCAATGCGTCGCTAAGGTGATTCATAAAGGGCGATGACGTGTTGCATGTTGTTATTGTTTCACCGTAGAATTCACCGGGCAGGCGTAGTGTTTTCCCGTATAGCAATTCCGCAGTACTAGCGCCGATGTCTGACTTATATGCGGCGCGAAGACCAAGAAGTACTGTGGGTAGCTCGCTCGTCCAGTCCATTGTATTCAATCTTGCAGTGAGTGATGCTTTGAGGGTGCGGTGCCAGCGTTCTACCAACCCGTTTGATTGAGGGTGGTACGCCGTTGTTCGTACGTGCTGGATTCCCATGCGATGCATCAGCTTGTTAAATAGCTCGGATTCGAATTGCCTACCGCGGTCTGTTGTTATGGTCGCGGGACAACCGAATCTTGCAATCCATGTCTCATATAAAGTATTGGCCACCTTTTCTGCTGTCATGTCCTCGATTGGCTGAGCTTCTGGCCACTTCGTTGCTCTATCGATCATTGTAAGTATATAACGACAGTTGTTTGACGTCGGTAAAGGACCGACTAAGTCAATGTGCACATGACTTAAGCGGTCTACTGGCAGAAAGCTGGATACTGGTGCCTTGGTGTGACGATGAACTTTCACTCGCTGGCATAGGTCGCAAGCTCTTGCCCAGTCATTGACGTCTTTCTTCATGGACATCCAGAAATATCGTGATGTAATTAATCTTCTCGTCGCTCTTACGCCGGGGTGATTAAGGTCGTGTATTGCTTGATAAGCTCGCCTTCTGTATTGTGGCGGTAAGAACGGACGTGGGCATTTTGTTGACATCTCGCACATGACTTGGGTAGCCGAACCGGGCAGTGCTATTCGCTTGAAGGTGTAATGATTGCTTTTCATAAGTTGTTTGAGTTCATCATCTTGCTTTTGAGCCTTTGCTAACTCGTCATAATTTATCGGCGATGGACATGATATTGTCTCCACTCTTGACATGGCGTCGGCTACACAGTTATCCTTTCCGGATACGTGCTTGATGTCAGTGACAAACTGGCTGATATATTCTAAATATCTTGTGCGCCTCGGAGTCTCATCTTTGTAGTTCGCTCGCAGTGCGGTGGTGAGAGGTTTATGGTCCGTCAGTATGGTGACGTCACGGCCTTCTATAGTCCGGCGAAAGTGGCGTACTGCCATGTAAATAGACGTAAGCTCTCTGTCATACGTGCTGTATTTTCTTTGAGCGTCGTTGAACTTCTTGGAGAAGAATCCGAGTGGTCTCCAACGGCCTTGTATTTTTTGTTGAAGTACTGCCCCTGCGCAGGTGTCGGATGCGTCGGTCATAAGCACGAAGGGTAGCGTTGACGATGGGTATGACAATAACACGGCGTTGGTGATGTCATCTTTGCATTTTTCAAACGCCTGAATCGCTGTCTCGGTCCACATTATTTTCGTCTTGTCGTTTTTCTTTGAGTCCTTCAGGTAAACATTGAGTTCTTTATGACAGTCGGCGGCGTGTGGGATATTCTCACGGTAAAAGTTTATCATTCCCAGGAAACGACGTAGTTGTTGGACTGTTTCTGGGCGAGGAAATGATTTTATAGCTTCGACCTTCTCGTCAGTTGGCTTAATTCCTTCGCTGGTTATAGTGTAGCCCAAAAAATTTAGTGTTTTTTGGCCAAATGTACACTTAGCTACATTTAGTTGTAATCCATGGTCGTTGAGCCTTCTGAATACTTCTTCGAGTTCTCTTCTGTGCTGTTCTTCGGTTTCGGAAGCCAATAAAATGTCGTCGACGAATGGGAATACAGGTAGTCCCCGTAGGACGTTATCAATATGTCGCTGGAACGTTTGCCCAGCGTTGCGCAAACCGAAACACATCCTCGGGAATTCGAATAGCCCGAAGGGTGTAATGACGGCAGTCTTCTGTATATCCTCTTCGCGAGTTTTCACTTGATAATATGCCTTTTTCATATCTATTATGGAGAAGCATTTCTTCCCCAGTAGGTTGTAGGTGAAGTCGTGCAGTCTTGGAATGGGGTACCGGTCTGGCACGGTCACTGTGTTGAGACGACGATAATCTCCGCAGACCCTGTACTTGCCATCCTTCTTGAGGACAAGATGTATTGGACTGGCCCAAGGACTCTTCGACGGTCGACAGATACCTTGCTCAATCATCGCGTCAAATTCTGTCTTGGCTGCCTTGTATTTGTGTGGTGGCAGCGGTCGTGATCTCGCATATAATGGTGGGCCGGTGGTCTGTATGTGGTGTTCCACTTCGCTGTGACAGAGTTTCAAGGTTGGTCGGGTGATGTCCGGGTACTTTGCAAGCAGGTCGTGATATGGCTGCTGATCATCTATGGTGTTGATGCTGGAGACTGATGTTGACATTACGTTGCCGACAACGGATAGGCCTGTCCTTTTATCTATTAACCTTCGTCCGTGTATATCTACCGTGAGTTGGTGCTTATGCAGGAAATCGGCTCCCAATATCGGTCTGGTCACTTCGGCGATGACGAAATTGCACATATATGGTCGACGTAATCCGATATTCAACGTCATAGTACGTTCGCCATAGGAGGGTATTCGTGAGCCGTTGGCAGCGTAAAGATATTCGTCCGACGTCGTTTTTTCTTTGCGTACCTTCTTGACAGGTAATACTGATACGTTCGCGCCAGTGTCGATGAGAAATCGCAGACCAGTTTCCAATTCATTGATGAACAGACGGTGTTGGCTTATGTCGTTGACTTCGGCTCCCGTCGTAGCCGAAGTCGAGGCTAGTTTTCCTGGCTCGTATTCATCTTGCTCGCAAAGTTGCATGGTTTCCTGCACCGGAAAGCTTCCTTGCCGAACTTGCGATGGAAATAACAAATCGATGTGTCACGATTTACAGACCGGGAACGAGATCTCGAACGGTACCTGCCTCGCTGTGGTCCGCGGTGGTAGTTACGCGACCTGTCCATTTTCAACGCGGCGACCTCCCTCGTAAGCGCCTCGATCATATTCATGATTCGGTCGTTAGGTGATGGTGTCGTCAGTCGTGATGCGGTACTGGAGTGACTGCAGGAACACACTGAATTGGCCTCTCTCGTCTGCTCACTCATCTTGTCTGCCATCGCCGCCAGCGAGTCTAATTTTGACTCTTCGCTGACCGCCAATACTGCTCTTGTCGATGTGGGTAGGTGGCTCATCCACAACATTCGGAGGGTTTCGTCGGGCATCTTGTCACGAGCCAGATCACGCATACGTCGCAGTAGATGAGAAGGACGCTGGTCGCCTAGTTCAACCTCGTTGAGCAACTTTTGCAGTTGCTTATTCTCAGATTCCTCGTAGACGGATAATAATCGGGTCTTCAGAGTTTCGTATCTGCCCGTCCTGGCCGATGATAATATGATGTCACTAATGTGCTCGACATCCATCTTATCGAGTTGTGCCACAGCGAGTCCAAACTTCGCTTCTTCGCTGAGTTTCTGGTTCGCCACCATAGTTTCAAACTGCGCGAACCATAATCTCGGTTTGTCTCGCCAGAATGGAGGTATCCGGGACTTGACGGAGATCATCTCGACATCTTCTTCAGACAGCGTGATTCGTGGCTCTGTGCTTCCGTTCGGCATCACTTGGTTGGATCACGTCGGGGTCACCAATTTAGAGGTTGCTTGTAAATAAAAGGCGAATACGTATAGGAATCAGAATGATCTGTATATTTTCAAAAATCATCGGCTAATATTAGCACAGGGTGGTCTACACGTAGTGGTGGTTCGGAAAACGATGCGACCAATAGGATCGCAGTCAAGCGGGGTGCCGCGCGCGGCGCGACACGTAAATATACGCGACGTGGCTATCAACAATCAGTGCACGATGGTCTTCGGCGCAGGGATGTCGTCGCTACTCGATAGCACCGCCAGAGCGGGCCTAAGCCGTTGGAGGTGTCGCATTCGTTCGGGCGATGCCGTCGTGCGCGCGCGCCGTGCGCCCTGGCTGGCGGTCGCTCGGCACTCAGTGCTCTGCGCGCCGTGACGGCGCGCGGACGTGTGATGCGCTCGTATGCTTTGCTTGTAGGTCACTACAATATCATCACGCTAAAATCAATAGGAGCGGAGCACCGCTATTCCACGCGGACGAAGTCGCGTACAGAAGCTAGTTAAATCATAAAGAGCTGGTTGCATCATTTTTTTTTTATCTACACTAATATTATAAAGAGAAATCGTAGCAATAGTTCCTGAGATTAGCGCGTTCAAACAAACAAACTCTTCAGGTTTATTACATTAGTATAGATTACATATCTACACAGCCTTTTTGGTATGGTAAGCAAAAAAACTTGACAAACATACCTCCAACCGACTCTTAAGCTGATCAATCTTCTGCAAGCTCTCTATAGAGTGACCGGTCTGCTCCTCCACGCTCTCCACCTTCTGCTCCAGAGATAGCAGCTTCTGCTGCAGCATAGCACCTTCCAGCTGAAGGGAGGCTGCGTCTTGCAGGATACGGGGGATGGACGTCACGATCTGGGGATGAGGGTGGAATTTTGATGAGGGTTTGGTAGGTAATCCTTTTATTAATATTATTATTTTTCATTATTCTAGATATATTTACATTATTAATAATATCTATGTTTAATAAAAAATAAATATTATAATAATGATAAAATAACTACTTCGGCCAATGGACTACTAGCCAAGAGCCTCGACCAACACCTAAAGAGGCTCTCGTTAGGCAGCTGGATCAAGGGCTTGATGCAGAAGGCAGTACTCCTAGACACTGCATGTATCGTCAGGAGGTTCCTTTCTCTAGAGCCCTGACCGCCGGTAGCTTGGACCCTATCTCGTTACCGATCGAGTACTAATTTTTATATTTTTAAATGTTTTTAGGGTTCCGTAGTCCGACAAGGAACCCTTATAGTTTCGCCATGTCCGTCTGTCTGTCTGTCCGCGGCATAGCTCCGAGGTTCTTGTTACTAGGAAGCTGAAATTTAGTGTGGAAATGTATATTGATCACGCCGAGAAAGTGGTAAAATAAAATTTTGAAAAATATTTTTTTTTAGTGTAGCTCCCAAACACGTAAAGTGGGGATGTATATTTTTTTCTCGCGTACCCCTCCGTGTGGGGTATCGTTAGATAGGTCTTCTAAAAATATTATGGGTGTGTCAAGACCATTCATCTCTTTTATTGTTTGTAAAAATATTTAAAAATTTAATACAATATGTCTTAAAATAAATAAACGAAATAACTATAGTATAGATATAAATTGAACACTGGAGCCTTCCTTAAAGGGCTGGACCTAGTTGAACATACCTTTTTTTTTTTTTCGCTGGGAAAAAATGCGTTACGCATACCCCCCATCCAGGGGAATGGGGGTGTATGTGGGACTCCCCGGGCCAGCCCGGTATACCCACTAAAACAACCCAGCGGGATTCCCGCATCGTCTGAAAGGAGAGGGACTGGGAAACCAGCGGAGCCTTTACGTCCAGTCCCCCTCGACGAACGCCCGCCCTACGCGGCGGGCCCCTCACGTCCTCCCCATGGGGGGAGGGACGGGAATGTCCGGGGGAGGTGGTGTGGCGTGCAATGCGGGCGGAGGCGCCCCCGCACCTGTCGCCCGCCCTAGTTGAACATACCTGTGTTGTGGTCTCATCTAGAGAGTTGGTGAGTTGCTTCATATATAGCTGCAGCCTGGACACCGTGTTGGCCACAAATATCTGAAAATAGTGGACACATTGAAAACCACTTTAAAATATTTTTTTTGTAACGCATGAAACTCCAAGCTTGCTACAGACCCCGATTTTCACGGACAGAGTTTCTGTAGGGTGTTTGAAAGGTTAATGGAACAACAAACAGTTAGAAAACCCCATCCAAATTGGAATAGTAGTTTATAAGAAAATTGCGGACATACATACATACATATGGGTTGAATAGAGAACCTCCTTTTTTGAAGTCAGTTATAATTAGGTATTTGACCACCAACTAAAATGCTATTTTATTAAGAAGATCCCATAGAAACAAAACGAAGTGTCGAAAAAGAAATTAGATCAATGTTAAAATAAATAACATCCATGCTTTAAAAGTTTTTGGAAGGGGAATTCTCTATCCTTGTCACGCGAAACAAAATTTGTTCTAGGAAATGTCGAGTTATACAGCGTTTTGACATAATGACGTCATAATTGCATCGTGCTCTCTTTTTCTAGCAATGACTTTTTAAATGCATATAACTAGGCCGCTTTTTAAGATAATACATTCGTGTTTTCACTGTTGTTAATCTTTTCGTTAATTAGTTCTGTATTTCTAATAAAAAAAATACAGTCAAATAACCAATTGACTTACAACTAGAATAACAAATTGAAAGTTGTAAGGTATTATGCAATCCTCAATACTTTCCACAGGTACTCATGAAAGGAAGAAAAACAGATCAGTAGTTTTTGACAAAATTATGGACATACATACATAGAGACCTTCACACATACAGAATTTCCTATTTTTAAGACCTATTTGAACCACAAATACATATCTAAACAGACAATGTGCCTAAAAGTCATTTATTCAAATTAGGCTGAAAATCAGCACTTTTTGAACGTCAATTTACAAGAGACTGCCCCCAAAATGCCCGCCCTTCACCACTTCCTATGTGTTTTTGCTGGGAAGAAGAAGTGGCGCAACAAACTCCCAGCAACACATATCTGTCTGTAAGGTTTGAAGAACGTAATTTTCATAATTAAACAAAAATTTTAAATAATTTTGTCACATGTTGGCTAGCACACACCTTTATACCTATAACAAGTAAATACTCAAGCATTTAATTATTATTATGAAATATTTAACTCTAAAATGTAAAAAATATAAAAATAAAATCTATAGCCTCCATTTGTAAAAAAATAAGGCATAAAGGGTGTACCCACCTACATGTGCAGATTTTGTTGCAACTGTAAATGTACAACACGACCATGGTAAACTAGGACTACAGTATTTCATTTTTCAGATTAAACATTTAGTCCCAGAAAGTCTGAAAACCAGTCTTACTATGAATGTTACGTGGTAACTGGGTTGTGAAGGTCAGATAGGCAGTCACTCAATACATATTTTCTCTTGGAATTTATATTTTAAAAACTGAAAATTTACGTAAGTAAGATAAAAATAAATTTAAGTTAATATGATTCAAAAGGCAGTTTTTTGAAGCGTGCGCTTCAACCCGGGGAATATGTTCCGGACATCACATCGAGCGGCGCACGAGGACCGCTCGTGATCGCCGTAACGACCGTCATCACCTTCCCCCACCTGACACTAGGCCGTCGACCATTATGTGTCCGGCACTCGCTCCACGGACAGGCTCGCTAGCCGACGCTTGACCGCTCGCACGCTACGCGGCTTCTTCTTGTACCAGCTTATATAGAAAATACAGTCATTACTTTGATCTTCGAGTTTTATTAGTACAGCTGAGACCACCAGATCACAACTGGAGCTTGGCACTCAAACACCTTGATATGGCTCATATTGTGAGGAGGTTCCTGTCTCTTGAGCCCTAAACACCGGTAGCTTGGATCCTGTTCCTGACATTGGTGGATCAATATTTTTATATTTTTAAATGTATTTTTTATTTGTATATTTTTATAATTAACTAGCTTTCCGCCAGCGGCTTCGCCCGCGTGGGATATACGAATTCAAATTAAAAATAACAGTTTCATAAAAACTTTTGCCCCCTTTTTCACCCCCTTAGGGGTAGAATTTCAGGAAATCCTTTCTTAGCGGATGCCTACGTCATAACATCTACCTGCATGCCAAATTTCAGCCCGATCCCTCCAGTGGTTCGGGCTGTGCGTTGATAGATCACTATGTCAGTCAGTCAGTCACCTTTGAGTTTTATATGTATTTAGATTTAGATATTTAAAAATGAAAAAATTAAATAAAGAATATACTATGGCCCATAACCACTTTTATCGGTGACTATTACGATATAGAAGTATAGAAAGCCATGGGAAAGCCTAAACTATTGACGAATTCACTTATATTGAAAAGTATGCTGTTACTTACTCTATTGATTAATTTACCTCTTTCTCCTGATTGCCACTGGTGCGCCAAGCTTTATTAATCCATTGCTTAGCATCGAAATCATCTTCTCCGAACGTTTTTAAATCCTAAAAAATAAAATTAACATCGTCATACAAAAATATACTTCCGCTTTAAATTTTCGTAATTTTTCCTGGATTTATAGAAGGGTGAAAGTTGTTAATAGATTAATTAGTGTATTATTACCATTTTCTTCAGTTCAATAAGTCGTATTTATTACAGAAACATATAAAATAAGCGTTTTTTTATGCGTGACGTGCCTCAATAATGTCACTTGCTTTGTTTTGATTTTTTGACAAGCATTTTGGTAGAAAATGTGACAGTTATGACATATAAGATTTAAAATTGCCAGGACATTGAAATTGCTTTTTCGTACTTCGTAGCAATATAGCTTCCACGAGTCGCAAACACAAAGGTTGCGATTCACGAGTAGATGGGCCTACGTCTTAGTCACTATCATCTTATCCCCAGAGAGCGCCAATCATCCGCTGCCCGCCACCTTCCTTAAATCTTGATCATCATCATTGATATTATTATATTAGTGATATGATCCATCCATGATCATCATGCACAATGAATATTTCAGAAAAACGATCGCAATGTAATAGCTTGTTATTTTTTCGTTTTAATAAGATTTTTGTAGCCTTTTTGAGCTTGTGCACATGAATTTATATTGTAATACCAACATCTGTTTTTTTTCTTCTCACAAAGTTTAATTTAGTAGTTCCATGATTAGGAACATGGGAATAATTTTGATACTATGATTTTCTATCATCATCATCATCAGCCTTTGTATTGTCCCACTGCAGGGAACAGGCCTCTTTTCATACAGAGAAGGCATAAGCATTGGTCACCACGCTTGCTCAAGGCGGATTGACGATTTTAGACTCAGGTTTCTTCACGATGTTCTCCTTCACCGTTAGTCAGAGTGACGTTAAAAATATTTTTTTTAACGATAAAAAGATTCAATATTTTTTTCTTAATACTGGCAAACTTCTTCCATAGTAAAAAAAAAAGAATGACTAATGACAGTTGTTTGATTGATAGAAAAAAAAGTGAAAACTGGAAATAAAATGATATAGGAGATCGATGATCCAAAATGCAATTTTAACCGTTAATTATTCTCACAATTAGTTATTTATTTTTTAATTTAATTAAGTTGCAATGTGTTCTATTTAAATATTTATCAATATTATTCAATTTGAGGTTACAATTTCAAAAGGTAAAATTTTATCGTTGTTTTTTCCCTTTATTAGACCTTTTTATGCATGCTTATATAAACTAATAACAAATTTAGCTAATAATATCAAAATATAACAGGACATACACCTCTTTTTCCCTTTATTTTATAATTTGGATGTGGTGGTGGTGGCACAGTTCAAAATGCTGTACTTTTAGCACAAAAAAATGAACTTTTAATTGCAATAATATGTTAGCTATTTACTAGGTATCATGAATATTTTATGTTTGTTATTATATTTGGTTCTGTGATTGGGCCACACTTGTTTTGGGTCCGATAGGGTCTTAACATATTGTTTAAACACAAAAAACACAAACATACAAATCATTTATTTACATACCTTGTTTGTGAACTTAATTAGTTATCCTTGTAACAATCACAATAATTAGACATCATTTAGTGTTTCCATTCTCCAATGTATTACTACTCAGCAGGGGGCATTATAGTGAGAGACTAGCTTTCCGCCAGCGGCATCGCCCGCTTGAGCTATAGAAATTCAAATTACAAATTACAGTTTCATACGCACTTTGCCCCCTTATTTTCACCCTCTTAACCGTAGGGCAGTGGGTCATCTCAGGCCCTCCCGTTCCCTCCTGCCACTTGTCTCCAGTCTTTTGCAATCGCAGGACATTTTATTAGAAAGAAGTCTGGTTCGTTCTGTCCATCTTTTCTGGGCCTGGGCCAATTTTTAATCGACTTCAAAAAATGAGGAGGTTCTTAATTTGTTGGAATATTTTTTTTATATTTATGTTCAATGATAACTCGAAGATCCATAGACCGATTAGCAAAATTCTTTTTTTGTTACTTAGCAGTCGATCCCATAGTTTTTGACATCATCTGATCATTTATTTAAAAGTAAATACTAATACTTTTTAAATCATTCTTTTTTTTTAATTCATTCTTCTTTATGTGTGCAATCCAGAAGTAAAAACAAGTATTTTCTTGTACTTTTCAGCAATAATGAGAAACAAGGCGATAAGTATAAGCAGTGACAGTAATAGCGATGATGACGATGTACCGTTGAAGGTGGCTAAAGTCAACGGATTGAAAGAAGACCCAAACTCCTACGACAGCCTGTGCCGTCACAGTATTGAAGCATGCGAATTCTGTGATAGGATCTCTAAAAATAGGTAAGACATCTATGTCATCTACGAAATAGTCCGAACAAAGCCCAAACATTTGGTTTGGATAGGTGAGCCCGTTCTTGAGTTATAAAATTACAACGAAAAGTGGCATTGATTTTTATATATATTGATATTGGCTGTTTCCCGCGGTTTCACCCGCATCCCGAGGGAACTACTTAGCGCACCCGGGTAAAAAGTAGCCTATGTTGTTCCTTAGGGTCTATTCTATCTCTGGAACAAATTTCATTTATATCGGTCCAGTAGTTTTGGCGTGAAAGCGTAACAGACAGACAGAGTTACTTTCGCATTCATAATATTAGTAAGGAAGTAAGGATTGGCTGTTTCCCATGTTTTTTCCGGCATCCTGAATAAACTCTGTCGCACAACAAGATTAAAGTTGTCCGCCCCTTACCCAGATATCAAATTATTTCCATACCATTTTTTATCTAAATTGGGTCAATGATTTTATTTTGAAAACATGACAGACAGATAGACAAAGTTTTGCATTTATGATACTTAGTAAAAGTACTATTTGTATATGTATTCAAACCAACAAACTCTAACTTTGTATGTATACTAGCGACCCGCCCCGGCTTCGCACGGGTGCAATGTAGATATTATATAGATTCTCTACTATAATATGCATGTATAAGATGTATACTACATATAAACCTTTCTCTTAAATCACTCTGTCTATTGTTGAAAACTGCATTAAAATCCATTGCATAGTTTATAAGATCAAAGCGTACAAACAGCGGAAGCGAATTTGTTTTATCTTTATGTAATATATATATCTTCTGTACGTGTGTTTGTCATTTACCTCCTACTAAATGGCTTGACTGATTAGCATGAAATTTTTAAATACAATTGGACTTGATAGATGTCGTTGTTTTCATGAAAATGCCAAAATTAGGACAGTACAACGTCTGTCGGGTCGGTTGGGTGGGGCGGGAGGGAGTGTCAGACTCTTACTGACTAAAACCCATCCATGTTCCTTCCTCGGCCCTTTGTGTTCCGGGGGCGCGGTATTTCTTTCGAATGTCCTGCAGGGGTCCTTTAGTACTATGTAAAGATTCAGAATTGATATACACTTTAGATAAATAAATAATTCTTTTATTTTTCAGATATTCCAGTCTAATCCACAACGTTAGCCATATTATCATACCATTACTAAATCAAAATGTTATACAATGCCCAATATGTTTATATTACTTTACGAGTGAAGAAGACTTGGCATCGCATAACCTAAAGAAGCATCCGGAATTAAAAAACATTGCTAACGTATCACTAGTCAAAATTGAGAATATTGCTAGTAGAAGTACATTAGAACTTTCTAGAAATGTTAAAAGCGAGGTAAGTTTGATTATTATACTTAGGGTAGATTCGACCAAACCTGAATTTATACAAGAATAACTATACGGAAAATAATATATACAACGATTTAAGTCTCGAGTAAATCATCAATCGTTTTTCCATGCAATCTAGCGTATAGCTATACTAGTTTATGCTACTCACGAATAGCGAAGTGAATGTGAACGAATGTAATACGCGGTCAAAAAAAGTTGTTCTACAAACGGGAGGGTGCAAAAGCATAACTCATGTCAACTCTGATTTGTCGTATTATAGCGTGGAAAAGTAGCTGCCAAGCGACAACGCCCTTTAAATTAATTTAAAAAATAAAGTGTCAGTGAATTATACTGTCATTTTTTCCTGGATTAAGCTTCTTATTCCATGCAAAATGGTGGTATAGTGACTATTCCTGAATAGACTCGTTATTCCTTGAATTGTAGTTGGTTTAACGTGAAATTGATTTATTCTCGAGTAATAAACGATTTACGCCGAGAATAAAATTTCCTGTTTGGTCGAATCCGCCCTTAGTAGATGCTCCATGCATTGTTGCCTGCGCTGATTGTTAATTATTTTTCTAAAATAAAAGTATTCTATGTTTCTCCTTGTAGAAGAAGCTGCTTTAATTTGTTGCTATATAAGTTGCTAGGGAGTTTGTTGCGCCACTTCTTCTTCCCAGTAATAACACATTGGAAGTGGTGAAAGGTGGGCGTTTTGAGGGCTGTCTTTGCTGAATTTCAGCCTCATACAAAGAACACACCCTCCAAGTTTCAGGTCTCTACAATCAGCGGTTTAGGCTGTGCGTTAATCCATCAGTCAAGACAAACCATTTTATGAAATGTTTTTTTTTTCGATTTCAGTTACCACAATTAAATGAATCTCATAGCAGAATAGCTGATGATTCACCAAATGTAACGATAATTGGATCAATAAAGAACCGTCTGGTCTTCGAAGATGAAGATGATTTAATACCGTTGAACTGTAACCAGCTACTCAATGACCTGACTACAGACTGTAAGGTTAATATAGAGATGTTTGACACACCGTGGTTGAACGGTGATGAGTATAGCAGGAGTGTGCATTATGATGAACTGGTGAAACCCGGAGTCTATCGGTGTAGGAAGTGTGATAAACGGTTTCCTATACGGTGAGGACTTTTTTGTTTATGTAATAGCTCAAAATTCAAAACATTTATTTCAATTAGACCATTTACAGGCACTTTTGAATTGTCAAATAATTATGAGTCAGTCCGTTAGTAAAAAAAAAAAAGAAAAATTGAAGCTATTTGCCCGTTCCAAAGCATAGATACCTATGGAGAAGAACGAGCAAGAAACTTCATGGTTATTCTATTTGTGTTATGTGGTTTCCATGGAGATTCTTCCTAGTTCATACGACTTGGAACCCTGGAATGAATTAGTGCTTTTACGAGTGTCCGGGTTCGAAACCTGGCAAATATCAAAGTGAGTTTTCTAAAGTCATATGTGCTTTCTAAGTATATCTTAGACACCACTGACTAACGGTGAAGGAAAACATCGTGAGGAAACTTGGGCCTAAAAAGTCTGAAATCGCCAATCCGCCTTGAGCAAGCGTGGTGATCAATGCTCGTGCCTTCTCTGTATGAGAAGAGGTCTGTGCCCAGCAGTGGGACAATATACAGGCTGATGATGATCGAAATAAGTGCCTTATTGGAGGCCTATTTGAAATAAAAGTTTTGACTTTCTGAGCGTACGTCATACACCCTGATAAATACTAGCCTATATATTTCTGAAGATTTCAATCTATTTCTTATGCCAAATTTCATCTAATTCGGTTAAGCAGTTTTATCGTGATAGCTTATACAGACAGTAACGCATCCGGATAAAAACTATCCTATGTTCATACGAAATTTCATCCAAATTAGTTCAGCCGTTTTACCGTTTAAGCGTAACAGACAGACAGACAGACGGAGTTACTTTCACATGAGTAATAAAAAAAATATATCTTTATTTTCCAGATACGATGCAATTATCCACGAATCATCACATATTAGATTTAAAAATTGTCAAGTTAGTTTGTGTGTGAAATGTAATAAGTACTTAGTGGGTGGCCGAAAAGACTTGAGGTTCCATCACTACATGTTCCATAGAGATATAGATAAAAACCATAGTGAAACAGACATTTTAGCCGCCAAAAAGTTTAACGACGAAAATAATATGGAGGACCGAAGAATGTTTGCCTCAAAAATCCTCAGTCTATGCGAGCTATGCCTTCGCTTTTGTAAAAATAAATCCTCAATGATTTATGAATGTATTAAGTCTGTATGTGAAGTCGGCAAAAGGTTTCCTTGCGAAAAATGTGGCCAGCTGTTCTTTGAGATTAAAATTGTAAGGAGGGTTGTGTCCAGAAGAGTGGGTTATAATACAATCCATAATAAGATGAAGAAAAAAACTAACGAAGAACGCTTGA
Organism: Pyrrhia umbra; assembly: GCA_963891755.1. Taxonomy (NCBI): domain Eukaryota; kingdom Metazoa; phylum Arthropoda; class Insecta; order Lepidoptera; family Noctuidae; genus Pyrrhia; species Pyrrhia umbra. The sequence continues at coordinate 5,174,917 of OY982947.1, read as the reverse complement.
AGACTATCGCTCATAGATTTAAAATGATGAAACATTGATTTGCTTGTTTTATTTATATACCTACTAAAATTCAAAAGTCATTCAAATTAGGCTGAAAATCAGCAATTCCTATGTGTTGTTGCTGGGAAGAAGAAGTGGCGCAATAAACTCCCCAGCAACACATATCTGTCTAGGTTTGAAGAACCTTCGTTTATACAATACTAGCTTTTCGCCCGCAGCTTCGCTATTTCGTTCCACTTGACACCACCAAAACGACACCACCGGTGGTGTCGTATGGAATCTCTAGTCCATATGACACCACCGACTATTAGGCTACATACGCACTATGCGGTTACCCGCAATGCGGCTAGCCGTCCGGCTGACCGCAAGCACAATTATGTACGTAATATTCATTTCTATGCGCACTGCGATGCGGCTACCCGCAGACCGCTCCGGTCGCTCGGAGGGCTGCGGCCCGAGTGACAGTCACCCGGACGGTTGCTATAGGCACTGTGCGGCTCAGTCTGCGGCTGACCGCCATTGAGCGAGTGTGAAGTAAAATAGCTGCAACTTCGTCCACGTCCATCTTTGAAATGACCGCAAATCGCAACGGTTCTTCAACCGCACGTTGCGGTTGCGAATGCGGCTGCCCACGATCCGGCTGGCCGCATTCGCAACCGCATCCTGCGGTCAGCCGGACGGCTAGCCGCATTGCGGGTAACCGCATAGTGTGTATGTACCCTTAGTGAGGTTACATACAAAGTTGTTGATATGAAAACTCTTAATTCTTAGTTCTTTAATACCTACATACCTAACTACTAAAAAAAAATATTTATATTCTCTTGTTTTATTAATTATCGTTTAACTATAGATAACTTTAATGAATTGGGAGCTGTTTGTCAAAAACACGGCGTTTCTGGACATCACTAGGGTGGTTTTCCCAGGGGGGCGTACCAAACTCTTAATCATAATATCAGTTAGGACAGCAGGTAGGTACATATATGGTACACGTCCAAGTGATGAAAACTGAAATTTTCAGGATAAGATGTCCTTCATAGGTACCAAATTTTATCTAAATCAGTTCAGCGGTTTTGACGTGAAAGCGTGTAAGACAGTGTTACTTGAATATGTTTATGGCGGCATGGATAAGGAAAATGGTTTGGAATAATCATACTTATAATAATCATAGATAGGTAAAAATTATGACATGAAAAAATACCTATGATCAGTCCAGGGGCTGAAGGCGCAAGTTTGAGAGTGACAGCTACTAACGTCGTATAGCTCCGTCTCTTTTTCATAACGAAAATAATCTTGTTTTGGCACGTCATGGTAAGGCCCCTGATTGTATATTGCCTACACAAAAACGTTTTTACTTCATTGAAACTATACATAATACTTAATTAAAAAAATATCATTACAAAATATTGAATGAAAGAAATATCATTTATTTTGCAAATATGGGTAGGGTACATAATTGTGTAACAAGTTCAGCCATATTTAACCAATCGGCATGCAAAAAATATTAACTACTAGGCACATTACATTAAAATATTAATAATTCATTCTAAACTGCATCTGCTTTTTGCCATGTCCCATCCTTACTAATATTATAAATGCGAAAGTAACTCTGCCTGTCTGTCTGTTACGCTTTCACGCCAAAACTACTGGACCGATATAAATGAAATTTGGTACAGAGATAGAATAGACCCTGAGGAACAACATAGGCTACTTTTTACCCGGGTGCGCTAAGTAGTTCCCTCGGGATGCGGGTGAAACCGCGGGAAACAGCTAGTAAGTAATAAAGTTCAAAATTGTTTGAATAAACTGTAAGTAGGGTGCGAGGAAGATCGCCTATGAGGTGGACTGACCAGATAAAAGCGGCAGTAAATGGCTGATCATCACTACACGAATGCACGCGGAAGGCGGCGATCAGAGGGGAATGGCAGCGTGTTGTTAGGCTTGCCACTAGCACCTGAAGTGATGACCACGACCACTCTGTCAAGAGTGATAACGACAAAGAAGAAGAAGGGTGCGTTAAAATTTCTAATGTTGTTTTAAATTGAGTGGTTATTATTAGTGAAAAGGGGAATTCCTTAAAGATCTGAAACTAGTAAGTTATTGAAATAAACATTTTTTTCTTTTATTATTTTATTAGTGAAGATTAATTAAGAATATATTGTTAAGACATAAAAACAAAATTAATTGATTCAGTCTTATAATTATAGATTTATTATTTCACATAATATCTATGCTTTTACTTTTAAGTATTTACTTTTTTTGCATGGCAATTCTAGTGGTCACTGTGTAATGTGATAATGATTCATAATGTTTATTTACATAAACAAGCACTACGATCATGTGACGGACTTGTTTTTCCTTATAAACAAAGTAAAATAAGTAGTTTAAAGCATTTTAAAAGGTAAATTTCTTTCTACATGGATTTTATTAGCTTCAATTCGTTAATTGCAAGAAAAAATACATTATGTACTTTTGTGTTGTGAATATCATCATCATCATCCTCCTGCCCTTATCCCAGGAGGATGATGATGTGTTGTGAATATGTGAGTGTATTTTGGTATTTGTGACTTGTGATAATTTAGCTTTTTTGCATAGTGGTTAAGGCACCTGCCTCTCGTATGTTAGTATTCGAAACCTGGCAAGTACTAATGTGACTTTTCTAATCTTATGTGTAGTTTTCCGTCTTACTTATAAAGTCCGAATATGTTTTAATCTGTTGCTTAGCAACCGATTAGCTTAATCCTGGATTACGACGTTAAGTAAGGATTAGGTGAGAAATGGTTAAACTTCAGTTTACAGGTTTTTTGTAAGTAAGACGGTTAATGTATATCTTGGACTGACTAACAGTCAAGGAAAACTGGACTCTAAAATGTCTGCAATCGCGTATCCGCCTTGAGCAAGCGCGGTGATCGATGCTCATGCCTTCTCTGTATGAGAAGAGGCCTGTGCCCAGCAGTGGGATAGTAAATTGGCCGATGACGATAAGTAAACATGGTTGTTGGCTCGTAATGAGCATTCCTACTACCTAAAAACCGGCCAAGGGTTTCGAACCCGCACACTTGTATACGAGATCATCATCTGCCTAGCCTTTTCCCAACTATGTTGGGGTCGGCTTCCAGTCTAAACCGGATGCAGCTGAGTACCAGTGTTTTACATGGAGCGACTGCCTATCTGACCTCTACAACCCAGTTACCGGGTAACACGGTACCCCTTGGTAAGACTGGTTGTCAGACTTTCTGGCTTCTGACTACCCGTAACGACTGTCAAAGATGTACAAATGACAACCGGGACCAACAGGTTAACGTGCTTTCCGAGGCACGGAGGAGTCTCGCTATGACATAGATGGTCACCCATCCACGGACCGACCGCGCCAAGCGCAGCTTAACCTTTGATCGGTCGAACCGTGCAGCTGCTACTTATCCACGAGCTCCTCACTTGTATACGAGATGCAGGTGCTTTAACCACTAGGCTACTACGTAAACGTGAGAGATCCCTAGCTACTATACCAGCTGGTGCTGACGAGTAACCGATCTAAGTCCTTGTTATCAAATATGTTGAAGCGGAAGCAATCATAATCTATCTATACCTATATATAAAATGCTTTGTCCGGAATGACTGACGGATCAACGCACAGCCTAAACCGCTTATCGTAGCGACCTAAAACTTGGAGAGTGCAAAGTTTTTTGTCTGACGTAGGCATACGATAAGGATTTTCCGAAATCTAACCCTAAACGGGTGAAAAGGGGGGGCAAAGTTTGTATGAAACTCTGTCATTTTTAATTTGAATTCGTATAGCAGTGGCGGATCCAGGGGGGTGGGGCTAAGGGGTTCAAGCCTCCCCAAAAGCTAAGCAAGTAGACTTATTATGCATTAAGCAAAGTAAATTGTTCTGTCCTTTTTTAGTGTTTCGCTTGATAAAACCTACCCTCACCAGAATCAAGCCCCCCCAAAACAAAATCCTGGATCCGCCACTGTCGTATAGCCCACGCGGGCGAAGCCGCTGGCGGAAAGCTAGTTATTCATATTAATATTTATTTATAATCCTAAACATTTATTTACAGACAAACTTACCACATCAAACACAAAATCTTCGAAAGAGGAGATGATGGTAAATAATGATAACGAACATCGAAGGTTTTATTCCAGTGTGGCGGATTCTGGACGCTAGGCAATCGCATTACAAACGAAAAAATAGCTTAACATCAAAGAAGAAGAAGAACAAAGGAATCCTTTTAAAACCATGTCGAATAAAGTATATAAAAAGCGTCCCGGAACATCAGGAATCCAGGGACAACTATACGAAACGAAACTATTAAGCCTTATAAACTTCAGAGCGCTACACGACGATAATATCAAAGACTTCACATTAGCTACCAACATAGATGAAATAGGAATATTCGATGATATCTGTTTCAAAGCCAAAGTGAGAAGTTTCGATAAACCTATAGCTATATTCATACAAGCAAAACACAGAGAAAATGATAAACTTCTCACGCTTAATACCAAGAATGATTTAGCTAAATACTTTGATAGTTATTTAGCTATCAAACGTGCTTTTGATCTGAAGAATAAAGACTTGATATTCGAAGGGAAATTTGATGAAATAGATTCCTTTTTTGTTATGTACACTACAGCTAAAGATACAAATAATGACAAATATGTAGGCAAGTTTGCAGACTGTTTGAACGATCTTATAGGTACAGGGGATGATTGCACACAACCCTCTTATAGGGAAGAAGCTGAGGACATGGACTTTTTATGTAAAGTAGTTATAAAAGAAGAAATAGCTACACTAGCTGGATTAATAGGAAAGTTTATTTGTGAAGAGTCTGATTCTGAATTGTCAATGAATAATGATTTAATTTTACGCTATCACGTTATTCTAGCGCTTAATGTTTTTGAAGTTTCTGAAGTTCAACCAGAAGGACACAGAACAGCCAGATTTAAAACGAATTTCTTTGAAACAAATGAAGAATTCATTGTGCTATTCAAAAACTTATTGTCCATTGAGATTCTCAAAATGAAAAAGCCTAAAACGTGTGATACACAAGGTTCATTATTCAAGCTATTCAATGAAACTTTTGAAATAACTGCACTAAGTATGCTGTTAGAAAGTGTTCTTGTATATAAAAATGGGAAGCTCGAGTTTATTGACAAATCCACAACAGACGATTTGAAGAGACAACTTGATAAAGTCAATATTTCTGAATCGACTGTATACGAAGCAGCAGAAATGGCTACTAAAGACTTCTTGCAATCTGTGAAGCTTAAAGTACCAGCTTTCTTTGGCAATAAAGATTTAGCAATAAGAGGTAAGGATGAAAAAAATCAAAAAAGAATCACCTACTTGACATCAAAACTTGTAGAAATCTTGCAAAAGTCAGAACCCAATAAAATTGTAATTATAGATGAATCGATGGGAGATGGATTTCTCCAATTAAACGGAGGCATAGGTTCTACTGTAGGCAACCTCCTAGTTCTTGATGAATCTTCAAAACTTTTAAAGTTTACAGATAACTGTGAATCTCTAGGTAATCTTGCTAAAATGATGTATGATACACTGAAGAGTAAAATCGAAAATTTACACGAATATAAATTTGATGTGAAAGTTAAAAAGTTCCCGAAATTAACACTTGATCGCTGTGAGTATGACATGAGTTTAGTTAGAGATTTCTATAGTAAACTGCTCTTTTTCACAAACCAAGCCGATCAGAATGGAGTGGAAGAAATATTGAGAGGAGAAATCGAAGACCATCCTTGCAACGATGTTAATAATTTTAGAGTGAGATCGGATGTGATTTTCCTGAAATACCACGATGAAATACAAAAACTGTGGATGACGCCTAAAGTAGGAACATATTTGACTAAGAAAAGCAAAATATATGAGAACGCCGTAACCAATGCTATGAGTGAACCACTAACGAGTGTTTTAAATATGATGCATAAGATAAAAAATAAAGATTATATATTTAATGATGATGCTATAAAAAGATTTGAATTGCGTGGTGATATTATAGGTTCTACTATTACTACATCATGCTTTGTGCTAACAGTTGCCAAAATAGAACAGTATTTAGGGAAAAAAGATCACACTGTATTAGACTTAGAGTATATTTTTAAACTACCGGTAAAAAACCACAACACACTATGCAAAGAATTAACGAACACAGCAAAAGAAAAAATACTTATTATTGTAAGTAATAAATTTGATAATTCTAGAAATAGTTGTAAAAGACTTGACAATATTGCTAAAGCCGTTGATGGTAAGCAAATAATTATAGTTACATCGATTTCAGTTGACACTATGACTAAATATTTTTCTCAAATTAATCATGTTTTAAACGATGAAAGGAATAGGCTTACTGATTTGACTCCAGAATCGCAAAAAAAAGTCTTAGCAAATGCAAAAGTGAAGTTTCAAGGTGAAGACCTAAGCATGGATATAATTTTAGACGACGATTCCAGTAGCCTCATTGAAGAGGATGAATTAAATAAGATTATTAATGAAGAAACTATTATTATCGGTAAAACATTTATCAGTATTAATTACGAGAAAGCTAAACACTTTTATATAGACAGACGAGTGAGTCGTAAACAACAAGATAATACTTTTGACGAAATCAATGATAAAGTTATAGAAACGTTATACGATTTAGATGATGATGTTGTTTTAATAACAGCACTACCTGGAATGGGAAAGTCAACTTTGCTCACCCACTTGTCACTCAAAACGAAAGAGCTTGATCCTAAAGTTTGGATTGTGAGAATAAACTTATTGGAATACACAAGAGAGTTTAGTAAATGGCAAGATGATGGGACAGATATTAATTCTTTGGAAAGTTTGAAATTCATTTGTGAAGCTGCGATCAATAAAGCTTCCAATGTTAATGACGGAGAAGATGAAATTATAATTGAGCTAGAGCATTCTGATCATGCCGTGATACTTAAACAGTCTTCTGGAAACAATGCATTAACAATTCAAGTGAAATTATTCCTACACTTCTATAATAAAGGAAAGCTGATATTTCTATTCGATGGATTTGATGAAATCTTCCCTCATTATGCTAATGAAGCATTGTCATTAGTGAAATCTGTCAGAAACTATCGTAGACAACACAAAATTTTGATCACAAGTCGCTCCTTCAACCACATAAAGTCAATTCTAGAAAAAGAATTTGGAACATCGTACGAAATAGAGCATTTTACGCGTATAGAACAAGATACATATTTAAATACTTATTGGAAATATAAAATACAGTTTAAAAACCTTAATAAAGAGCAATTAGAAAACGTTAATGAATTCGTAGGTATCATACGCGAGCTTGTGCCATCTGGAGAATTCTGCATTCACCGTAAAATACAGCATAAACCCTATTTCAAAGTTTATATGAACTTTTTGGAGTATCTAAAAAAGGAATCGATGGCTACGGGTATAGAATTCTCGTACGATGAATACAATTCTCACATGGTAAAATTTGACGCAGGAAAAAGCGTAATAACATATTTTGCTAACGATTTCATCGCACCACCATTACATCTTTATTTGCTAGCCGAATATTTCCACAATAAAATCAAAGATATTGAAAAAAAAGACAACAAATGGGACGTAGAAGTTACAGGCTATATATTCTACGAATATTATTTAGAAACGAAAATTAAAAAGATAAGATTTCAAGAGAAAAATAATATTGATGTCTTTAAGCCGGATAATAAAATTGTTTTTGAGAGAGAACGTGAAGATTGTGTGGATAAGCACAAGAAGTTGGGTGCTTATGCTATATTTTATCCGTCCGTGCAAATCTTTGATGAAGCAGAGTTAAAAAGGATTAAAGATATGATAGGTGAGATTACCGATGGGCGGGAAAAGACTGGTCTTATACGTACAATAGCCAACGGCATTCCTTTATTCGTCCACATGTCTTTTGCTGAATACTTCGCTGTGGAATACATTTGTGATAAACTAAAAAGCGAATCTACAGAAGAAAAACAAGGAAAACTTTGGGATTTCGTCCTAAATGTCATATTTCGAGAATGTGACATGAATATTTTCGATATTTTCAACACCAAAATCAAAATGGATAACGAATTGAAGCGAGTCGTTGATAATAATAAAAGTTTAATTTTTAAATTGTTGTACCAGCAACAAAATCGTGGTACCGCCTTCAGGTGGTCGGAATACGAGAGAATCGATAAAATTGACCGTGGAATCGACTATAAAAGAACCGATAGGAATATTCTTATCCTATCGATGTATTCGAAATTGTATGACAGCAATATGATTGACCGTAATAGTGATGTGGACTTTGACAAGTTTTTCCGGTTTTTTTACCTTGTCTCTAATAAAGATGGCGAAGGATTTCATGCTGTAAAAGCGTAATCTATACTTTGATTGTTAATTGTGAAATAAAAGTTTTCAATATTATTTCCTTTGTTTCTATCATAATTAGAATTATCTTGACCATACAACAAAATAAGTTGTTGTGGCCTAGTTGTTAAGGCACCTGCATCTCGTGAACGAGTGTGCAGGTTCTCAACCTGGCAAGTACCTACCAATGTGACTTTTGAAGTCACTATGTTCTTTCCAAGTATATCTTAGACTCAAGTTCACCGACAAGATAACAGTCCGATTAACTTAAAACCGTTTACCATAAGTTCAAACATCTAACTTTTGATGGGTAACGTATTATTTGAGATTTTTTTTCCTGTAACAGTCGATTACTAACCCAGGGTTGAACTAGAAGCGGGTAACACGAAAATTCCTGCTTCCTGGTTAAAAAACATTTTTATTTAACGGGCCGATTATGTATCATTAAACATCACTGACTAACGGTGAAGGAAAATATCGTGAGGAAAATTGGGCTTAAAAAGTCTAAACGCCAATCCGCCTTGATCAAGCATGGTGATCAATACTCATGCCTTCTCTGTACGAGAAGAGGCCTGTGCCCAGTTGTGGGACAATATATAGGCTGATGATGATGATGATGATGAATAAGCTAAAATACTTCGCCTATTTTCATAATAATCCAAGTCTTATACCCTACACCTTTTTCGACATGAAAACAATCCCCAATGATTCTTTGCATTACATATTTAGTTCAAATGCGTAATTGCACAACTAATAATACACGCGGGCGTACCGCCAAAACAACAGTTGTGTTAATTATTTGTCATATTTAATTATACCACTCAAACATAGCTATTAAAACGAAGCTTGTTTCAAGTTTCAGATGAGTTTGTAGACTTAATCACGCGACTGGAGACGTCAGAAAAGACAAACCTTTTGCAGAAAATAGTTTCTGAATCAGTCGAACCGGTTTGGAAATATAGGGCTATAATCGAGTATAGTGAGCTCCCTAACATGTGGTTGAGCTACACGATGACTGATTCATGCGTGCCGTCTGTAAGGACAGGTCTACTCAAATCTGCTGCGGATCTTTCTTCAAAAGGCCATTCCAGACATTGCCTACACCATTACACTCACATTGATATCTACTGATTATCAACTTTGTTTGGACTTGAAAAGAGACCACGACCCCTGAGTTTGTTTCGGCATTTCTTCTCAGAGGTAGTCAGCTAGAAAATGCCGGCGCCAGCGTTCTCATAATAACGAATCTACTGACGTGTAAAAGTGATTTAAATATCCTAATTATAAAATAAATGATTTCATTTCATATATCGCCAAAGGGTGCTATCCAAAGTTCATAAATTTCAGATAACATGACCAAGGAGTATTATTCTTCTACGCATAAGCTAATGAATGAGTGAAAATTAACATCACTACTAGACTATGTTCTGGTTTAGGACTGGATTATTTTATATCTCGTCAGGTGGAGGTTGGAGGAGTCTTGGTATGATATAGATCCAGGGACCATATCACCAACGATCGGTTGACTTTTATGTTATCCATCCACAGACCAACCGCGCCAACCGTGGTTTGCGTCCCTTGAGTACTAAGTCCAGAAAACATACCTGGTACTTGGATTTGTTTGTTTGTTTTTAGGACATAAAACTCTGGACCGATTTTAAAAATTCTTTCACCGTTAGAAATCTATATGTTTAAGAAGTGTATATAGGCTATATTTATTTCCAGAAATAATAAGGGATCCCTACTAAAACTTGAATAATGTAACCCAAGGTGTGAAAAAAATGTCCACGCGGGCGAAGCCGCTGGCGGAAAGCTATCTTCAATATTTTGCTGTTTGTTTTCTGAATCGTTACCACCGTCATCATCAACTGTCGTTTAAATTGTATCATTTACAAGCTTAAAATTAGTATCTTAAGTAATGAAATAGATGTATTCTCTAAATGTAGGTAAATATTGAATTTTATATGGCTGGTAATTATGAAGTTCGTGTGAGGAAGCGAACAGTGTCGAAAAACCAACCGCACATTTTTGAAGAATCACCCACCTGTATCTCTTATTCTCTACAAAATAAACTCGATGTTTGTCTGTCTACTCTGTTTAGCTGTCGAAAATAATATATTACACTTTAGTCAACCGTGGGAGTGAAGAATGTGTGAATCTTTTTACACCTTTCAAGGTTACAGCAGCCCTGAAACACGGTAATCAGTAGACTATTTCGTAATAGATATAAATTTAGATACACTAGCTGACCTGGAGAAGTTCGTTCCGCCATATTTTTATTTAGGTATAATAAAAAAGAAATATACAAACCTTCATGTCGTTACAATAGCGAACACAAGAAATATCTAATTTGGTGCAGTCGATTATAAGTTTTGCGCGTACATACTTTTCAGCGATTCATTTTTGTTTACTATAGATATACTAGACCACGTTCTCAGGGGCTGTACCACCACGTGTTTTTGCAATCACTATTCAAGTTTAAGATCGTGACACAGCTACTAACGTCGCATAGCTCCGTCTCTATTTCATAACAAAAATAATCTTGTTTTGGCACGTCATGGTAAGGCCCCTGGGCACTACTGCACGAACCCGAATAAAAAGTTTTATTCATCACACAAAATGTTATCTAAATCTGTTAAGTAGTTTTTGCGTGATAGAGTGACATGACAAACATCCATCTATCTTCAAAATCTTTCGTATTTGTAATATTAGTAAGTTTAGTTATCAATAAAGGCTCCTAGAGATCAGTAATAGCCACAGAGGTGGATTGCCTGCCGCAGTTGGTCTCTGGATGGGTAACCAGCTGTGTCATATCGAGACTTTTCTGTGTCCCCATAGAACACGTTGTACCGTTGGTCACGACTATCATTTAGCAAAAAATGATAACCAATAATAACCAAAGGGTATCGTGTTACATAGTGACTAGTTTTATTAGTCAGATAAGTAGACGTTCCATGTAGAATGCTGGTATCCAGCTGCATCTAGTAAGATTGGAAGCAGACCTCAATACAATTCGATAATTAAAGGCTAGGCAGATGTCAATACCGAACAACGAAAGGCGTTTGATACCGTTTCAGATCAAAAATACTTCAAAAGAAATTGGAAAATTAGGGATTTAGAAGTATAGGTTCCTCATACTCTCGATTGGTTTTAAGACGACATGATAGACAGTATGTAGCCTCTAGAAATGAAGGTTTTTAATCACATTGTATGAGAAGTCCTAGTATAAGTGATGGTGTTCCTCAAGGCAGTGTTTTAGGACCTATACTTTTTTTAAAGAAGGTACTAACTGACGTAATTCTCAATCCTACTCTATATTTCTCTACTATTATTATAAATCTGTAAGTATTTGTATGTCTATTTGTCTATCTTTACGGTAAAATGGCTAATTCAATTTGCATGAATTTTGGTATTGAGATAGTTTGAATTAGGAAGGATACAGGATAGCTGTTATCTGGGTGCGTGAAATAATTCCCTCAGAATGCAAGTCAAACCACGGTATCAACTCGTATTATGATAATAAAGTTCGTCCCAGGAATTTCCTGGAAAAATACTTATTTTAGTTGCTATAGTTTTAATAAAAGACGGCTTATTTACTTGCATACATACATCACTATGACCAGCGCTGAAGCATATACTGGTAAATATTGCAGTATTTTGCTTTTTTTCGGATGGGAAATCATCAAATAGAGTGTCAGATTCGTAGGCCCAAGTTCACCGACAAGATAACGGTCCAAATAACTTAAAACAACTGTTTACCATAAATTTAAACTTCTATCTTACGATGGATTATCATTTCCTAAAACGGTCCAATCCGGTGTTGATCAACAAGTGGATATCACGAAAATTCCCGCTTCGTGGTTAAAAAACGTTTTTATTTAACGGGCCGATTATGTAACCATTTGTAGGTGAACTTGGCACTTACTGGCTAAAACCCATCCATGTTCCTTCGTTAGCCCTTCGTGTTCCGGGTCGCGGTAACTCTTTCGAACATTCCGCAGAGCTGCATTATGGTGAGATAGGAGCCTTTTCTGCCCCTGTACAGTTATAATTATAAACTTGTTTTTCTTCTTTCTATATTTACCTACTAATTGTCTATTTTCTGTGCGTGTCCAAAATAAAAGGTTTTATCTTTCTTTTTTTACATTTTTCTTGAATATTATGTCAACTTTTGACAACCGTTATCCGCATTTTTATATTAAACCCTTTCTCAGCTGACATCTTAAGCTCTTAAGCTTTGTAATACACGGCCTAAAAAGTGCAGTGCAGTCGCATTAGGGTGTTAATAAATAAAACAGATGACTGTGTGACTGGGTGCACCGAACTGGGCACGTTAAGAATAGAAATGCTTGGCGTTGACAAGAACGAAGTGAATAGAGTCGTTGTTGGTACTAAAAATATTTAGATAAAAGCCACCTTTTTTATCGGATGGGAAATCATCAAATGACCCCTCCCGCCGTGGGTGGGGCAAAAAGGAATGTCAGACTCTTACTGACTAAAACCCATCCATGTTTTTTCCTCAGCCCTTTGTATTCCGGGGGCGCAGTAACTCTTCCGAACATCCCGCAGCTGATAAAAGCTATAGGACGATGATTTTAACTAGGATCATCATTTAGCTTAGCCTTTTCCCAACTATGTTGGGATCGGCTTTCAGTCTATAGCGGATGCAGCTGTGTTTTACATGGAGCGACTGCCTATCTGACCTTCACAACCCAGTTATACGATACCCCTTGGTAAGACTGGTTGTCAGACTTTCTGGCTTCTGATTAGCCGTAACGATTGTCTTAGATCTACAAATGACAGCCGGGACCAACAGCTTAACGTACTTTCCGATGCATGGAGGAGTCTCGCTATGAAATAGATGGTCACCCATCCACGGAACCACGAGTATTTACTGTCACATTTTAAAAGTAACACTGGCGGTATCAAGTCGTAGCAGCGTGGAGACTTTCATTAATATTGGTCTATTACCGTTTTTTTAAGCGCCTGAAACCCTGAAAGCGTAAGAATTATCTACTCTCGGATTGATCATATTAGTAAGGATCATAGATATATATGTTACTAAAGTAACTACATGTGCAATCACCAAGCAAAATGCGTGCCATAAAGGTTCTGACCAGTCATAATTCATGACATCTGTCACTTGGTAGCCAGCTTGAATCTATCAGAGTGACAGCAAGACGATTTTAACAATAATATGGGCATATTGTAATACCCCACACGATGGAGTACGCGAGAAAAAAAATATTCATCCCCACTTTACGTGTTTGGGAGCTACCCTAAAAAAACTATTTTTCAAAATTTTATTTTACCACTTTCTCGGCGTGATCAATATAGGTACATATCCATACCAAATTTCAGCTTTATAGTAACAAGAACCTCGGAGCTATGCCACGGACAGACAGACAGACAGATAGACGGACATGGCGAAACTATAAGGGTTCTTTGTCGGACTACGGAACCCTAAAAATGGTTACGTTTTTGTGACCACGTAATGTTCGGGATTGCATCTCTATTGATATATCTCGATGGTAAGGATACTCTCTTTACTAATACACGTAGGGTTATGTAGTTAAAAAATAATAATAATATGATCAACTCCATACATTCCTTAGGCTCGTAGTCAATGTAAAACGAAGAATATAAGCCAGTACGAGATCGCACGCTAACAAACCTAGCGCGTAATACGAAATAATAAAAATAATACGCATCTATCTACAAAATAATATATATTGCTAACGTTTGACAGGTACTTGTGAGTCAGTACAAGTTATTAATAAATTATATTAATCTATTTATTTCTTGTAATTTTTGATTAATAGTAAGTCATTTCTGTTTTATTTTTATAAATAAACATAATAAAATTATAACCTAAAACAGTATGTCAATAAAATTTTCCCGCGTTTTTCAATGTCAAGTTTTGTTGCTATAAAAAAAATTTATGGTGAAATAAAATTTTAATAGTGAAGTGTAGTGTGTGGACAGATAATAAATAATTTACGGTTTTACGGTTTTCTTGTGGTGTTTTTTTTTCTGGATACGGACTTTTACAATACAATAAAATAAAAGTTGCAAATTTTTGCGAGGTTTTAATTTTTTTTTTTTCAAGACAATAATTATCTATCAATAAGATTGTTTTTTTTTATTAAACAGCTAATTCTTTTTTTAAATTATTATTTAGATATAATTTTCCGATAACATAAGTATCTATCTATAAAGCTGTTCAGTACACAGCTTGGAAGAATAAACATTATTTACATGCATGCATGTGGATTTATGACATCATGCAATGCGAATGCATATGCGTGTGACAAAAGTCAAACAGGCACTACAAATCTTACTAATATTATTAATGCCAAAGTTTATAAGATTTTGATATGTTTGTTATAACTTCACGCAAAAACGACTGAATAGATATGGATGAAATTTGGTACACACATAGTTTATAAGCTAGATTAAAACATAGAATACATTTTTGAAGCCCACGCAGACCAAGTCTGGGCAGAAGCTAGTAGTATGTAATGATGATTAAACACCTTACTAATTAGAGCGAAGAAGATATATGTAAATGAAATTGAATGATTAAATACATCAACAGCAGTAGAGGTTATTAATTGCATCAGTCGACACTGCATTGTCATCTTCATTGCAAATAAACTAACACCCAGTTGCAATAAAAAAATATCAGGTTATTTATACGTGAGAAGAAGAAGAACTGTCATTCCAGATCTGTCAAAATGGAGGATGAAATTGAATAGTTTTGCAATTATTTTATGTTTTTCGACTAAACATTTATGATACATGTTTACTTAATTATTATATCGATGTAAATACAAAAAAAAAACTGTTTATTGATAAGGTAAGTTAAGTTTTTACAATATTTATGATTGGAGCCTTCTTTTAGGCAGGTTATGCCTGTGTTAGGAGACTCCGTTTTTCCGTAACAATACATGTCATAAAGCCAAACAAGACGTATAATTTTTAAACTAAAACTAATAAATTAAGTATTAAAATACATCAAGTGTGTGTATGAGTGGGTGTAAGAGGTATCTGTGAGTGTAGAGTGAGAGTGTAGTCTGTAAATGATTGATATCATAAAAAATATAAAAAAGAATTATTGATATCATGTTTTGTGATATTCGTACAAGTATACCTATAAAGTAAACCTATAAATGATAAAAAGTTTGGTGCAATCGGCTATACAATCGCTAGTAAAAAAATAAATGCTAATTACACTCTCGTAAAATTTAATCCTTAAAAAAGTGTGCAAAGACACAAAACGCTCATTAAACTGACAGATCTATATATCTCAAAAAGTAAGCTAGAAGAGGCTTTTTTTCAAAGTTCTATTGTTATATGAAATCTATAGTGTGAGTTACTTCGACTAGTTCTGAAGACAAGTACAAGCAAACTACATGTCATTTTCAAGTAGTTATTATGTTTTTCTTTAATACATATAAGCAAAGTAAAAAGTATAAAAGTTGATATACCTCACCTTATCAATTTTGGAGAAAGTGGGGTCTGAAAATGGCTCGAATCTTTTCGTGTAAATATTAAATAGAGCGCGCGGCCGTATTTTGTTTTATTTTGCTAGAAACTGGCCTGGCGCTCTAAGTGCGCTTAGAATTAGATAGAAAGCTTTTTATTTCTCAGTTTTTTTATTGGGTCGGCTTGTAATTAATCTAAGTTTCAATAGCCTCATGTCAACTGCTCTTGTACACTTAAAAAAATCTTTTCCGTCTAACGATGCATGTTAATAAATAGTAGAAGAGTGCTACTAGGACTTGCTATTAGCTCCAGTTCGTTATATGTATTCATCTTCATCAGAATAAAAAAAACAGCATTACCCACCATCCAACGTGGCAATGCAGCCAGCCTTTTGGGCACGATTCCCGTTGACAGCGATGCGGATGAATATTTTGATGGCTAATTTCTTTAGTATAAATTTCTTATTCTTATGTTTTAATATTCATCAGATCATATTGTTTTAAATACTAAAACTCATCCATATCGGATATATCATTTTTGAGAAAATCGCGGAAATGCTGGTCGAATACAAATCCTCATTCACGGGTAGTCAGAAACTTGAAAGTGTGACAACCAGCTTTACCAAGGGCTATTGTGTTACCCGAAATGGGTTATGGTCAGCTAGGCAGCCGCTCCATGTAAAACACTGGTACTCAGCTGCATACAGTTAGACTGGATGCCGACCACAACACTATTTAGGAAATAATTTATTATTTTTATTTTTTAATTATTGTAAACTAGCTGTTTCCCGCGGTTTCACCCGCATCCCGAGGGAACTACTTAGCGCACCCGGGTAAAAAGTAGCCTATGTTGTTCCTCAGGGTCTATTCTATCTCTGTACCAAATTTCATTTATATCGGTCCAGTACTTTTGGCGTGAAAGCGTAACAGACAGACAGACAGACAGACAGACAGACAGAGTTACTTTCGCATTTATAATATTAAGTAAGGATAAGGATAAATGTAAATAATACCCTAAAAAAAATACTTATTTAGGAAAAGACCAGGCAGATTACGATTCCAAGAATTTCAATCAAAACAAAAATGTTGACTAAAAACGCAACTAAAAGTACCAGGCGCACATAATATCGAGAGAGTAATCGATCAAAGATCAATCAGCGATCAATCAACCAGGAAGCTGAGTACCTGTAACAATCGATTGAGGTCATTATAAATAATCCCCGGGTCGGCTCGGTTATCTTGGCGGGAGTAGCTCTGTTTAAATGTCAGACGATGCTTGCCAGCCAGAAATAAATAGAATTATCGAATTTTGAGGGCACAGTGAAGATAGATATGGCTTTGTTTGTCGAAAGAATAAGATAAAATGCCATTTTTGAAAATGGAAAACATGTTTTTTTTATATAATAAGGAGTAGGTAGGTTCCGCCCGCGACTTCATCTGCGTAGACTTGAATTGGGTCGAGATTGCTTGATGAAAAGTATCTTAGATGTTAATCCAGGTTATTAACTAAGTTTGCAGAACATTTCATCCGAATCCATTCAGCAGTTTATGTGTGAAACAATAACAAACATACAAACACCCTTACAAACACAATATTATTAATAGAAAAATAACTCTCAAAAAGGGTTCATGTAAAAAAGAAGATAAAATAATCACCCTAAACAATGAAATCTAGCAACTCCCATATTTCATCTTTTTATGTCACCTATCTAAGAACACTTGGACTAATGAGACGAACCTAACCGTACCTTAATTAAAGAAATCCATCGAGTGGTTTGGAAGATATGAGGAAATAAAGAACAAACAAACAAAGATAGGCGCGAAAAACATAACCCTTTCCTTCCAGTCGGGTTAAAACTGTATCTAGCCACTACCACGTGTCGTTCGAATCATAACATTTGGTCTTTAGAAAACGCTCATAGATCTCACACTTTTTGTTCAAACATCTATTAGGCTTGGTGGTAATACCGACTCAATATATGCCGTGACAGCAAACAGCATGATGCTCACTTAACACACTCCCTCCACTCTGCTCTGTCTACCTACACCTATGTAAGTTTTTTTTTCGGCAAAAAATTGCCTTCGGCATATCAAATGAGCATTTCTAAACTGACAATCAATATATATAAAAATCAATGCCGCTTTTCGTAGTAATTTTATAACTCAAGAACGGGCTCACCTATCCAAACCAAGTGTTTAGGCTTTATTCGGACTATTTAGTGGATGGTTTATGTGAAGTTTGCACAAAATCGGTCGAGCGGTTCATCTTTAATTTGAATTCATATAGCCCACGCGGGCGTAGCCGCTGGCGGAAAGCTAGTGCCGTATGTAATGAATCTTATCAATTTCCCGCGACTTATACACAGACGGACAGACCGCGTTCGTAACGACCTCGCCGCCGAGGTCCGTCGCGACGACCTTTTCCATGCCCTCCCGACCCTAGCTCGACGAGCCAGCCCGTGAGCTGAGCTAATAGCTTTAAAATTCCCGATTATAATAATCATATATATTCTGATCCAGCCTGTCCCTTGCTGTCCTCCCCCAGCGACGCCCTAAGCCGAGGCCCGTACCCCACTAGGGGGTGCCCTTAGCGTGTAGTCGCTTAGTTTTGTAAGTTAAGCCCTGGCTGGAGGCCCTAAATTCATTTAAGGCACTTCACAAGCAAGTCCGGTTAAGCAGTCGACAACCTTCTAGTTTGAGCTGCGAGATGCCATACAAAAAAAAATATATCGAGGGGTAACAGCGAATTTTGCTGATTCCAAATATATACCTATATCACTCAATATCACCCAAAATGTCGCTTAAACCAAATAGCCCGTTACCCCTCGATATATACACAGGCGTCCTGAGGCGGTCTAATAGAAATTACACTCATAGAACACAAGCCCGGTTAAGCAGTCGACAACCTTCTAGGTTGACCTGCGAGATGCCATACACAAAAAAAAATCTCATAGAACTATTAGATGTAGGTATTTTCTTAAAACCCAAATTAATGGCAAGGTTTCCTAAAGTTTTGTTGCGAATAACTCTCAGTAGAATTACTCAGCGTTGTAAAAATATTTACATTATTACTGTACGTTACGTTGTAATGATGTATTTTATACGTTAAATACGTTAGAGATAAATTAATCGGTTAGTTTATTTGTTAAAGCGAAACAGTGATTAATCAAGCCTAAAAGTAAATTAATTTAAGTAATAAATAGCGTTTTGCAATTCGAGTTCAAGAATAAACTGGCTACAGAATTTCGTGGTTGATTTAAGTTTTACGGTGTCTGATTTCCACTATAAACGTATTTTTTATGAACATGCCAAATAATTACGCGATTTGACATAATTGACATAGATAAAAGATGTTCATTATTTTACAAATTATTCATTTTACCCACTACCGACTTTCAAAACACTGAAAAGAGAAAAAGATAGGTAGGTACTTTCTGCTGTGGATCAATACATCACTCTAGCTAGAAGTGGGTGTCTCTAATTTACTGTTGTCAGTATTTTGCCACTGGCTTCTAAAACAATGTATTGGTTCCTATGCATTTTAGCCAAAGGAAATTTTTGGCGAAATTTTGACGAATATCTTTAAATGACGAGCGAGAGACCACGCGACCCGCGTCAGTCGTACTGAAGCGTTCTCACCTGTGTATCGATGACACATATTTTATTGGCTAATGTCCTAATTATCAATCGTTGGCTGTCATGGCAATTGCTTACGCAATTAAAATGACATCAAATATGTATACAGCCCATGTAATTTGGCAGCGTTCGAATCATCCATCGATATTTATCAATGTTCAAAAAATTATTACTCGTTAAATATGTTTATTAGGTATGCCTTCTATACATAGTATTAAACAATGATTACTAATGCTAATTTGCATATCATATTATTTAAAAATCGTTATTAGTCTATAAGCTTTCTGTAAAATAACGTAAATGAATAAATAAATAAAAAAAAAGTCGCTTCCCGCCGTCTGTACGCTTAGATCTTTTAAACTACGCAACGGATTTTGATGCGGTTTTCATCAATAGACAGAGTGATTCAAGGAAAGTTTATATGTATAATACTTATATATTATAGTAGAAAACGATATAGTATCTACATTACACCCGTGCGAAGCGTGTTAATTATAAATCATAATTAGCTTCGTCAGCGTTATGTTAATGAAACAAGCGTTGGAAGAAAACTAAATAGAAGAAAACGGATATAAACATTAGCTTTTCTGATTTGTTCCAAATTTTATCAAAACGCATTTTATGATTTTTTGTAGTAGGTAATGCTATTTTGATAAAAACATGGCATCATAATTATTTGTATCTATTTATTAAACGACGTAAATCAAATTATTATTTCTTTGCATTTCAGAATTAGTGACACTTTCCAATACCTACAAAATAACAATTAAATTCCTCCCATCACTAGAAAAAAAACAACACAAACAAAAAAACCGTAACAACCAAAAAAAACCGTAAACAACAACACATCCCTACGCAAATAACCGCCATTTGAATTTGAAAAAGTGATATTGTAAATGCGATGAATCACGCTCGTTCGGATACTGAGAGCGACAGTGCTTCTAGCTCGGAAGAGGACGTGGACTCTGGCATTGCGGACGAATCTTCAGAAACACGCAAAGAAGTCGACTGCATGGATTTATCGGAGTTTTTCGGTTATTGGTAAGTACCTTACAAACCAGTTTTTGCATAAATTATTTATTTATTTATTTAACAATTTATGCACACATAGAAAAAAAACCGGCCAAGTGCGTGTCGGGCCACGCGCAGTAGGGTTCCGTAGTAGGTCTCAGTTAGTCGACTATAACTCTGTAACCGGTTAAGCCTACTTAGCCGTGATAGTTTTCCTTGTAAGTTCATTACATGTGCTACGTCTTTGATTTTTTTCACATTTCTAGGTACAGCCATTCAAAAGTTAGAGGGGGGGGTAACTCGTATCGAACAAAAAATTTCACTTAAAATCTAGATAAATCGCAAATTGCTCGCTTAACTGAAAAATGGTCTTCACAAACCCATAATATTTTTGAAAGACCTATCTAACGATACCCCACACGAAGGGGTACGTGAGAAAAAAAATATTCATCCCTACTTTACATGTTTGGGAGCTACCCTAAAAAAAAATATTTTTCAAAATTTTATTTTACCACTTTCTCGGCGTGTTCAATATACATATTCATACCAAATTTCAGCTTTCTAATAACAAAAACCACGGAGCTATGCCGCGGACAGACAGACAGACAGACAGACAGACAGACAGACAGACAGACAGACAGACAGACAGACAGACGGACAGAGCGAAACTATAAGGGTTCCTTGTCGGACTACGGAACCCTAAAAAGATCAAAAGAAAGAATAGGATAGTAGAGTACAATTATCTATACTTACTAATACTATAAAGAGGAAAGATTTGTTGGTTTGTTTGTAGGGATTTAACTCAAAAAGTACTGGACTGCATGTGTCGTAGAGTAGATTAAAAGTTAAGCAACCCTTGGCGGAGTCGGTCCGTGGATGGGTGACCAGTGTCCATGTCAATCATAGCGAGACTCCTCCGTGCCTCGGAAAGCACTTTAAGCTGTTGGTCCCGGCTGTTATTTATAGATCTTTGACAGTCGTTACGGGTAGTCAGATGCCAGAAAGTCTGTCAACCAGTCTTACCAAGGGGTATGGTGTTACCAAGTAACTGGGTTGTGGAGGTCACGTAGGCAGTCGCTCCATGTAAAACATTTTCTATGCCGAAAGCCAACACCAATATATGTAGTTGGGAAAAGGCTAGGCAGAAGATATTTTTTTTTATAAAACTTACACTTAATTTCGTTGTTTATGAAATTATTAAACGGTTCTTCTAATAAATGTTTATATTACGACTTTATTCTAGTTTCGTTTTCACCGTTTAAACCTAAAACTACTTTCTAACTGCAGTTAACTAAACGATGCAGTTTACTGTGGTTTATGGCTAACAAGGCTATAAAGTTATATGTATACCTAAACGGTTCTTCTTACCGTGTGGTTTTACCAACCTAACAAGCCCTAGTGTCAGAGTCTTCTCAAATCCGCCTGACGGCCTCTGACGTGGAATTGTAACAACAACTGCTATCAAGATAATAGCCGAGCCGAGCAGGCAAAGGGTGTAATACCACCAACTTCCTGACTCCGGGCTGCTTTGTGACATTTTAGAAAATCCACAAAGCGATTTCGGCCCTATTCATAAATCGTACCCGAGAATCCGTTTTCAGCACTCGCGTTATGCGACCGCTGGACCAACGACGCAGTCTAAGGCCCAAGTTCACGACAAGATAACGGTCCGAGCAACTTAAAACAGCTGTTTAGCATACATTTCAAACTATGGATAACCTATTATTTAGGATTTTTATTCCTAAAACTGTCGATTACCAAGCCAGGGTTGAACAAGAAGTCGACAACACGAAAATTCTCGCTTCGTGGTTTAAAAATGTTTTCGTTTATTTAACCATCTGTCGATGAAATTGGACCTTAAACGTTTCAAACAGTTGTAATACAGTTATTAAATAAACTTCTTAAGCTATTAGTAGTGTTTTAGCGCCTGAAAAATTAATACGGTGTAGTGTTACGTCGGCTTGTTGCTAATATTTTTTACTAGGCGTTTGCGTATTTTTTAACAGAAAGTTAAGCTATTTTTTTACACTTTTTTGTTAATTTGGTATTAAAAGATACAAACAATTAAGGTTACGTGTGCAGTACCTGGTTGTAATTCATCTAGGAAAGAAAATGCACGTTACACGCACACTAGTGTACTTTGGTCTCACCCAACTGACTCTATTGCCAATCTAACGCTAGTTTAATAAAACTATGGTTTATTGACAATTGAAATCTGTAAATAAAAGATCACACTAAAAATATTTAAAAAATATATTTACATCTATTTTCAATAAGTAGGTGCTAGATCAATTGTCATACAACATGAAATTGTAATATAATACATGGCTCCATCGTTTTGGTTTAAAGTACCTGTAACAAAAAACAGAACAAAAATAATCCTTATCCTTACTAATATTATAAATGCGAAAGTAACTCTGTCTGTCTGTCTGTTACGCTTTCACGCCAAAACTACTGGACCAATAGAAATGAAATTTGGTACAGAGATAGAATAGACCCTGAGGAACAACATAGGCTACTTTTTACCCGGGTGCGCGAAGTAGTACCCTCGGGATGCGGGTGAAACCGCGGGAAACAGCTAGTGTACCTATAAACTACTTGATTTACAATAAGATTAAAAACACTTCCAAACTCTTTTTGCAGCTTATTCAACCGATTTTGAGTTCTATTCCCTACTGATAAGGATGGCGTTGAAAGCAAAATAATATTTACAATAACAAACATATTCTGCATCTGTTTTTGTCTTGTCACCTTAGTCAAGAGCTTTAAATCGTTTGAACAAACAGTCAATAGGGTGCGTTTAAATGTCTAATCTTAAACAACAAACAATTTTTGCTTTCAACGCCATCCTTATCAGTAGGGAATAGAACTCAAAATCGGTTGAGTAAGCTGCAAAAAGAGTTTGGAAGTTTTTCTTATCTTATTGTAAATGAAGTATAGTTTTTTAGACAACTCCCTCTTCAAAGGGAATTCTTAGGGAACTTGTTCACGCCCCTGTATAAAACATAGCCCAGGCTCAAATCTATCTCCATACTAAATTTCATGTTTTACCGTGAAAGCCATTCTTGTTGGTAATCTTCTATAATATAAAAATGAATCGCTGAATGTGTTGCTAAGCGCAAATCTCGAGAGCAGCTGAACCGATTTGGATCAAATTTGGTACAGAGATAGAGGGGACCCTGGAGAAGGTTTTAGGCTACTTTTTATCCGGGTGAGTTAATTAGGATCCCCGGGACTCGGGTGAAACCACGGGCAACAGCTAGTCTTGAAATAAATAAAGTTTATATATCGCAGGTACTATTACTTACTTGAAATTTTAGCGCGCTAAATGACCGCCGTCATCTCCATCAACAACATGTACCCCACCTCCGTAATCCCCATCAATGACATGCACTCCGCTTCCGTAATCAACATTATCCACAACGTGAACCCCACCCCCGTAATCATTGTTATCTACAACGTGAACCCCACCGCCGTAATCTCCGTCAACAACGGTCACATCACCACCGTGATCATTATTATCAACTACATGAACCCCGCCCCCGTAATCGTTATTATCGACAACGTGCACCCCACCGCCGTAATCAACGTTGTCGACAACGTGCACCCCGCCGCCGTAGTCATTGTTATCTACGACGTGAACCCCACCGCCATAATCGTTATTGTCAACGACATGAACCCCGCCCCCGTAATCGCCATCCACAACATGAACTCCCCCATCGACGTAATCAACCACCTGAAAAATAAAATAATGGAATTTGATTGTTAAATTTCTCTTAGTATTTTTTTACCAAGCTTTTTATCCACGAAACAAAGGTAGAAAAATATTATTGTACAAGACGATCCGGTGCCCTTCGTATCACCTACATCTATCTTAACTTTTTCTCACCGTTTAAACCTTCCCTGGTCTACGACAAACATTTCAAAACCATAATCAGCTCAATCGGCCCAGCCGTTCTCGAGTTTTAGCGAGACTAACGGACATCAATTCATTGTTATATATAAGATTTAGTTTTTTACATACATAATGATATAATTATGTTGGGGGTCAGGAATATACCAATTCATTGTACCAGTTTAAAGTGGTAGATGAGCAATAAATCTTAAGTATTATGTGTGATTAGGAAATAGTAAATAACACATATATCGTTCACACACACTATTTACCAAAAGTGGGATAGTAAATAGTGTGTCTCATACAGAGAAGGCACGAGCATTCATCACCCGGCTTACTCAAAACGATTTCAAACTTTTTAGTCCATGGTGTCGTCAGTACCGATAAATCAATGGTCATCATCTGCCTAGCCTTTTCCCAACTACGTTGGGGTCGGCTTCCAGTCTAACCGGATGCAGCTGAGTACCAGTGTTTTACATGGAGCGACTGCCTATCTGACCTCCACAACCCAGTTTACCGGGTAACACGATACCCCTTGGTAAGACTGGTTGTCAGACTTTCTGGCTTCTGACTACCCGTAACGACTGTCAAAGATGTACAAATGACAACCGGGACCAACAGCTTAACGTGCTTTCCGAGGCACGGAGAAGTCTCGCTATGACATAGATGGTCACCCATCCACGGACCGACCGCGCCAAGCGCAGCTTAACCTAAGATCGGTCGATCCGTGCGGCTGTTACTTAGCCACGAGCTCCTCTAAATCAATGGTGCCTAATTAAAATACAGTTACTGTCTATAAATACTACTTAAAAGGTACTTATATGTGTTTGCACATTCTTAGGGTATTTAATATGGTAGCAAGTACTGAACAAATGCGCAGTAATTTTTACTACAGATTGACACACAGACATAATTGTCGCAGTACTTCATGACAGAGTATCTGGCACCTTATGGCGAGACTAAAATTTCAAGAAGATACTACAAAATCAAGTAAAATTGTAATAAATATTTCAATACCTGCACACCATCCACATATCTTATTCTTTCGTCACTCATATTTGTAATTTATTTTAACCAAACAACAAAAAACAATGTCAACTTCCGACCGTTCTCAAAAAGCTGACTTATCGTACTGAGCTGGGACTGATAATGTTATCAATACCCTACACTTAGTATGAGTCCTACAAAAGATAAGGAAGTACGAGTACTTACAGGTGTGTAATCTGGAATCTCGATAAACCCAATTAATGCATTGTGATAACAAAAACAGTGGATTTGTGACTTTTTTTCTGATGGGAAATTATCACATGACTCACTCATCACATAAGCTGGAAGGCTGAAAACCAGTATACAACCTTACTACCAAAACTACTAAACATTATCAAAACTATATTTGTTTGTTTATTAATAGACTTTGCGTGATTATTCCAAGAAATACTTATCTACGATTGCTGAAGGACTACTGTTTGAGTAATCAATTCTTAGGTATTATCAGGGTCGTAAAATAAGGAAAAATATAAACAAAATAATTTAGTTTATTATGACAATTGACGTCAATAACAAATAATTCCAAGACACAGATTGTTTAAAAATGCACTTGATTTTACATTGAAAACCCATTTTTTTTCTTCCTTTTTTATTAAAACATTGCCACACACTAGTAATTACTCCTGTATCGTGGGTGCGTTTGCAAACATACATTACACATGCACAAACAACACCCAGACCCGGAACTATTTTAGTTCTTACGTGCGGGAATCGAACTGAACAACACGCATCGCAACAGCCAATTGCTCAACCACTACACAACGTACCATCATTTACTGCCAAATTAGCTTTTTAACAGCGTAAACCGCTGATCGTAGAAACCTGAAACTTAGAGGGCATGTCCTTTGTAATAACATAGGCATCCGATAAGAATGGATTTTCCGAAATTCTACCCCTAAGAAGCTGAAAAAGGAGGGCAAAGTACGATGAAACTCTGACATTTTTTATTTGAATTCGTATAGCCAACGCGAGCAAAACCGCTGGCGGAAAGCTAGTCTCTACTATAACTGGAACCCGACCCCAATTATGTAGGGGAAACGCTACACCTACTTTGACATAAATTGCTTAGTAATATCTAATTTTGTCGTTTACTCTCGCCATAATATCATTACTATACTAACCATGGGACGACGAATTGAGGTCGTTTTCACATCTCTCTGTTCATTAACTGTGGTTAGATAAACACAGAAGTTAACGGCGGATAACCGACAAGTAAACTGACAGCTACAAATCGCAAAAAGTACGAGTACGCTATGATAAAGTTTAGTATGGTATTCTCACAGTTTTTTGCACACACAGCACTCGTCCAGAGGTGTGTGTGTAGTATTTTTTATTTAAACACTAGCAGCTAGCAGTTTCAACCGCGATAGAACTACTTAAAGCACCCGATTAACAAAGAGCCTGTAACCGTCTCCGGGGTCCCATTCCAAGTCAGTTTAGTTTTACCGTGAAAGTGTAATAAACAAACAAACAAACACACCTTCACATTTATAATATTAACTAGCTGTTTCCTGCGAATTCCGAAGGAACTACTTCGCTCACCGGGTTAAAATTATCGTATATGTTAATCCAGGGTATAAACTATGTCTGCATCAAATTTCATCCAAATATATTCAGTAGTTTTTGCGTGAAAGAGTAACAAACATACATCCATACATTCTTAAAAATTTTCGCGTTTATAATATGAGTAGGAGGATAGTAGGATTTCATGAAAAAAGTCTTTTCAAATTATCGATTCCGAGAGTTTCAAGGTTTTCTCTATACTAATATTATAAAAGAGGAAAGATTTGTTTGTTTGTAGGGTTTTAATGCAAAAACTACTGGACCGATTTTAAAAATTCTTTCACCAATCTTTACGAAGTGTCATAGGCTATACTTATTTCGAGAAATAATCAGGGATCCCTACTAAAACTTGAATAATGTAACCCAAGGTGTAAAAAAAAATGTCCACGCGGGCGAAGCCGCGGGCGGAAAGCTAGTAGTGTATATTTTGAGAGCAAGGACATAAGCCATTAAAACACGCTTGTTGTAATTATATTTTTCATTTATTTATAGTTACTGCAGATCTTGGATGTACAAAAGCGACGTGTTTTTATTTTCATTCACATGTTGATAAGTGTGAAAGTATTAAACTGTTGAGTTTAAAGATAATATTAGCTTGTCTTACATATTGTATCTTTGTGTTAACTAACCTGTAACAAACAAAAACGAAATAACATTAAAAAAAGTTGAAAATAATATTAAATTATTGAAATTGAATTTGGCTACGAATGGCATTGACAAAAGCGATCCATAAATGATGTCATATCAAACGCTAAAATTATGATTGCTTGCCAAAACAAGTAATTGAACGGAATGATACAGGGTTGCGGGATGTTCGAAAGAGTCACCCGGCCCTGAAAAGCAAAGGGCTATAGAAGAAACATGGATGGGTTTTAGTCAGTTAAAATCTGACACTTCCCCGCTCCGCCCATAGCGGGAGGAATCAATGGATAATTTCCTATCCCTAGAAAAAAACTTAAATAGCTTCAACTATTCCTTTTTGACTAACTGACAGACTCATCATCCTTTGACAATTCGAAAGTGACTGTAAATGGCCTAGAAATTATTTGAAATTTGACTTACAAAATGAGAAAATGAGACGTAAATACTAGTTATATCCCCTGGATTCGCTATCGCTTCATGTACCCGGGTACTATAGTATGTGCTTATTGATTTTACGAAAAATGTAAACAAAATCATAACCTATTTTGTTCCAATTTTCTCACATTGATAAATAAAATCGCATTAAATGATGAATAATGATGTTAAGAGCATGAAATTGACATAAATGCGCCAATCTAACAGCATTTTGTTACTTTCCGTGGCAGAATTGGAACCAAATAGGTCACGACTTTGTTTACATTTTACTTAAAATCAATTGGTTCAGACCATAATAATCTTATGTACCTACTTCAAAAGGTTCAGTGGTTTACCCGTAAAAGCGTAACGAACAGACAGACTTTCTAAAAGAGAAAACTTTAGAATAATATTTAGTAAGGATTATTAAAATAACTTACCAAATTAATTAGCCTACAACATTAACACCGCTGCCATCATCCCCATCCACAATTTGAACGCCACCCTGATCGCCATCTACAATTTGAACGCCACCCTGATCGCCATCAGCTATTTGAACCCCGCCGCCGTAATCGCTGTCTACGATGTGAACCCCACCGTTGTCGCCGTCAGCAATTTGAACCCCGCCCCCGTTGTCGTCAACGACACTTATGCCACCGTCATTTATCTGGAAAAAGAATTAAAGTAAATTGCAATTTGTTTAATATCTTTTAGCACAGTAAAATCAAATCTCATTCATTTAAATTAATCTGAAATTTAGAACTTTTTAATTATGATATTTACGCTAAGGTAACCAGCATTTACCTCTCTGTTAAGCTAAATTCGAAATTCAAAAATCTTTTATTGAAATTAGGCTGAAAATCAGCACATTTTGAACGTCTTTACAAAAGACAGCCTCCAAAACGCCCGCCCTACACCACTTCCTATGTGTTGTTGCTGGGAAGAAGAAGTGGCGCAACAAACTCCCCAGCAACACATGTCTGTCTGTTAGGTTTGAAGAACCTTCGTTATACAATATTAATATAAAATTATTGTAAATACGTATTACATTTAATAAATCTTCTAATATATAAAAAATAATTGATGTTCGTTGGTCTCGTTAAAACTCGAGAACGGCTAGGCCGATGTAGCTGATTTTGGTTTTGAAATGTTTGTCGTAGTCCAGGGAAGGTTTAAACGGTGAGAAAAAGTTAAGATACATGTAGGTGATTTTAACAAATGTTGGCTAGCACACACCCTTAAACCTACATCTAAGAACTCAAGCATTGAATTAATGTAATCATATATTTATGGAAATAATTAACTTATAAAGCCTTCTTAAAGGAGTTTTGACATGAAGGTTAACGTGAAAATATGGCATGGAGATTGCTTGAAATCTGGATGAAGCTGTTTAGCCATTTCAAGATTTTTTTAGTTCTTCTAGTCTCTGATTGAAGTAAGGAAAGTTCTGATAAATACCTGGACACCACTCATATTGTGAATTTTAAGAATCAGGAAAAATCACAAAAAAAAAATATCTATAATTCGTTATTTCAACACAAAGTCAGTTATCACAATGATAAACTAGCTAGCATTGATATTTCAACGTTCAAATATAGGTTTTAAAAAATATTATCGGTTATATTATCTAATCTTTAGGAAATGTATTATCTAAAGTTATTTTTTTGGAACTATGATTAGGAAAACTGTGAACTATAGAGATTTTTAATTTAGCTGTTAGCTTTTTTACCAACGTTTCAACCAAGTCTTGGGAGAATTTCGCAACATCATCATCATCATCTGCCTAGCCTTTTCCCAACTATGTTGGGGTCGGCTTCCAGTCTAAACCGGATGCAGCTGAGTACCAGTGTTTTACATGGAGCGACTGCCTATTTGACCTCCACAACCCAGTTACCGGGTAAAACGGTACCCCTTATTAAGACTGGTTGTCAGACTTTCTGGCTTCTGACTACCCGTAACGACTGTCAAAGATCTACAAATGACAGCCGGGACCAACAGCTTAACGTGCTTTCAGAGGCACGGAGAAGTCTCGCTATGACAAAGATGGTCACCCATCCACGGAGCGACCGCGCCAAGCGCAGCTTAATCTTTGATCGATCGAACCGTGCGCTGTTACTTAGCCACGAGCTCCTCATCAATATCATCATCATCAGCCTATATACTGTCCCACTGCTGGGCACAGGCCTCTTCTTATACAGAGAAGGCATGAGCATTGATCACCACGCTTGCTCAAGGCGGATTGGCGATTTCAGACTTTTTAGTCCAGGTTTCCTCACGATGTTTTCCTTCACCGTTAGTCAGTGTCTAAGATATACTTAGACAGTACTTATAGTATAGTAGATAGACATACTTAGTAACTCGTCGTAGCCTAGTGGTTAAGGCACCTGCTTCTCGTGTACGAGTGTGCGGGTTCGGAACCTGGCAGGTCCCAGTGTGACTTTTCTTAAGTCATATTTAATCTATATAGCTTTTCGCCAGCGGCTCTGCCCGCGTGGCCTATACAAATTAAAATTGAAAGATGTCAGAGTTTCATACAAACTTTGCCCCTCTTTTTCACTCCCTCAGGGATAGAATATCAGAAAAAATCCATAGAAAAATAATATAATAATATATAGAAAATCCATTCTTATCTGATGCCTACGCCATACAAAGAACACACCCTCCAAGTTTCAGGTCTCTACGATCAGCGGTTTAGGCTGTGCGTTGATCCGTCAGTCATTCAGGACAAAGTATTTTATATGTATAGATAGATGGAGTAATTTAGCATGTATTTTGTATCAAGCTCATACTATACGCTGTGTTTAAAATTCTTTATTCATTTATCAAAAGATTTTTAATTGTTTATCGCTAACACCGATTTCTGTTACGATAACAGAAATTGTCTTACTCAGGTTTTAGAATGACGCTACCTGATAAGAAATAAGTAATAATCTATACTTATAATAAATCTGTAGAGAGGTCAATTCTGTACATGAAATATATTTCCAAAATAACTATCAGGGGGAGATTAGGGATCGATACTGATGCCAAAAATGCAATCAGTAAAAATTTTGTCTGTCTGTCTGTATAAACGTTATAGAAACAAAAACTACTCAACGGGTTTTAACGAAACTTGGTACAATTATTTTTCATACTCCTGAGCTGGTTATAGTATACTTTTCATCACACTACAATCAATAGGAGCAGAGCAGTGAAGGGAAATGTTGGGAAAACGGGAGAAGTTACTCCATTACGCGCTAATCTCAGGAACCGCTGGTCCGATTTGAAAAATTCTTTCAGTGTTAGATAGTCCATTTATCGAGGAAGGCTATAGGCTATATATCATCACGCTAAGACCAATAGGAGCAGAGCACCACTATTCCACGCGGACAAAGTCGCTGGCAGAAGCTAGTTAGTAATAAGTTCTATTTAATTGCTGTTAATGGCGTATCATTTTTAACCGACTTCAAACAAGGAGGTTCTGTATTCGACCTGTGTATGTATGTTTGTATGTCCGCAATTTTCTTAAAAACTACTTATACATTCGATTTGAATGGTGTTTTCGTTATTAAAGTGCATATTTTACAAGGAAGAACTTAATTAGTCTTGTTTGAAATACCTAGTACTGAAGACTTCAAATATACTCATACGTATTATACATGTCCTTTTACAGGATTCAATCTATCTCGATAAGAAATTTCATGCAAATTGGTTTAGCTGTTTTATTGTGAACGAATTAACAGACAGACAAGAGTTTCGCATTTATAATATAAGTAAGTATGTAGTGAGTAATTGAACGGAATATTTCCTCGTATTTGGTGTTATTTACGGCCAAAAGAAAACAAAGATACTCCAATATGGCGCACGGTTTTGGCGGCAAAACGGTCAGCGCAAAGGAATCATAATTATTCAGCCCGGTCGAGTACCTTTGCATGAGTCACACGTAGGGTTGCCATTTTAATAGAATAAATTGAGACATTTATATTAATAATTTTATTTTGTATTTTTTTTTTTAATTACCTTCTATAATATAGGCTGACGGTGAACGAGGGACCTGCTCTAAGGTCATGATTACTACCACCAAAACCAACAACTTTGTTCCACGAGTCTGTTAAATTTTATTCGCAAAAAAAAACAGTTTCCATACAAATTGTTTGATCAACACTGATATACTCAGATGCATTCGGTTTAGACTGGAAGCCGACCCCAAGTGACCCCAACATAGTTGGGAAAAGGCTAGCCAGATGATACTACAAATTGTTCAATCAGCTGACGAGTTTTCTATGTGAAGTGATTATTTTTTACCTTTTACAATAGGTATGAAATGAGGAGCTCGTGGCTAAGTAGCAGCCGCACGGTTCGACCGATCACAGGTTAAGCTGCGCTTGGCGCGGTCGGTCCGTGGATGGGTGACCATCTACGTCATAGCGAGACTCCTCCGTGCCTCGGAAAGCACGTAAAGCTGTTGATCCCGGCTATCATTTGTAGATCTTTGACAGTCGTTACGAGTAGTCAGAAACTTGCAGGGTGTGTTATTTGTATGACGTAGGCATCCGATAAGAAAGGATTTTCCGAAATTCTAACCCCCGTAAATGGGGGGCAAAGTTTGTATGAAACTCTGTCATTAGGGTACCTACCGTAGTCAACGGGTTTAAAATTTCGACATGTCCGTCTGTCTGTCTGTCTGTCCGCGGCTTAGTCAGGGGTTCTTGTTACTAGAAAGCTAGTTTGTCCTAAAGTTCTACTCATATTTTATCAAAGTCTGGTCCTATGTTCAGGCGACAAAATATATCTTAGCCAGACATACTTTCATATTTTATGCGACTGAAATAAAAACTGGCGGAAAGCTAGTTCGTCCTAAAGCTCTACTCAAATTTCATCAAAGTCTTTTCCGCTATTGAGACGACAAAATGTCTTAAACAGACAAACTTTCATATTTTAATATTAGTAGAGATGCGACTGAAATAAAAACGATGTTACTGGCACTAAAAACTGTCAGTGTTTGTTTTTTTAACAATAATAGGTGATCTAAAAAGAGTTTCTAATGAAGTAGGCCACTCAAAGATCAAAGATAACTAACACTAGTTTTTTAGATACTAGTTGCGTCTGGCAGTTTTAGGTACTCGCGACCTGACTGATTCATAATTTATGTCTGGATAAATATTATCCCATGGTGTAGCCCACTTTTGTCTATTTCTATGTAGGGCTACCATCCGTCCGGTTTACCCCGGATTTGTCCTAGTTTAGAGGGCGTCTGGGGTGCGTCCGGGTGGGATTTTAAAGAGCGTCCGGAGAAATTCCGGACACTTTTTCGATCAGGGTTTTACCTAATATCCGATCCCGATTGTTTTAAACTATAAAAAAAAAGTGTTCGGGGAATAAAATTAAACTCGCTCAAATGTCCGGGGTTGTTATAGTTTTAGTCCACGGTCGGCGATTTAGGTGATGGCAGCCCTATCTCTATGCCAAATTCCATAATTTAGTTCATCCCTTTTACTATAAAATCGTTCATAACATTACCGTGGTTCAGATAAATAGAGACATACTTAAATCACTATATAGTAAAAAACAAAGTCGCTTTCACGCTGTCTGCCTGTCCCTATGTATGCTTAGATCTTTAAAACTACGCAAAAGACTTTGATGCGGTTTTTTTAATAGAGAGAGTGATTCAAGAGGAAGTTTTTAGTATATAATTTGTCAAGTTTTTATAGATAACCCACGCGGGCGAAGCCGCTGGCGAAAGTTAGTCAATTATAAAATGTTTATATTTTATTAATTCAAATGTAAATTTGTTTGTGACACTTTCACTGTAAAACGGCTAAATCGATTTATATGAAATTTAGTGTGAACATAGCTTGAACCCTGGGGAACGTTATGCCAAGGTCAAGACTCGAGTGAAAACAAAGAACAGCTAGTTTTATCTAATTCGGTTCAGCGTTTTAAGCGTTAAAAGTTTAGCAGACAAACAGGCAGAGTTAATTTTAACACTTATAATATTAGTATTAATTTAGAAAATAGCAACCCCTGATGACTAACGGGTGCTTCTTTTGCCCCCATTACAGTTTGAAGTGCAAATTTCAGCCGATACACACGGACAACAGTGGAAATAAGTATTTCTATTTCCGAAGCGGTAACGTGAAACTAAACGGACCAGTCTTACGACGGCTAACTGACGCGCGGACGCGACATCAGATATTTATAAACAACCTCCTTGCTCCTTATTTAATCTGTGCGTTGTCGATAGCCTATTTTTTTTTTATCTGAAGGGAGCTGTCAGATTCTAATTTTCCCGCGCGATTTTTTGTTTGTTTTTTGCTTTGTTTGTAAACAAAGTTGAAGTTTTATTAAGTAGTGGTTTCCTAATGAGTGGTTAAACAGTGAGAAGGCAGATAATATAAGTGTGTTTTAACTTAGTGCGTTTTAAATAGTGATTTTTTTTTCGTCAAGAGAGGTGTGACATCTTCTTTTTTTTAATTTTGAATTAAGAAGGTTGGTGCAGTTTGCGGTTTTACGGTTTTTGACAAAGAGGATTGTTGTTTTTTTTTAGTAGTAGAGAAGTAATTTTTAACCTATTGTTTTAATGCCAGATATATTTTGAAATTACCCCCACACTAGGAATTTCGTATCGTGGGTGCGTTTACAAACATACATTACACATACACAAATTCCCAGACGTGAAAAATATACACTGTTCAGGAATCGACCTCGCTATACGTAGTTCAGCAGCCACTGGACCAATCCTGCCTTAATTATTATCCGTTCGGAATATTATCTTCTTCTTCTATACTTATAATAAATCTGTAGAGAGGTCAATTCTGTACATGAAATATATTTCCAAAATAACTATCAGGGGGTGATAAGGGATCGATACTGATGCCAAAAATGCAATCAGTAAAATTTTTGCCTGTCTGTCTGTATAAACTCTATAGAAACAAAAACTACTCGACGGATTTTAACGAAACTTGTTAAAATTATTTGTCATACTCCTGAGATGGTTATAGTATACTTTTCATCACGCTACAATCAATAGGAGCAGAGCAGTGAAGGGAAATGTTGTCATTTTGTTTAAACGCGCTAATCTCAGGAACCGCTGGTCCGATTTGGAAAATTCTTTCAATGTTAGATAGTCCATTTATCGAGGAAGGCTATAGGCTATATATATCATCACGCTAAGACCAATAGGAGCGGAGCACCACTATTCCAAGCGGACGAAGTCGCTGGCAGAAGCTACTTTTTAATAATCCTTTTTGTGGGTAGTTTTTTACTATAATCTTTTGCGGAGTAAATAAGCTTAAAATTCTATCATTGTCTATACTCTTGGCAAACACATGAATTAGTCGAAAGTTTTTTCTAAGTCTATTCATACTCGTTGCCAGCTAACATCATTAATATTTATACATAAGTAAACTAGCGACCCGCCCCGGCTTCGCACGGGTGTAATCTAGATATATAGATTCTCTACTATAATATGCATGTATTATACATATAAACCTTCCTCTTGAACTACTCTGTCTATTGATGAAAACCGCATCAAAATCCGTTGCGTAGTTTACAAGATCTAAGCGTACAGACGGCGGGTAGCGACTTTGTTTTATACTATACTAGCTTCCCGCCAGCGACGTCGCCCGCAATATTTTAGCTAATGGATACAAAAACTTGACAAATTATATACTAAAACCTTGCTCATTAATCACTCTATCTATTAAAAAAAACCGCATCAAAATCCGTTGCGTAGTTTTAAAGATTTAAGCATGCATAGGGATATAGGGACAGAGAAAGCGACTTTGTTTTATACTATGTAGTGAAGATAATAATATATGTATTGGCAATAACCATATTGTTTGCCAGGTGTGGTATTATATCATCAATTCGTAAATGGCTTAGCATAATATTAATTAGTAGCTTTCTGCCCGCGGTTTCGCCCGCGTGGGCTATATACGAATTCAAATTAAAAATGACAGAGTTTCATACAAACTTTGCCCCCCTATTTCACCCCCTTAGGGTTAGTATTTCGGAAAATCCTTTCTTATCGGATGCCTACGTTATACAAAGAACACACCCTCCAAGTTTCAGGTCTCTACGATCAGCGGTTTAGGCTGTGCGTTGATCCGTCAGTCATTCAAGACAAAGCATTTTATATGTATAGATTTCTTATATACAGTCAAGTACACAATTTGAATAGATATATGAAACCGCGTAAAAAGCTAGTATTTATTTTTCATCAGACGAACAAGTTTATTAGATAATAATCTTTTTGCTTACACTCAATCTTGACCTAGCCTAGCTAGGCCGAGCGACCCGGTTCCACCTGTTTTTACCGCTAGATTTTATATCTATGTGAGTATTAATAAAAATCTAACATTAATATATAAAGCATACTTCGTAGCTAGGTTGCGGGACGTTCGAAAGAGATACCGCGCCCCCGGAAAACAAAGGACTGAGGAAGGAACATGGATGGGTTTTAGTCAGTAAGAGTCTGACACTCCCTCCCGCCGAAATGGTTGATGATGACCCCCCCCCCCCATATTTAGCTGCAGCCGCGCCTGTGTAATTAATTATGAATAAGTAATAATTATAATCAATAAAATGTCAATTTTTTGCATTCTTGCTTTAAGGAACCAGTTTGAAGATTGCGTAAAAAATTTAATAAAACATGACGTTGAATGAAACCTTCGGTTGCAACTCAATAAACATTGCGGTAAATAATTATGTTAATACTAGCTTTCCGCCGGTGACTTCGCCCGCGTGGGCT
This sequence comes from Pyrrhia umbra, assembly GCA_963891755.1. NCBI lineage: Eukaryota > Metazoa > Arthropoda > Insecta > Lepidoptera > Noctuidae > Pyrrhia > Pyrrhia umbra. The sequence goes on along the minus strand of OY982947.1, from coordinate 5,138,129 downwards.
ATTACGAATTCAAATTAAAAATGACAGAGTTTCATACAAACTTTGCCCCCCCTTGTTCACTCCCTTAGGATTAGCATTGCGGAAAGTCCTTTCTTATCGGATGCCTACGTCATACAAAGAACACACCCTCCAAGTTTCAGGTCTCTACGATCAGCGGTTTAGGCTGTGCGTTGATCCGTCAGTCATTCAGGACAAAGCATTTTGTATGTATAGATTTACGGTAAAAACTAGTCGAGTGAGAATGTTTATGTATGTTTACGCATGAAGATGCAATAGCTTATATAGAGAATATTTGCAACAGAGGCTCAAGTTGGTTGCATCAGATTCTCTCATTTCTGGGGCCATACCACCACTAGTTTTTGTAATCACTATTCAAGGTGGGATCGAGACACATCTATAGTAGCTTGTTTGTATAATTTATCGCAATTTTGTTTAAATATTGTACATTTATAATTAAAATACTATTTATTATTAATTAACATGATTTTTTTCGAAGAAGAAAGAAGTTCTTTAACTTCGTTTATGGTATAAAAAATATTTTCAAGCAACAATTTCTTTAACAATTTCGTGAATAGGCGCAATGGTTGTTCTCTAATTTTGGGATATGGTTGTAAATTTATGTATTTATTTTGTAAACAGCCAATCTATCTTCTATACTTATAATAAATCTGTAGAGAGGTCAATTCTGTACATTAAATATATTTCCAAAATAACTATCAGGGGGTGATTAGGGATCGATACTGATGCCAAAAATGCAATCAGTAAAATTTTTGTCTGTCTGTACACGAAACTTGGTACAATTATTTTTCTTACTCCTGAGCTGATTATAGTATACTTTTCATCACGCTACAATCAATAGGATTCTTTCAGCGTTAGATAGTCCATTTATCGAGGAAGGCTATAGGCTATATATCATCACGCTAAGACCAATAGGAGCGGAGGACAACTATTCCACGCGGACGAAGTCGCTGGCAGAAGCTAGTATTAAATAAGGAGACATGGTTTAAGACCTCGCATTTCATTCATTACATTACTTAATCTGTGTCCTACACTCGAAGACGCGTAACGAATACATTTTTTTCTTGCATTATTATTACAATTAAAACCAGTTATTCAGGAAAACATTTATTAAGAATGTGGTCTGACCTCTTTTTGTGGTTACGTCGCAATCAGTTTATCCTATCAAATCATAATAACCTAACTTTCAAGTGCGAAAGTGTATTTGTTTGTTTGTATCGCTGTCACGGCTAAACGGCTGAACCGATTTAGATGAAATTTGGTACGGAGATAGATTGGACCCTGGAGACGGTTGTAAGATACTTTTTATCCAGGTGCGTGAAGTAGTTCTTTTAGAACACGGGTGAAACCGCGGGAAATACCTAGGAGTAATATATGTATGTTTGATACTCCTTCACGCAAAAACTGCTGAATGGATTTGGATAAAATTTGGTACACGTATAGCTTATAACCTGGATTAAACTATAGTATACTTCTTATCCGGGTACACGAAGTAGTTTACTCGGAATACGAGTGAGACAACGGGACATAGCTAGTGAGACTCGTGACTCGTGTTTGTTACTCTTTCACGGTAAAACCGCTAAACCGATTTCGATGAAATTTGGTACGGAGATAGATTGGACCCTGGACAAAGTTTTAGTCTACTTTTCATCTTGGTACGTTTAGTAGTTTCTTCATGGCATAGACACTGCTAGTTCTGTCAATAATTTTATTTTAAGACGACAGTTAGCCAATCAGAATATCAGAATATACCAAGCCAGACAGATCCATCGAAATCTATGACTGACTATTCATAAATCTGGTATAACATTCCGATCCAATAACATTTCAAGTGGATACGCAAATGTAATACAGCCAGTCTACCAGATATTATTTTTAGATGATCATTCACCAACGTGTATCGTTTTGATGTAACGAAATTGAATTTTTAGTCTTCTAAATGCTTTGTCCTGAATGACTGACGGATCAACGCACAGCCTAAACCGCTGATCGTAGAGACCTCAAACTTGGAGGGTGTGTTCTTTGTATGACGAAGCCTATGATAAGAAAGGATTTTCCGAAATTCTACCCCTAAGGGGATGGAAAGGGAGAGCAAGGTGTGATTCAGACGCCAAAAAGTCTGACAACCAGTCTTGCCAAGGGGTATCGTGTTACCTGGTTGTGGAGGTCAGATAGGCAGTCGCTCCACGTAAAACACTAGTAGTCAGCTGCATCCGGATAGACTGGAAACCGACCCCAGTATAGTTGGGAAAAGGCTAGGCAGACGATGAGGATAAGCATGTATTTGCTCGACTCTAACCGCGAACCGTCGCGCGTAGTTAGGTATTTCGCGGGTCTTTATAAAATTTTCACTTTCTTGCCTATCTTACTTCGACAGTTCGATAAAATGCAAAAGTGAATTCGACAAAACGTCGTAGGAAGTCATTATGGCACCGCCTCGTTTTAGGAACTTACGCAATGCTCAGACGAACAGGAAATTGTGATTGTATAAATAGAAAACAGTCTTTTCTTGATGGATTCTCGGAGACACATCCTGCCCTTTTAAAGTTTTTACCATAAAAATAAAATATGGTAGTTTATTAGTGGTAGAAAAGTGTTCAAGTGATGTAGTGTTGCCATATCCGTTATTCCAAAAATTGGGACACTAAAAAAAGGCACAAAAAAACCGACCAAGTGTGTGTCGGGCCACGCGCAGTAGGGTTCCGTAGTAGCAGTTAGTTAGTCGACTATAACTCTGTAACTGGTTAAGCCTACTTAGCTGGATAGTTTTTCTTGAAAGTTTATTACATGTGCTACGTCTGTGATTTTTTTCACATTTCTAGAGACAGCCATTTAAAAGTTAGAGGGGGGGATGCTCGTATCGAACAAAAATTTGCACTTCAAAGCTAGATATTTCGCAAATGGCTCACTTAACCGAAAAATGGTCTTCACACACCCATAATATTTTTGAAAGACCTAGCTAACGATACCCCACACGAAGAGAAAAAATATTCATCCCCACTTTACGTGTTTGGGAGCTACCCTAAAAAAATATATCTTTCATGATTTAATTTTACCACTTTGTTGCCGTGATCAATATACATATCTATACTTAATTTCAGCTTTCTAGTACCAAGAGTTTTAGTTGGTTGACTAAAACTCTGTAACCGGTTAAGCCTACTTAGCCGTGATAGTTTTTTTTACAAGTTCGTTATATATGCTACTTACGTTCGTGATTTTTTGAATGAATGTAGGAGCAGCCATTCAGAAGTTAGAGGGGGGGGGGGAGGGTGTGAGGCAGTCTGTTGGATCACCACGCTTGCTCAAGCCAGATTGGCAATATCAGACTTTTTAGTCCAGGTTTCCGCACGATGTTTTCGTTCACCGTTAGACAGTGGTGTCTATGATACACTTAGAAAGTATGACTTTAGAAAAGTCACATCGGTACTTGCCTGGTTTCGAATCCACACACTTGTACACCAGATGTAAGTGCCTTAACCACTAGGCAACCGCGACATCACTGTTGAAATAGTTTCTCATAATTTGCGGACGAAACATCCAACATCATTATGTTTGTAAATCAGGATACATTTTAATTCTGTACTAAATTGCATCCTAATCCGTTCAGCCGTTGCTGATTGATTGAGTAATCGTACTTACCTTACTTACCTATATTATAAATGCGAAAGTGACTTTGTTTGTCTGTCTATTACGCTTTCTAGTTAAGACAATTGAGTCGAATAAGATTTAATTTATTTAGTACTAGCTTTCCGCCAGCGGCTTCGCCTGTGTGGGCATGAGAATTCAAATTAAAAATGACAGTTTCATACAAACTTTTCACTTTTTTTAGAATTTCGAAAATCCTTTCTTATCGGATGCCTACGTTATACAAAGAACACACCCTCCAAGTTCCAGGTCTCTACGATCAGCGGTTTAGGCTGTGCGTTGATCCGTCAGTCATTCAGGACAAAGCATTTTTATGTATAGATAATCTCATATCTCCCACGATAGTATAAACCAATATTAAAGATTACTTTTTTAATAGCTACCATTTTCTACCATTTGCAATGATTGCGGTTATTTTATTAGCTGGCAACATTCCAAGGGGCTATGATTCTAAATTCGAAACTTGATTTACGACTAGATTGGTGTTATTATGAATGCATTTAGTTTTTATTGATGTAGCTAACTTTTTACCGTGGCGTCGCCCCAGTTATACAATTTCATTAATTTTCTTGTATAAAAGCGTATCAGACAGACGTACTGCAATTGAAGTCGAAAGATATAGGTAGACGTGTGATGATCCGAAATAGTTACCGCAACCCTAATTACGAATTATCAAAAGGAGTTTTACATACATTGCTGCATATTTTTGGGCGTTTATCTCATTGATACTTTCAACGAAGCAATGATAGATAGATAGATAGATAAAACATTTATTCAGCACAAACAAGACAGGTTATTTACAATATGAGAACAAAAGAGAACAAAAAAAAGTGAGTACAAAAGATTTTTACAACATAAAATTTCCAAATAAAAAAAAATAATAACACTTCACAACATAAAGACAAAAATAAAACAAAAATAAAACAAACGATAAGAACATATAAATTTATAAAGTGGCAAATTTGACGGTAGTACGGCAGAAAATAAAAATAATATAAAATGACGGTGTGGTGCAGTGTGTCCAGCTCAGCATGTGTCAGGTATTATACCTGACGCTAGTATTCTGCTGGATCCCAGCGATGACGTACGGACGTCGAGTAGACCAATTACATTAAATGTTTAGGCGTAGTAGTGCTCAGTGCTTTGTGCTATTATAACAAGGTGGGTGTTAAAAAAAAAGTGTTCGATGTTTTATTGTGTATTTTGTTTAAATATTAACAGTTAAGGGTGAGTGTATATCATTGAACTATCAAAATGAAAGATATTGGCTTACGTATTTAGGGGGGCGGGACGCATGAAGGAACATGGATGGGTTTTAGTCAGTAACCGTCTAACTTATAAAATCCGATTAATTTTTAATCTGCTGCGAAGTAAAAATTACACTCATAAATGCACTCGTTTAGCGTTAATCTGAACTTAAGTTACTAGCTTAATCCTGGATTACGAGAGAAATGATTACATGTTTTTTATAAGTAAGAGTCTGACACTCCCTCCCGCTCCATCCACAGCGGGGGGAGTCATTTGATGATTTCCCACCCCTAAAAAAAATATAGAGCTACGTACTTAGGGTGTACACAGTTTATTCCTATTTTTAACCCCCGACGCAAAAAGAGGGGTGTTATAAGTTTAACGTCGATGTCTTTCCCGGTTAAGCAGTCGACAACCTTCTAGGTTGACCTGCGAGATGCCATACACAAAAAAAAATGTCTGTCTGTGGCATTGAGCTCTCAAACAGATGGACCGATTTCGATGCGGTTTTTTTCATTTGAAAGCCAGTTTCCTTGCGGTGGTCCTTAGCTATGTTTGGTTAATATCGGTCCAGCAGTGTTAGAGCATCAGCTCTTTTCCAAAATGATGTAAGGCATTTTTGCGTAGGGTGTTTTTAAATTTATTTTTTTATTTCCTCATGTGAACAGAAAATGTTTTCTCAAACATAAATAAACAAAGTGAATCTTTTGAGTGCGCAAAGGAAGTGGTTTGACGTCATTGCGTAAAAACAAAATGGTTGACATTGAATTAGAAGATTAAAAATATGTGTTCCAATAAAAGCTTGTGTATGATGAATGGTAGGAATGTAAACAGAATCTGTAACTGTATTTATCTATACTTATAATAAATCTGTAGAGAGTTCAATTCTGTACATGAAATATATTTCCAAAATAACTATCAGGGGGTGATTAGGGATCGATACAGATGCCAAAAATGCAATCAGTAAATTTTTTGCCTGTCTGTCTGTATAAACGTTATAGAAACAAAAACTACTCGACGGATTTTAACGAAACTTGGTACAATTATTTTTCATACTCCTGAGCTAAGCCGGTTAAGCCTAAGTAGGCTAAGCCTAAGTAGGCTTAACCGGCTTAGCTTAAAACTATCACGGCTAAGTAGCCGTGATAGTTTTCCTTGTAAGTTCATTACATGTACTACGTCTGTGATTTTTTTCACATTTCTAGGTACAGCCATTCAAAAGTTAGAGGGGGGGTAACTCGTATCGAACAAAAATTTGCACTGAAAAGCTAGATATTTCGCAAATGGCTCGCTTAACCAAAAAATGGTCTTCTCACACCCATAATATTTTTGAAAGATCTATCTAACGCTACCCCACACGGAGGGGTACGCGAGAAAAAAAATATTCATCCCTACTTTACGTGTTTTGGAGCTACCCTAAAAAAAATATTTTTGAAAATTTTATTTTACCACTTTCTCGGCGTGATCAATATACATATCCATACCAAATGTCAGCTTTCTAGTATCAAGAACCTCGGAGCTATGCCGCGGACAGACAGACAGACAGACAGACGGGCTTGGCGAAACTATAAGGGTTCCTTGTCGGACTACGGAACCCTAAAAAGTCTGAAATTGCCAATCCGCCTTGAGCAAACGTGGTGATCAATGCTCATGCCTTCTCTGTATGAGAAGAGGCCTGTGCCCAGCAGTGGGACAGTAAATAGGCGGATAACTATGAAAGCTAAAAGTTTTTTTGTATGAACACAATTATCTCTGGTACTCCTATAATTTAGTATACTCAAGAGGTATACAAATAAAATAAACAGTACTGCTAATTGGGTCATAGTAAGCCCCATTTCGGGTTGTTGTGTGACCCGGTAACTGGGTTGTGAAGGTCAGATAGGCAGTCGCTCCATGTAAAACGCAGGTACTCAGTTGCATCCGGTTAGACTGCAAGCCGACCCCAACATATAAACAAAATGATAAGATATTTTGTTCTAATTTTCCCACATAGGTAAATAAAATGGTATTCAATGATGAATGATGATGTTTAGCGCTTGAAATTGTCATAAACACGCCATTCCTTCGCGGATTTGTTAATTTCTGTGGCAGAATTAGAACCAAATAGGTTAAGACTTTGTTTACGTTTTTCGTAATATCAATTGGTACAGACTATAGTTGGGAAAAAGCTAGGCAGATGATGATCACTACATAGTATAAAACAAAGTCGCTTTTTCTGTCCCTATATCCCTATGTATGCTTAAATCTTTAAAACTACGCAACCAATTTTGATCCGGTTTTTTTTAATAGATAGAGTGATTAATGAGGAAGGTTTTAGTATATAATTTGTCAAGTTTTTGTATCCAATAGCTAAAATATCGCGGGCGAAGCCGCTGGCGGGAAGCTAGTTTAGTATAAAGATAGATTTGAAAACTATTAGTTTTTATCCTGGCACAAGAATGTATCCTTCAGGTTGGGAAACCGCGGGAAACATACGTAGATTTATTACTGAACTCACTAAAAAGGTTGCTATCAAAAACAAAAAAAAAGTTAATTTTCAAAAATGGAACTGTAGACGAGACGAAGTTCAAATAAAAGCAATAAAAACATACATGTGTGCGTGGAACAGTATTTAAAACCGGACGCGTCTTTCCGTTAGATCAGCTGTTATTAGTAACGTAGTGATGTGCGCGATTCATCGATACATTTATCGGTTTTATTGGGGAAGTACGGATATAGTGTAGGCTGTTTTTAGGGTTCCGTAGTCCGACAAGGAACCCTTATAGTTTCGCCATGTCCGTCTGTCAGTCTGTCTGTCTGTCCGCGGCATAGCTCCGAGGTTCTTGATACTAGAAAGCTGAAATTTGGTATGGATATGTATATTGATCACGCCGAAAAATAAAATTTTGAAAAATATTTTTTTTTAGGGTAGCTCCCAAACACGTAAAGTGGGGATGAATATTTTTTTTCTCGCGTACCCCTCCGTGTGGTGTATCGTTAGATAGGTCTTTTAAAAATATTTTGGATGTGTGAAGACCATTTTTTGGTTAAGCGAGCCATTTGCGAAATATCTAGCTTTTCAGTGCAAATTTTTGTTCAATACGAGTTACCCCCCCCCCCCCTCTAACTTTTGAATGGCTGTATCTAGAAATGTGAAAAAAATCACAGGCGTAGTACATGTAATGAACTTACAAGGAAAACTATCACGGCTAAGTAGGCTTAACCGGTTACAGAGTTATAGTCGACTAACTAACTCCTACTACGAAACCCTACTGCGCGTGGCCCGACACGCACTTGGCCGGTTCTTTTAGAACTATAGCGACAGATGATTTAAGTTTATTTGTTTTGTTTGTTTGCAATTCTGGTAAATATCCTATCTAGGAATATTGTAGGTTTTGTGTTTGTAATATTGTAGTAGGTTTATATATCTGAAATAATTCCTTGCAATAGGTCTAGTTATTCTATAGACACAAAATAATTGGTAACATGTGTTTTTGTTCCAAATAAACATTATTATAGATACACACTAACCAGCACGGGACTACAGAGGCCTACGGATTACGGGAATACGAAGGACTAGAGAGGGACGCAACGCGCAGAAGCCCTTTAAGGCAATGAAATGTAATGGTGACACATGACCTGCGATTATTCCTGTATACGCTATAGAAATGCACACAGGGACAATCCTTGGTTTGTGCAGGACTGTTGCAAAAACATGGAAAGATACTACATACTTAAATTATTATGATCGCATGATAGTGGACTAGGAAACCTATAGCGCCTGCCGAAACAACGTTAACATGTAAAAATGGCAGGCGGAGACTCGCTGTAGTGAAAATAATTATTATAAATATGTAATGACTAGCTTTCCGCCAAAGGCTTCGCCCGCGTGGGATATACGAATTCAAATTAAAAATAACAGAGAACTTTTGCCCCCTTTTTCACCCCCTTAAGGGATAGAATTTCAGAAAATCCTTTCTTAGCGGATGCCTAAGTCATAACATCTACCTGCATGCCAAATTTCAGCCCGATCCCTCGAGTGGTTTGGGCTTTGCGTTGATAGATCACTATGTCAGTCAGTCAGTCAGTCAGTCAGTCAGTCACCTTTGAGTTTTATATATATTTAGATTAGATTATAATATTTATATCGTAATATCTCACAAACAGCACAAAACCTTCAGATTATTACGAAAAATAAAAATAAACGTCACAAATAAATGAAAATTAGTATATTTATTAAACGATTGCGACACGCCGCGTGTCGTCGCCACGCGTCTACGAATGCGTAGTAAATACACAGATATAAATAGGTATTATACGTTTAATATAAATAAAAACTACTCTAGTATTGACATGGCACGCGTAGTACCACGAGAACATTGACATGTGTTACTTGTAACTGATATTGTAGACTTGCTGTTTCTCGCAGTGTTACTCGCGTCTTGGAGGACTAATTCACGGTTAAAAACGATCCTAACCTAATATTTAAGCTAAGCTAAGCAAACGTTTTGACGTGAAATATATATTTCCCAAACAGTTTCACAACTTCTTTGTAATATAGTGTCATGTCATGACACAAAATTGTCATTCAAAATCTTCCTTTTATTAAAGCACTTGTGATAAATTTTAAATGACACTACATTTTTTAGAGGCTTAAAATTCTCACGTCTCACTTTATTTCAAAGACGTGGTGGCTTAGTGGTTGAGGCACTTCTCATGTATGAGTATGTGGGTAAACACGAAACCTGGCAAATACCAATGTGACGTTTCTAAAATCATATGTGCTTTCTAAGTTTACCTTAGACATAACTAACTAACGGAGAAGGAAAACATCGTGAGGAAACCTGGATTAAAAAAAAAGTCTGAAATCGCCAATCCGCCTTAAGCAAGCGTGGTGATCAATGCTCACGCCTTCTCTGTGTGAGAAGAGGCCTTTGCCCAGCAGTGGGACAGTATATAGGCTGATGATGATGATGAATTGATGACTTTATTTCAAATCATTGCAACACAACAAAAGCATGCAAACGTGACCGCCACGTGGTTTACTAATGCGTATCATACTATACAGTTCGTGTCGTGATAAAAATAAGTCTCATTTGGCAGCCGGCAGATTTAATGCCGAGAGACAGGTACGCTGGAAGTGGCGATGATACGTTGATGGTGTTCAATTTGGCTTTGCTTTGAAGGATCGTAAACAAAATACGAAGTATCAAAACGTTATTTTTCGATTGATTTCATCGTTGGTCCTGAGTTCAATAACCCAGTAGTCATAATAATAATATTTCCCGAAAACAAAATGTATGGGAATGACAGATAGCTAGTCATAAACGAATGTCATTTCCATACTTTTTGTTTTCTATTCTATTAGCGTTTTTGCCACTTGTCTAACCCCCTTGTTGCAATTTGAGCGATTATTTCTGGGGGACCCTGTTAGCGAGCTGGCGAGTCTCTACCTGCCTTTTTTACATGTATATTTTACATTGTTTCGGCAGACGCCATAGGTTCCCATAGTTCCCCATAATCTAAACCACAATCATCCCATCACAATAGCCCAAGTAGTATATTTTCATGTTTTGCAATAGTTCTACACAAGCCGGGGATTGTGCCTGGGTGCATTTCTATAGTGTAAACAGGGATAATCGTCGGTTTTGTGTCACCATTACATTTCATTAAAGTTGTTTCAAAGGGCTTCTGCGTGTTGGCTTCGGCGCCATGTTTGCCTCCCAAAGGTCCGGGACTCTGTAGTCCCAGGCAGAGACATAAATAAAAATATCTTTATTTGACAAGTAATATGACTCAGTTTTGTTAGTAACAATATTCCTTACCCCTTATTCCTATTGTAATTAAGTACGAAAGCAATATGTTGTTTCTTAATAGCAGCTTGATTGTCTCTTTTTCACATAGGAATCATCAAATGACTCCGCTGTATGCGGAGCGGGAGGGAGTGTCAGACTCTTACTGACTAAAACCCATCCATGTTCCTTCCTTTGCCCTTTGTGTTCTGGCGGCACGGTAACTCTTTCGAGTATCCCGCAGTTACTTGATGGTCTGGAGTTAGAGTGTGCTTTAAGACTGCATAATCCTTACTAATATTATCCTTACTAATATTATAAATGCGAAAGTAACTCTGTCTGTCTGTCTGTCTGTTACGCTTCCACGCCAAAACTACTGGACCGATATAAATGAAATTTGGTACAGAGATAGAATAGACCCTGAGGAACAACATAGGCTACTTTTTACCCGGGTGCGCTAAGTAGTTCCCTCGGGATGCGGGTGAAACCGCGGGAAACAGCTAGTAAGTGTAATAATTTATTTAATAAAAAAAAAGCAACGAAAATTCTAGGAAAATAAATAAATAACAAAAAAAAAAAACTGTTAACATCGATACTCAAACAACAACACTACTATCTGCTTCATCTATCGATATTCATCAATATCATCACCGTCACTATAATTAACTTTCACTCAATAAGCATAATGCCTGAGAAAACACGTGGCTCTTGCGATTTTTAATTGATCCACTGACCTTTAGAGTAACATCTTGAAATGAAGGATCTGTTTGACGTAACCTAACTCAAGAAAGTTGATGTCGACTTCCTGTCTAACTAGTTGCGGTTGAATCCCAATACTTTTACCCGACTACAGTCCAAACATTAAAATTGAAGTTAGGTTTGGTCCAGCCGATCTCAAAATAAGCGCTTACCACGCTTATTTTGAGACAAAACATTAATTATTTCATCATGTAAATCAATATTTAAATAGCAGTTAAAAATAACTGAATGAACCTAATATCATCTATACTTATAATAAATCTGTAGAGAGGTCAATTCTGTACATGAAATATATTTCCAAAATGACTATCAGGGGGCGATTAGGGATCGATACTGATGCCAAAAATGCAATCAGTAAAATTTTTGTCTGTCTGTCTGTCTGTATAAACTCTAAAGAAACAAAAACTACTAGACGGATTTTAACGAAACTTGGTACAATTATTTTTCATACTCCTGAGCTGGTTATAGTATACTTTTCATCACGCTACAATCAATAGGAGCAGAGCAGTGAAGGGAAATGTTGTAATTTTGTTTAAACGCGCTAATCTCAGGAACCGCTGGTCTGATTTGAAAAATTCTTTCAGTGTTAGATAGTCCATTTATTGAGGAAGGCTATAGGCTATATATCATCACGCTTAGACCAATAGGAGCGGAGCACCACTATTCCACGCGGACGAAGTCGCTGGCAGAAGCTAGTTGTCAATAAAATACCACTCCCTTTATCGATAAACACCTATAAGTCACTGCAGCACATCTCTAAACTTTCCCTGCGCGCGCACTTCGGTTTATATTTAGTCAAGACAGTGACCTTATCTTTTTATGGCTGCGTTTGCGTCTGTTCGTATTAATATGAACTTTTTCATTAACGAAGAGAAATCTATATCTATACTAATATTATAAAGAGGAAAGCTTTGTTTGTTTGTAGGGTTTTAACTCAAAAACTACTGGACCGATTTAAATTAATCTTTCACCTTTAGAAAGCTGTATCTTTACGAAGTCTCATAGGCTATATTTATTTCTAGAAATAATTAGGGATCCCTACTAAAACTTGAATAATGTAATCTAAGGTGTAAAAAATGTCCACGCGAGCGGAAAGCTAGTATTGGAATAAATTTGGTAAAAGAAATCTATATCTATACATTATATAAAATGCTTTGTCCTGAATGACTGACGGATCAACGCACAGCCTAAACCGCTGATCGTAGAGACCTGAAACATGGAAGGTGTGTTCTTTGTATGACGTAGGCATCCGATAAGAAAGGATTTTCCGAAATTCTATCCCTAAAGGAGGTGAAAAGAACTGAATATCTGTTTGATTACCTACGCTTTTAAGGGAAAACGGTTGAAGCGATTGAGATGAAGTTTGGTATGGAGATTGACTGAAGCCTGGAGAAGCACATAAGGTAATTTGCCGCCTGTGTGACCTTCCTTCAGAATGATTGATACAAGAATTTCTTTAAAATCTGTCTAGTTATTGGTATCTGAACTCCTGCCAATGATAATTATGTCCACGGCCTTGTTATAGTAGATATTTCCTACCGAAGTGTTGATAGTTTTATGTCTATACTTCATCTACACTAATATTATAAAGAGGAAAACATTGTTTGTTTGTAATGAATAGGCTCAAAAACTACTGGACCGATTTTAAAAATTCTTTCACCATTCGAAAGCTGCATTATCCACGAGTAACATAGGCTAAATTTTATTTTGGAAAAAAATAGGGTTCCGTAAGATATTTGGGTTTTTCGGACACAAGGTGTAAGAAATCAATCAGAAAAGTTACTTTTTTGCGTACGCTACTAATCTCAGGAACTACTTCTTTCAGTGTTATATATCCCATTTATTGAAGAAGGCTATAGGCTATATTTCATCACGCTAAAACCAATAGGAGCGGAGCACCACTATTCCACGCGGACGAAGTCGCGGGCAGAAGCTAGTTTACAATAAGATTAGAAAAACTTCCAAACTCTTTTTGCAGCTTATTCAACCGATTTTGACTTCTATTTCCTACTGATAAGGATGACGTTGAAAGCAAAATATTGTTTACAATAACAAATAAATTCTGCATTTGTTTTTGTCTTGTCCCCTTAGTTATAGAGCTTAAAATCGTTTGAATAAACGGTAAATACGGTGCGTTTAAATGTGTAATCTTATTATGAATGGAATATAGTTGGATAATAAAGTCGATTTTGAAACAACAAAAACTTTTTTACATAAATAAAACCGACTTCAAAAAAACTACAAATTGAAAAATAACTATTAGGTACAACGGCCTAGAAGTCGGTGTCTCCAATTAGGTATTGTATTGTGTATTTTCGCCACCGACTTCTAGAACATTGTAAGAGTTATTTTTTAAATTTGTAACGTTTTTGAAATCGGTTCTATTTCTGCAAAATAGCTTTTATTTCTCGCTTTTCCGTGGATTGGTTTGTAATTTATTTAAATTACACATTACCTTTAACGAAGGTGTACTTATACTTATATTCTATACATATAAAATGCTTTGTCCTGAATGACTGACGGATCAACGCACAGCCTAAACCGCTGATCGTAGAGACCTGAAACTTGGAGAGTGTGTTCTTTGTATGACGTAGGCATCCGATAAGAAAGGATTTTCCAAAATTCTACCACTAAGGAAGTGAAAAAGGGGGGCAAAGTTTGTATGAAACTCTGTCATTTTTAATTTGAATTCGTTTAGCCTATGCGGGCGATGCCGCTGGCGGAAAGCTAGTGTTTTTTATATTCTGAAACTATTACAAAACAGTGATATTTTTGTTACTCATGACACACATAGATAATGCCAAGTTTTTTTCTTCTCATAAATACCTGTCCATTAAAAATAGAACAAGATAATATTTGTCATTTTGAAACTCTCGATTGTACAAAAGTACTCGATGCTTCAAAACGTGAACAAACAAAAATTTTTAATATTAAAAAAACTCCATACGCCAAAATGCCGTACATCAATTTGAAAAAGAGCTGTTACTCTTACACTGCTGGACCGTTATTAACCAAACATAGCTAAGAGCCACCGCAAGGAAACTGGCTTTCAAATGAAAACCGCATCGTAATCGGTCCATCCGTTTGACACACAGACAGACAGACAGACATCGACGTCAAACTTATAACACCCCTCTTTTTGCGCAGGGGGTTAAAAAGATTATCGCTTTTGAGTAAAAAAAAAACTGTTTTTTTGCAATATTTTTAGTTTCACATCTTACGATATACGTTAGCTAAGTAACAGCCACACGAGTCGACTGATCAAAAGTTAAGCTGCGCGTGCCGCGGTCGGTCCATGGATGAGTGACCATGGATGTCGTATCGAGACTCCTCCGTGCCTCGGAAAGCACGTTAAGCTATTGGTCCCGGCTGTCATTTGTAGATCTTTGACAGTCGTTACGTGTAGTCAGAAGACAGAAGTCTGACAGCCAGTCTTAGTAAGTGATATCGTGTTACCCGGTTACTGGGTTGTGTAGGTCACATTCCTCGTCGGTCACATTTTATATACCAAGCAATGTATCTCGAAAACGTTACCTATATATTTTTTTATGTAAAACTAGCCGTTTCCTACAGCTTCACTCGCATCCTCTTCCGCACACCCGGATAAAAAGTATCCTATATGTTAATCCATGTTACAAACTATGTGTGTACCAAATTTCATATAAATCCATTCAGTCGTTTTCGCGTGATAGACCAACAAACATACATCTACAACCCTCAAAACTTTCGCATACTTATTTAATTTTAATAGGGTAATATAAACAGGAATAGATTATTTAACATTTTTTCAAAGTAACCCAACACAACACAGTTCGATTCACGTAACTATAAAAACAATCCAATATTTACACAATCTAGCGTCAATCAAAAAAAAACTTAAACACGCTCCGCAAACTGCATTAAATCTAGCTCAAACATAAATATTTGCTACTCTATAGCTTCTACATTCAGTGCGAACAGTCGGTGTGACAACGCCGGGCAAGGCGGACATGACAACACGCGGCCGCCATGTTTAATTTCTTCAAGAGGAAAGGCGGGAAACCCGAGGCCGCGCCACCAACGGCCGACGACGCCCGAAAACTCCCGAACCCCGAACATACAAAATTAACATCAGTTACCGCGCGCGCGCAACGAAACGAGGAGCAACACGAAAAACTAAACACACTACGCAAAGATGTAGTGAACTTACTTCTACCAGACACTGACTACAACAACCAGAAAACTGGCGTCGGAGCTATCCTGCAGATTATGGCTGGCAAAAGAAAAAGGGGGAAGAGAAAGAACTTACGAACCGAGTCGTGTCGAATCAGCCCCTTGAAAGAGACAAATGTATTGCAACGGAGCAACTCCGATCGGAAAGCGAGTGACGTAGACGTTCCCACACAAGCCAAAAATAATTCAGACGATGCGGAGTTCGTCAAAGCTTTGGTACTGCAGAAATATTCTAAGAACAACGATAACAAGGAACACGTGTCTTTGGTGTATGTGAACGATCCTGATTTGGAAGAAAAAAAACATGCAGAGGCATTGCTTAGGGAGATCGCGCGCACTATAGACTGTACCGTCGACAAATTAAATGAAAGCAAACAAATGGGTACTAGTGATAGCAAAATCGAAAAAAGTGAGCCTCTTTACGAGAGTATTGACGAACGAAATTTGAATTACAGAAATGATTTGAAAGGTGAACTGGATAAACTTTTAAATGCTGATGGAGATAATAACAGCGTCGAACCTGAAAGTGATTCACCGGGAATATCGAAGAAATCTAATCTGAAACCTCCTAGATCAGACACAGAAGGTTGTTCAGACGACGACAGATCAGACTGCGGGAAGAAAAGAGTCACGTTCAGAAAGCACATAGTCTTCGATGATGGAGAGCAGCAGACTGACGAGGAAGTCTGCTCGTCTTTCGAATCCCTCTCATCAGAAGACGAGGAATTCCTAGAAGATGCCGACGACATCATATTCGCTGATAACACGACTGTTATCAACGTTAATAGTTGTGATAATGCGCCGGTGACAATTAAAGTTGAGAGTCCCGAGACTTTGAAAAGAATTTCCAGTGACAATAGTGACAGTGGTTTCATAGAAATAGGAGATAAAAGTGAAGTGACTGATAAATTAGAGGACTGTGAGAGTGAGAGTGACAGTGAGGGAGAAGTGAGCGGGAGTGATTCTGAAGAAGAGATTATTGAGGAGATAATAGAAGAGGAAGTTATCTGTGAGCCGTTTGTCTCTGAACAGAGGGACGGGGATTTGGATGATCAGTAAGTTTTAAATATATATATTTTTAAATGTATCTATCTATACATATAAAATGCTTTGTCCTGAATGACTGACGGATCAACGCACAGCCTAAACCGGTGACCGTACAGACCTGAAACTTGGAGGGTGTGTTCTTTGTATGCCGTAGGCCGTATAGTATCGAAAGGATTTTCCCGAATTCTAACTCTGAGGGGATGAAAAAGGGTGGCAAAGTTTGTATGAAACTCTGTCATTAGGGTTCCGTAGTCCGACAAGGAACCCTTATAGTTTCGCCATGTCCGTCTGTCTGTCTGTCTGTCCGCGGCATAGCTCCGAGGTTCTTGATACTAGAAAGCTGAAATTTGGTGTTGATATGTATATTGATAACGCCGAGAAAGTGGTAAAAAAAAATTTTGCAAAATATTTTTTTTAGGGTACGACGAAATAATAGAAAACTAGAATAACATCGGACTACTCTGTAAGAAGTTATGCGTTCATACATAATAAAAACCGGCCAAGTGTGTGTTGAGCCACGCGCAATAGGGTCCCGTAGTAGGTCTTAGTTGGTCGACTAAAACTCTGTAACCGGTTAAGCCTACTTAGCCGTGATAGTTTTCCTTTTAAGTTCAGTACATGTGCTACGTCTGTGATTTTTTTCTACGGATAGATAGCCATTCAAAAGTTAGAGGGGGGGATGCTCATAGCGAAGAAAAAATTGCACTTCAAAGCTAGATATTTAGCGAGTGGCTCGTTTAACCGAAAAGTTTGTTTGTTTGAACGCGCTAATCTCGGGAACTACTGGTCCGATTTGAAAAAATCTTTCAGTGTTAGATAGCCCATTTATCGAGGAAAGCTATAGGCTATATATCTTCACGCTAAGACCAATAGGAGCGGAGCACCACTATTCCACGCGGACGAAGTCGCGGGCAGAAGCTAGTATTTCATAATTTTATTTTACCACTTTGTAGGCGCGATCAATATACATATCTATACTAAATTTCAGCTTTCTAGTACCAAGAACCTCTGAGCTATGCCGCGGACAGACAGACAGACGGACATGGCAAAACTATAAGGATTCCATATCGACTACGGAACCCTAAAAATATACGCGTCGACTTGTAATCCTCCTCCGTTTTTTTTCGTCGGTTAAAAACGTCTTTAACGTTCCTAATTTATAATTGTCATACAAAACAAAACATTTTACGTAATGACAAAGAGATACATTTGCGTGGAAGCGTCAGTGTCAGCGTGAACAATGAACGAGCGTGGTTTTCAAGACTCCTTCTTTCTTTGTAAATAACTTTGTCTTGTACTCAGACACTTCCAGGTAATTAATCTATATATGCATGGCTATACTCTTTGTCTATCTTTTATACATATAAAATGCTTTGTCCTGAATGACTGACGGATCAACGCACAGCCTAAACCGCTGATCGTAGAGACCTGAAACTTGGAGGGTGTGTTCTTTGTATGATGTAGGCATCCGATAAGAAAGGATTGTCCGAAATTCTACCGTTAAGGAGGTGCAAAAGGGGGGGGGGAAGTTTGTATGAAACTCTGTCAATTTTAATTGATGTATAATATCGTATATACGGTGGAAAGTTAGTACGACACTAAAATAAATTATCTACAACAAAAACGATTTTTTTAAAAACATTGCAATAATCATAATTTAAGATCTCTCCTATAACGCCTCATCGTCATCTGCCTAGCCTTTTCCTAACTATGTTGAAGTCGCCTGCCAGTCTAACCGAATACAGCTGAGTACCAGTGTTATACATGGAGCGACTGCCTATCTGACCTCCACAACCCAGTTACTGGGTAACACGATACCCCTTGGTGAGACTGGTTGTCAGACTTTCTGGCTTCTTTTTTTTTTTTTTTTTGTTTATGGCATCTCGCAGGTCAACCTAGAAGGTTGTCGACTGCTTAACCGGGCTTGTCTTTCTGGCTTCTGACTAGCCGTAACGACTACCAGATTGATTTTCGTAAAAGTATAAAGTTTTTTTTTCTCATGTGTCCCGTCGTGTGGGGTATCTTTGGATAGCCCACATTTTTTATATTATATATCTTTCAAAATTCACATTTTTAGGGTTCCGTAGTCCGACAAGGAACCCTTATAGTTTCGCTCTGTCCGTCTGTCTGTCTGTCTGTCCGCGGCATAGCTCCGTGGTTTTTGTTATTAGAAAGCTGAAATTTGGTATGAATATGTATATTGATCACGCCGAGAAAGTGGTAAAATAAAATTTTGAAAAATATATTTTTTTAGGGTAGCTCCCAAACATGTAAAATAGGGATGAATATTATTTTTTTCACGTACCCCTTCGTGTGGGGTATCATTAGATAGGTCTTTCAAAAATATTATGGGTGTGTGAAGACCATTTTTTGGTTAAGCGAGCCATTTGCGAAATATCTAGATTTTAAGTGAAATTTTTTTATCGATACGAGTTACCCCCCCTCTAACTTTTGAATGGCTGTACCTAGAAATGTGAAAAAAAATCTAAGACGTAGCACATGTAATGAACTTACAAGGAAAACTATCACGGCTAAGTAGACTTAACCGGTTACAGAGTTATAGTCGACTAACTGAGACCTACTACGGAACCCTACTGCGCGTGGCCCGACACGCACTTGGCCGGTTTTTTTATATTTCTTTCTTTGGATATCTTTCAAAAATATAAGTGTATGAAGAGCATTTTTCGGTTAAGAGAGCTATTTGCAAAATATCTATTTATAACTACTATCTATAACGTGCATTTTTAGGGTTCCGTATTCGACAAGGAACCCTTACAGTTTCGCCATGTCCGTCTTTCCGTCTGTCTGTCCGCAGCATAGCTCAGAGGTTCTTGATCGAATGGGGTATCGTTGCATAGGTCTTTCTAAAATAAAGCAGGTATGCCAAAACCATTTTTCGATTTTAGGGATCCTTTTGCGAAATATCTAGGTTTTAAGTGCAATTTTTTTTGCTCGATACGCGCGTCACCCCCCTTTAACTTTTGAATGGCTGTCCCTAGAAATGTGAAAAAATTCACAAACGTAGCACATGTAATGAACTTATAAGGAAAACTATCACGGCTAAGTAGGCTTAACCGGTTACAGAGTTATAGTCGACTAACTAAGACCTACTACGGAACACTACTGCGCGTGGCCTGACACGCACTTTGCAGGTTTATTTTATTTGAATTTAATTATAAGTTACAGCGTTTACACAGCACTAGTTCGCAGTGGTACGTCAAGCCTGGTATTGAACCACAAGCATTGAATATATTGAACAATTAATTGTATCATTAACCAGCTTTTCGCCCGCGGCTTCGCCAGCGTGCCCATTTTTTTTTACACCTTGAGTTACATTATTCAAGTTTTAGTAGGGATCCCTAATTATTTCTAGAAATAAATATAGCCTATGACACTTCGTAAAGATGTAGCTTTCTAACGGTGAAAGATTTTTTAAAATCGATCCCGTAGTTTTTGAGTTAAAACCCTACAAACAAACAAATCTTTCCTCTTTATAATATTAGTATAGATTACTAACACGGTTTTCATGTCACTCAAAACAAGGAAATGTATCTACTCGTGCGATAAACACCACATCTACGCAATTTATTATCTGTGCGCAAACTTGGCTGACCATCGCATGATCCTACGCACTCAATTAAAAAGTAACACGCATATAAAAAGCTTCAGTGCTTGTCAATATTGATGTATGGAACTCGTGTGCGTGTAGCATCTTCTATGACATATAAAATGCTTTGTCCTGAATGACTGACGGATCCAAACAACATACAGACAGACATACTTTTTTGATACTTTTTTTGACTTCTGAATACTAACCAATTTACGCGCATTTTCGTAGACTAAGTCAACCTTGTTGGTAAAATAATAATCTACACATATATAATGCTTTGTCCTGCCTGAATGACTGACGGACACGCACAGCCTAAACCGCTGATGGTAGCGACCTGAAACTTGGGAGGGTGTGTTCTTTGTATGACGTAGGCATCCGATTAGAAAGAATTTTCCGAAATTCTTCCCTAGACGCACAGCTTAAATCGCTGATCGCAGAGACCTGAAACTTGGAGGGTGTGTTCTTTGTATGACGTAGGCACCCGATAAGAGAGGATTTTCCGAAGTACTTCCAGGGGGGTGAAAAGGGGGGGGGGCAAAGTTTGTATTAAACTCTGTCGTTTTTAATTTGAATTCGTATAGCCCACGTGGGCGAAGCCGCTGCCTGATGAAAAGCTAGTCCTTATAAATACGAAAGTAACTCTGTATGTTTGTTTAGCTCTCACGAGAAAACAACTCAACCGATTGAGATATGACTTTTCTTCAGGATGAGTGGGAAATCGCGTAATGATCTTAAAATATTATACCGTTTGTTTGTTAAGCTTTTACGAGAAAACTGCTCCAGCGATTGAGATAAAATTTAGTATGGAGATAGCTTGAACCGTGGAGAAGGTTATAGTATAGTTTTCGTCCGGGTATGTGTAGTAATTTCCTCAAGACCCGGATGAAACCGCGGGAAACAGTACTCACATTTGTAGGAAACGAGTACTTATATTCCATTTAAAAATTGTTTACGAAACGAACGCTTTTTCAACAGTATTTAGTACTAAGCGGCCGGATCTAAGTATCTTCGAAAAAAAAACAGTCAATATTTACAATAATAATAATCATAGACTCAAACATATCATATGACCACAGATTGTAAACTACAGACTCAAGTATAATTTATTTACGCGCGCATTTTTGACGTTACAAGGTCGCCATATTGGCGTTTGACGCACGGAATGAGTCATGCGCGTTCTAAAATTGAAACAAAGAAAGTTTGTGGAGTATGTTTTAGTGTAATTATTGATTTAAGACGTTAATAGGTTAATGAGGTTGGTCAAAATGAGGAAAATAGACAGTAGGTGACCTCGTAAACACTGTTTTTGCCACGATTTTTGGTCATTTTCTTTTGTTTTCTATTTGGAAGGTCATTACCAAATATTTTAAAAGTTTAAGTTAGTGCTCCAAAATTCGCGGGCCTGCGGGCGGTGAGCTATGCGTGGTTCGATGTCCGGTCAGGACCAGGCCCGTGTGGACAACGCATTCGTGCTGGCAGGGCCCTCCCCCAGGACCATAGCCTGCCGGGGCTGCGGGACGTTCGAAAGAGTTACCGCGCCCCCGGAATATAAAGGGCTGAGGAAGGCACACGGATGGGTTTTAGTCAGTGAGAGTCTGATAATCCCATTGCGTCAATATCGGCCTATCTATAATCCCACTGCTGAGCAAAGGCCTTTCTTCATACAGAAAAGGCCGGTTGTCAATTTCAGACTTACCTTTTTTACAAGCCCAGATTTTCTTATAATTTTCCTTAACCGCAAGCCAAAGACGTCGGTTTCTGAGAAGTTTATTCAATATTTTTTCTTGAAATAAAAGCTAGTTTAGCGTCTTTTTTAGATAATTATGTGTCAATGAACTGAGCGGACATCTGACGTCAAGTAGGTTTAAAAGTCAAGTAAAGGACGAAAGGACATCTAAGAAAATTTTCTACGCCTTCCTATATAGTCATCTAGGAACTTCAAAAAATCAATTTCTTTTATTTCATTAAAATTCAATTACTTTTTTTAAAGTCGTGGTGGCCTAATGGTTCGAAACCTAGCAAGTACCAATATGACTTTTCTGAAGTCATATTATGGACTTTCTAATTGTATCTTAGACGTCACTGACTAACGGTGAAAAAAAATATCGCGATGAAACCTGGACCTAAAGTCTGAAATCGCCTATCCGTCTTGAGCAAGCGTGGTGATAAATGCTTATGCCTTCTCTGTGTGAGAAGAGGCCTGTACCAGCAGTGGGACAGTATATAGGCTGATGATGATGATGAAGTTTTTATCAAACTAGGCTGAAAATATATACTTTTTGAATGTCGAATTAAAACGCCCGCCCTTCACCACTTCCTGTGTCTTTTAGCTGGGAAGAAGTGGCGCAACACATTGTGGTGGTCACTTATGTAATCGTAACGTTAAACTAAGCGATTTTCCTATATTTAAAACTGTATGGTTTGTGTGAAACTGAAACTTTCAAATGACAGCCGGCACCAACAGCTTAATGTGCTTTCCGAGGCACGGAGGAGTCTCGCTATGACATAGATAGTCACCCACCCACGGACCGACCGCGCCAAGCGCAGCTTAACCTTTGATCGGTCGTCCCGTGCGGCTGTTACTTTGCCACGAACTCCTCCTCGACCAATTTAGTAAACAATATTATTTTAGCTAAAGTTTCCGGCGAAAAACATGACTTGTTATTTATTAATATATTTTAGGTAAGGAAAACAGCACGTTACGAGAATTATTGAAATAATAATGCTTATTACATTTTCAATGTTATATTGTTGCAATATTTGTATTACAACGATTTTCCTTGAGGATTTTCTTAGTACTTAGCAATTCTGTTCTTGGAACGAAAAATCTTAGAGCAATGTGACTTGAAATTAAATATCTGTTTACAGAGAGTATTTACATTAGGAAAAAAGTAAGTATAAATAATTCTAATATAAATCTAACTAAAATATGGCGTCAAAAAATTCTTACTGGTAGTGTACCCAAGAGGCTGGCAGCATTGCCACGTTGGATGGCAATGCTTAGCCTTTGGCCAAAGTAAACTAATACTTGAAACTTATTTAAACTAATAGCGAAGGTTTGTAGGTACATAAAAATTCTACCAGATTAGATTAAAAAAAGAATACCACAGGCCGAACCAGATGCTCTTGAAGCGTAAATAAACAATCTAGGCTCAAACTCAGGCGTAAACACAGTCTGGCTAACCGTTTCAAGTGGAAATATTTTAATGATAGGTATTATTTTAGGCGTAGGTATCTCATCGTATGATGGTTTTGAATTATAGCCTAAATCTGATATTAAGGTCAATGATATTTATTATAGTACTAGCTGTTTCCCGCGGTTTCACCCGCATCCCGAGGGAACTACTTAGCGCACCCGGGTAAAAAGTAGCCTATGTTGTTCCTCAAGGTCTATTCTATCTCTGTACCAAATTTCATTTATATCGGTCCAGTAGTTTTACCGTGAAAGCGTAACAGACAGACAGACAGACAGAGTTACTTTCGCATTTATAATATTAGTAAGGATTATTTATTATAGTATTACATTCTTATACAAGGGGCTAAAATGGCCCATTATATACTAGGTATCTTCGTATGCAGAGTCTTTATTCATATTCATTCTATGAATATAGACATTTTTGTAGCGAACTTGTTGGTTAAAGTAAAAAAAATGTCTTTCCCTTAGGGAGAAATATGCTATATTATCTCTTACTAGGCTTCGCCCGCGTGGGCTATACGAATTCAAATTAAAAATTACAGAGTTTCATACAAACTTTGCCCCCCTTTTTCACCCCCTTAGGGGTAAAATTTCGGAATATTCTTTCTTATCGGATGCCTACGTCATACAAAGAACCCACCCTCCAAGTTTCAGGTGTCTACGATCAGCGGTGTAGGCTGTGCGTTAATCCGTCAGTCATTCAGGTCAAAGCATTTTACTATATGATGTACGTCTCATAAATCCGTTTATTTATTTTTATTTATAGGTATCAGTATGAATAGATATGTTTACTAGAGAATTATCACATAAAATTCATACAAGGTGAAGGAAAACATCGTGGGGAAAAGACTCAGAAGTCTGAAATGCCAATCCGCCTTGAGCAAGCGTGGTGATCAATGATTATGCCTTCCCTACGAGAAGAGGCCTTTACTCAATAGTGGGTTAATATAGAGCTTCATACTACCCGTAACAACCGTCAAAAATCTACAAATAACAATCGGGACCAACAGCTTAACGTGCTTTCTGAGGCACGGAGGAGTCACACTAGGACGAAGACCCGTCGACGGACCGACCGTGCCAAGCGCAGCTTAACCTTTGATCGATCGACCCGTGCGGCTACTACTTAGCGAACTCGTCACCTTTCCAACCTTTGAGTCTCTGATTATATTTCGAATTAATTAAATTATTTACAATATCTTAAAAAGTACATATTTTTCTACAGTAAATGAAAAAAAAAGTTCGGCATCAAAATATTCGTCCGTATCGCTGTCAGCAGGAATCGTGCCCAAAAAGCTGGCTGCATTGCCACGTTGGATGGCAATGTTATTCTTTGGCCTAGTTGTAGGACAGCTTTCGTTCGGGTCACGCGTGGAGACAGCTAAATGCTTGCCTATGTCGCGATATAAGGCCCCCAAACGGCTCAAAAATAGAATTACTAATAAGGTTATATTTGCGCCGTTTGAGGTTTTCTGCGGCTGCAGCAGCTGTACCAGCAGAGCCCGACGTATTGGGTAGGTGGGATGAAGCAAGGGTGTCGATACAAGTCCCACACCATCCAATCTTCCATAGCAATGATTAATTTTCTAAAAAAACTGCTTATTCAATTTTAATTTCGCTATTTGACAAGACTTTTAATTTTAACTTGATGTTGATGACAAAAGAGTTTTGCATTAGTTTTTTAATTAAACACAACCTCTTTTCAGGAAAACCCTCGTCTCCCAAGAGTCCAAGTTCCAGTCTCAAGTCGCTACACTCACAGAGCTAGCTGATAACAGATGCGGGGAGGCTGAGAGGGCGAGGGAACTCATCTCCGCTTACAGAAAAGAAATTGAAGAGAAGGACCAGGAAATAGCACGTGAGTTCTTCTGGAGTTTTTAGGGTACCGTATCTCAAATAGAAAAACCATACTCTTATAGGATCATCTCATATTCGTTGTCCATCTGTCTGTCTGTGTGTTCCGTAATACCAAAAATTTTGAATGAAAACTTAATGATTTTTCATATTTTTTTCGAAAATTAGTAACTTGATATAGTGAACTATGTTCCTGCTACGACAATATTATAGATATTGTTGTTTATAATAGAGAAAAATCAATACGAAAACATGTCATTGACGCTGTAAAAATGTGCTAAATAGAATTTGCTTAAACTTCATTTTAGGTAAGTATTTTGAGAACAAAAGATGTAGGAACCTAGATAAACATCGGTATAAACGGTTACGGGTAGTCAGAAGCCAGAAAGTCTGACAACCAGTCTTACCAAGGGGTACCATGTTAGCCTTTTCCCAACTATGTTGGGGTCGGCTTCCAGTCTAAACCGGACGCAGCTGAGTACCAGTGTTTTACATGAAGTGACTGCCTATCTGACCTCCACAACCCAGTTACCGGGTAACACGATACCCCTTGGTAAGACTGGTTGTCAGTTTCTGGCTTCTGACTATCCGTAAAAAACAAATAACAACCGGGACCAACAGCTTAACGTGCTTTCCGAGGCACGGAGGAGTCTCGCTATGACATAGATGGTCACATAATCACGGACCGACCGCACCAAGCGCAGCTTAACCTTTGATCGACTCGTGCGGCTGTTACTTAGCCACGAGCTCCTATACTGTCTAACTGAACTATAGTCGAATAATGTCGCAACGTTTAACCACAGCATAATCTTTGTTTGTTTAAACCCTGGCCGAGCGCCAGGCGCACTTTCTTCAAGTCGCTCCATTGCGATGTGTTAGCATAAAATATGTCATGTTGACTCATTTCTGTGCAATGATTTGTATTTTATTCTTTGTGTTCGGACGTTTGATGTGGTGACAATAGTCTCTTTGCTGTTCCGAACTGAAATGTCTAAAAATAACCTTTATGGTACGACTTTGCTGCGGTATGTTCGAAAGAGTTACCGCGTCCCCGGAATATAAAGGGCTGAGGAAGGAACATGGATGGGTTTTAGTAAGTAAGAGTCTGACACTCCCCTCCGCCCCACCCATAGTGAGAGGATTCATTTGAGGATTTCCTTTCTAGAAAAAAAGATAAGAAAATTCTAATGATAATTCGAGTTCTATTGGTAATTCCCGACTTACCTGACTTCCTAGTGGTTGCGTAACGCGACTGCTTAAACGGGATCTCGATTTCGATTCCCAATTCGGGTCGGAATCGCTTTGTGGGTTTTAAAAAAATTCACAAAGCAGCCCGGAGTCAGGAAGTTGCTGGTGTTACACCCCCGTGCCTGGGACGTTAAGCCGCCGTGCCTGAGAGGGCACGCTAAGCCGTCGTCCCCGGCTGCTATCTTGATAGCAGTTGTTGTTACAATTCCATGTCAGAGGCCGTCAGGCGGGTTTGAGAAAACTCTGACACTAGGGCTTGTTAGGTTGGTAAACGCATACGATAAGCGAAGATTGGTAATTTGTCATTAATTAAGAGTTCTTTAAATCTTTCGTGAACTGTCTTAAGTATTTGGCTGTCTAAATACTTTGTCAGTCTTCGCCAGCCCTTCGTGTGATCTCCACTAGAATTTGGCTCAGCAATTAATCGTGTTAGCCTTTGAACTTTACTGGCGTCGGCGCATCCTCCCGAACTATCCCATTCATAATATAAGTACCTAGAACGTTTAAAATCCACAGTTAAGTCACTACTTTATCGCCAACAACATAATTATAGTCCTTACGAAAAATATAAACAAAATCATAACCTATTTTGTTTTTTCCCACATAGATAAATAAAATGTCATTAAATGGTGAATGATGTTTAGAGCATGAAATTGATATAAATGCGCCATCCTTACGCCATTTTGTTAATTTCTGTGGCAGAATTAAAACAACATAGGCAACGACTTTGTTTAAATCTTCTATATCTTATATCTTATATATATAAAAATTAAACCCGTTTTCCGTTGTCACGACATAGCATGAAAACGGCTTGACCGATTTGCATGAAATTTAGTACGGAGATAGAGGGGAACCTGGAGAAGGTTTTAGGCTACTTTTTATCCGGGTGCGTGTAGTAGTTCTGACGGGACGCGGGTGAAACCACGGGTAACAGCTAGTTTTTCATAAAATCTATTAATAGGGACTATATTTTTTTAGTTTTATTCTGACCACTTTTTTAAATTTCTTGTGCGCGAAATGAAACGAAATTAATGTTAGTTCAATAGTCAGGCCATCTGTGAATCGGTGCTGTGAACTAGTGCAGCATACTGAGATGAATAAAAAATAAATAAATTAAATGAATAGGTGAACCCCTTTTTTACACATTGTATACCATCGAGATATATCAATAGAGATGCAATCCCGAACATTACGCGGTAACAAAAACGTAACCATTTTTTAGAATGCAGACGTAGCTTTGAGTCTAGTAATCATTTTGATGTAAAATTATATCTATCTCTCTCACACTAACCGAAACGTAATGTTCATGACATCTGTATGATAAGGATGGCATTTACTACAAATTTGCCCATATTATTGTTAAAATCGTCCTGCTGTCACTCTGATAGATTCAAGCTGGCTTCCAAGTGACAGATGTCATGAATTATGACTCATAACTTTTATGACACGCATTTTGCTTGGTGATTGCACATATAGTTACTTTAGTAACATATATATCTATGTTGTATACTGTTAAAATATAGTGTTGAGTATGTTGATGTGTGGCAAAATAAATGGTTTAAATGGCATTCCTCTTTCTCTAATCTACAACAAAATAAATCTTAATTTCTTTATTAGAATGTATGAATCTATCTTAAAAGCTACTAATCTTCTAAAATGGCGTCGTTCGCAAGCGAAGCTGTCAAACAAATTGTTAAGACCGTTCGGTATTTGAAATAGCGGCCATCTTTCTTGTTCACTAATCAAATGACAGTTTACGATTATTTAAAAATAGAAGACATCCAATGAATGGGATTAATTCAGAGTTTCTTAAAAATAGCTTGAATTTCCCAACTATGTTGGGGTCGGCTTCTAGTATAACCGGACGCAGCTGAGTACCAGTGTTTTACATGGAGCGACTGCCTATCTGACCTCCACAACCTAGTTACCAGGTAACACGTTACCCCTTGGTAAGGCTGGTTGTTAGACATTCTGGCTTCTGACTACCCGTAACGACTGTCAAAGATCTACAAATGACAGCCGGGACCAACTGCTTACCGTGCTTTCCGAGGCACGGAGGGGTCTCGCTGTGACATAGCTGGTCACGTATCCACGGACCGACCGTGCCAAGCGCAGCTTAACCTTTGATGGGTCGACCCGTGCGGCTGTTACTTAGCCACGAGCCTTACAAATATTATAAAGTCCAAAATAACTCTGTACGTTTGTTACGCTATTAGGTACGGGAAAACCGCTTAACCGATTGAGATGAAATTTTGTATGGAAATAGCTTGAATCCTGGTGAATGGTATGGTGTATTTTTTATCCGGGTGCATTAAGTAGTTAGGATGCCGGTGAAACTGCGAGAGACAGCTAGCTAACATTTGGGAGCAAAACATCATATTTTCCGCCAAAACATGATCCAATTTGTTTTGATAGATGACACAAGGATGTTTTTCAAGCCAAAATTTCTCAATAACTTCCCGTAATTAAAGCGTTTTCCAGAAGTTTCCATCATGGCTAAATATAACCGATCCAACGCCGGATTACTCCCACGCAAACAAATAACTTTGCACTCAAATTACTTTCTGATGAAACCAAAATGTAAAGCTGTCGGTCCTGCGCCTGATCTCTTCTCGGTGGTGTCAAGTTTCTATCCCTCCTTTAAAAAAATAAACTATTTATTTTAATTAAACCATTTACAGGCACTTTTGAATTGTCAAAGCATGATGAGTCTGTCAGTTAGTCAAAAAATGTTGAAGCTATTTGCCCGTTCCAAAGCGTAGATGCCTATGGAGAAGAACGGACATGAAACTCCATTGAGACTCTTTTTTAACAAGATTTAATTATTTTAAAAACTTAATGATTTTTAAATGTGAGAACAATGTAAATAATGTGACCAGCCCCAACTGAGAGCACCCGTTCGCGACCTTGACGCATGCATGCACCCACTATAAACCAACGAAGCGTTCAAATATAAAAAAAAAACTCACTATGAAAGTTTCCTCACTCTCATAGTGTCATGGAGAGTGCACCTGTGTCTGACATTTATTGACACAACAAAATATGAATACAGAGGTTAACAAAACAAAAGAAAACAAGTGTTGAGTACACGATGTCTGCGCAAGCGCTTGTGTACTATCATATCTCCTGCGTAGTTGACAAAAAATCCTGCCGTGGGAGAGACCTATGTCCAGCAGTGGACACGGGCTGACCATGATGGTAATGAAAAAAATAATAATAAAATACTCCATTTATCCCTTTATCAAAATTCGATCTTAAAAAAAATCCTTTTTCTGGTTCCAGAGTTAAAATGCGAGCTAGCATCAGCTTACAAGGAATCGGAGCTGATTCGTCAGAGAAGCCGATCGTTGGAGGAGGAACTAACGGCAGCCAGGAGTTGTTCTGCGGACTTGGCTGACCAGCTGCACAGGCGGAACGGTATGGTACATCTATACATATAAAATGCTTTGTCCTGAATGACTGATGGCTCAACGCACAACCTAAACCGCTGATCGTAGAGACCTGAACTTTGGAGGGTGGGTTTGTTTTACGACGTAGGCATCCGATAAGAAAGGATTTTCCGAAATTCTACCCCTAAGGAGGTGAAAAGGGGGGCAAGGTTTGTATGAAACCCTGTCATTTTTAATTTGAATTCGCTAGAAGATTATACAGATAGAATTTTTTAATTTGACACGTCAAACAATTATTGTCTTCATGAAAAAAATGTATGCTGCCATATCCTTTGGAGAAAATAGCTGTTGTAGTATGTGAAGTCCATTTTTAAATTCCAGATGAATCAATACGTCAACTCAGGGCGGAGTTGGAGGATGCTCTCGGCCAGAGAGCAGAGCTGGAGTCGCGAGTGCTCGCGCTGGAGCGAGACAAGGATAGACTCGAGCAGGAGAAGATACTGCAAGAGCAGAAGGCGCAGGAGGTGAGCTCTTCAGTATTTATTATAGCCTGGTACTTTGCAACATGGCCTGAGGAAGGAACATGGATGGGTTTTAGTCAGTAAGAGTCTGCCCTCATCCGCACTTGGGTGGGGCATGAGGGCAGACTCTAGAAGTCTCTAGAAGGCAAGAAGAGTCATTTGATGATTTGCTATCCGAAAAAAAAGAAATGGCGCGGTTACAAAATATACAAGTTTTATTTTAACAAGCCTCTTAGCTCTTATGAAAGGTCCAACAACAGATCTCATCATTATCTACCTAGCCTTTTCCCAAGTATGTTGGGGTCGGCTTCCAATCTAACCATACATGGCGAAACTGCCTATCTGATCTCCACAACCCAGTTACCGGGTAACACGATACCCCTTGGTAAAAATGCTTGTCAGACTTTCTGGCTTGTGACTACTCATAACGATCGTCATAGATATACAAATGACAGCCGGGACCAATTTCTAAACGTGCTTTCCGAGACACGGAGGAGTCTCAGTATGACTTAGATGGTCACCCATCCACGGACCGACTACACCAAGCGCAGCTTAACCTCTAATCAATCGACCCGTGCGGCTGTTACTTAGCCACGAGTCCTCTGCACTTCTGATTTCTGATCATCAAATTGTTATCATTTTTCTAGGCCCTAGCAGCAGCCGAAGCTTGTACATCAAAATGGCGGGCGGCGCATGAGGCGGCTCGGTCGCAAGCGGCCGCGAGGGCTGAGCGAATGTTAGCTGATTGCGAGTGGAAAATGAGGGAGCTGGAGAAACGGGCAAGGGACGCTGACAAACAGAACAAAGAGGTAAGCTCTAGTCATTTATGGAAGCCTGGTACTTTTCCTAAGCCTTAAACGTAAACCTTGCGACCTTTAAGGTGTTCTCAATACAAGATAAATTAAAATTAAAAAAAACCCCCTTCCTAAAAATGCCTTACATCATTTTGGAAAAGAGCTGATACTCTTACACTGCTGGACCGATATTAACCAAACATAGCTAAGAATCACCGCAAGGAAACTGGCTTTCAAATGAAAAACCGCATCGAAATCGGTCCATCCGTTTGAAAGCTACGATGCCACAGACAGACACACACACAGACAGTCATCGACGTTAAACTTCTTACACCCCTCTTTTTGCGTCGTAACCCCCGACGCTAATAATATATAAGCTCTCACGGTTTATGTGAGCCTAGTACTAGGTTTTACAATTGCATGATTTTTTTACAAATTACTAAAAAATAAGGAAGGATGGTTCTGTTGTATACATTTTTTTCGTATTTTTCTACAATTTAGTAATTAAATTGTAGAAAAAAAAAGATCCAAAAATATGAACAAAGTTTTCAATTAAATAAACAAATATGTGTCAAAAGAGTATAAAAATTATTCCATAAAAAAACCGGCCAAATGCGTGTCGGGCCACGCGCAATAGGGTTCCGTAGTAGGTCTCAGTTAGTCGACTATAACTCTGTAACCGGTTAAGCCTACTTAGCCGTGATAGTTTTCCTTGTAAGTTCATTACATGTGCTACGTCTGTGATTTTTTTCACATTTCTAGGTACATCCATTCAAAAGTTAGAGGGGGGGGTAACTCGTATCGAACAAAAAATTTCACTTAAAATCTAGATATTTCGCAAATGGCTAGCTTAACCGAAAAATGATCTTCACAAACCCATTATATTTTTGAAAGACCTATCTAACGAAGAAAAAACGCTTACATACTACTTTTTAGGGTTCCGTAGTCCGACAAGGAACCCTTATAGTTTCGCTCTGTCCGTCTGTCTGTCTGTCTGTCTGTCTGTCCGCGGCATAGCTCCGTGGTTTTTGTTATTAGAAAGCTGAAATTTGGTATGAATATGTATATTGATCACGCCGAGAAAGTGGTAAAATAAAATTTTTAAAAATATTTTTTTTAGGGTAGCTCCCAAACTTGTAAAGTAGGGATGAATATTTTTTTTCTCGCGTACCCCTTCGTGTGGGGTATCGTTAGATAGGTCTTTCAAAAATATTATGGGTGTGTGAAGACTATTTTTCAGTTACGCGAGCCATTTGCGAAATATCTAGATTTTAAGTGATTTTTTTTGTTCGATACGAGTTACCCCCCCCCCCCTCTAACTTTTGAATGGCGGTACCAAGAAATGTGAAAAAAATCAAAGACGTAGCACATGTAATGAACTTACAAGGAAAACTATCACGGCTAAGTAGGCTTAACCGGTTTCAGAGTTATAGTCGACTAACTGAGACCTACTACGGAACCCTAATGCGCGTGGCCCGACACGCACTTGGCCGGTATTTTTTCCTAAATATTTCTGGTGACACTTCCATAATAACAAAAAATCCCTCTTTCCAGCTCACAGCTACAGTGGACCAGCTCAAATCTGACCCAAAACCCTCGCCAGCGCAAGTGGCAGAACTCCAACAGCTCCGAGGAGTGGTCTCTGAACAGCAGCGCTCCGTCCAATCCCTCACTCTTCAGCTTCAGAAAGTGGAAACCAGGGAGGAAGCCCTCAAGCTTGAAGTGCACAGACTGAAGGAGCTGTTGGAAAGAGAAACTGTTAGCGGGAAGGAGAAAGATGAAAGATATCGTAAGGTTGGTAAAACAGATTGTACAAGTCAAGTAGATCTTTTGGTAATGGTCTCATCATATCTTGTAGCTACTATAGTCTGTAAGAAAAGATTAAACAAATTCGTCGTAACCTATTTTGTTCTAATTCTGCCACAGAAATTAACAAAATGGCGTAAGGATGGCGCATTTATGTCAATTTCATGCTCTAAACATCATCATTCATCATTGAATGTCGTTTTATTTATATGAGTGGGAAAATTAGAACAAAACAGGTTATGATTTTGTTTATATTTTTCGTAAAATTAACTAATTTTACGAAAAATATAAATGTAAAATTGACTATAGTGTCTATAGTCTGTATCAACTGATACAGACTATAGACACTATAGTCATCATAATCGGCCTATTTTCTTTTCTCATACAGAGAAGGCATGATCATTAATCACCATATTATTCACTACGCTTGCACAAGCCAGATCGGCAATTTCCGACTTTTTAAGGGAAACCTCACCGTTTTCCTTCACAATTACAGTCCAACTAGTAGTTATATACTTTAGCCCTTTCAGTCAAATCTAAATGACTGACTGACTGACATAGTGATCTATCAACGCACAGCCCAAACCACTGGAGGGATCGGGCTGCAATTTGGCATGCAGGTAGATGTTATGACGTAGGCCATCCGCTAAGAAAGGATTTTGATAAATTCTACCCCCAAGGGGATAAAATAGGGGATGAAAGTTTGTATGAAACTTTGTGAATTTTAAACCGATCGGGCTGAGAATTCATATAGACCACGCGGGCGAAGCCGCTGGCGGAAAGCTAGTAAACTATACACGTAGAAAACATATTTGATGTTTTGATAATAAATTTAAAGATCATTATTAGGAAACGTTAATTAATTTACATACTTAAACTACTTAAGGCTAAAGATTAAAAACTACTACTGCTACTACTACATCATATAAAATACAAAAAAAAAACAGCTCAAGGTTAAGCGTCAAAATATTCCTCCACATCGCTATCATCTGGTAATGTGCCCAGAAGACTGGCAGCATTGCCACGTTGAATAGCAATGCTTATTCTTTTCCAAGAAATAAGCTCTCTGGTCTCGCGAAGTGTCGACCAGTCTTTTTGATACTATACACGTAGATATGTAGAATTGTGCTAAAATTTACCTATTCGAATTTCTTTCTTTCAATTTCATCCTCTGATACACCATATTCCTCATCACTACAGGAAATCCAACGCCTAGAGCAGCAGCACTCGAAAACAGTGGAAACTCTTCGCTCCGAACACCAAGCGGCTGCCGCGTCCACTCGAGCGGCGCTAGAGCGAAGCCATGCAGAGCGAACCAGGAATGCGCTCGCTCAGCTCAGAGCTGAAGCTGAACAGGATGCTAGGAATGCTGATAGGAAGCTCAGAGAAGTTACTACTAGGGTGAGTCTGCCAGTATTCATATCAACATTTTCATCATCTGCCTAGCCTTTTCCCAACCATGTTGGGGTCGGCTTCCAGTCTAAACCGAATGCAGCTGAGTACTAGTGTTTTACATAGAGCGACTGCCTATCTGACCTCCAAACCCAGTTACCGGGTAACACGATACCCTGGTAAGACTGGTTGTCAGACTTTCTGGCTTCTTCTGACTACCCGTAATGTAACTGAACGTATTCACACCATCACGCCTACATTCTCTGAACGGGTATTTAGGTTTAGGCGGACTGGTTTCCGTAACTTCTTCTATTATACGTGAGATTGATTAGATTATTTTATTCGATCCACCCTAACTCCTCGAAAAAAATAGTAGACTTATTGACAGGGTCATTTTTTAACAATTGAAATGGTCGGGTTGACGAAATTGATTGAATTTAATTCGATATTACATAACAATTTGACTGATCTTCATAGCGATTATCTTTTACAAAAAACTATCCAAAACTGTACGATTTTCTTTTTCAGTTCGAAAATCTAAAAGAAGTCCTAGCAAACAAAGAAAGCCAGTTCGAACACGCAATCGCTGAAGCTCATAGCAAGGCAGACTGGGACATCATGCAGCTCAGACATATGCTGGACAAGGCTGACATCAACTACGCCAACAAAGTCGAGGAGATGAGTGAGCGATTCGAGAAGGAGAAAGGTACAGTGATGCTTATGGTCTCCTAGTACTTTTGCTAAGTTATTATAGAATTATAGAACAACTTTTTGTATAAACATGAACAATATTGCAGCGCCACCTACTGGATCATATTTTAAATCTAAAAAATCCAAAGATTCATCCAAAAAATCATCAAATTTGGTCCAGCTGTATAAGATGTGTTCAGTGACAAACACGCGTACACATGGTAATTTTGGATTTATAAATAAGCTCATATTGTAGTGAAATTAAAAGTGTGCGTATCAATTGCGTTGGTTTCTGGGTTGCCTACCCAAAAATGTTACATTTAACAGTGAACGCTCAAATCCTAGTCCAGTTATAGAACTTTAAAGACTTGTCCTTTCTCATTTTAATGATGGCAAAATTAAATGTTAACTGTCGAAGAAATTAAAAGAAGAAACTATCCATGAAAAAAATCCCAATAATTCAAATCATTTTTATTACAACAGAAAGTCTAATAGAAGAATGGTCAGAAAAACTAAAAGATGTAGAAGAACAGGCAGCTACAGCCGCAGATGAAGCTAAGAATCTCCTAGAATCTACTAGACTGAAACTCATAGCTGAAAGAATGGAACAAGTCAATAAGCTCAAAGAACAGCATCGACAGGAAATGGGTAAGTTTAGTGACGAAATAAGAAAAATGGTTCAAGAAAAAAGACATGATAACGAAACCCAATTAAAATTAATTCCAGATGACCAATGGGAACAATTTATGGAAGACAAAGAAAATTGTCTGGCAAGAATGAAGACAGAGTGTCGGCAGGAGGGAGAAGAAGAAAGAGTTAAAAGGGAGAAGGAATTGATAGAAGAAATTGCTGGTAAGAGATTCTTTGTAGTGAGATAAAGGAGAGAGCCATTTTACGCTAAATTTCATTTTACAAAAGTGTTTTACGAGATGTGGACTTAGTTACTGGATACTATCAAATGTCTATTACAGAATTAAAGTCACAATTGCAGTCGCAATCAAGTGAATACGACCATTTGGCCGTAAAGGCAGCTGCTTGTGGCAGAACCCTTGCAGTGACTGAGCAGGAATTAAGGTTAGTGAACATTTGAGACTAATTTCATAAGACTTATAGTCTTCGTCTATATGGACGATATCGTAGTATGCATGTTTGCGTGAGGAACCTTATTTTGAAGAGACCCGTATTCAAAGATATTTTTGTTTGCATTTTTTTTAATAATCTGGAATTTTGTCGGGGTAATATGTTTTGGGGTGGTGTTAATAGATCCTTAAGCAAACTTAGAAAAATGAGGTTTTGCTTGTAATCTTATGAATATTTACACGTTCTATCAGCTTATAAGGAAAGATTGATTTGTCTGAATTTATCAAATTATCTGAGCCTCACGAAACAGTAATTTAAATTACTAAGAATCATTTTTTGTTTTGTAGCTTTTTGGCCAAAACCTGATCACCAATCTTTGAATACGGGTCAAAGTTGTCCCTCATATAAAAAAATAATCATTAATTTATTCAACCAAACACAATTGGTAGCGAAATTTGTTCCCAAAAACCTTATTTTTTACAACTAATAATTTTAACACTAATTTTATTGAAATATAGTCTTTTGGACAAATTTGGCTACCATGATCGCATGTCAAAATTCACCCATGGAGTGATAACTACCATTTTAATTATATTTCATGGTTAATAACAATATTTATTATTTAATTACATTATATTGAATCATTTATTTCTTGGAAAATGTCTTTATATTCGTACTTTCTGTGAAATTTTAAATGCTTCATGTATTTTCGATTCTTATCATTATTGAAACAGTTTAGTAGATTTAGTAGAATAGTATGTATTTTTCAATGTTTCTTTCAAATTTACTTCCTACTTTAAAAAACTTCCTTTTTTGAAACCCAATAAATAATTTCTGATTAATTAAGCTTAATTTGAATGACAACAGAGAAAGCGATGAGGCTATATTTTTCATCTTGATAAATTTTACTAAAGGCATTTTCCAAAACAGACAGATACACATTTTATTTCAAATACACATTCATTTACAATGTCAGAACAATGTTGTCCAAAAGGCAGTATTTTAATAAAATTATAAAAACATTTTTAATTATCAAAACGTGTTTAAGGAACAAACAACCGCTAATTGTGTAAATATACTTTTAAAATTAAAAGAAAGCGAATTTTAAAAGCTTTAGTCACTATTTTTTAAATTAGGCAGTTGACAGTACCAATCAATTGACATACTTTTTATGAGCTGTCAAAACGCGATGGCTCATAACGTCACAAATTTGTCAGTTCAATTGATTAACTATTTATTGATTTTAAAGTAATTTAAAACCTAATTATCGTCGCTCGGCAGTGAAAACCTTGTAAAGCACAAATTAAATGAACATATTATGTTTGTTTCTAATGGTGCTTGACGGAGGTTTTCTCTCCAAAAAATAAATAAAATAAAAAAACATGAATTTGTGCTTTACGAGGTTTTCACTGCCGAGCGACGTTATGTAGTTAATAGTTAAAAAAAATACAAAAATATTGTGCATTGGAACTATTGGTTAATGCTGTCAACTACTCAAACGCAGAGGTTTAAAAAATAAGTAGAAGGAGCATGTTCCTAGTAGGTTGTGACAAGGCAATTAAAAAAAACGTAACGATAACCTACGTTTTGTCACGATCCGAGAGCCATAAGGTCGCATCTCATGATCGAGTACACCCACATTAGACCTTATGCCATGACAGCCATAAGGTCGAATTTCAAGATCTCATAAATTCCACATCAGACCTTATGCTTAGGTCGAGCTAAGTATATTGGATACAAGTGTGTAATAAATTCTAATAGCGTGTCTTCTACTTTGTTATGCCGCAAAATACCTACGCTGCTGTCTACGTGACATGCCTACGTAACGTACCGGTACGCAAGTACAGCCGGCCGGTACTGCCGCAGGCGTCGCGGGTGGGGGGAGAACTGCGCCCTCCTTCATACCGGGCTGTATCGGCGCTCCGTCTAGACGCCAAATTGACGCACTATTAGATTTTATTACACATAATGTTAGTACTATCAACGAAGAAGTAAAGTATGCAGGCATAAATATTTAGAAGCGTAAATTTGACAAATAAAGATGACTAAATAATGTATGAGGCTCGGGGTATTTTTACTATTTCATGATATCATCTGCCATCATCTGTCTAGCCTTTTCTCACCTATATTGGGGTCGGCTTCCAGTCTAAACCGGATGCAGCTGAGTACCAGTGTCTGCCTATCTGACCTCCAAAACCCAATTACTGGGTCACACGATACCCCTTGGCAAGACTGGTTGTCAGACTTTCTGGCTTTTGACTACCCGTAAAGACTGTCAAATATCTACAAATGACAACCGGGACTGCACACTTCTCTACTTTGTTGATAGTACGATAGCTTCTTTATCACGCAGTGTTGGCATCATCGTGTTACTTCTATGTACCTGGGGAGGATGTTCTCTACGAACTTCGCTCATCGCCACCACACTAGCCCTCGCCGTGGCGCTAGCGGCGAGAATGCTGCGTCGGACTAAACGACAGACGCATCAATATTAGATTTTAATACTTTAACTTGCTTCACATTTATTGTTTTCGATTATTCATGTAATAAACTTACAAGGAAAACTATCACGGCTACGTAGGCTTAACCGGTTACAGAGATATAGTCGACTAACTAAGACCTACTAAGGAACCCTACTGCGTGTGGCCCGACACGCACTTGGCTGGTTTTTTTAATCATATTTTCTTTTCACTATCCCACTGTTGGGACAGAGACTGTGGTCAAGGCATGCAAGGCATGAGTATTAATCACCACGCTTGCTCAAGGCGGATTGGCGATTTTAGACTTTTTAATCCAGGTTTCCTCACGATATTTTCCTTAACCGTAAGTCAGTGGTGTTTAAGATACACTTAGAAAGTACATGACTTTAGTAAAATCATATTCGTACTTGCCAGGATTCCAATACACACACTCGTATACGAGATGCAGGTGCCTTAACCACTAGGACACAACGACTTGTTTTCATCATATGCCTCTTTTCCAAGTTACTTCCAGGCTTCAGTATGTTGACGGCTATATATCTGACCTTCAAAACCCCTTGTACGATACCGCTGTTAACTGGTTATCAGATTTTCCCACTTCTGATTTCCCATAACGATTGTCAATCTCTAAAGTTACATGAACTAAATTTAAATACCTACATGTTTTTTTGGGGCACTGGCCTTTGGATGAAATTTATGACCCATCCACAAGCCTTTCAAATTTCGTCAATGATTTAGTAATACAAATAAATGTGGAGTAGGTTAACAGTTTTTGTAAATCCTTTTATGTGCTTTTATCTATCTTCTGGTTGCTTTGACATCATAATATTTACAAAGTGTAAGTTGTAGCTAACCAGTGTGAAAAGCATAGCAGCGCCTCTACCAGTCTAAAATGGTACTAGCAATGTTAAATGTCATATCTTTTCGCTTTTGTTCTCTATAAAACTATGCTGATGAAGATTTAAGAATACATAAATAATAATCATTCTCTGGCTTTTAAAGGCACTTTTTTTATTAAATCTGTATTTTGTTAGTTCAATTTTTCTCCTGTAGATGCGCTTTTTTCTTGTGTAACAAATATTTACATTTAAAATAATAATTGTAATGTATAACCAAAAACCTTAAAGATTTAACTGGAGGCCCCACTTGAGAGAGATTTTTGACGTAAAAAGAAACGTGACATGTTTATTTTAGACTAAAAACGTATCAAAATATATGCAGTAGCATCTATCAGTTGTTCAGTCAGTCAAAATATAGTAGAACTTAGCCAATAGCAATTGACCTTATTTTAAATAATATTGATAAAATTGTAGTGTTGTTGACTCAATATAAGAACACAAACATGGAGTTCATTTGAGCTGACGCAAGTAGGTAAGAAGTACGGTTTCCAGTTATATCTATAAGATTCTTGATTATAGCGTTTTATCATTATCTTTGTATAATTTTATTATAAATACTGCCAATTGGACTGAATTTCATCATTATAGACATCACACATTCATTTCATAACATTATCCGCCATTTTTATTATAATCTAGTCATCATTGTTTTTAGGAAAATCATTTTCAATTTATGTATTCATTTCTAATATGAATTCATTGTTAATTTCATAATTTGCTCAAATTGTTATCATTTATGTGTTTAAGCGTTCAGTTGTTCATCTTTTTTTTATATTTTTATACGAGTATTGGAAAATTATTTTGTGTGAAATAAAAAAGTAAAAAAAAAAATATTTTTGGTTATTGCCGCCAAAATGGTTTACACATGACACTTCTTTGACAGTGTTGCCAGATTAAATGTAAAAATACAAAAATTAAAATATTAATATACCTACTTATTATTACTAAGTTACTAAACAATTTTGAAGGTTTTACTTTTAACATGATAATTTAAAAAACACATGAGTAATCGAGTTCCCCTTTTTTTACCCATTAATTTCCTTTAAAAGAAAACTGGCAACCACACAGGGTGAACGCACCAACTTTCGGTAATACAACACAAAACGTAGGGTGGTACACCCAATTATCGGCAATGCATATAAATTGATTTTACACATAATTTAACTGTCTTTCCTTAACCGACTAACGATAGAGAGGCATTGGCGAGAGAGAAAGAGTTACGAGAGAAGAGGTCAGAAGATGCTACCAAGATTAAGCAGGTGGAGAATGCTTCGAGGGACCAGATTGAACACTTGACGAGAAAGTGCGCATGTTTGAGGAAACTGTAAGTATATAGAAAATTACTCCTTTATGGCACTTAGTTTTTTTATTGTAGGAAAATTTAGGGATCAATTTCCATCTTCCTACACTAGTAAAGACATAAATAAAATAAAAACGACATGTCCGTCTGTCTGTTTGCGGCATACACGCTGACCACGCCGACATAGCGGTATAAAGTTTTTAGGATATCTCTCCTAACTTGATAGTTTAATTAATGATTTATTGAATCATCTCTTCGTATTCAGTTTATTTTTTCTTATTTATTTTTATTATACTTATATGAATATCAGGGAGCCTACTCTAACTCAACGAAAACGAAGATTCGCTTGAAACGTACGTTTCCTTATGGATTTTAGGGCGGTTCGGTGCAAACAATTGTTATGGGCAGTATAAGTACATCCCTCTATGTACAGAGCATCAGATCGCACCTTACAGCACCACAGAAAAATTCTAAAAATTCTTGGTCTTTCCGAAGTTTCGTTTTGGTGAATTAAAGTAGGCGCCCTGTTCTTTGTTTAATTCCTTTTATTATTTAAACAAATGAAGATCTAGTCCCCATCATTTAACCAATTCATCTTATCGATCAGTTTCGACGACATCCGCGCCCGGCTGACGGCCCGGGAGCGCGCCGCCGAACAGGAGTCCAAAGCCAAGGACAAGGAGCTCCACCAGCTGCGGGGCGAAGTCGCCAGGCTCACCAAGATATTGTTCGAACAAAAGTTAGTATTATTAACTTAATGTCAACAGATTTTTATATATGTAGGACCAATTACATATACTTATATAACGTCAAAACTAGAATATAGGTGCACTCGGCTAAATAATTTTCTTCAGAAGAGTTAGGTACCTACGTTACTCCATTTATTTTTAAGTTCCATGTCATAAAGGCCACTATTGGCAAAATATCTCTCAGGCGCGGTCGCAGCCAAATATTTTGGGGGAGTCATCAACAACCAAAATTGGCCGAAGAGTTGGCCGTAGCCGAAGGTTTCAAGCAAGATCCAAAATTAAACGATTTATTAAGATTGAATTTTTTTTTATAAATTGTTTATTTTTTGGAGGTTTTTCTATACAAATACGTGTCCGATTTTAAAATCATGTCCCCTGTGACCGCCACTGATATTGATATCTCTTTATGTCGCTAGGGGCCTGCCTATAGCGCGCGTTTCCGTATTTCGATGCATGGAAATGTACCTCAAGCGGGCCGCCTAAAATCCCACTTTTTCATCGAACTTTTAGTGAGCTGGAAAAAAATAACTCAACAGCATGACATGTATTTTTAACTCAATCCTGATATTATCTTTGCCGTCCTATTTTTTTTAAATTAAATCTAATTTTAAAATATAATTTATTATTGTGATTTTTTGTTTTGTATTTTGTAATAAATTAATATAAGTACAGTTTGATATTTTTTCGTGGCTATAGGACTTCTTTTTCATTTGATAACAATTTTTAAGAAAATAAAATATAATAACAGTTTTTTTTACAATGCATGAGCTTCAAACCGCACTATCTCACGCATCCAATTTATCTCTTAGCACCCCAAAACTGGGCGCACGCACTAGGGCTGATGGTTGCGAGACTTTGCCCCCCGAGGAAACGCCAGCGGAGCCCCGGCGCAAGGGTATGTCACCCTGTATATAGGTGAGCACTCTTGTGGCTATAGTGTGTGGAATGATCGGCAAAAAACACCCTGTATAATGTTCTGTGCTTGGCATATTTTGATTAGGTTACTTTCGTAAAGCATATCATTTTTGCTCACTAGTTTGATAATAAATAGTGATCATTGCGCGTCAAATTTTTGATTTCCCTATTTCTGGGGGGTTAGAAAGGTATCAAAAACGCTAGTAGAATAGAAAACAAAATGTATGAGAATGACAGATAGCTAGTTGTAAACGAATGTCATTCCCAAACATTTTGTTTTCTATTCTACTAGCGTTTTTGCCACTTGTCTAGCTCTCCTGATCATCATCATTGGCATATTTACTATCCTACTGCTGGGCATAGGCCTTTTCTCACACAAAGAAGGCTAAAGCATTGATCACCACGCTTTCTCAAGGCGTATCGGCAATTTTAGACATTATTTTATTTTTTTTCAATTAGGCTTAACAATAAGCACTTTTGAAAGTCAAAAAAAGAATTTAGTTGCCCATTCCAAAAAGTAATTTCGTGTGGAGATGAACTGGCACAAAACTCCATGGTTACTCTTTTTAAATACGTTTTAACAAATTTCTTAGACACATAAAATAATGCCATGCGAAGATCATGTAGAATCAAAATTATTACCTATGACATTTTCAAGTGATATAAAATTCAGAGTGAGATAGAGCTACTATATAGCATCGTCCCTTTCTCTCACTTGAAACTACGTCATTTTACCAACTCGTAATACGAAGTCAAGAAATCAAACCCTGTGTTTCAGTAGGCCATTATCACAGTTAGCTATCATGAGATAGTAGATTCATTAATGTTTATATCAAAATATGCCCAGCGCTGATCATAGACATGGGGATAGTGTTAACAAAGGTATTGGAAACTACTGCTAATATTATATTAAAGGTATGTTCTGTGAGACTAACTTAAACCTGTAACTAGACAAACTATTTTTATTCACTCTCCTTGACTTAACTTTGTGGACATTATTTTCTCGACAACTAATTAAGTTTTTGTTCCTCCACCAAAAGCTTGTAAGTATAACTGGAAACCACGAAGTAACAGTAAGAGGAGATGTTCTCTTTCTAGAGAAAGAGAAAGACTGGCCACAAAAGTGAGATATGGTAGGTCATTCCAGTCACTCCAGTTTTACCTCTTAATTCATGCTGGAAACCAACTTACCAAGAAGAATTTGATGATAACTCAAATGTAGTCGATGTAGCTTTAGTAACATATATATCTAATAATGTAACTATCACCCAGTTGTACCAAAAAAATATCTGATTAAGTTAAACTAAGTGAAATGGAAAAACTGTCATTTATCTGCCAGAATGGAGGATAAAAAAAAAGATAAAAACATACAGTCGAATTGAGAACCTCCTCTTTTTTTAAGTCAGTTAAAAATTAATAATTTTGCTATTATTTTATGGTTTCCTCCTTTTTTGAGTCTCTTAAGTTATTTTAAAAGATAAAAAGTCTTTCCTAGACATTATGCAAGTGAAACCGAG
Organism: Pyrrhia umbra; assembly: GCA_963891755.1. Taxonomy (NCBI): domain Eukaryota; kingdom Metazoa; phylum Arthropoda; class Insecta; order Lepidoptera; family Noctuidae; genus Pyrrhia; species Pyrrhia umbra. Next base: position 5,093,992 of record OY982947.1, on the reverse strand, counting down.
TGATATAGCTAGTACCAAACACGCAGGTTTTTTTACTCGTTTAGAACGATCATTGTGTTTTTTATAGATTGTACATTGTTTGTAAAGTTCGTAAGTTCGTCTCTAGGTAAGCAGACGAACTTTTCTTACATTAAATTAAGTGTGGCAAATTGTTACTTGTTGTATATAATCTGTCATTAAAAACATAATAGTTTTAAATTAACGATTTCTTTTTTTATTTACGTTTTCTTTCTTTAAGTTGATGCCTTATCTCAGCGAAGTAAACTCGACGTGTCTGTGACGTCATATTACAAACTAGCTTTCCGCCAGCGGCTTCGCCCGCGTGGGCTATACGAATTCAAATTTAAAATGACAGAGTTTCATACAAACTTTGCTCCCCTTTTTCACCCCCTTAGGGGTAGAATTGCGGAAAATCTTTTCTTATCGGATGCCTACGTCATACAAAGAACACACCCTCCAAGTTTCGCGTCTCTACGATCGGCGGTTAGGGCTGTGCGTTGATCCGTCAGTCATTCAGGACAAAGCATTTTATATGTATAGATTTCTCTTTGAATTAAAGACCAGTTTAGCATACTTTTTGAAGTTTATTCTGTCAGTTTACTTCGCAAGAATATGGCGTCATAATTTTTTAATGGCGACGTTTAAATTTTCAAAATTAACGTTTATTTAGCGAGCACAATTTCTTGGCGTAAATCTTTGCTTATCTTTCTCTATATAACTTTTAAAAGAACACAAATAAATTGTATGTACATATATGATGAAAACAATTAAATGTTTTTGTTAGATTTTTTTAATAATTTGCCTGAAAATAAGCGGTTTGCGAGCGGTTTTAAAATAAAGAATACCATACACCGATAGACTCGTCTCGTCTGATCTTTTATGAAGTCAGACTTTTGAGAGATTAGACATTTACTAATGAAAATGTGGAAAAGTTGAAAATTTCAAAATAAATATTGAAATACTGCAATTTCTGCAAAATGATTAACTTAATATATTGAGATTAAAATAAATATTAAATTACATGTGTATCCAAAACCGCTCCATCACCGCTGTTTCAAGCAAAAAAAAAACATCTAAATAATTTCCATCTCTATCGATTACAGGTGGGACTCTTCAAACTCCCGAAGCTGTACGGAAACACTCGATGATACCCGAACCCGCGCCAGCGCGTCTAACGCCCGTAGAAATACAAAATGGCCGACGTCGATCCAAAAGCGTGGACCTACCAGCGGTACAAGTGCCAGTTAGAATTAAACAATTGGAGGAGAGGAATAAAGAATAAATTATTAGTTTTAAATACATATTGGCTGATCGAAAACTTTTCTATGCTACAATTATTAAACAACTCGCGGTTTTTCCCGCCTTCCATAAAAACCTAAACATATTTTCGACATAAAAATAAACAGTGTGTTAATTCAAAACATAGTCTATCTGTGTGCCAAGTTTTACCGAGACTCGTTTAGTAATTCTTGCATAAATGAGTAACAAACATACATCTATCAATGCATTCTTACAAGTATTCGGGTTAATGAATATCAATAGGATTTGAACATGTGTTTGTTGGTGTCAAATTCATTGGTTCGACATCTCGTTTTTTTACTCACAAGCTTGAATTAAAAGAAAAATGGCTCGGTGCCGGTGGGAGTGAAACTGCAATCAATGTCTAAATTGCTATTTCAGTTCCAATTTCCAATGGAAGACCTTTAAAAATATGTTAATAAACATACATCAAAGATTTATTTCACCTTTTTTTTGTAAGAATGTATGTATGTATGTTTGTTACTCTTTCACGCAAAAACTACTGAACGGATTTGGATGAAATTTGGTACACATATAGTTTATAACCTAGATTAACATATCGGATACTTTTTAACTAGGTGCGCGAAGTTGTTCCCTTGGTATGCGGGTGAAACCGCGGGAAGCTGCTAGTTTCAAATATTATTCTATAGTTGTTCACGTGATCAGTTTGTCAAACAAAGTCATACTATTGCAATCATTCAGCCAATGTGTATTGTAGCTATTAGATTTAGTGAAATACTCTCAGATTACTAAACTGGAAGTCAGTTGATTTTGAAGTCATTGTGATGAGAATCTATTACATAATTATTTTAAAAAAGTATCTGTAAGTTTGAGATAGCTATCATAAAATATCTGCTGTTTTTGAGTCTACTATCATAGCTCATAATCTGTCAAGTTTTAAAAGAAATAAATAAAAGATTTAAAAAGGTATGTTCAAGTTTAACTTAAGGCTTTAAAACCTAATGAAGAAAAAAAACTCTCGGTTAACTTGTAATCAAATTACGCTTATATTCCTTTTCATATATTTACATCTTTTATAGATCTGAGTGCTATTAAATTACTATAATACAAATTTAATAATTTTTAGTTTAGTCACAATGACTCTCTCGACTAACCCGACTGACTAAATGAGCTGAGTTGTAATACTTTATACTCTTTTACTAATTCGCCTCTGACTTCGAAGAGAAAGGGTATCAAACGTATACTATACAAATAAGTGCAATAATAAATAAGTATTTATGTTTCTCATTATTATTTTTAAGTGTAATATAACATTCTGACAAGGAGTTGGTGTCTTACTAAAAATATATGTCTGTCTGTCTGCCATCTTTCTTTTTCAAACTACAGTTTTTTCTCACTGATAAATCATGCACTTAGGGGCCAAGTCCACTGACTTCTTATTCTGGTTTCGTAATCGGCCCGTTAAACAAAAACCTTTTTTAACCATGAAGCGAGAATTTTCGGGTTACCTACTTCTTGTTTAAACTCGGGTTGGTAATCGACCGCTTTAAAAAAAAGGTCAAATGAAACTTGGAAGTTTGAATGTGTGAAAACAGCTATTTTAGTTGATCGCACTGTTATCTTGTCGGTGAACTTGGACCTAAGTGTTTGATAATAGATCCTTTTAAGCCTGAAATAAATAAAAAAATCTAAATAGACCTCTTGAGTTTAAACTTTTTTTTCACAATTTTACTATAGTGCTTGCTCAACTCAGCTTATCTCTGCCCATTGCTGGACAAAGACCTTGAAAATTGGGCAAAATATTATCCAAACCCAACTCAAATTCTTGCACCGGTGTAGGAAAACTCAAAATGTATTTTTAAATAACGCCTTTATAACCAGCTAATGAAATCCCAAATATTTTTAAATAAAAGTTATTCAAATTCTTAATGACGCCAACGTATATTATTATAATGTAAGTTCTCACTACGGGGGAGGCCTACGTTCAGCAGTGGACGGCGATAGGCTGATATGATGATGATGATGATGAAGTTCTCACTGTGCACTGGGCCTAATTAAAAAAAATACGTAAAAAAAAAGTTGCAAATGAAATGTCAATGTCATAAATGTATGAACTATTTTCAAAAATAGTATCGTATTGTAAGCACTAGTTATCTGTCTAATTATCCCTTTTATTTCAGCTTTCGCTAGGCGACATAAATAAGGATGAATAGTAACTACGTACGTTAAACTTTGCAGTATGCACTCATGTGTGTGAAAAGTCATACAAATGTCATACGTTTCCAACATACATCTCTCTCTCTCAGACCAGGGTCTTTCATTTTTGCTCAACGCCGGAATCGGTCCTGCAACATGGCAATAATAATGTAGTTATGTTAAAAAAAATACAAAAAAAAATTTTGGTTCCCGTTTTTTTTTAATTTGCCCGTTTGTCGTCGAGTGAATAGGCATCTTTATTGTATTATTACTATTACTATAATCCGTAAAATATGGCGAGTGAATACTAATGTGCAATTTTAATGCGTTCTCGTAACGTTTACAAGAAAGTTGTATTTAATCGTTGACTGTGTACATAATATATGATTTTTGTAATAAACATTTTCAAAGTATTGTGACGTTTTATTGTTTTCTTTTAGACTAAGAAACTGTTAAGAAAGCTTAGAATGATGTGAATTTATATAAATAAGGCATTACCTTGCCTTCGTATGTAGTGTGTAGTTGTTTCTGGCGGTTTCATAACTGTCTCGCAGAGTCCCATCTAATATCGCACCAAATTTTATCCAAATCGGTTCAGTCGTTTTACCGTGAAAACGCAACGTAACATAGAACAATAGTATTTTTTACGAAACCCCTGTCTGTAACTAAACGTAATTCAATAATGACAGATGTCACAACACCACTGTTAAGCAAGGAATATATTTACTCTAGAGAAGAATGTCAACTACGTACAAATAAAATGGCACTGTTTTGGCGCCTCCTAGTGGAGGCCCCCTGATAACTCGAGCGAAAGCGGGAATTTCAAAAATGGCTTTGGATTATTTATTTAGGGCAGATTTTTCAATAGTCAGATATCATTTATCTAAAGAATAAATTATGATAGTTTGACATTTTCTTTACATACTCTGTCAAACTAACATATTTATTCTTTAGACAAAAGTTATCTGACTATTGAAAAATCGACCCTAAATAAATTTGGAATTTTGACTATAATTACCATCGAGATATAGCATAATAAGATTTTTATAATAAAAACAGTAGTTTGTTTTTCAAATCAGAGTTTATTATAATTGTGTTAATTAATATGTATCGCAAACAAAACAAAATGAGCAACTGCATTTATATCTATCTATCAACCAACAACATTACATTACCTATGTAATTAAGGGTGATATATAAATTCCTCGTTCACTGTGTAACAATGCTAAAATAATAATATTAGCAATTCAACAAGTCAATTAGTAAACCCAAGACATTAGTAATTTAACAGCAATTATAATTTTTCGAAGGCTTTATTATCCCATTCAATATTATAATCGTCCATTTATTTGTCAGAATATTGTTACAGAGTTGTTACATATTTTTATAACTTCATAATATTCAGTGTACAAATAGAATTTTCAGGGGTTTGGTTAGTTTGTCAGATTTAATATTGAATGAAACAAATTAGGACAACACTCAAATTGCAAATTTTAGTGTCATGCTCTGCCGCAGAGCCACCATTCTAGAAACCTTTCAATTATATCTAAGAATGATGTATGTTGGACGTACATAATGTACATATGCTGTTATTGCTGTATGTGCATTAGATACTGACGAAATAGACACTTATTGTGGCTTTGCTGCAGAGCACACTCTCTAGCAGAGTCACAAAGAACATATTAAAATCTTCATCAGATTATAGCAAAGTAAAATTATATAATACCACTGTCTTATTGTGATATTTTTCAACACGTATTCAATAAGCACTATTCATATAACAGTTTTCATGCAAAAATAATAGCGTTTATCTTTTCTGAGTACATGTTCTTTGTGGCTCACACACACACAAATTTTAGGTATGGATATGTCAAAAAGATTAAATTAAGTCACAAGAGATTTATTGCGGAATTCGGAAATATAATTATTTTCGAATATTTAAATCAACTTTTTTTTTTCATAAATAGACTTCTGTTTGGAATCCGCCATCGCCACATCTACATATGTTTCAATAAATTAATTTTTTTATTAAGAGCTTTTGTGGCGGATTCTTGAGACAGAGATCTATTTTTTTTTGTGCAAAATCTTTTGATTATTAAGTGTAATACACTTTTAATAATATAATTTACATTATTATCTCTATGTTCTGGGCAATCGTTTAAAAAGTTAAAATTGATGGAATTTTTTAAAATATTTGATAATTCCTCTATTATTCCTTTTTTATGTGCATTGGTGGATAAAAAATCATTTATATATGTGGCACAACATTCCACACAGTGAACAAAGCTTTTGCTGGCATAATTTAAGGATTCTATAAAATCATTGTATTCCTTAAATTGATTAAACAAATGCAGAACTGTTCTTTCTGATGTTGTTAAATTTTTTTTACATTTGTTGCAGTCATTTTTATAATTTTTTATTAAAAATCCACACACATAAGCACATGCTTGTGATTCTGCATTTTCTTCCAATAATTCCTGGTGTATATCAAAATCATTATAATTTAATCTCCATACTGATGATGAGGTTGTATCTTCTGAGGTATTGTATTCAGACTGTTTTTCTTTGGTAAAAAACATTTTAAAATTTTCAATAATAATTTCATTATTGTCAAGCTCACAGTTCCCACTACCAATGTGTGATAGATTACTTAAAATGGCTGTTTTTAAGCCCGCGATAAACTGGCCAGTGGTGGGACTGCAGTTTGACCCACAATTCCCTCTTATGCAACCGAATAAATTTTCAAGGGGATCTTGTTGGAGTCTTCTGGTTGCCAGGCTTTTAATATCTTCATGTCTGTGGCGCAAACTCGTCCACAACATTTCTACCCCATTAAGTGTCCACAGCCAACCTGTTTGGGATGGTGGTGTGGATTTAGCGCCGATAAATTTTAGTGACCCCAAAAATACCTTCATTTGCCTTATAAATTCAAAATGCGGGGAGGATTTTTTTAAATTTGTCGCGAAGGGTTTTCCTCTCCGCAGATCCACCGTGTCACTGTTTAAAGTGTCGAATAGCTTATCCATTCTGGATATAATATCCGCGGTAACAGCTGCGTCAGCAGTTAATTCACCTGTAATAGAACATAATATTTAATTTTATTAAGATGATTTAAAATATAATAATGTATTAATTTATTGACTACTAGCTTTCGCCCGCGGCTCCTCGCGCGTTGTCAGGTTAATAGTATGTACCCTATGTCATTCCCCAAGGTTCAATCTATCTCCACACCATAAATATGAAAATCAGTTCAATGGGTTTTGCCGTACATAGAAAATGTAACAGACAGTCAGACAGAGAGACTAAGATACTTTTACATTTCAATATGAATTTTAGAACAAATAGCTTTCCAAATTATATAATGCCAATAGCCTCAACGTAAAATAGCTCTGACTTACAGATAGTTTCCATTTTTGACATTCAGAGCGACAAAACCTTAACATTATCTAGGAATATTTTATATGCATTCATTTCAATAAGCCAAATTACCTCCAGATATTCTGGCAAACATGCCAGCAGCAACTGTGTGGCTCAGCACTTGAACAGCCAGTTTGACCCTCATCTTTTGTTTCGTGTTGGGATTTAAATGTTCTTGTCTGAGACTGGGTGCAAAAACAAAGTTTGGATTTGAGTTATCCAGTGCATAAAAGTTTTCTATATGGCTCCATTTAGCTACACCTGAAATAATATAAATGTAACAATATGATATGTATAAAAATACGAGTTTAAATACATTGTCACATGAATGTATGGGTTCTTTAACCATTAAATCAATTGTGATGAAACTTTAGTGGGTTCTTCTGTGTACTCCCACAAAGGTCCCTGGGTTAAAACAACTGTCATATATTGCAATGCATGCCGGGTGCAGCTTGTCTATGTATAAAATGTAATGTTTACCTGTTCCCTGATTTCCATCAGCGGATATTATATTTGTGGAGCATTGTATGTTGTACTTTAAAAATAAATTTCTGAAGCACTTTATTAAATGAGGTGGATCAAATAGTGCAATAATTTTATTATTATTTATTTTAAATTGTGGACAGGTTGCAGTTGCTCCTAAAATGTTTAACGCCCTTCTATTTACTCCATCCATGTCACAAACAGTAGCCGCTATATTAATGTCATGTTTATGACATTGTTCAAGCACCTGAAAGAGAAACATAATTTTAATATGCTAATCATAATTTGCTATAATACTAAATAATATACTAATTAAAGTGCATAAATGCGAACATTTGTAAGTATGTTTGTTACTCTTTCATGCAAAAACTGATGAATGTATTTTCTATCTGGGGGTGCATAATAGTTCTCCCAAAATGTAGGTAAACCCGTGGGAAATAGCTAGTTAGCTAAAATGGTAAAGCAAGGCAACTAATGTACCATAGAGAAAGTAAATTATTAATATTATACATTCAAACAGTGAATATAAATTAATAAAGCTTACCTCTTTTATTAGGACTGCCAATCTATCAGCAGTGACAGTAGAGCCTGATAAATAATAGGCCATTGGTTGCTTTATTTTTTTTCTAATCCCAGCAATCATGAATACTAGTGCATAGGATACTAGTTGTGCTGTTCTACCTTGCACACCATGGTCTTGAAAGCCTTCAATGCTATCTTCTTTGATATTATAATGTAAATGTTTTTTTAAGGAAATTTCATCAAACATTAATACATATTCATTATCAGCAGCTTCTTGGGCTGAAGAAAACTTCCCCACAATTTCAAACAACTGTTTGTTGATGCCAACATTAAATTGACATTTTTGCAACAGCACTTTTAAAGTTGTTGGAGCTGGAAGGCAAAACATTCGCCGTAGTAACCTGTAGCAAGTTGGAGACCTTTTATATAGTCTTAAAGCAGTTATTTTGTCTTCAGCTGTCCATCTACGTCCCTTAGCACTCTTCTTATAATTCCTAATTTGTGATTGCAATAATAATGCAAAATTTGGGCTAATTTTATTTGTGAGTTTTATCACAGCGTCACTTGTTTCTAATTTCTGCAGATAATGTTTGTTTTTTAAATGCTTCAAATTCTTTTTCAAAAGACAAATTTTCCGCATATATTTCTTGCAACTAACAAAATATTTATTTTCAGCTGAAATTTTGTTGCTGATTTCATAGGATCCCGGCAGATTATCTCTTGAGGCATAATATCTATTGGATATATCCACAAAAGGCTGTGATGGGCCAGCTACAGGTTCTCTAATATTATCAACTTGAAGATATGGCAAGGTTATATCCTGCAAAGAAAGTATAGCATTAGTTATACATATATAAAATTGTTTTAGTTTTAACATAACATTATCCTCTGCTCTTATCTCAATTTATTTGCAGTTGGCATACATGTCTATAAGCCCTCAGCCCTCATCTCAGTGTTTACTTACAAGGGTACATTATCAATGTCATTAAATCTACATCATAATGTTATTACCCTAACTGTTAGGGTTTCTGCTAGATTCAATGGTTATTGAAACAAAGCAAATCAACAGGGTACCTAGAAAAATTGAAATGAGAGTGCAGTGATGCAATGGACCTCATTGGCTTGGGAGTGCAAATTGTTACTTAAAATTAATGAGCCAGACAGAGTACAAAAGTGACAGGAAGCATCCAGTATTACAGTTTTTCAATTACTCATACTTATATAGCTTAAATAAATTTTATATACAATAAGTAAGAGAAGCTCCACTTTTGTCATATGTCTGCCAGTACCTCATGCTATTTTTACTTTAAATTAGGTTTTTACTGTTCAGCTTACCTCCATATCTGGTGAAGCAAAACGTCTCAACTTCTTAGATGAAAAGTCCACAAAAGCTGATTCTTTAAAATGCCGATGACATAGCATCCTGTGTTCCGTGTGCAGCTTCATCTGAAATTCCTTATTTGACCATGACTTGTCCGGAAAACAGTATCTTGCCCACACCTCACAGCTGAAATCAAAAGAATAAGTATACATATAACTAGGATATGCATAAGTCTTAATATGATAATATAGATCAGGGTTCTCCAAACTACGGCCTGTGGGTCAAATCCGGCCCGTGACAGCTTATGACTAGTGTCATCAATCTGGCCCACACAGCCAATGTTTTACTGTTGTTACTATTGCTGTGATAAGTTGAATGGAAGAGAATGAAAACACAGAATGATATGTAGCTGAAATAGATAGTACCTAGAGCAGTTTATAGTATCACTACTCGACACTAAAGGTTGTTACATGTCACAATACACAATCAATAGTAATTGAAATGCAATAAAAGCCTATGTTTGCTTAGGTGGGCAGAAAAATTAAAATTATTATGGCCCCAAGGCTTCAAAGTTTGGAGACCCCTGATATAGATCATCAATTCAATTAAAAAAAATATCTGGATAAAACCCTACATTTGAGGCAAGTGATCTGGTAATTCACATAAAGTACCTATTTAAATAATGTTATTTGCATCGTAATTAGGATTAAGCTCGCAATAATTAAAATCATAAACACAATAATAGTCCTCACTAAGATAGCGGAACAATTCTACCAAGTTTTGTGTGTAGGTTGCGCCTATCTTTGTTCCCTTATCACTGGCGATCATCTCTTTCTCTTTTATTTGTTTATATTGTCAAGTTACCGGTCGATTATTGCTTTATGCATCGAAGAGGAGAACTTGGTGTCAAGGTTACGGAAATTTGTTGCTCATTATCACAAAATCTAGAAACGGTTTTTTTATTTTTAGTTGTTGTAAATTTACTGTATAGTTAGGCGTGGGGGTCATCTTAGGGGCGGATTTCGAAGATCTCTAGTTACATATAATACATGTTCATAAAAATAATCACTGTATTCATAAAATACTTAATGTTATTTCGTGAAAGATTTGGTCTTTGGGATTTAGAAATCACGGATTCAGTTAAAGACGTTCCATGATGGAGCATGCGAGGAGTACTTACCGGAGAATGTTCGTGGCACCAGGTTTTGGAAACCGAAATAGTTTGGTTTCGGGGTCATCAGCAGGCGAAGAACCACACTTCACACATTTCCTTTTGTTCTCCTTCATGTTTAACACAAAAAATAGTCACTATCTATATCTCGTACACAACACTCAGGTGTTTCGGCCCACAACAGACGGAGGAACCTCGGCTCTACTCAACGTCGTTATTGGCAAGGATTGTTATCCTTAACTTTGCAAAGTTTGCAAAAAGAAAAGAACAGAGAGAATTTACAAGAAAAATCATGCGCTCACGCCGGCAATTTTTTTTCTTGTAAAGTCTGTGGGGCTGCCACTTACGTTAAGCAAAAACTTACCCATCTAATTTTGTGGAATTAATAAATATATAAAATTAAGTAGTCTCTACCCAATAAAATGCAGTAAATTAAATTACTTTTTAATTATTGGCTTTATTAGCAACCTCTTTGATTATTATGTACAGTTACCTATGCTTTACGAGCGTATATCTATTACATTTTGCATAAATTATATTTATATTTATCCAATTTTAACAATATTTACATTGAATAAATAAGTTGAAATACTACATAAGCTAATTTTATTTCTAACAGTTAATGCAAAAATGACACCAAAACTACCAAATGGTAGCGTTTTCAAAATTATGCACCTTTGCGGTTTTACTGATGTTGCCATTCTTAAAAACGTTATTATGAGAGACCGAATTTTTTAGGTCTCACATAATACAGGATAACTTGGCAACATAGGTCTAGCCCCCGTAGGTATTCCAAAATTTTCTAAGAGAGACGACCAGGCGGAGTCGTCTCTCTTAGAAAATTTTGGAATACCTACGGGGGCTAGACCTATGTTGCCAAGTTATCCTGTATTATGTGAGACCTAAAAAATTCGGTCTCTCATAATAACGTTTTTAAGAATGGCAACATCAGTAAAACCGCAAAGGTGCATAATTTTGAAAACGCTACCATTTGGTAGTTTTGGTGTCATTTTTGCATTAACTGTTAGAAATAAAATTAGCTTATGTAGTATTTCAACTTATTTATTCAATGTAAATATTGTTAAAATTGGATAAATATAAATATAATTTATGCAAAATGTAATAGATATACGCTCGTAAAGCATAGGTAACTGTACATAATAATCAAAGAGGTTGCTAATAAAGCCAATAATTAAAAAGTAATTTAATTTACTGCATTTTATTGGGTAGAGACTACTTAATTTTATATATTTATTAATTCCACAAAATTAGATGGGTAAGTTTTTGCTTAACGTAAGTGGCAGCCCCACAGACTTTACAAGAAAAAAAATTGCCGGCGTGAGCGCATGATTTTTCTTGTAAATTCTCTCTGTTCTTTTCTTTTTGCAAACTTTGCAAAGTTAAGGATAACAATCCTTGCCAATAACGACGTTGAGTAGAGCCGAGGTTCCTCCGTCTGTTGTGGGCCGAAACACCTGAGTGTTGTGTACGAGATATAGATAGTGACTATTTTTTGTGTTAAACATGAAGGAGAACAAAAGGAAATGTGTGAAGTGTGGTTCTTCGCCTGCTGATGACCCCGAAACCAAACTATTTCGGTTTCCAAAACCTGGTGCCACGAACATTCTCCGGTAAGTACTCCTCGCATGCTCCATCATGGAACGTCTTTAACTGAATCCGTGATTTCTAAATCCCAAAGACCAAATCTTTCACGAAATAACATTAAGTATTTTATGAATACAGTGATTATTTTTATGAACATGTATTATATGTAACTAGAGATCTTCGAAATCCGCCCCTAAGATGACCCCCACGCCTAACTATACAGTAAATTTACAACAACTAAAAATAAAAAAACCGTTTCTAGATTTTGTGATAATGAGCAACAAATTTCCGTAACCTTGACACCAAGTTCTCCTCTTCGATGCATAAAGCAATAATCGACCGGTAACTTGACAATATAAACAAATAAAAGAGAAAGAGATGATCGCCAGTGATAAGGGAACAAAGATAGGCGCAACCTACACACAAAACTTGGTAGAATTGTTCCGCTATCTTAGTGAGGACTATTATTGTGTTTATGATTTTAATTATTGCGAGCTTAATCCTAATTACGATGCAAATAACATTATTTAAATAGGTACTTTATGTGAATTACCAGATCACTTGCCTCAAATGTAGGGTTTTATCCAGATATTTTTTTTAATTGAATTGATGATCTATATCAGGGGTCTCCAAACTTTGAAGCCTTGGGGCCATAATAATTTTAATTTTTCTGCCCACCTAAGCAAACATAGGCTTTTATTGCATTTCAATTACTATTGATTGTGTATTGTGACATGTAACAACCTTTAGTGTCGAGTAGTGATACTATAAACTGCTCTAGGTACTATCTATTTCAGCTACATATCATTCTGTGTTTTCATTCTCTTCCATTCAACTTATCACAGCAATAGTAACAACAGTAAAACATTGGCTGTGTGGGCCAGATTGATGACACTAGTCATAAGCTGTCACGGGCCGGATTTGACCCACAGGCCGTAGTTTGGAGAACCCTGATCTATATTATCATATTAAGACTTATGCATATCCTAGTTATATGTATACTTATTCTTTTGATTTCAGCTGTGAGGTGTGGGCAAGATACTGTTTTCCGGACAAGTCATGGTCAAATAAGGAATTTCAGATGAAGCTGCACACGGAACACAGGATGCTATGTCATCGGCATTTTAAAGAATCAGCTTTTGTGGACTTTTCATCTAAGAAGTTGAGACGTTTTGCTTCACCAGATATGGAGGTAAGCTGAACAGTAAAAACCTAATTTAAAGTAAAAATAGCATGAGGTACTGGCAGACATATGACAAAAGTGGAGCTTCTCTTACTTATTGTATATAAAATTTATTTAAGCTATATAAGTATGAGTAATTGAAAAACTGTAATACTGGATGCTTCCTGTCACTTTTGTACTCTGTCTGGCTCATTAATTTTAAGTAACAATTTGCACTCCCAAGCCAATGAGGTCCATTGCATCACTGCACTCTCATTTCAATTTTTCTAGGTACCCTGTTGATTTGCTTTGTTTCAATAACCATTGAATCTAGCAGAAACCCTAACAGTTAGGGTAATAACATTATGATGTAGATTTAATGACATTGATAATGTACCCTTGTAAGTAAACACTGAGATGAGGGCTGAGGGCTTATAGACATGTATGCCAACTGCAAATAAATTGAGATAAGAGCAGAGGATAATGTTATGTTAAAACTAAAACAATTTTATATATGTATAACTAATGCTATACTTTCTTTGCAGGATATAACCTTGCCATATCTTCAAGTTGATAATATTAGAGAACCTGTAGCTGGCCCATCACAGCCTTTTGTGGATATATCCAATAGATATTATGCCTCAAGAGATAATCTGCCGGGATCCTATGAAATCAGCAACAAAATTTCAGCTGAAAATAAATATTTTGTTAGTTGCAAGAAATATATGCGGAAAATTTGTCTTTTGAAAAAGAATTTGAAGCATTTAAAAAACAAACATTATCTGCAGAAATTAGAAACAAGTGACGCTGTGATAAAACTCACAAATAAAATTAGCCCAAATTTTGCATTATTATTGCAATCACAAATTAGGAATTATAAGAAGAGTGCTAAGGGACGTAGATGGACAGCTGAAGACAAAATAACTGCTTTAAGACTATATAAAAGGTCTCCAACTTGCTACAGGTTACTACGGCGAATGTTTTGCCTTCCAGCTCCAACAACTTTAAAAGTGCTGTTGCAAAAATGTCAATTTAATGTTGGCATCAACAAACAGTTGTTTGAAATTGTGGGGAAGTTTTCTTCAGCCCAAGAAGCTGCTGATAATGAATATGTATTAATGTTTGATGAAATTTCCTTAAAAAAACATTTACATTATAATATCAAAGAAGATAGCATTGAAGGCTTTCAAGACCATGGTGTGCAAGGTAGAACAGCACAACTAGTATCCTATGCACTAGTATTCATGATTGCTGGGATTAGAAAAAAAATAAAGCAACCAATGGCCTATTATTTATCAGGCTCTACTGTCACTGCTGATAGATTGGCAGTCCTAATAAAAGAGGTAAGCTTTATTAATTTATATTCACTGTTTGAATGTATAATATTAATAATTTACTTTCTCTATGGTACATTAGTTGCCTTGCTTTACCATTTTAGCTAACTAGCTATTTCCCACGGGTTTACCTACATTTTGGGAGAACTATTATGCACCCCCAGATAGAAAATACATTCATCAGTTTTTGCATGAAAGAGTAACAAACATACTTACAAATGTTCGCATTTATGCACTTTAATTAGTATATTATTTAGTATTATAGCAAATTATGATTAGCATATTAAAATTATGTTTCTCTTTCAGGTGCTTGAACAATGTCATAAACATGACATTAATATAGCGGCTACTGTTTGTGACATGGATGGAGTAAATAGAAGGGCGTTAAACATTTTAGGAGCAACTGCAACCTGTCCACAATTTAAAATAAATAATAATAAAATTATTGCACTATTTGATCCACCTCATTTAATAAAGTGCTTCAGAAATTTATTTTTAAAGTACAACATACAATGCTCCACAAATATAATATCCGCTGATGGAAATCAGGGAACAGGTAAACATTACATTTTATACATAGACAAGCTGCACCCGGCATGCATTGCAATATATGACAGTTGTTTTAACCCAGGGACCTTTGTGGGAGTACACAGAAGAACCCACTAAAGTTTCATCACAATTGATTTAATGGTTAAAGAACCCATACATTCATGTGACAATGTATTTAAACTCGTATTTTTATACATATCATATTGTTACATTTATATTATTTCAGGTGTAGCTAAATGGAGCCATATAGAAAACTTTTATGCACTGGATAACTCAAATCCAAACTTTGTTTTTGCACCCAGTCTCAGACAAGAACATTTAAATCCCAACACGAAACAAAAGATGAGGGTCAAACTGGCTGTTCAAGTGCTGAGCCACACAGTTGCTGCTGGCATGTTTGCCAGAATATCTGGAGGTAATTTGGCTTATTGAAATGAATGCATATAAAATATTCCTAGATAATGTTAAGGTTTTGTCGCTCTGAATGTCAAAAATGGAAACTATCTGTAAGTCAGAGCTATTTTACGTTGAGGCTATTGGCATTATATAATTTGGAAAGCTATTTGTTCTAAAATTCATATTGAAATGTAAAAGTATCTTAGTCTCTCTGTCTGACTGTCTGTTACATTTTCTATGTACGGCAAAACCCATTGAACTGATTTTCATATTTATGGTGTGGAGATAGATTGAACCTTGGGGAATGACATAGGGTACATACTATTAACCTGACAACGCGCGAGGAGCCGCGGGCGAAAGCTAGTAGTCAATAAATTAATACATTATTATATTTTAAATCATCTTAATAAAATTAAATATTATGTTCTATTACAGGTGAATTAACTGCTGACGCAGCTGTTACCGCGGATATTATATCCAGAATGGATAAGCTATTCGACACTTTAAACAGTGACACGGTGGATCTGCGGAGAGGAAAACCCTTCGCGACAAATTTAAAAAAATCCTCCCCGCATTTTGAATTTATAAGGCAAATGAAGGTATTTTTGGGGTCACTAAAATTTATCGGCGCTAAATCCACACCACCATCCCAAACAGGTTGGCTGTGGACACTTAATGGGGTAGAAATGTTGTGGACGAGTTTGCGCCACAGACATGAAGATATTAAAAGCCTGGCAACCAGAAGACTCCAACAAGATCCCCTTGAAAATTTATTCGGTTGCATAAGAGGGAATTGTGGGTCAAACTGCAGTCCCACCACTGGCCAGTTTATCGCGGGCTTAAAAACAGCCATTTTAAGTAATCTATCACACATTGGTAGTGGGAACTGTGAGCTTGACAATAATGAAATTATTATTGAAAATTTTAAAATGTTTTTTACCAAAGAAAAACAGTCTGAATACAATACCTCAGAAGATACAACCTCATCATCAGTATGGAGATTAAATTATAATGATTTTGATATACACCAGGAATTATTGGAAGAAAATGCAGAATCACAAGCATGTGCTTATGTGTGTGGATTTTTAATAAAAAATTATAAAAATGACTGCAACAAATGTAAAAAAAATTTAACAACATCAGAAAGAACAGTTCTGCATTTGTTTAATCAATTTAAGGAATACAATGATTTTATAGAATCCTTAAATTATGCCAGCAAAAGCTTTGTTCACTGTGTGGAATGTTGTGCCACATATATAAATGATTTTTTATCCACCAATGCACATAAAAAAGGAATAATAGAGGAATTATCAAATATTTTAAAAAATTCCATCAATTTTAACTTTTTAAACGATTGCCCAGAACATAGAGATAATAATGTAAATTATATTATTAAAAGTGTATTACACTTAATAATCAAAAGATTTTGCACAAAAAAAAATAGATCTCTGTCTCAAGAATCCGCCACAAAAGCTCTTAATAAAAAAATTAATTTATTGAAACATATGTAGATGTGGCGATGGCGGATTCCAAACAGAAGTCTATTTATGAAAAAAAAAAGTTGATTTAAATATTCGAAAATAATTATATTTCCGAATTCCGCAATAAATCTCTTGTGACTTAATTTAATCTTTTTGACATATCCATACCTAAAATTTGTGTGTGTGTGAGCCACAAAGAACATGTACTCAGAAAAGATAAACGCTATTATTTTTGCATGAAAACTGTTATATGAATAGTGCTTATTGAATACGTGTTGAAAAATATCACAATAAGACAGTGGTATTATATAATTTTACTTTGCTATAATCTGATGAAGATTTTAATATGTTCTTTGTGACTCTGCTAGAGAGTGTGCTCTGCAGCAAAGCCACAATAAGTGTCTATTTCGTCAGTATCTAATGCACATACAGCAATAACAGCATATGTACATTATGTACGTCCAACATACATCATTCTTAGATATAATTGAAAGGTTTCTAGAATGGTGGCTCTGCGGCAGAGCATGACACTAAAATTTGCAATTTGAGTGTTGTCCTAATTTGTTTCATTCAATATTAAATCTGACAAACTAACCAAACCCCTGAAAATTCTATTTGTACACTGAATATTATGAAGTTATAAAAATATGTAACAACTCTGTAACAATATTCTGACAAATAAATGGACGATTATAATATTGAATGGGATAATAAAGCCTTCGAAAAATTATAATTGCTGTTAAATTACTAATGTCTTGGGTTTACTAATTGACTTGTTGAATTGCTAATATTATTATTTTAGCATTGTTACACAGTGAACGAGGAATTTATATATCACCCTTAATTACATAGGTAATGTAATGTTGTTGGTTGATAGATAGATATAAATGCAGTTGCTCATTTTGTTTTGTTTGCGATACATATTAATTAACACAATTATAATAAACTCTGATTTGAAAAACAAACTACTGTTTTTATTATAAAAATCTTATTATGCTATATCTCGATGGTAATTATAGTCAAAATTCCAAATTTATTTAGGGTCGATTTTTCAATAGTCAGATAACTTTTGTCTAAAGAATAAATATGTTAGTTTGACAGAGTATGTAAAGAAAATGTCAAACTATCATAATTTATTCTTTAGATAAATGATATCTGACTATTGAAAAATCTGCCCTAAATAAATAATCCAAAGCCATTTTTGAAATTCCCGCTTTCGCTCGAGTTATCAGGGGGCCTCCACTAGGAGGCGCCAAAACAGTGCCATTTTATTTGTACGTAGTTGACATTCTTCTCTAGAGTAAATATATTCCTTGGAGACGACTCCGCCTGCTGTTAAGCTAACATAACCTCAAATATACAACTATTTTAGAAGATATTCACTAAAAATGTCGGCGAAAAACATGTTTTTGAAGCCCGGGTTCGTCCGGGCACCATTGCAAAACGGTGTGGGCCGATACGTGTGTCAGTTGCAACGAATTGTGCTCAAATTCTGCAAATCGAATGGATCTAGTCGCGGAATAAGGTAATGAGAGTTTAGACTATTTTTAAAGCTTGAATAAGCTCCAATAGCTTGGTATTCTAACTTCTAATATTGCTAAAATTGATAAGCCTACTCTATTTTCTCTAATTTAAAAAAAATACAAAATATTACTTGAAAAATATAAAATTATTTAACTACGTAACTCTGATGGATATAAAGTCTTTTAAGATGTACAATTAAGCAGCAGGATTAGTAACAGCCGCACAGGTCGACCAATCAAAGATTAAGTTGCGCTTATCACGGTCTGTGGATGTGACAATAATATTATGTCATAGCGAAACTCCTCCGTGCCTCGGAAAGCACGTTAAGCTGTTGGGCCCGGTTGTCATTTGTAGATCTTTGACAGTCATTACAGGTAGTCAGACTCAAGTCTGGCAACCAGTCTTACTTTTCATTTTTCATAAAATTTATTGGTACCATACGTAAGCATATTTAGGCCCAAGTTCACCGACGAGATAACGGTCCGATTAACTTAAAACACAGCTTTTAGCCGTAAATTCAAAATTCAACTTTCAATGGGTAACATATTATTTGAGATTTTTATTCCTGAAACGGTCGATTACCAAACCAGGGTTGAACAAGAAGTGGGTAACATGAAAATTCCAGCTTCCTTGTTAGAAAACGTTTTTGTTTAACGGGCTGATTACTTAACCATCAGTTGGTGAACTTGGCCGTTAAATTTCTCTCCGAACTTCTTTAAGCTGTGCCCTATCCATATTGTGTCTATACTGTAATAAATTGTACCTGTTATGTAATGTCAAACTGAAATGTACCTTCAATACTTTCGGAGTTACGAGGGGGCTCCTCAGTTCAAATGTTTAAATTGAGGAGCCACCTTTACATTGATATAACTTTTTTTATATTTTACTACAAATTCCAGGATTTGGCCTACAAAATTTTCTCAGCACCTACTAAATCTGGGTAAAGTTTCGTGGAAAAATAAAAAATGGCTCCTCAATCCAAACGGATATGTTATGTAGCATATCAAATGCTAATAAAGATTTGAGTATTAAGTATTAATGTTATGTATTTTCTAGTGTATAAACTTGTGATGTTTATTTCCAGGGATTTTATAGAACAAGATCTGGTGGACTTTGCTAAAGTAAACCCCGGTATTGTTGTATACTTGAAACCACGCAGACATAGAGGGCCTGTGGTTGTTGCTGAATATTGTAAGTTAAACTTACTTTTAGCTGTCTTAAAGTAAATTTGTCTGTCTGTTTGTTTATTTTCACCAGGGTGTCCACTATGTAGAAAATCAGGAAAAAGTCAAAGAAGCAAATAGGTGGTCAGGGATTGTCAGGGAAAAAATCATATTAGTCAAGTCAGGGAAAAGCAAAGTCATGAAATAATAATTCTTAAGAATTATATTTTTAATGCCATTATTTGCCCCCTCCGCCGCGGTGCTTGATGCCGGCTCTCCACCCGCACGCTGGCTCAGCCGCCGCGCTCTTCCAATCTGTTGTTTACATGTCTTGTCTAGTACTAGTGTCTACAAAAATCATGTAGCTCATATTTCAAAAAAAAACTTTCCCCACCCACAGCAGAAGAATAATAATAATAAATAATAATAATCCCTGTTTTTTATATTTTTAAATGTTTTTTTTTTATATTTTGTAAAAATATTTAAAAATGTAAATAATATGTGTTAAGATAAATAAACGGAATAATAATAATAAAATAACTTTATTCCATAAATTTACAATTACATGATGGCACAATTACAGTACATTCTTATTGTGATTTTTAATTGCTTTTCACTGATTGACCTCTCGGAGAAGTCATTTGTTGATATCCCATCCGATCAAAAAGGCTTTAATCTCATTAACAATATCAATTTTCCAGTGAACGGCGACCGAGTATGGATGAGTATGCACAACAAAACTCATTCAGAAATAACCAAATGGATTGATGTCCTACGTACACAACAAGGAGACAACACGACTACACGTCTACGTAAATACCAGTACACCGACTACCCATCCGTACAGGGACCGTGGACACCTTTTACATATAAGATACCTGAATTGAATACCACTGAGTTACCGGACCCAGCTTTTGGAGCTAATAATAGGTTGCCCATGTCAGCAACCGAGCAGTTACGGTTGATGTTTGAAGCTCAGAAGTTGACGGGTAAAACTGAGGACTTGAAGACCGCTGAGTGATTTTATTTTTAGTGTAGTAGTTTGTATAGTTATCTAATAAAGTTGTTAGTAAGGTTTTTTGGTGGTTTTGTGTTTGGTATGACCCTTTTAGTTTTAGTTTTTAACCGACTTCAAAAAAGAAGGTCTGTATTTGATCCATATGTATTATAAGCGTAAGCAAATAATTCACAATAATATTTCTTTTTACACCTTTTATTTCAAACTCAATATATAGTTAATAATATAACACACAGATCACACTGATATTATTTTTAAAAGGTAGTGTCTTGCACGCACGCCTCGGTGAGAATGCCTGTGCACATGGTTGTCCTCCCACCTCCATTCTCACCGGAAGTGCATTAACGCGCCAAAACAAATAACAAACATCTTTATTATAGTAATTATTTCAAAAATCACAGAATCATAGAAAAATATTTAAAAACTATTAATTGTAATGAATTAAGTTAATATTAATGCTAATAAAATAAATTTCAAAAATAGGAAGTCAAACACGAGATCAATACACAGTCCACAGATAACATATTGCTATGGCCGTTACAAATAAATATTGTGTATAATAAATATTAATATACCTAACAGCTCGGCCTTCCTGTATATCGCGAGTCCCCGCGCGATTATATAATACATTCATCCAATTATTTAAACCAAACATAAAATAACACATGTAAACGGTATGAGCATAACAATTATTAATATATATATATTTTTTTTATTTACAATTGACTTCACTTTAATTAACAGAATTATCTATTTTAATCATCGGTATTACAATCATCTACATCTGAATAATCAATCACATTTTTATTACTTTCCTCATTATTATTTAAGTGTTGATTACTTCTTAAAGTGTTGCTGTCGTCATCAGAGTCATCAAAATTCCGATCAAAACTCATCCAAGGCTGTATCTTATCTATTGCTACAACACCCTCATAACGACGGCCACACTTACGTGTTAATGGTGTATCTTCTACAATGAACCGGTCATGCTGGAGCACCTTTACTATACGGTATGGACCTTGAAACTTAACCACTAACTTTTGTGACTGGCCATCATGTGGAACTTGCCTTTCGATTCGAACTAAGTCACCGACTTTGTATATTTTACTTGGTTTCCTATTTTTATTAAACCTATCACTATCCTTCTGTTGTTGGATTCCCATACGATTAGTAGCTTCATTCCTAACAGTCTCTAATTCATCTGGTGACATTACATTAATGGTGTCGTTAATAACAGTGTTTAATATACCCTGAGATCTATGGTTAAGATTAAATCCAAACAGGAGCTCCGATGGTGATTTCTGAGTTGTTTTGTGTATGGTGGTATTTAACCCTATTTGGATATCGCTTATATGCTCATCCCAACTCTTCTCATCCATACCATGATTAGAGGTGGCTAAAGCTTGTGTTATGGTTCTATTAAACCGCTCCACCTGACCGTTTGCCCTTGGCGTCGCGACCGCATTAAGAATGTGCTTAATACCGTATTCTGTGACGAAACCTTGAAAGGTCTTACTTGTAAAGCTAGTACCTCTATCAGTGATGAGGCGGGTAGGTACACCAAAGAAGCTCATGTGATTTACCATTACTTTGATAGTGGTGGTTGTTTTAGTATTTTTAACAGGGGTAATGTTAATAAACTTTGTGAAGCTATCAATGATTACTAGAAGATAACAGTTACCGGCCTTACTTCTAATGAACGGACCCAGGTGGTCAGCGTGAATGGTGTGGAATGGAATATTTACTTTTTCAATAGGATGTAACTCACCCTCCCGCTTTCCACCTGGAGCTTTATGATGGGCACACTCTAAGCATGCTAAAACGTATTTTTTTACAAAGCGTCTCATACGTCTAAACCAATAAAGTTTTTTTATACGTTCTAACGTTTTTTCGTAACCATAGTGGCCTACATCGTCATGGTTTCGCTTAACAATTTGCCAGCGTGCCCCCCTTGGTACTACCCACTTTAATTCTGTCCCTACTACTCGGTAGACACGACCATTCTTTAGTTTAAAATTTTTGTGTATATCAACGACATTTTCTGTTTCGGGATCGCTAAGAATACTCTTAATCCTACAAATTTCTTCATCCGCAGATTGCACAGTGGTAATCCAATCTTGTTCAGAATCAACTGTCAATATATCCAAGACATGAGTCTCTGTCAAGTCCATGTCTACCGGATTGCGGCTTAGTGCATCAACATGCGACATTTTCGCTCCTGGTCTATACTCAATCACACAGTCATACTCTGTTAATTGGATCCACCACCGCGCAATTCGCGGCACAAGATCTCTTTTGGTAAGAGTTGTTCTTAGGGCGTTACAGTCCGTTTGAATGACGAATGGTATTCCGACTAAATAAACCCTAAACCTACTAAGAGACGCAACGACAGCAAGGGTTTCAAGCTCAAAAGAATGATACTTTTGCTCTTCCGCAGTTGTTTTACGACTGAAATACGACACGGGTTGCAAAATGCCGTCGGGATTACGTTGGAGTAAGATACCAGCTAGACCATACTTGCTGGCATCTGTGTGGAGTTGAGTTTCGGCTGTGGGGTCATATAAGGCTAGTAAAGGTCGCTTAGATAGGTTATCCTTAATTTCTAAGAATGATTTTTGCTGAGCGTCACCCCAATCCCATTTCTTATCCTTTTTTAAAAGATCTGACAAAGGGGCAGCTAGTACAGCATAGTTTTTCATAAACCTCCTAAAGAAGCCGGACAATCCTAGAAACTGTCGTAACTCATGTTGGTCTTTAGGTGTAGGGAATTTAGATACTGCCTCAGACTTCTTAGAGCCCGGTCGGATGCCATTTGAACTCACTTCAAAACCGAGAAAGTCAATATTATTCAAGAAAAAATGTCATTTATTCATTTTTAAGGTAAGTCCTCCCTTTCTCAACAGATCTAATACTTCCCCAAGTCTATCCATTCCTTCATCGAAATTTTTACATGGTATCAAAATGTCATCCATGTAAACTAAAGCATATTTAATTTTGGCCTCCGAAAGTATTTTATTCATTGTCCTCTGAAAAACTGAGGGTGCGTTGACAAGTCCGAATGGCATCCTCAAGAATTCAAACTGACCATCCGGAGTGACGAAAGCAGTTTTAGATCGTGAGCTTTCACTCAGTGGGATTTGGTAGTACCCGGATGCCAGATCTAGCGATATAAACAAGGTGTTGCCAGCCAAAAGATCCAACTGGTCTTCAATACGCGGTAAAGGAAAGTGGTCTTTTTTTGTTTTACGATTTAATGCACGATAATCGACGCATAATCTCTTTTCGCCAGTTTTCTTTTTTACCAAAACTATAGGACTGGCGTATGGGGAAGAAGATTCTTTAACTATATTACTGTCAATCATTTCTTGGACCATGTCTCTTACTAAACATCTTTCCGAATAGGACATGCGGTATGGCCTATAAGCTATGGGTTCGGTATCGTCAAGTTCTATCGTCATTTCAGTAGCATTAGTATACCCCAAGTCTGTTAAACCACTGGAAAAACAATCTTTATAGTCTGATAACAAGCATTGGAGCCTTAAACGTTGTTCACTGGTTAAATCAGGATTACAGTTTAATGTGTCGTCTATCTCTGTCTGACTTATGGTGACTGCACTTACGTCTGCTGTTGAATGAATTTGGGCAGCCCTAGTTAAGAGGAAATCTTTTTCTAATGTTATGGTGTTATGTGAAATATTATGAACGAGTAAAGCTGAATAGTTGTTCACTATGCTATATTCGCCTGGTAAAAGATAGTATTCTTTACCCTCAGGACCTCGAACTGAACCATCAACGTAAACTGGATTATCGACTATGGCATTACAATAAACTGGCACAGCTAGCAAACTATTTACAGGAATAGTGACTATATTACGAGTAAAGAGCGGAACCTTTTGATTCAGTTGAATTTTCTTAAACACAATTTTGTCGGGTAACTTAGTTATTACTATATGTGGTTTCTCAGTAAACGAGTGCCCTAACAATACTGGTGACTTTAAAACATAATCCTCTACCACATAAATATCTACTAGTTCCTTAATGTTTTGAACTTCAATTGTGGTTACTATCAGGCCTAAAGGTTTAATGAATTTCGCGCCAATTCCCCTTAACGTAGGTAATTCGACATCATTAACTAAATTTAAATTTAATAGTTTTGCCTCACTCTCCCTCATTAGGGTACATTGACTGCCCAAATCTAAATGACATTCGAACGTCATATCGTTAACTTTGATGTTCATGAAGTACTTATTATTAGACTTTTCAGCCACGCTAAGCTCCAATACCTGTTTTTCAGTCTTATCTCCCGACCCGTCTTTGTTAATCGTCTGTTCATTCTGTTTTTTTCTGTAGCAATTTGACGACTGATGCCCTATCCTATCACAATTTGAACACTTTACCAAAGGCAAGGAACACTTGTAACTTGGATGTCCTATTTGATTACAATTAAAACATCTTATGCTGGAATTGCTACCGGTGTTTCCAAGATTGTTTGGTTTATTATTGGGATTACTAATTTTGTCGAACTTATTTCTTTTAATGTCATTGTTTTCTCTACTGTTACCTACTTTGACTGACCTAAAATACTTTAAAACTTGTTCTGGTTCAGCAAATTGTGCTGCTTGAGCTCCTACTTTAACTGCGCGATCATCTACCCCATGAAGCAGACAGTCTACTGCTTGCCTACCATTTATCTTACATCGGTTTAAAAGGTTTATTTTTGCATAGTAATAATGCTCCAACGAATCACCATATCGTACTCTTTTGTTAAGCATGTCCATAAGAAGTTCGGCATAATCTTCTCGACAAGGGAAAGACTCAAGAAGTTTTTTCTTCCATTCTGTCCAAGTATACAACAACGTGGGAAGACCTTGGTACCATGACTTTGCGACACCACATAATTTCGGTAACGAATAGTGAATTATCTCTTTTTCTTCCCAGCCATATATCTCAGCGCACTCTTCGACTTTATTAATCCAAGTTAACATTGTCTGTTCTTTAGTCATGGGATCAAAATCAGGGATCACGTTGTTGTAAGTCAGTTTAGGTTTATCCGAACTCCTTACGTCCCTAATAATAGTTAAAAATTTGTTCAATATATCATTAGTATCCTTAGAATATTTTCCACGTTTAGGTTTAATGAGGCTTTTGCTTGACTGACCTGTCGACTCCGACGAGCTGCTACTGGAATATCTGCGTCTTCGCTTAGATCTTCGTCTGCGTCCTTTGGATATTCTTTCCCCGCTCTCATCTGATTCTTCTGATGATGTTGTTCCCATTCTCCTTCTACGCTTTTCCTTCCGCAGCGTACTTCCTCGCGATGTTCCTGGAAATGACCCTTGACCTCGGGTATCTATCACCTTTGACCCTTGACCTCGGGCAGTAATCCCTTGACCTCGGGTATTCATCACCTTTAGCCCTTGACCTCGAGCAGTAATCCCTTGACCTCGGGAATCATCAACATGGTACTGTAGAGGTTCTATGAAATATATATAGGAATTAAAACTTATTGGATAAACTGGCCGCACAATCATTTGAAATTAGAATTAAGAAAAGTTAGCTAGCAGATTTTTATATTAATACGATGTCAGTAGAGTCAAGTCGATTCCAGATCATGAATTAAAGAAAAAGTCTTTAAGAATATTCTTTGATTTAATCTCCGATACCTCCACCTCTGACTACGCAATCCCTACAAATGGTGGAGGCGCCGTCGCGTCGCTGAAGTAAATATTATATCGGATGATTGTGGCTGATAAGAGCCTGGTGACGGAGAATATCCTGGGCAACTACGAAAACTAAAGTTCCAATGTGTTATTGGAATACCGAAGAATTTTGGATCTACTAAAGCTAAGTGGATTTATTAATATAATAATTAAGCATGGCCGAGACGATACATTTTTTCTCAGGCATTAATAATGTGAGTTTAGAGGACTTCTTAGTCCAGTTTCGCTTGATTGCTGCTATCAATAAATGGGCAGAAGGCGATTTAGCTTTAATCCTGGGTGCTTATTTGCAAGGACCCGCTTTAGCCTATTTTAAATATGTATATGTCGAAGGCATAGAATACAAAGCCTTATGCGACAAGTTAAGGGCAGAGTTCCCATCAAATATTAATTATATTGAGAGATTTTATAAAGCCCAACAGGAGCCACAAGAAGAGCTCTTGACATATTTCTATCGTCTATGTGACTTACAGAAGAAAGCTGATATTGTAGATGATAGCATTTTTATTAAGACATTTTTAAAAGGGCTAGTAATGAAATATAAAGTTAAATTGAGTACGAGATTGTACAAATCAAAGACGGAGTTGCGTGAGACTCTGGTACAAATCCGAGATTTGTTCAGTGAAGAGCAAATTCATTTCTCAAATTTGCCAATTATTCCACAGTGGGGTGGTAAAAGAGAACACGAGAAGTTCTATCATAATAACGGAAATCAACGAAGTTATCCGTATACGAAAAGTAATGCCAATTTTATTTCTAGCATTAGAAGGAACTCGAAGACTGATGAGAGTGCTGAACTAGAAAAGATGCAGCCAAAAGATGAGGAGCTGCATGCTGTTATTATGTCAGAGGAACAATTCCCAAGCATAAATAACAAATCGGGTCAGTCCAGTCCTTATATTAATGTTTGTATAGCCCATCAGGTTCATAGTGCGCTGATTGACACCGGAGCTTCCGTATCCTGTATATCGGAGCAGTTGGCATTGAAGCTGCAAGTTCAATATACCGGCGATGAGTCGAAGTATTCAGTTACAACGATATCGGGTGTATGTTTAGAAATAGTGGGAGAAGCATCTATTAATTTCATTATAGATTCATGTTTTTTTAGTGGTAAATTTTTAATTATAAAAGATATTAGGGAACAATTAATCTTGGGAAGAGATTTTATATATAAATATAGTGGTGTAATTGATTTTTGTAATAATTGTTTAATTTTGAAAAAGCGTTTTTGTGCAAAGTTTATTGATAAAAAATATTTAGAGAATAAAATGTCAAAGTCAGATACATTGACACATAGTGATCACCATGGTGACACAAACAATAAAAACACTATGGATCATGTTGACAAAGAAATTAATTTAAATAATGTTTCAAAAATTGATTATATTTATTCATCAAAGTTGGAGAATATGATGCGAACTAGAGTGTCTCCAAAACATATTTATGTTAATGTGTTTCCTGGGCCTAATAAACGTTTTGTACGTAAGTCTAAACAGACATATCCTGCACCAAATAAAATAATGCAGAGGGATAGATGCTCAAATGAAAAGGGTTTGAAGTCAAAGAGGATAAATAGAGAATATTTTGGAAATAATTACTACTTTTCCAATAGAATATTATATGAGCAAGGTATAGATAGAAAAGTAGTGCAATTACGAAACATTTACATGAATATAGAATCATTGAATAGACAGAATGTCAATAAATATAAAAGAATTTGTTTTAACACATTGTATTGATTTTTTTACCGACTTATAAAACAGAGGTATTGTATTTAGTAGTTTGAATGTGTTATATTAATATATTATTTTCAATTTCATGTATCCAACGCTGTACGAGCATTGGATGAAGGGGTATGAAAAAGATGACAGTTGCAGAGAAGCTTCATCTTCAATATCCTGAAGATGAACTCTGCAAGGGGGAGATGGTACAGGTTTAGGTTAATGGTTAGATAGGGACGAGTGAAAAGTAGAGACGGATTCATTCCAAAAATATATAAATGTTAATGAGGGAGTTTGAATTTTGATAAACTGTTGGGGAGTATTAATCATAAGTTGATACTAACTTTGCTAACGGGGCATAGCCTTGCGAAGTGTGTTTGTTTAACACAATTGGTTTGACTGATGATTGAGGATTACAGTTTTGTCAATATGGACAAATAGTTGGGATGAAAATTTATATTTAAACGAATTATAATTTGATTTTTTATGGAATGAATAAACAGACGAGAACTTATGCAACTCTGACTTATCCCTTCATCTAACTCAATAGCGTTCGAAGAAGTTGTAAGTTGTTGGTGTTGAGTAATCTTTTTAGAATCTTAAACCCATCTGGACCGATATTCACTTTGAGTATCTTTGCGTTTAGGGGGATGTTTCAAGTCTTTTAGGTGGTTTTTGACTTGATAAGGCTTGAAAATGGCATGTGTTAATGGTGTGTGTGCACGTTGGCACAAATTAGTAATTTAATTATGTAGTTATGTTTTCTGAGTTTATTTTGTTCATCGCATGCCGGTTTCTAAGTCATCTCTTGTAAGAGACATACCCCGTGTAATTCCACCGATAGGTAATGTTTCGGGTTAGGTATAGGTAGGAGAATTTCAATGATTGTCTGGCGTGTATGAATAAAGTTGGAGATTAGTCTTTAACTTTATTCAATGGGTGGGCGTAGCTCATGTAGAGGTTCTATGAAATATATATAGGAATTAAAACTTATTGGATAAACTGGCCGCACAATCATTTGAAATTAGAATTAAGAAAAGTTAGCTAGCAGATTTTTATATTAATACGATGTCAGTAGAGTCAAGTCGATTCCAGATCATGAATTAAAGAAAAAGTCTTTAAGAATATTCTTTGATTTAATCTCCGATACCTCCACCTCTGACTACGCAATCCCTACAGTACCCTTCACCTCGGGAATCATCAACGTTGTACCCTTCACCTCGGGTTGTATCTCCTTGCCCTTTACCTCGAGCATTATTCATTGAAATCCCTTCACCTCGGGTATCATCACTAGACCCTTCATTTCGGGTGTCTTCCATGGCTCTAAAACTCAAGACAAAAAATTGACAGCTTAGTAACTGGCGTGATCATATCTACTAAACGAGGGAACACTTCATAACCAGTCTAACACATTACTAAAGTTTATTAGCTAATTATTAAATTAATTAATTAGACAATCTGTTAATAATAAAACAATTGTTATACCCTTTTTATCAATTTAAAAATGTGTTAAGTGATTAGTCATAATCATTCACTTTATTAACATTCAAATAGGCAGGGGTAGTAATTATACAATTTCACATAATGTTAACCTCATTACAATCAACGTTGTGAATATACATAATTTATTCACATAATTCCGGTAAGAACTAATTTTACTATATATGGCGACGAATGATATTATTAGACATACAGTTATATATTGTAATCTTAACTAGTAGAATATTTTACTTCTACCGTTATAAAATATCGCAAACAAAAAAAAACACCACGAAATGGGGGAGAAAAAAAATATGTTTTTATAAATCGCATCAGACTTATAAATGTGCACTCTACTTACATTATATGTGAGCGTGTAGGGAAATTTTGTTTATCCCTTTCGGTATCCCACTTCTGAACTATAAGCGTAAGCAAATAATTCACAATAATATTTCTTTTTACACCTTTTATTTCAAACTCAATATATAGTTAATAATATAACACACAGATCACACTGATATTATTTTTAAAAGGTAGTGTCTTGCACGCACGCCTCGGTGAGAATGCCTGTGCACATGGTTGTCCTCCCACCTCCATTCTCACCGGAAGTGCATTAACGCGCCAAAACAAATAACAAACATCTTTATTATAGTAATTATTTCAAAAATCACAGAATCATAGAAAAATATTTAAAAACTATTAATTGTAATGAATTAAGTTAATATTAATGCTAATAAAATAAATTTCAAAAATAGGAAGTCAAACACGAGATCAATACACAGTCCACAGATAACATATTGCTATGGCCGTTACAAATAAATATTGTGTATAATAAATATTAATATACCTAACAGTATGTCTGCGATTTTCAAAAAAAATACTGATCTGATTTGGATAGCTTTCGTTATCATATTACTCTTTAATTGACAAAGATATAGGATTAGTTAAAAGTACAACGATTTTGTGTCCTCAATCAAGCGATTAATCCATCTGAAATGAAAAATATATATTTCAAAACAAACAAAAATGAAAGTGACCGCATGCCTTTTTGGTTTATTTAAATAGGTCTCGGTAGAAATATGCCAAAAAAATAGCACTACGGAAATAGCGTATTTCATAAATACCTACATGAACTTCATGAACTTATACCAGTAAAATCGTTAAATCATTCACCTCTAAGAGAAACCTCATTTTAAAAAAAGCATTTACCATAGAAAGGTGGGTAGCTCTAATTTTATTTTGCGTTCGACCATTCATTTCTTTCAACGCCTCGCGTTTCTGTGAAGTCTCCGATTTATTTTGTTTTATTATTTGTGTTATATTCGAGGAAATGACGAAAAATATTACTAGATTAAATTATAAGTAAAAGTAATCATAGGATTCCCTCCCGCTTCGCCTACAGCGGGAGGAGTTATTTGATAATTTCCAAATGCGTGCCACATAAATGTGTGTTATTATTCATGCTAGAAGAATTGAAGAACTGCTTCAATGAGAGACCAACAGAGATGCCTTTTGGTTAAACTATGGTTAGGCCAGAACCTACGATCATGAAGTGACTATTGATATATGAGTGCCTACAAAAAGGAGTGCTGCGTCTTCAGTGTTCATGTGAGTATTTTTATTATACAACTAGCTTCTGCCAGCGAGCTTGGTCTTAGCGTGATGATATATAGCCTATAGCCTTGATTTCTGTGTAATAAGCTTGCACACGCGACGGAAGCTTTTTCCCAACATTTCCCTTCACTGCTCTGCTCCTATTGATTGTAGCGTGATGAAAAGTATACTATAACCAGCTCAGGAGTATGAAAAATAATTGTACCAAGTTTCGTTAAAATCCGTCGAGTAGTTTTTGTTTCTATAACGTTTATACAGACAGACAGACAAAAATTCTACTGATTGCATTTTTGGCATCAGTATCGATCCCCAATCACCCCCTGATAGTTATTTTGGAAATATATTTCATGTACAGAATTGACCTCTCTACAGATTTATTATATATAAGCAGTCCAGGATTTGTCAATAGGCCGTATAGGCCGCGGCCTAGGGGCGGCAGCGTCTTAGGGGCGGCAAATTTCAGAGGACGCTCACTCGATTTCAGAGGATAAACGACAAACAAGTTCACTGGTTTTCTCGTGGTTTATATACTAATACGTTAAATCCCTATAGAAACTCATTCCTATCGAAAATTATCAATCCTAGGTACCTACTGTTATGTTATTGTACCTATTTTACAACTTAACCCTAGTTCGTAGTGTTTATATGCTCTGTGGTTCTATAGAACTAGCGAAAAATTCTCCCATCTTCGGAAACTAAATAAAATAGGTCGTAACATCAACAATCATGGCAACCCATTAAAAAAATATTATTCCCCATAATTATCTTGCTAAAAAAGAAATTCGCGCTCGCTTCGCTCGCGTTTTCAATTATATATTCTTATTTCTTTTCAGATTCTGTTTTCGTTACAATTTATTGAAAAATATAATTATCATGTTAAAAATAAAGTTTGCGCTTCTGATTACGTATATTATATTTTCAGATTCTGTTTTTGATACAATATATTGAAAAATATTATTCCCTATAATTATCATGCTAAAAAATTTCGCGCTCGCTTCGCTCGCGCTATCCATTACATGAGTGTTTGTATTTCTTTACAAGCTCTGTTTTTGTTACCATTTATTTTAAAATAATATTACCTACTAGCTTCTGGCAGCGACTTCGTCCGCGTGGAATAGTGGTGCTCCGCTCCTATTGGTCTTAGCGTGATGGTATATAGCCTATAGCATTCCTCGATAAATGGACCATCTAACACTGAAATAATTTTTCAAATCGGACCAGCGGTTCCTGAGATTAGCGCGTTTAAACAAAATGACTACATTTCCCTTCACTGCTCTTCTCCTATTGATTGTAGCGTGATGAAAGGTATACTATAACCAGCTCAGGAGTATGACAAATAATTGTACCAAGTTTCGTTAAAATCCGTCGAGTAGTTTTTGTTTCTTTAGAGTTTATACAGACAGACAGGCAAAAATTTTACTGATTGCATTTTTGGTATCAGCATCGATCCCTAATCACCCCCTAATAGTTATTTTGGAAATATATTTCATGTACAGAATTGACCTCTCTACAGATTTATTATAAGTATATGTAGATAATTAACATGCTAAAAAAAATTTTCGCTCGATTCGCTCGCGCTTTCGATTACGTATGAATTACTTTTCAACCACTGTTTTTGTTACTATTTTTTAACAAAAAAATATTCCTAATAATGTTTTCACTTCGTCTATCTGTCACAGCTGATTATTACAGGAACTACTCATGCTTGCAACAGTTATGAAGAACGATTGTGCATGCGTATTGTATTGTAAATGAAAAAAGTTTACAATACATCTTTTATAGAAAAAGTGGGAGGAAGTGGGGGTTTAAAATCTTCAGAAAAGTTTTAAATTATTTACACATTCGAATATAATTTTAAGTTTTCAGGTATGTCTTCTAATTTTGGAATTATAATAGAGTCCGCATAAAAAAAAATCGAAGCTTGAGAACAGAAAAATCTGAAATAATTAGGGCTGATAGACATTAGCCTAAATATTACAGATAAATAAAACTATGATTTGTATCGTATGTATCGTATTGCAGTTTTTAAGTAATCAGCAATTTTCCTCAACAAACTTAATTATGCGGTCGAAAAAAAAAACAAGATCCCGACTCGCACTTGGCCGGTTTATTTTATTTAACTTTAGTGTTTTCCTTACTACAAATATAAAATTAATATTATAATAATAAAATTTAAGAAGGTACATGGGCGGCGGAAATAAAGTGGCCTATACTCATAAAAAATATAAATCCGGCACTGTATATAAGTATAGATTACTTCTGAATACGCAGGGTCTTAGGGGGTGCAAGCTGATCGCCTTATACCTACCTTACACATACCATGCGTTTAACCAGTTTAAAAAAATCTTACCATATATAAATTGAGTGTTAAAATCTGTCTACCTCTAAAATTAAAAACATAATTGGATTGTTTACAAAATACGCCTCAAGATGTGAAAACCAATTTAGATCTTATTTCTACAAGGATTAAATATCAATGTTGGCGTCGGTATCAGCCTAGGGTGTTGGTATAACTCTAGGCGTCGGTATCAATGTCGGCGTCGGTATCAATGTTGGCGTCGGTATCAGTCCAAGCGTCGGTATCAGTCCAGGCGTCGGTATCAATGTTGGCGTCGGTATCAGAATTGGCGTCGGTATCAATGTTGGCATCGATATCATAATAAGCGTCGGTATCAGAATAGGCGTCGGCATCAATGTCGACGTCGGTATCAGTCCAGGTGTGGTTATCAATATCGGCGTCGGTATCAGTTTAGACGTCGGTATCAGTCCAAGCGTCGGTATCAGTCCAGGCGTCGGTATCAATGTTGGCGTCGGTATCAGTTTAGACGTCGGTATCAGTCCAGGCGTCGGTATCAATGTTGGCGTCGGTATCAGTCTAGGCGTCGGTATCAATGTTGGCGTCGATATCATAATAAGCGTCGGTATCAGTGTAGGCGTCGGTATCAGAATAGGCGTCGGTATCAATGTTGGCGTCGGTATCAGTGTAGGCGTCGGTATCAATGTTGGCATCGGTATCAGTTTAGACGTCGGTATCAATGTTGGCGTCGGTATCAGTCCAGGCGTCGGTATCAATGTCGGCGTCGGTATCAATGTTGGCGTCGGTATCAGTTTAGACGTCGGTATCAATGTTTGCATCGGTATCAGTTTAGACGTCGGTATCAATGTCGACGTCGGTATCAGTCCAGGTGTGGTTATCAATATCGGCGTCGGTATCAGTCCAGGCGTCGGTATCAATGTTGGCGTCGGTATCAGAATAGGCGTCGGTATCAATGTCGGCGTCGGTATCAATGTTGGCGTCGGTATCAGTTTAGACGTCGGTATCAGTCCAAGCGTCGGTATCAATATTGGCGTCGGTATCAGTCCAGGCGTCGGTATCAGTGTAGGCGTCGGTATCAATGTCGGCGTCGGTATCAGTCTAGGCGCCGGTATCAGTCTAGCCAGAAAATTGGTACCCAGTCTCACCAAGGGGTATCATCATGTTACCTGGTAACTGGGTTGTGGAAGTCAGATAGGCAGTCGCTCCATATAAAACACTGGCACTTAGCTGCATCCGGTTTAGCAAGCCGACCTCTAACATAGTTGGGATAAGGCTAAGCAGATGACAAGGTGTAAAAAAAATACAACAAAATGTTTTCCAAATCATTTATTTAACAATAAAATCTATTTACAAAAATGTACAACGCTGAAATAAAAATTTAAATAGTCATTGCAGGTTTAAACTGCGCCATGACGATATAAATAAATTAAATATTAATATTTCATTCACATTGTCTTTTCTTAGCGAGAAATAGACGACAATTCTTTTTCTGAAGTCCATATTACACAATATTACAAGCACAAAAAACTCTAGGATAGCAACTAAAGACTTAGGACCAAGTTCCCCAACAGATGGTTACGTAATCGGCCCGTTAAACGGCCGTTTTTTAACAAGGAAGCTGAAATTTTTGTGTTACCCACTTCTAGTTCAACCCTGGTTTGGTAATCGACCGTTTCAGGAATAAAAATCTCAAATAATACATTACCCATCGAAAGTTGGAAGTTTGAATATGGTAAACAGCTGTTTTAAGTTGATCGGACCGTTATCTTGTCGGTGAACTTGGGTCTTATTGTTATCGAATAATTAACTAGTATCTTTAAAAAAAACCTTTTTGCAGCGTTTTCTTTACTTCATACAGATTTTTTTATTACAAATACGTAAATGGTATTTGCATATAACAATTTGCTACAATTACTAGTGTAACATAATGCTAGTTTAGTAACGCGGGCGCAGCACTATTGGCACTCGCGCATCCCTAGCGCGTCGCACGGGAATCTTACACCACCGCCGCCCGCCAACGGCAGTCGAATGTTAGCGGAGGTTCGCTCGCCACCTCGCGACACGCGCGCCCTTATAATTGTGTTTTATGACTCTACCTACCCTATTGTTTTGTGTGTGTTTTCTTTATTGATTATAATATATACTTTTCATTGATCGTGCTTGAACTCATTTCACGAACCCTGAGCCATCTCGACAATAATATCGTTACAGTGGCGCCCCACGTTGGGCGCCACTGTAACGATATTATTGTCGAGTGCCAATAGTGATGCGCCCGCGTTACTAAACTAGCGTTATGTTACACTAGTTATTTTTAATGGATGAAATGAAATACGTTCGAAAACATATCGAAAGATATTAAGAAAAATAAATAATTTATATTCCCTATTAGAGATGAACCATTATTTCATTAATTTCGACAAGTTTGAAACATTAGATGTCTTTGTCAGTTCATTTCTATGAAGCGAGAGAGCAGTAGAAGCAAAAACATATACAATCATTAATATAACAGCCGGTTGCATTAAAAAAAATATCAGGTTAGATACTTATACGTGAAACGGAAGAATGTGTCATTCAAGATCTGTCAAAATGGAGGATAAAATTGAATAATTTTGCAATTATTTTATGTTTTTCGTCTAAATATTTATTATATACTGTTTACTTAATAATTATATCCTAATATTGATAACATAAATTGCCAAAAGTATGTTAATTATGGATATCATGTTTTGTGATATTCGTAAAAGTATAACGTATAAATGATAAAAAGTTTACTGCAACAGGCTGATACAATTAAAAATTTCATCGTTTGATGTCAAACTTTTACATATTTGCAGCAGTTTGAGATTTATAGTATATCTAGCTGTTTCCCGCGGTTTCACCCGCATCCCGAGGGAACTACTTAGCGCACCCGGGTAAAAAGGTAGCCTATGTTGTTCCTCATGGTCTATTCTATCTCTGTACCAAATTTCATTTATATCGGTCCAGTAGTTTTGGCGTGAAAGCGTAACAGACAGACAGAGTTACTTTCGCATTTATAATATTAGTAAGGACATAAACGGCATATTTTTACACTCAACTCCGCCTGAAAGTTATTAGGAATGCATTTAATGACAATTAAAAGTATCAACAAGAAAACTACTAAAATGAATACAAACTGAAGAAGAATGTTTTGAAATAAAAAAATACCGCTTACACGTCTATTTTTACCCTAGCAACACTACCCGAATTATTTTATTTAAGACAGCCTCGCGGACTTCTTATTTTTTTTAGTTTTGACGGCACTCTTGGATTTGCTGAGTCGCGATTCTTACGTACTGAAAATGCATGTATAGCCAACAGATTTCAGTGTATGTGATAGAGAGAGATAGAGATTTACAAGCGTAATAACGCCATTCCAGAAAAAATAGATGATTCTTCCGTCCCTAAAAAAGCCTGAAGAAGTTGGTCCAAGCCTGAGTGTTTGCGCATGTGTGAAAGAATGTAACTCATGGTCATCATCATCAGCCTATATATTGTCCCACTGCTGGGCACAGGCCTCTTCTCATACAGAGAAGGCATGAGCATTGATCACCACGCTTGCTCAATGCGGATTGGCGATTTCAGACTTAAGTCCAGGTTTCCTCACGATGTTTTCCTTCACCGTTAGTCAGTGGTGTCTACGATATACTTAGAAAGTACATATGACTTTAGGAAAGTCACATTGGTACCTGTCAGGTTTCGAACCCGCACACTCATACACGAGAGGCAGGTGCCTTAACCACTAGGCCACCACGACTTAACTCATGGTACAATTTTTATTTTAGTTGAATTTAATGTGAAGGTTATTTCAACATGCTCATAGCGATTTAACTGCAATATTTTGGCGTCAATCATTTGTTTAATTTTTATCCGAAACCATTTTGCATCGCCTATAAGGTACGTACATATTATATGTAACACAACTTGTTACACAATATGTTACTTGATCAGTGGGCCTAGCACGAATCACTTTCGAAAAACTATTCGTATCAACAGCCATTTTTAAATGGAATATACTCGCATTTTACGAACTATTTATTTAATTAAATTTATGGCTTTAATCATAATCTTTGGATGCTGCAAATTGTTATTGTCTTACTTTATCTTAAACTAGCTTCTGCCCGCGACTTCGTCCGCGTGGAATAGTGGTGCTCCGCTCCTATTGGTCTTAGCGTGATGATATATAGCCGATAGCCTTCGTCGATAAATGGGCTATCTAACACTGAAAGAATTTTTCAAATCGGACCAGTAGTTTCTGAGATTAGCGCGTTGAAACAAACAAACTCTTCAGCTTTATTATATTAGTATAGATTTTGCTGTGGTATAGTTGTATTTATGATTCGAAAATCGCTTTCGATACGAATACGTTTTCGAAAGTGATTCGTGCTAGCCCCACTGTACGCACCTTTATGAATAACTAGCTGTTTCCCGCGGTTTCACCCGCATCCCGAGGGAACTACTTCGCGCTCCCGGGTAAAAAGTAGCCTATGTCCTTTCTCAGGGTCTATTCTATCTCTGTACCAAATTTCATTTATATCGGTCCAGTAGTTTTGGCGTGAAAGCGTAACAGACAGACAGACAGAGTTACTTTCGCATTTATAATATTAAGTAAGGAAGTAAGGATTTAAATTGAGCAATAACTAATGCGATTCAATAATTACAATGTATCATTATGTGAGTACTACAATTATGACCCAAAACAATAGAATACCTTTCTCAAGTTCAAACATGCTTCGTCTCTGTCTGTCGGCGATCAAAAAGCTGCTAATTTTCAGCCTAATTTTAATAAATTATTTTTGAATATTTTTTCACTGCTCATACTAAAGATCCATAATTTTCGTTGTACTACCTATATTTTTTAAGACTATCCCAAGCAGATTCTTCAATTACACGCATGTACAATCCTGGCGCCCTGAAGGAAAATATTTCAGCGCCTTGTTTTACGATTCCCGTACGGTTCACCGAATCAAAAATGTACGAGAAAATCTTTGACCGATACCATTATTCACAGAAAGCACGTTTCGCCGAAACAACGCTTCAACGATAGAACATTTGGCCGATATCACGACACGCCGACACCGATTGACCGAAATAATTTTTCACCGAAAGCACCTTTTATCTCTAATCAAAAATACGGAAATACAATCGGATAAAACTATTTAATTTACAATCGAATCGCTTTCAATGTACAGTTATATCATTCAACCATGATTCGGTGAACCGTACGGGATCTTGTTTTACAAGTATTAAGTTTTCCAAGCTGGCGACCTCAACCTGGCGCCCTAATCTCCTCTCTATCTTAAGCCCGCTTAAGAGTTAACTCTCCTTTAAATTGACGACTTTTATTGCAATAACTTGTATTCGTTTCTCTTTAGAAAGAAGTCAATGTTTAGGAGTAATGCCAAATTATCTAGCTGATTAGCTAACGATCGCACGACCGATACGATTGCAATAGTATATAACTAGCTTCCCGCCAGCGGCTTCGCCCGCGATATTTTAGCTAATGGATACAAAAACTTGACAAATTATATACTAAAACCTTCCTCATTAATCACTCTATCTATTAAAAAAAACCGCATCAAAATCCGTTGCGTAGTTTTAAAGATTTAAGCGTACATAGGCATATAGGGACAGAGAAAGCGACTTTGTTTTATACTATGTAGTGATATAGGAGATTCACGTCCTTATATAATGCAGAATTTTGATAAGAATGTCACCTGTACTTAATAATATTAATCTAGACATATAAAATGCTTTGTCCTGAATGACTGACGGATCAACGCACAGCCTAAACCGCTGATCGTAGAGACCTGAAACTTGGAGGGTGTTCTTTGTATGACGTAGGCATCCGATAAGAAAGGATTTTCCGAAATTCTATCCCTACGGGGGAGAAAAAGGGGGGCAAAGTTTGTATGAAACTCTGTCATTTTTTATTTGAATTCATATAGCTTACGCGGGCGAAGCCGCTGGCGGAAAGTTACTTATTTTTTTTTTTTCGTGCGACTTATCGTATTGATCGTACGATCGTCAGCCAATTAAAAAGACTTAATTACCTAATTATTTTAGTACTCATCGGCCATGATTAGAACAACTAATGCTGTCCAGCCATTGAATGGCTTGCAGCCAGACCCCTTGCCGTCCTCGCTTGAGTATTGCTCGAACAGATACCCAGCGCGTTTGTATTCATTTAATATATTACCTGGAACAATAAAAATAGGTTAATACCAAAAAAACAAAAAAAAATAGTCCGTGGTGGCCTAGTGGTTAAGGCACCTGCCTCTCGTGTAGGAGTGTGTTGGATCGAATCCTGGAAAGTACCAATGTGACTTTTCTTAAGTTATATGTACTTACTAGGTTTATCTTAGACGTCACTGACTAACAGTGAAGGAAAACATCGTGAGGAAACCTGGACTTAAAAAGTCTGAATCCGCCGCCTTGAGCGCACGTGGTGATCAATGCTAATGCCTTCTCTGTATGAGAAGAGGCCTGTGCCCAGCAATGGGACTATATATGGGATAATGATGATGAATCTGGCTATCTGTCAGATAACATCTCAAAAATAAAGTCCCAATTATAAATTAATCTGGTAGTTATCTCCTATATAGGACGAAAAAGACCAGGGCGACATAACTCCACAAGAGATACTCACGAACTATTTACATTCTTAGCGAAATTACAATAGGATTACGGTCCCTATTTCAGTACTCCTACATAGGAACAACCTACGATATTTTTTCAGGGATAGAATTTCAAAATGTGAATTTATCTGGCAGATAAATTTAACTATCACCTTAACGAGTGGTGAATCTGGCTATTTGCAGATAACTGGTTACAAATAAAGTCCCAATTATAAATTAATTTCAATATATAACTTTATCTGGCAGATAAGTTTAACCAATACTCATCCCGGTGTGGTGAACTGACTATCTGTCAGGTAACTCCTCAAAAATAAAGTCCCAATTATAAATTAATCTGGTAGTTATCTCCTATATAGGCCGAAAAGTACCAGGCTCTCATAACTCCACAAGAGATACTCACGAACAATATTGTCTCTCAGTCTAGCGTTGAGTTCCGCTGCCCTCGCCGCGTGAGGGCCCTCCAAGTTAGCGTAGTACTTCAGGGAGGACAACGCCAGGTAGTTTATAGGGATCCAGATCTGCCCCCTCCAGTAGGGGGGGTCGTGTTCTGTGTTCCTCTTCATGTACAGAGGAGAGGACTTTGAGAGAGATCTGTGAAAAAAAATATTAAAAACAATAACTATTGTACTCAAATCTATACTTATAATAAATCTGTAGAGAGGTCAATTCTGTACATGAAATATATTTCCAAAATAACTATCAGGGGGTGATTAGGGATCGATACTGATGCCAAAAATGCAATCAGTAAAATTTTTGTCTGTCTGCCTGTCTGTATATACGTTATAGAAACAAAAACTACTCGACGGATTTTAACGAAACTTGGTACAATTATTTGTCATACTCCTGAGCTGGTTATAGTATACTTTTCATCACGCTACAATCAATAGGAGCAAAGCAGTGAAGGGAAATGTTGTCATTTGTTTTAAAGCGCTAATCTCAGGAAAAAATCTTTCAGTGTTATATAGTCCATTTATCGAGGAAGGCTATAGGCTATATTATCATCACGCTAAGACCAATGGGAGCGGAGCACCACTATTCCACGCGGACGAAGTCGCGGGCAGAAGCTAGTGAAGTTATAAAATTTTAAAAGGTATTATTATATTTTATGAGCTCGTAGCTAAGTTACAGCCGTACGGTTCGACCGATCAAAGGTTAAGCTGCGCTTGGCGCGGTCGGTCCGTGGATGGGTGACCATCTATGTCATAGCGACCCCCCCCCCCGTGCCTCGGAAAGCACGTTAAGCTGTTGGTCCCAGTTGTCATTTGTTCATCATTGACAGTCGTTACGGGTAGTCAGAAGCCAGAAAGTCTGACAACCAGTCTTACTAAGTATTATGTTACCCGGTAACTGGGTTGTGGAGGTCAGATAGGCTGTCGCTCCATGTAAAACACTGGTACTCAGCTGCATCTGGTTAGACTGGAGGCCGAACAACATAGTTGGGAAAAGGCTAGGCAGATGATGAATCAATATTCTAACAAGACATCGTACTCACCGGAGCCCATACGGCGACCACAGCAACTCGGGCTTGTCCAAGTCTTCTAGAATCTTCCCCAACTTGTCACTGTCGGGTTTTAGAACTTTCAGTAGCATTGGGAATAGGGATACGTAACCTGGAACAAGATGGCGGATTGAGAAAGAAAGAAAGAAGGAAAAATCATTTGGAAATAGACAATGTTTAGTTCACAATAAAGAAATTATAATTTAGTTTATAATTAGTAGAAATTTATTATGCTCCTTTCATTTATTTTACACAGATTTAATTTTTTAAATATGTAATAAAAAAACATTTAAAAATATAATAATAATACTCCACCAAAATTTAAATTAATATATAAAAGAAAATAATAATTACTATGTATATAAATTAATTAATACAATTTATCAATTGGAGTGTCTGTCTGTAGTGTCAATTTAAATGTATAAGGGATATCAAAACTACAATTATTAACATATCTATCTGCCTATCTGTTTGTTTCAGGTAATCTCCGAAACTCCCAGACAGATTTTGATACGATCATGCTATTTTCGACATCAAACTCACCGAAGGCTGAGGTGACGAGTCTCGGTTGAGGAGGTACGGTGACACTCCGCACCACTCTGGCGCCCTCTGAGGGGTTTTTAGGCTGCTGGCGAACCAACTTGACGCCATCGGTGTGGAGACCTGGAATATACAACAAATATGTACAAAAAAAGTGATTAATTAATTCATTTTTCCTTTACAAACAAACTTATCTTTGCGGTCAGATAGAACAAGACAAGATAGCGAGTTTATTGCGTACTAGCTAACCGCTAACGGGTTCGCCCGCGTGGACATATTTTTTTACACCTTGGGTTGCATTATTCAAGTTTCAGTAGGGATCCCTAATTATTTCTGGCAATAAATATAGCCTATGCTACTTCGTAAAGATGTAGCTTTCTAACGGTGATAGAATTTTTAAAATCGGTCCAGTAGTTTTTGAGTTAAAACACTACAAACAAACAAATCTTTCCTCTTTATTATATTAGTATAGACTAGCTATCCACAGCGGCTTCGCCCGCGTGGGCTATACGAATTTAAATTGAAAATGACAGAGTTTCATACAAACTTTGCCCCCCTTTTTCACTCCCTTAGGCGTAGGATTTCGAAAAATCTTAAGATCCTAATCCTAACAAAGAACACACCCTCCAAGTTTCAGGTCTCTACGATCAGCGGTTTAGGCTGTGCGTTGATCCGTCAGTCATTCAGGATAAAGCATTTTATATGTATAGATAGATAGATAATTTTCTTTAGGCTTGTATTTAACGTGGCGACAAAATAATCTGATTTAGGTTTTTAAAAATAATTAAAATGGGGAGCAAAAATAATAGGTAGTAAGTATAAAGTAGCAGCTTTATATAGAGTTGTAAGCTTCGTTTAAATTTAAATTGGCAACTGAATTTCTTGTTAGGCGACAACTTGACGGCGGATAAATAAAATCTAACCTAACCTCATTATTTTTAATACCCCACCTATATCGCCTCAAATGGATGGATTGTGTGAAGGCTGATATGATTAGAATAAATGTTACTAGCGAGATGACGGCAGATAGAAGAGTATGGAAGAAGAAAACATGCTGCGCCGACCCCAAATAAAATTGGGATAAGGGCAGGAGGACGATGATGATGATGATCGCCTCAAAATGATGAGCCTTTTCTTTACAGCTTGGAACCCTCGGTGCGCGAGGTCTACTCCCACTTGGCCAGGTTTTCTTATACAATAAAACTCACCGTAATCGGCGTATGTCTGTGTGTGTGAAGACCAATGTAGCTCGTTTAGTAAGTCTTCATCGCCCAGCTGGTCTCTGGTCGCTTCGTATCTGGATAAATAAATAAATATAATTAAAAAAAAAAACATAAATATTAAACTTATACTAGGTGTTTTTTGGAGGAACTATTTTATTCTAAAAATTGGTGTAAAAATTTCATACTGCAGATATCGTGAAATACATTTTTTAAATTACTCTGAAATGGTTGACCTAACAAACCGTTAACCATTTATCATCTAATTCAAAATTTTCAAAATTCAAATGTTTTTATTTCAAATAGGTCTTTGCAGGCACTTATGAAACGTCAAGCTAGTTGTTAATCCTTACTTAACGCCTTAATCCAAGATTAAGCTACGATAAGTTCGAATTAACGCTAAACAGCATTTATGAGTGAGATTTTGGTAATCCGTTGCTATTGAACATTACAGTTGCTGCAGATTAAAAAATAATCGAGCTTTATAAGTAAGACGATTAATGGATTGCCGACGGATCACCAGAAACAGCCACATCACCCAAGTTATTTATGTTAAAGTTTTCGTTAAAGTTATGTCTACAGTTAAA
Organism: Pyrrhia umbra; assembly: GCA_963891755.1. Lineage (NCBI taxonomy): Eukaryota > Metazoa > Arthropoda > Insecta > Lepidoptera > Noctuidae > Pyrrhia > Pyrrhia umbra. Next base: position 5,050,038 of record OY982947.1, on the reverse strand, counting down.
CCGATTTTGTGGTATTATTTTATATGATGTATACCCATTGTTTTATGTAAATAAATCCTTACTTCCTTACTAATATTATAAATGCGAAAGTAACTCTGTCTGTCTGTCTGTCTGTCTGTCTGTCTGTTACGCTTTCACGCCAATACTACTGGACCGATATAGATGAAATTTGATACAGAGATAGAATAGACCCTGAGGAACAACATAGGCTACTTTTTAACCGGGTGCGCTAAGTAGTTCCCTCGGGATGCGCGGGAAACAGCTAGTAATCTATAAATTGGCAGCAGCATATGCAGCTTAACGACTTACTTGCTGGAGTCTCGGTGGAGTACATCAGCGATGGTCATCATGGCATCAGCGGCCGCGTACATCCAGCATCTTAGGTCCACGTGGCGCTCGATATCCGACGGGTGGGATGCCCTGCGATTGAAAACGCTGATAAAGTCCATCCATCGTTTGGTAGGACGAATTTAACCTTGAGGTGTCACACATCTTGGGGCCTTACCATGACGTGCCAAAACAAGATTATTTTCGTTGTAAAAAGGGACGGAGCTATACGACGTTAGTAGCTGTGTCACGCTCTCAAACACTTTTTGGTACAGCCCTTGATCTGTCTAGCTTTTAACTTGGGAGCCAGCATCTAGTCTCATGGATGCGTCACGCTAAAGACCGGGCGATATGTAACAGATTAGAGGCCTATGCCCAGCACTGGACTAGTTTTATATATAAAAACTAGCTTTCCGCCCGCGGCTTCGCCCCTGTGGACATTTTTTTTACACCTTGAGTTACATTATTCAAGTTTTAGTAGGGATCCCTAATTATTTCTGGAAATAAATATAGCCTATGACACTTCGTAAAGATGTAGCTTTCTAACGATGAAAGAATTTTTTAAATCGGTCCAGTAGTTTTTGAGTTAAAACCCAACAAACAAATCTTTCCTCTTTATAATATTAGTATAAATGAATTCCTGTTCGTTAGTCTCGCTAAAATCAAGAACGGCCGGGCCAATGTAGCTGATTTTGGTTTTGAAATGTTTGTCGTAGTCCAGGGAAGGTTTAAACGGTGAGAAAAGTTAAGATAGATTTAGGTGATACGAAGTTCACCGGGTCATCTAGTGTTAATAGTATAGTCTCATCTTAGGGAGCTTTTGGAGGATCAGTCCCACAGGATACAGTAGAAAAACCAGTATTTTACATGGAGCGACTGCCTATCTGACCTCCACAACCCAGTTACTGGATAACACGATACCCCTTCGTGACACTGGTTGTCAAATTTTCTGCAAACGACGGAAGGAACCAACGGCTTAATGTGTTCTTCAAAGCACAGATGAGTTTTGGTATGATATGGATGGTAATCCACGGACGGGCACCAGCTCACATCACAATGAGTCTTACCTGGGATAGTCATCAAGTCCTGATGTCAGGGTCTTAGGGTTCAGCTGCAGTCCATCATCCTCCCTCCCCCGCCAGCGGTAAGAGGTTGGCTCATCACCTTTCTGGGTAGTTTGGAACCACTGGTACCAGGCCTGTAGGAGCGTCATGGATGGATTATGATATAGGATACTTTTTGTACGCGAAGAAGTCGAGGTGGCCTAGTGGTTAAGGCACCTGCTTTACGTGTACGAGTGTGCGGTTTCGAACCCTGGCAAGTAACAATGTGACCTTTCTAAAGTCGTATGTACTTCCTAAATGTATCTTAGACGTCATTGACTAAAAAGTCTGAAATCGCCAATACGCCTTGAACAAGCGTGGTGATCAATGCTCATGCCTTCTTTGTATGAGAAGAGGCCCCAGGATACGCGTGAAATCACGGGAAAGAGCTAGTAGTAGAATAACTATTGAAATATCGTGCAAAAAGATCGCACCCGGATAGAAGTTATCTTTCTTATGTAATAATCCAGGTTTATAAGCTATGTGTGTGCCAATTTCATCTAAAGCCATTTAGCAGTTTTTTTACGTGAAAGAGTAGGATTTACAAAATCTTAAAATATTTGCAACAAAAAATTCGTCCGCATCGCTGTCTATATTCTGCGAACTCGGCACGAAGTACCAGGCTCCCATGACATATCAGGAGATCGCTTTCACAGTATTAATTAATATTTTTTGACATTACCCTCAAATTCTACACCAAGTACCAGGCTCGCATGACATAGCAAGAGATCGCCTTCACAGTATCACTACATAGTATGAAACAAAGTCGCTTCCCGCTGTCTGTCTGCTTAAATTTTTAAAACTACGCAACGGATTTTTTATTTTTATGCGGATTTTTATAGGAAGGTTTTCGTATCCATTGGCTAAACCATCGTGGGCGAAGCCGCGATCAGAATGCCAGTTAATTAATATTTTTTAACATTGGTAACATTACCCTCAAATTCTACACCAAGTACCAGGCTCGCATGACATAGCAAGAGATCATCTCACGGTATTATTATATTTTTTTAACATTACCGTCAGCCATAAAAAAAAACATTACCCTCAAATTCTACACCAAAGTACCAGGCTCCCATTACATAGCAAGAGATCGCTCCCAATTTTCATCATTTTATTATCCAACATTTCTGTGTAACCATGCACGAAGGACTATAGGCTCCTATAATACAACAAGAGCGTATTTTCAACGTCATTATTATCGTCATCTTATTTCTATGGGTTCATAAACTTGAATAACCGAGAGCAAAGTACCAGGCTCTCATAACAGGGCAAGAGATGCTTTCATTCAAATCTAAGTGAACGAGTGGTTTTATGACGTAATTCATTGACTTGTGCGCTGCGTGTTGCGGTTTCGATTCACGCAGGGGGGGGGAGGCTATTTACTTTTTTTGGAATCTGTTTGTTTGTGCATGTGTATTGTAAACTAGCTTTCCGCTAGTGGCTTCGCCCGTGTGGGCTATACGAATGCAAGTAAAATAAGAGTTTCATACAAACTTTGCCCTCCTTTTTCACCCCCTTAGGGGTAGGTCATACAAAAACACACCCTCCAAGTTTCAGATCTCTACGATCAGCGATTTAGGCTGTGTTGTCCGTCAGTCATTCAGGACAAAACAAATAAAACGTTAAACCGATTTTGTAGGATTATTTTATTTTTTGTATATCCCTTGTTTTAAGTGAATAAATAAAATAAATAATAAAACGAGTTTTTTTTTAATAAACTAAATATATTTAAGATCTCACAATATTTGCTACACAAAGTACCAGGCTATCATAGAAATGTAGTACCAGCAGCCGGCTGACCTATCAGGAGTGCTTGCTTCATGACGGCTCAAAGTATTAGGCTCTCATAACATGGCAAGAGATGCTTCCATTCAAATCAGAGCCCGATTGACATACCTAATGAGTAATTCATCGCCTATATAGTGCTACTATATATATTTTTTATACTATATTTTTTTTCATTTTCAACCCTTACGTACGACCACCCCCATCATGTAAACGATCAGATTAATATACATACATTATTAAAAATACGTAGGACATCGATGCTATCAATATCTGACGCGCTCGATTATGTCCATGCAACAGTATTTTTTTAAATTTTTGAAAATCTATAGCCGCTCCCCCCACCGATGAAAACTATACATCATCTAAGCTTTGCATCGCAATAGGTCTCTATGACGCTCGAGTAAATCCCCATTTAGCATCGTGGGCTCCCCTACCACTAGTTCGCTGTGTGTCGCGGTTTCGAATCTGTCTGTCTGTTTATTTATCCATGTTTGTTTATAATTTAAATATACCCCACGATGCAGGAAAATTCCTAGTGTAGTTTGTTTTTGATTAAGAGAAAATACCTCAAGTTTATCATAACTTTCTACACCAAGTACCAGGCTAACATAACCAAGTAGGAGGTTATCTGCAACGGGCTTAACATCATCATAAGGCTTCGTTCACACGGCATTGTACTGCACGTTTTTTTGTAATCGTTTTTTTAACGTATAGTCAACCAGGTGTTCACACGGTAAATTTTCATTCGTGTAAAAACGTATAGCCGCAGTTTCCACACAGTTGTCACAGTGAGTAGACGTCACTGATGGATCCACGCTTGGTTGTAGGCTTTTATATTGGTTTAATCGAAGGCGCCACCGTTTTGTCCGCCTACAGACCAGAAGGTTTGGGTACATCCTATATATAAGGCGTACTAAACTATTTGAGAAGTTATACAATGAACTTAGAAACGATGAAAAGAAGTCTCATGTTCGGTTGCTATTCGATAAAAAACGTGTGAACATGCTGCCGTGTGAACGAGACAGAGCTATATTATGTGCCACTGCAAACCGAGTACTTGCAATGCCGTGTGAACGAAGCCAGGGTGCTCGGGAACAGCTTTGACCGTATCCTTTACGATGCCAAGATATTGCTTTCACTATCAACATTTTCATAAAAAGTACTAAGCTCCCATAATACTACAAGAGCATATTCTCACCGTTCGCGCATCACTATTATTTTCAAGTTTCAAATGCTTTGAATAAATCAGCTCATAGTACTAGGCTCTCATAACATGGCAAGAGATGCTTCCATTCAAATCTGAGCCAACGATTGGCGTAATAGAGTAAGTAATTCATTGGATCAAAGGCTGGCTTTTACTTTGGCCAAAGGCTAAGCATTGCCATCCAACGTGGCAATGCCGCCAGCCTCTTGGGTACACTTCCAGTTGACGGCGATGAGGAAGAATTTTTTGACGCAATATTTTAGTTAGATTTATATTAGAATATATTTACTTTTTTTTTATTTTTCGTAATGTAAATAATGTAAATACTTTATGCCATCTTAAAAATAAACCATCTCAATTTAGTTTTAAGACATCAATACATCAATTTTGGATCGATACCCGTACGAGGAAAATTATTTTTTTAAGAAACTTTTTGTTTACTTGTGCATGACTATTGTATGTTTGTATGTTTGTAAACATACTCCACAATACAAGAGAAGTAGTTAGTGCCTTCTAGTTTTTTTTTAATAACGCATGTTTGTTAAAATTTTCCACGCGAAGTACCAGGCTATCATAATCACTAGGAGGTTAACTACAGCCGGCTGAACATCCTATCAAGAGTGCCAAAAACTGCTCCCCGATTTCACCATTTCACCCACAAAATTTTCATTAAATGTACTAGGCTCCCATAATACAACAAGAGTGTATTTTCACCGACATTCATTTATCGTCGTCATCAATAAAAAAAATTACATTATGGTTCAAAAACTTTAAACTCAGCGCAAAGTACAAGGCTCTCATATCAGGACAAGAGACGCTTCCATTCAAGTATGACTGAACGATTGCCATATAATAGAAATTTCTTGTTTTTTTAATATCAAAGATATTAAAAAAGACAATTTCACACAGCGCCATCTAGCCCCAAAGTAAGCAACTACTATGCTTATGGGTGCTAGCTTAAGTATTCAAAATAAAATAAAAAAACAAAATGGCGGTTTTTTGGCGCCAAATTCAAATGTCATTCAACTTTTCTACACAAAGTACCCGCACAGTATTACAATGGTGTCGATTCTGACGTACACACGACTAAACTAATTTTAAAATATCATGCTCTTTTTCTATTGCGAAATACAAGAAGAGGATAGCAAGTAATTCAGTGCTGTCAAATTAAATGACAGATGACATTTTGTTCGTACAGGTTTGTTAATTTAGTCGAGATGTTACGTCGTGATGTTTAATTTTGTATGGAAAACTATTTTTTTCTAATTTGACAGGTGTTAAAAGTTTGCTATCCCTTTCTTATATTTGTTGATGGAAAGAGAGAATTATAGACTAAATTCAATTTAGATGTTGTCAAGAGAATCGCGGCCAATATCTCCCTACAGTAGCGCAACGAATGTATTTACTTCTTCTTTATGGCGGGGGACGCGCGGGGAGACGGGCGGTGTCAGCCGCGTCCCGCAAACACGCTTACTTTGCGGGACGGACCGCGAAGGACCAGACGCGGGTCGTGTTTTGTTGAAAATTGTTTCCTTGTTATTTTATTTCCCATTTTGTAACAAGCTTAGCGTATCTACTTACTCCGGCGGCGGTATCGCGCGTCATCAATGGCGTTGCGCTACTGTAGGGAGATATCGTAATCAATGGTACCAGGCTTTTTTAATTGGGACAAAACCACTATTCCCAACCACTGCAACTCCTGAAAGCCAGAATCAACAGTGGCGACCACCAGAAACGTCGAGGCAATGAAGCTCGACGAGTCCCAGACATTTATTTCTTTTTACTCTCTTGGAACCCGCAAGGTATTTAATCAGAAAACAATCCTTACTAATATTATAAATGCGAAAGTAACTCTGTCTGTATGTTACGCTTTCACGCCAAAACTACTGGATATAAATTAAATTTGGTACAGAGATAGAATAGACCCTGAGGAACAACATAGGCTACTTTTTACCCGGGTGCGCTAAGTAGTTCCCTCGGGATGCGGGTGAAACCGCGGGAAACAGCTAGTATTTAATATTTAAGGAGGAGTAGGAATAATCATAGTTGCCACCCTCCATATCAAGCAGGCGACAGATGTAAAGAGTTAGGCCATTAGCACAAAGGGTGGTACCAGGCTAACATAACCGGCGAGCAGGTTACCTGCAGCCGGCTGAACATCCTGTCGAGGGTGCTCCTGTGCTTGGAGCCGCTGACGAACAGCTCCGGGCGTATCCTCACGAGGTGCGCCAGCTGCAGCAGCAGCATGGGGGGGTTGGCGGCCGCGTTACTCTGCACCACGAACTCTTTAGGTACTCTTGCTAACGCCTCGGATCCTAGTACACAGAATGAAATAACATCATCATCTGCCTAGCCTTTTCCCAACTATGTTGGGGTCGGCTTCCAGTCTAAACCGGATGCAGCTGAGCACCAGTGTTTTATATGGAGCGACTGCCTATCTGACCTACACAACCCAGTTACCGGGTAACACGGTACCCTTGGTAAGACTGGTTTGTCAGACTTTCTGGTTTCTGACTACTCGTAACGACTGTCAAAGATGTACAAATGACAGCCGGGACCAACAGCTTAACGTGCTTTCCGAGGCACGGAGGAGGCTCGCTATGACATAGATGGTCACCCATCCACGGACCGACCGCGCCAAGCGCAGCTTAACCTTTGATCGGTCGAACCGTGCGGCTGTTACTTAGCCACGAGCTCCTCTTGAACAAATGAAATAACATAATTTTTCAAAGGGTTTTCAGCTCTTACGTGTGTGCGGTTTCGAAACCTGACAAGTACCTACTAATGTAGCTTTTCTACTTCTTATATGTACTTCCCAAGTGTGGACTAACAGTGAAGAAAAACATCGTGAGGAAACCTGGACTAAGTCTGAAATCGCCAATCCGCCTTGAGTAAGCGTGGTGATCAATAAAGATAAAGATAAGTTTATTCGCAAATATGGGTACAATACAGGTGATGCAGATACATTTTTGGTTCAGCCATATTTTGCCATGATGGCATGCAAATTTTAATCACAAGTAGGTACACAGTAGCATTAAAATTAAAAACTAAAAATTACAGAGAATTACATAAACCTTTCAATATTATTCTTTTTTAAATCCTAACTAAAATTAAAATACTCTATATAATAAAATCTTTTTCATTCAGGAACTCAATTATACTCAGTGGCGTGCAGTTCATATAGGCAAAAAGACACTGCCTACCCTACATAACTCAGAAAATATTTACTATCTTTATTTTATTTTAATAAGTATCTAATATTTTATCTCAGAGTAATTACTACTAATAAAAAAATCTTGAAACTTAAATCAGCTCCACCTGTCGAATATTGGTGGTACCTATTACGAAGAATCAATACTCGCGATACATTTCAACAACACACAAAAGTTTGCGCGGTACTAGGGCGCCCCTAGCGAAAATAGACAGAAAACGTGATTGCCTCATTTCGTATAATAGTATTTGTAAGAAGACTCGTAGACATGCGAATACAATGCAGTGTGCGTTCGTATAAATATTTTGCACACATTGACACAAATTACGCACACAAATAACAAAAAGGCTGTGTCTTTTTGCGATTTATACGACGGAAACATCGGTTCGGAAACCTTCGGCTATCGACAAGGCCACAAGGGACGGTGGCCGATGTTTTCCGAACCGATCTACATTATGATGTAATGTAACTATTTTAAAAAGTAGCATGTTTTGACTTTCTTATCTCTAAGTAAACAACATTTCTTTTAGTCGTATTTTTTTTTTCTGTGACGTGAGTTTCGCGCGCGTCGCCCGCCGTTGTTATTGTTTATCTGACTTGTTCTGTGCTAGCGAATATTTCTTAATATTTTAATAATAGTAAGTTTTAAGCGTTGATAATAGTGTGAAATGGAATATATTCACTGTGAAAGTTGTTCAGGTGGTGTGTGTGTGTATAGAAAATTAAAAATGATGCGTTTGTAAAACTATCTTTCGAAGAAAAAAACAAGTGATAGCGAAAGGCCGCTGCACCTATACACCAAATCAGATACAATTTATACAAACTAAAGGTATAGTCAATCAATCGTATATTCAATACTAAACAATTTGATTCCTATTATTAGCTCTCGGATTGCATACACGCTATTTCCCTTACTTACCTACTATTTTACCGCAATAAAACCGTCTGGAACGACGCAGGTTTCACCTATTCATATTTATCTCCTACGGTAGAAAAAACCACGAGCAATATGACTTAGAAGCTTCCGTACACTTGGAGAAAATCGTATTGAAACACGATGAAAGTAGATCGAAACCGAATTATTATTCAATCACTTTTTTATTGTTAGTTTTTGAAGTAAACATGAGTTCACTTTACGTAAAAGAATTTGTTCCTCAGTGAATAAGGGAAGTTATTAAGAGAGGTCAACTTTCATGCGAAATACGACTGAGTTATGGAAAACTATTTACGAAATTGCTCTTAGATATTCACGTGCAAGTTTTTTTAATCAAATCTGAATCTATGATTATTTGAGGCGGCATATTACATGCATCATTATTTGATCGACAAGACGACGAACCAAAACCAACATGCGGAATGTATTTTTGAAAAGTGGGTACCAAAGCCAGGCTGGTGTCACCAGGTGTCACTCAGCAGTTTAGGCACATTTGGCCCGTGCGCAGCGCGGCGGCGCATCTCTCGGGCAGGCGTACCTACCTATCGTAGTAAGGTCGTGCGCTGCTCGGCTCGCACGCTAGCGGCAAGCCGCTTCGCGAGTAATTAAGATAGGTACCTACCTATCGATTTTCCGTATAAAAACTTTTTGGCTTTTCTGCCTACCCTACCTAAAAACTCTGTGCACGCCGCTGATTATACTATAGTAGGTTTTATTCAATAAAAATGTTCGTAGCTTCTTTTTAAATTTCAATAGCGGTAATTCTTTCCACTGTTTGGGTATTTTATTATATATCACCGGCGCCATGCAGTAGACACTCTTGCGCATAAGTGCCGTTCGTGCTGTTGTAGACACAGTAAACTATTGTTGCGCCTATTCCGTGGGAAATTATCGGCAAGGAGTTGAAATTTATACGGGTTTGATTTGACAAATAAAGCTACTTCTAGGATGTACAGACAGGGTAGGGTTAATATGTTATATTCTTTGAAATATGGCATGCAACTATCGGTGGTTTTCAACTTAAAGATAGCTCTTAAACATCTTTTTTGTGCTTTGAATGCTGTTTTTCTTCCCGAAGAGTTACCCCAAAATATAATGCCGTACCGTAGGTGCGATTCCACTAGGCCATAATAAGCCGTGAGAAGCGCATCCATATATACTATTGAGGATAGTGAATGTAAAGCGTATGCGGACTTACTAATTTTTTTACATAAGGTGTCAATGTGAGATTCCCAATTTAATTTTTGATCTATTATGAGTCCCAGAAATTTTGTATTTACTACTTCTTCTATTGTATTATTACCGTGCTGGATGTTAATGTTAATGCTAGGAGTTCGCTGTCTAAAATGAATAGTTTTTGTTTTAATCAAATTAATTTTTAAATTATAAATGCTCATACCTTCTCTGTATGATGATGATGAAGCGGTGGTGTAATATTTTTTGGTATCAAGAATATGTATGGAGATCTTTAATCTATTAATTTGCCTAGCCTTTTCTCAACTACATATGTTGGAGTCAAAGGCAGCACTTGTCAGGGCTGCGGTAGGAAGGAAGGAACACGGGAACACGGGAAAAAGGCGGAAGGAACACGGATGGGTTTTAGTCAGTAAGAGTCTGACACTCCCTCCTCCCACAAGGGGAGGAGTCAATTGATGATCTCCCATACCTACAAAAATAGTTGTACAACTTACCTAATATCTGTTCCCTGGGTATCCACCCCTCCACGTTGATGAGGTCCAGCCAATGAGCTGCGATGTCCATCTGTATGTCAGGAGACCACCGGCCAATGAGTAGACCGTGGAAGCCCTCGTCCCATAGGAAACCTCGAGGAAAGAATGATCTGGAAATAAATTCAAATTGAATTGAACTACATTTTACTCCATTAAATTTGTTCAAACGATTTTGAGCTCTATTGCTAAGATGACATAACAAAAAACAGATGCAGAAGTATAATAATGATATATACTAATATCATAAAGAGGTACAGTTTGTGAGATTGTAGAGGTAAACTGATGTTCGAAGGACTTACCGCGCCCCCGGAATACAAAAGGCTGAGGAAGGAACATGGATGGGTTTTAGTCAGTAAGAGTCTGACACTCCCTTCCCAACCCACGGCGGGATAAGTCATTTGATGATTTCACATCCAAAAAAATAGGTTAATCTCTGGATCTACTGAACCGATTTAGATAAAATTTGGTACGGAAATAAAGAGAACCCTGGAGAATTTTATAGACTACTTTATATCCGGGTGCGTAAGAAAGTTTCCTCGAGACACGAGCGAAAGCTAGTATATGATTTAACCCACCTGCTCGGTACACCGGTGTATAGAGGCGCTCTCCAATAAGGTACTGGTTCCCTGGTATACTGGGATTGAACTCGACCAGCTCCGAAGAAGTACCCCACCCCCCCTATCATGTTGGACATAGCTGCCCGGGCTATAGCTACATCATGGGGAGGATATCTATAAAAAAAAGCAAAAATTTAAAGTTAAAAAAAAATCCCCTACGCAAAAATGCCTTAAATAATTTTGGAAAAGAGCTGATACTCTTACACTGCTGGACCGATATTAACCAAACATAGCTGTTGGTGACCAGCAACCAACCTCTTTTGTATCGTCTTTTGTATACCTTTCTTATATTTTTATATTTAGTACTTAGAAGTTTATTTGAATTCAAACATAAGTTAAAAAAGGTAGTTCTCTATCAGCTCTCTTGTCATCTTTCAACTCTCTTGTCATTAACATTGTTTATTAAAATAAAAGGCGATTCTCTCTAAACTCTCTTATCATTAACAATAGCTAAGAATCACCGCAAGGAAACTGGCTTTCAAATGAAAAAAACCGCATCGAAATCGGTCCATCCGTTTGAGAGCTACGATGCCACAGATACACATGCAGACAGACATCGACGTCAAACTTATAACACTCCTCTTTTTGCGTCGGGGGTTAAAAAAATCTTTTTTTTTTTAAATACCTTGAAGATTTCCTGGCTTGACCATCATTTACCCCTCGTTGGTGTCAAACTATTTTTTATTTATATATTTATACATAACTAATTATTCATCATCATCAGCCTATATATTGTCCCACTGCTGGGCACAGGCCTCTTCTCACACAGAGAAGGCATGAGCATTAATCACCACACTTGCTCAAGGCGGATTGGCGATTTTTAAAGTCCAGGTTTCCTCACGATGTTTTCCATCACCATTATTAATTACTATTACTAATGATTATTATCTGCCTAGCCTTTTCCCAACTATGTTGTGGTCGGCTTCCAGTCTAAACCGGATGCAGCTGAGTACTAGTGTTTTACATGGAGCGACTGCCTATCTGACCTCCACAACCCAGTTACCGGGTAACACGATACCCCTTGGTAAGAAATTCAAAAAATATTTATTCAAATTTGACGTTCAAAAAGTGCTTATGCTTTTTGAACGTCAAATTTACAAAAGACAGCCCCCAAAACGCCCGCCCTTCACCACTTCCTATGTGTTATTGCTGGGAAGAAGTGGCGCAACAAACTCCCCAGCAACACAGTCTGTCTGTTAGGTTTTTAGAACCAGCGTTATACATTATAAATAAATAAAATTATATTGTACATATTAAATTAAATTTTATACAATTATAATAATAAATAATTTCATCACATGTTGGCTAGCACACCTACCTGTACCTTGTCTAGACTGGTTGTCACACTAATTACTATTACTGATAATAATCATTATCTGCCTAGCCTTTTCCCAACTATATTGGGGTCAGATGCAGCTGAGTATCAGTGTTTTACATGGAGCGACTGCATATCTGACTTCCACGACCCAGTTTTTGAAAAACCACTTTAAACACGTACCCTTTCTCATCCAATTTGAATTTTTCTTCGAATTCAATGTCAAAGGCTGTCTTTTTCGCTTCCAAAGCTTTAGTATACTTATCCCCCTTTAGGGGAGGCGTGGGGAGGTCCTCTGTGGTGTAAACTATGTCTATACAAAATGGCGTCTCAACTAACATCTGTATCGGCACAAAGTTTATGTCTTTATCCTGTGGAAAGAAAGAAAAAATTACAAATCTTACTTATATTATAAAATGCATGCATGCATAATGCAATATAAATGCATGAACCGATTTTGATGCATTTTTTATAGATATAGGTTGAACCTAGCAATGTTTTACCGATTGGCACCCAAAATGTTCTACCCATTATGACCCACACAATGTTCTACCCAATCTGACCCAAAACAATGTTCCACCCATTTTCCAGAGCACTTCGACTGAAACATACCTTATTAAGTTCATCATCAGCTCCTAGAACTGCTAGTTTTCCAAAAATGGAATGTCTTTCCACCTTCAGTAAGGCATAGAACTTCTCTTTTAGGAGATGCAGCCCTGGTGCGTGTGCTTCTGAATATGAAGAGTGGAGGAGTTTTCCTGGAAATATTAATACAATAAATTGACTGTAAGTTTGGCGTAGTGGCTGAGCAATTGGCTGCTGCGCTGCGTGTCGCAGGTTCGACTTCCGCCCTGGACATGGTCACGGTTTCTGCATGTGTTATGTATGTTTATAAACACACCCACAATACAGGAAAAAATTGTAGTGTGGGGCAAACTTTTTTTTTAAAAGGATGAAAAGGCATGTTTTTCAGTCGATGAAGGTAAAGAATTTCTCATAGTGTTCGTAGTGGCTAGCGGTTCAATTCTCAAACAATACTCAAGCCACCCCTTGCTATGCGAATCTACAATTGGTTCAATTCCAGAATGACTCCCTTACCTGTATGGGGTACCAGGTTCACTCTAAAGTTGTGTAGCTGTGGTGTGTGGCCCAATATGGACCCGTCCTCATACCAGAGCCTGGAGTGGGGGGCTGCCGCACCCAGGGACTCGTCCAGAGCTCCGTACCAGATCAGGACGAAGGGTACTTTGGCGTTACCCTAGAAATTTGGGAAAAATATATGTTACTTCATAAGACCCCCAAAATATGATCACTTCAAAAGAACCCCAAAATCCTAATATCATAAATGCAGATGTGACTTTCGTTTGTAACGTTTTCACGGTAAAACTTCTGGACCGATTTAGATGAAGTTTGAAATAAAAGTAGCTTGAACCCAGGGAGAGTCTACATAATACTTTTTATCCGGGTGCGTTATCACGATTTTGGTGCTCTGATAATGACTGTCATTGATATTCGTATAACAATTACGACTGGGTTGCTTTTCAATGCTCTAAGAGGCATGGTCACCCATCCATAGGCTGATGGCGACAAACACTGCTTAACTTGCTAAGATAGATTTTCGAAAAACTATAAAAAATAATTATTAATAAAATGAAACATACCTTAGTAGTAACATTGATTCTAGCTGTCCAATGACCCCCATGTTCGCCTCCAGGGGTCTTGATGAACGATGTGGTGATGTTATGGGGGTGATCCGTTATCAGTTGCTCCCCAAAAGTGACCCCATCGTGTCTGAGCCACCCGTACGTCGCTAAGAGGTCGTTTTGGTCACACCAATGTCTGAAAATTTCAAAAAATGTATGGTATTTAATTATAAAAGGGTAGAGGTGTTTTTTTTTTTTTACAGTAACATTGAAAGATTGGTTCTAGAAGTATGAAATTTTGCACAAAAATTCCTTAAATGACGTAATTGTGCACTACGAAAGGATTTTTCTAAATTCATCAACTAAAGGGATGAAATAGGGGATAAAAGTTTGTATGAAACTGTATTTTTTTTTAATTTGGATTTGTATAATCCACAGGGGTCGCATAGCCGCTGGCCGAAAGCTAAATATTTATTTATTTATTTAATGTGATCTCCAACATGAAATTCACAAAAAAAAAACTAGACAATATCAACTTTAATTTAATTAATAATTAATTAAATAAAAATCTTGTGCTTCATTAATTATAGAAGTTCACAGCATGCCTCTTAATATTATTTAAGTCATAGTTTAGAAAAAATTTAGAATTAAATGATAAATAATTTAATTAAAATTAAAATAACGAACCTTATACCCTTATGTGAAGACGCAGCCAATTCATACCACATCATACCGAACACAGGTGAGCGGGGCTCCCGGCTCTTCATGCCCATGTACACGCCTGGCCGGTATGTGCCCCAGTAGCGCTCCGGTATTTGCAGACCGGATTCTTTAACTACCTGGAAGAGTTTTAGGATATGTTTAAATGGTTAGGGATGGTGTATAGCCTAATCAAGGGGTAACGTGCTACACGGTAACTGGGTTGTGGAGGTCAGATAGGCAGTCGCTCCATGTAAAATACTAGTACTCAGCTGCATCTAGTTTAGACTGGAAGACGACCCCAACGTAGTTGGGAAAAGGCTAGCTAGGCAGATGATGATGGTTAGGGATGGTGCAGCCTGAGGAAACTAGTTAGCATATCTAGATATTATTCTTTGGCTTTTCACAGATTTTTATCTATATAGCAATACTAGCTTCGGACTGCGACTTCGTCTGCGTGGAATAGTGGTGCTCCATCCCTATTGGTTTTAGCGTGATGATATATAGCCTTCCTCAATAAATAGGTTATCTAGCACTGACAGAATTTTTCAAATCGTACCAGTAGTTCCTGAAATTAGCGCATTCAAACGAACAAACAAACTCTTCAGCATTATTATATTAGTATAGATTTCTTGGAAAAATATGTTTAAATAAAAAAAAATATAAAAACCGACTTTTCAGTATTGTGACCATTTAAGCTAGTCTATATGTTAATGGGTCTCGACTGGAGGAGCTCGTGGCTAAGTAACAGCTGCATGGTTCGACCGATCAAAGGTTAACTGTGCTTGACGCGGTAGGTCTGTGAATGGGTAACCATCTATGTCATAGCGAGACTCCTCCGTGCCTCAGAAAGCATGTTAAGCTGTTGGTCCCGGCTGTCATTTGTAGATCTTTGACAGTTGTTACGGATAGTCAGAAGCTAAAAAGTCTGACAACCAGTCTCACCAAGGGTACTATGTTACCCGGTAACTGGGTGATGTAAAACACTGGTACTCAGCTGCATCGGGTTTAGACTGGAAGCCGACCCCAACATAGTTGAGAAAAGGCTAGGCAGATGATGATGTTAATGGGTCCCAACTGATAAGTCGCTATATTCTATGCTCTTCTGTTTCTCTCAACATCCAGTACAATATCTGTTAGCTGATAATTAAATAGTTCCTATTTGATAGTAAGTTAGTTCTTAATCTTTACATTTAATTGCATTATTAGTAATACTCAACCTTAACTTATGTGTGTGGTAAAATAATGTTAATATAAGTGGTTTTCAAATAAATCTATACTAATATGATAAAGCTGAAGAGTTTGTTTATTTAAACGCGTTAATCTTAGGATCTACTGGTACAATTTGAAATATTCTTTCAGTGTTAGATAGCCCATTTATTGAAGAAGGCTATAGGCTATATATCATCTCGCTAAAACCAATAGGAGCAGAGCACCACTATTCCACGCGGAGGAAGTCGCTGGCAGAAGCTGGTAAATAATATAGATAGACTCCTGCATAGGCTTCTTTTTAGTTTTTTTTTATATCTGTTATTGCGTGATTTAAGAGGATGAGACATTACTGAGACTGAGAGTATGTCTTATTGTATTTTATAATTTAAGACACGGACTGGCTATACAGATTAAAAGATTATCATCATTAAAACTGAATTAGCATCTACAATTAAGCAAACAAGACAAGGCTTATCTAAATGAAAACTAAGCCCTTTCATGACTTAAAATCTCATTTATCTCTTATCAACACTAATTCAAACGATGAATGATGAACGTTAAACTGCTGAAAAACCATAAAACAGGGAAAATCAACTTGATTTATTTCTTTACATTTTACGCACCTTATCATCGTCGAATGGCGTGTTAACTCGGGTTTCTAGGTAGCCTAGAGTGCTTATATACACAGCAATTAAAAAACAAACGAAGCCGACACCGGTTTTCCATATAGAAAGAAATTTAAAAGTCCTACTACCAAACGAAGACTCGCTACTCCCCGAACTGCTGCTAGTATCATTTTTATCTGTTTTAAGCGACACTACTTTTCTATGTCTAACCATTTTAAACTATTATTTATTAACTAATCTACAATATGTATGTGGAATTGACACTTTTTCTTTTATAATTTATCTTTAAATTCGTTTTATATTTTAATCGGCGATCGCGAATGAAGCGTCAATACGCGAACGCGTTTGACGTTTCGTTTTTATAGTGATGTACGATTATTACTAAACGTTTATATAATTAACTCGACTAAATGATTAAAACTACCAAATTCATAATTGGGAATTATCTAGGGCGTGGACGATACATGGCCAAGTAATATTTTTACTACGATATAAGAAATTATTTTGTAGTTTATGCTATAGAAAATTTCTTTTAACTTAATATATTGGTTAAAGTAGTTTTTTATTTATTTACATTACCATAATTACATTAACAATATTTAAATATACCTAAAGACTAAATATATTATGTACATAGGGACTACCTACTTGAAATCTATCCATATCTATACTTATAATAAATCTGTAGAGAGGTCAATTCTGTACATGAAATATATTTCCAAAATAACTATCAGGGGTGATTAGGGATCGATACTGATGCCAAAAATACAATAAGTAAAATTTTTGTCTGTCTGTCTGTCTGTATAAACGTTATAGAAACAAAAACTACTCGACGGATTTTAACGAAACTTGGTACAATTATTTTTCATACTCCTGAGCTGGTTATAGTATACTTTTCATCACGCTACAATCAATAGGAGCAAAGCAGTGAAGGGAAATGTTGGGAAAACGGGAGAAGTTACTCCATTTTTTAAGCTTCCGTCGCGTGTGTAACCTTAATGGTTAAAGCTACACAGAAATCAAGGCTATAGGCTATTATATCATCACGGTAAGACCGCTAAGACCAATAGGAGCGGAGCACCACTATTCCACGAGGACGAAGTCGCTAGCAGAAGCTAGTTGAATAATAAAACTCAGATATCACTAGAATATCAGAACAGTATAGAATATCTTATTATCCAGATCCCATTGATAAGTATTAAAAATTAAAATTCAAAGTGAGAGCAATTTATGCACATACTCATTCCCTGTTTATTTTTCTGTTTGCCTATTATCCACTAATAAAAGAGGATAATAAAATTATGCTGAAAGTATTATTTTATTGAGTTGTTGTACCATATTCCGGCAAAAAATATTGATTTTATTTTTAGTACCACTCAACATATTTAGTCGAATCACAAAATAACACTATTTGAATTCTTTTCATTATTAGTCTGATATGTCACATCACTAACATCAATACGTGTGGCTTGTTGACATTTATTTGAAGTAAAATATTTCGTTCGGAAATTGTTTAAAAAAATACTTAATTCCATTTTGTAGTTTTTTTAAGTTACGAAAACAATAAAATTAAGCATAGTGGAGGCAGGAAACAGCTAAAGTATATTACAGGCCACATAAAGATTAACTAGTTGTTTCTTCCAGCTTTATAAGGAGCTGCGGGATGATCCAAAGAGTAACCGCACCCCCGGAACGCAAACGACCGAGGAAGGCGCATGGCAGCAGACATTCTATGATTTCCTATCCGAAGAAAAAGCTTCACAAAGAAGTTACTTCTCGCACCAAGATTAATTGAAATAAGTGCCTTCAGCCGTTTTCCCGTGAAGACGTAAAAGACAGACAGACAAGGCATTTATAGTACCTATTAGCAAAGAGTATAAAATATTATACAGGAAAGCATTGATATAAAAACTAAAGATACGGCCGTCCGAACATTTGCCTGACGCATTCGCGGTACAATAAACACTAACGCCATCTATTAGAACTAAAATACGACCGCTCCCGAAGTTCGCCGATCGCGGACTAATTCATTCATGTTGGCGCACCAAGCGCACCAAATGCGTAGCGCCGTTTTAACATGCGGTCCGCCCTGTCCTTACATATAAGTCAATGCAGGAAAGTAAGGATTTTCGGACAGACTCAAGTCGGATTCAATAAATGTATAGAAAATATATTAAAAAAAAAAGTTTATTAGTCAAAAAGTAACGTTTATATTTATGGGCTTTTTTGTCATCTTTTTTTTATTTCCCTTGGTCACGGCATCACGGAGAAGGTTTTAGGCTACTTTTTATCTGATGCAGCTGAGTACCAGTGTTTTACATGGAGCGACTGCCTATCTGACCTTCACAACACAGTTACCGGGTAACACAGTACCCCTTGGTAAGACTGGTTATCAGACTTTCTGGCTTCTGACTACCCGTAACGACTGTCAGAGATCTACAAATGAAATCGGGACCAACAGCTTAACGTGCTTTCCGAGGCACGGAGGAGTCTTGGTATGACAAAGATGGACCATCCACGGATGGACCTCGCCAAGTGCAGCTTAACCTTTGATCGGTCGAACCGTGCGGCTGTTACTTAGCCACGAGCTCCGCAATTCCCTTTTATTTCTTACAATTCCGAAGATAACTCCGTCTTTCAGACTTCTGTCTGTATAATAAGCTTTCACTGTAATACGGCTGTACTGGTTTTGATGAAATTTGGTATGGTATTAGATTGTGTCTTCTAGGTATGTGAAGTGGTTTTCTCAGCATGCATGTGTGTGAAACTTGTTGTATATTGTATAGATATTATAAATGTGAAATAAACTCTTGGATTTGAGCTACCGGTTCATCTGAATAGCCAACTTTCCACAAAGCTGGATTAAAAAAAATAATGCTCTAGAAATATCTGTCTTTAAGGACCAAGTTCACAGACAGACGTTTACGTAATCAGCATGTTAAACAAAAACGTTTTTTAACCACGAAGCGAGAAATTTCGAGTTACTCACTTCTTGTTTTAACTCGAGTTGGTAATCGAATGTTTTAGGAATTAAAAGCTCAAATGTTTGTGCCCTTCGAAACTAGGAAGTTTGAATTTACGGTAAACGGCTGTTTTAGTTGATCGGACTTTTATCTTTTCGGTGAACTCCACCCAAACTACATGACACAAAACTGCTTAGGTTGGTAGTACCTACTAAAGTTACCTAAGTTTTTTTTCTCTATTGTTGTTTTTCATATTCAGCCTAAGATCTACTGGAAATTAATATACTAAAAATAGAGGCGTCGATGGAATGCTTACAGGCATCACGACCCAAACGGGTTGGTGACCGCTGACTCCGCGCCGACCAACAACGATACGGCTTGCCGAGTCAAATAATTGTTTTCAAATGCTTTATTTCAAAATCCAACACAGCGTAGGTACAACATTTTGAATAAAAATAACATATTATCAAAAAAAATAAGTATGGTAGCGCCACTACCTTATTCAACGAGATTATTAATTCGATTTTTTTTAATAATAATTACCTATAGATTTAATAGTTAATTTTAATATTATTGTAGTAGAAAGGTATTAAAAGGCTGTCTGCGAGTAAAGTCAGGTGTATTATGAAACTAAAAAAAAAACATTATCATTTTATTTTTCTCTCCGTGACAAGCGCATCGCTAGCGCTTCACCTTTCAGCCTAAAGCGCTTTTGTTAAACCCGGCCGCTTGCTTTGGCAGATTACAATATGTAATGTTATTTTTTTATAATTACGTAATGTTATACTTATCAAATTAAAACCAATATACTCGGAATATTTGTACCTCATGTTGACGCCAGAGTTCCGCTCAGAAATTGTCAGTAAATCACAAAAAGTAAAAGAAAAGTTCTAACGTTAAATTGCAGAGGACCGTTTTATGGAATATTTTCACACATAAGTGGCCCAAAATGCTTAAATACTTTCTTATCTTACTTACTACTTACTTCTTATTAATAACAGGGCTGGGCAAAATACATCCTTTGCTTTAATTGAAATACAAATTACAAAATACTGTATCGCAGGTAATTAAAATACGAAATACAAAATACTTTTAAGTAAGGTATTTGAAATATAAAATACAAAATACAGTATTTTAGCTATTTTTAATTGAAATACAAAATACAAATTACAAAATAAGTAAATCTAGACCAGCACGGGATGAAAAGTAGAGGAAAACAAAATTAATTAATCACTAAACCAGTTGCCTTTCATGAACACTAGATTTTTAAATGACAAACAGCTTCTCGGTGGAGAGTGAATAAAACCTGCCAAAGAAAACCTGCTAAATGTATTTTAATGTTAAAATGTATTTTGAAGCCTCAAGTATTTGAAATACAAATTACAAAATACTTCGGCGTCAAGTATTTAAAATACGAATTACAAATTACATTTTAAGGAAGTAATTGAAATACAAATACTAAATACGTATTTGTATTTCAATTACGTATTTTAATTACAAGTAATTTAAATACTGCCCATCCCTGATTAATAAGTATCAAGATCTAGATGACCTAAAATCAGTCAAGCCGCAGGCAATTCCGGTCTGCGTGTAAGTTTACTGGTATTTCGTAGGGTAAGGTGGGGTAAGACTATCACCGGGGCAAGACAATCACTGCCTAATATCTCGATAAGTATAGTATATCTACAAAATTCTCTTCGTCTGTATTATAGTACTATCGTAAATATTCTCGGCTAAAACACAAAAGTTACACCTTCAAGTAAAAATGGCAAGAAAAATACATTTAAAAATTACGGTGGGGAAAGAAGAATTTCAAAGTTACCAGCTTAACAGATTTTTTTTTTGATGAAAGTAGTGCAAAAAAACAAGCGTTCTTAACGTGAATAGAAGAATCCTATAAATATTTTATTTTAGATTATTATTTCAATTTAACGTAAATCAAAGTATTTTCTAAAACATTTGAAGAAACAAAAACATGATTTCAAAATTGCAAGCTGGGGCAAGACTGTCAGTATGTCGTGAGCAAGACAGACATATGTTAGTCTTGCCCCAAGTCAGAGGTAATCAACATTTTTTGGTGGATATTCTTTCTTCATTATTATGATTATAATTCTGTATCAAAGCAAAAAATACGAATGTTAGTAGTTACAATAACTACTGAACCTATTTACATTAAAAAAAATATCCGACTTCAAAAAAGGAGGAGGTTTCTCAATTCGACCGTATATAATACATATTTTTTTTGTGTGTTCGCGGATAAAATCGTCGTTTATGAACCGATTTTGATGTTTTTTTTTGTTTGATAAGTCATACTTCTAAGGTCCATATAAATTTTATCAACATCGGTTCCGACGTTTTCTTAATATATAAGAAATAACGGTTCTATCTCTATTTGCGCATACGCCACGCTTATAAGATAATTATCGAGCTACTGAACAGCGGAAAAAAAATAAAAAAATAACAGACTTTTCATATAGTTCTCGAGGTTTATAGGGATACCGATTACGAAAATGCGAATTTGAAGTAAAATCGATATGGTTATCGTT
The DNA here is from genome assembly GCA_963891755.1 of Pyrrhia umbra. Taxonomy (NCBI): domain Eukaryota; kingdom Metazoa; phylum Arthropoda; class Insecta; order Lepidoptera; family Noctuidae; genus Pyrrhia; species Pyrrhia umbra. The sequence goes on along the minus strand of OY982947.1, from coordinate 5,028,120 downwards.
TTAAAGGTTTGTAGGGGTGCCGATTACAAAAATGCGATCTTTTTACACATCCAAGATGGCTGATTCGACTTTTGAAGTAAAATCGATATGAGTATCGTTTTCGAGGTTTTTGAGGGTGCGCATTAAGAAACTGAGATAATTTTACTGATCAAAAATTTTTGGTACCGACTCCAAAAAACCTCAAATGGGATACCCATATCGATTTTACTACAAAAGTTGTGTCAGCCATCTTAAATCTATAAAAAGATTGCATTTTCGTAATCGGCACCCCTACAAACCTCACAATCGATACCCATATCGATTTTACTACAAAAGTTGTGTCAGCCATCTTGGATATGTAAAAAAACCTTGAAAACGATACCCATATCGATTATACTAGAAAATCGAGTCCATTATATTGGATCTGTTAAAAGTTCTCATATTCATAGTCAGCACTCCTTAAACTAATTTTGTTGTTTTAAACACTTATTTTAAGTCTAGATATAACAAAAAGTTTCCTATCTAAGACTTTCACCAACGTTTGTTTGTCCTGACAATTCCTGAAAATTCATTACAAGACTCCTTATGTGACCTGTCACATAAGGGGTCATTGACCTGTAATGAACATATACCTGAAGTTTGCTACCCCTGATTTTGATAGTATGTTAGTCTTGCCCCGTATTTATATATTTACGAATTTCTCAAAAACTGAAGCTATTTAGTTAAACTTGAGATTATACCTAAAATGACTACTATTAATATTATATTTTTTCTGGAGAAATAGCACTTGAGCACACGTATTAAACTAAAAAACATTACTGGTAGTCTTGCCCCGTGGCTGGGGCAAGACTGACAGTTTTTCCAGTTTTACACTTTCCTCATTATTTCCGTTTTGAAGATACTTATACAAAAATTTTTATAATCATATTAAAGTATATTTTATCATATATTACTATACTGATTACCTCAAAAATAGAGCAAACAAATTCTTCATAAAACCCATTTTTGTCAGACAGAAATAAAAGTATGTCTGTCTTACCCCACCTTACCTTATATATTATAAAAAAAACATGGAATGGACCGAAACATATCCTAATCCTAAGAGAATTTAATCAAAAATGTTTATGGTTTTACATAAAAATCTGTAGAGGTGTCATGTTTGCGCGCGCTGCTAATCTCTAAAAGAGCTAAACAGATTTGTATGAAATTTGGTATACACATAGTTTATTACCTGGATACTTATAATATAATCTTTTGTTGGACCCAATTCGGAGACCACGCAGACGAATCCTTCTTATTCATGTATACAGATAAAAGACTGTTCTAAATGACTGACGGATCAACGCACAGCTTAAACCGTTGATCGTAGAGACCTAAAACTTGGTTGGAGGGTATGTTCTTTGTATGACGTAGGCATCCGATAAGAAAGAATTTTCCGAGATTTTACCCCTAAGGAGGTAAAAAAGGGGGGCAAAGTTTGTATGAAACACGCGAGCGAAGCCGCTGGCGGAAAGCTAGAATTCATTTAAAAATGAAAACCGCTTTTTGCACAAAAATATATCGCTTCAAGCGCTTTCCTGCCCCATACCAGTAACCGCGCCACCTGTCCGTTCCAAATGTAGATAAAACAGTCCAGAAATACTGTGCGTCGGTAAAGCAGGCGCTCCCCCCGCGGCGGCGCGTACCCGACCCCCTCCGAGGGCGAACGAAGCCAGTGCGATCGAGCGACCATACCGCGCGTACCTGCGACTAACACGTTAACGCGCCACGCTACGCGATTATCATGAACCGAACACAACTATACACGCATTTATTCAGTGAAATAATGTAAATAATAACGTTAATTAACATTTAGTATAGTTTTAGTGTTGTGTTAAAACCGTGAGCATTGTTTACCGGCCGGCGAACGCACGCCACAGCGATCCCCGAAAAAAAAAACTCCGATGTCGGTGGCAGTGAGGATGCTTGTGTCAGTGTAGTGTATTAAAATAGGTAAATGTATAAACGGCGTGCTATGATCGTATGAGGAAGAAAAGCACAAGGAACATTGTAAGTGAAGAGCGTGTCGGCTCAGTGTTATTACTGTTGTTTGGGCAGAAATGTGGGGTAGCTCGCCCCAGTCCAAGGAGGTATTATCCGAGTGGGGCGGCCGCCGCTGATCAAAAACGGAGGTACGGAGGTCTATCCCTCGTGTACTCAGTGTTTTTTTTTACCGAAGCAGGTCCCACGTTACCCCTTTTTTGTACGACGCGTTTTTTTTGGAGGGAATGTTTACGAATCGATATTCTTGTAGGTTATAAGCGCCTAGTACTCGCGTCCGAGTTTCTACACGCGTTTTTGATAAATAAACACAAAAAATCGATTGGTTCGATAGTTCTTTTTTCGAAAACAATGTTTGTTTTTTCCGTTGTCGGCTAACTTCGGGTTTTACCGTTCAAAGTTTAGGATTATTCGTGGTAGGTACAATCGTGTTTTAGCTTTATTGACGAGGAGGTATATAAGTTGTTGGTCCGTATATGTAATTAATAGGTACGTACACGTTCGCTGTTAATGATAACAAATACAAAGTAAATACTTTCCTTATTTTTATTATTTGGAACAGGAAAAATACCGATAAAATACCTCTATACGATTCTTTGCGTTCTCGTCAACGGGATAAGCAGAGGCTATGATATATATTTTTTAATTTTCGAATGTTAAACAATTCATTTGAAATTATCACATCTCTCATTTTATTCTGTTAACCTGGTACTTTTGAAAAGATTTAAATTAGAATTATGCCTATTTGAACCTAATATCTAAATAGTTCTCTGACCCTAGGGTCAATATTTACCCCTAGTCTGACGATTGAAAAGGCTTTTCATATGAAATTACCTACGTTGTGGAATGGCTTAGTGGTTAACGCGCTTGCACCTTAAGTACGAACGTGCAGGTTCGAAACCTGGCAAGTACCAATACCAATATTTTCAAAGTCATTATGTAGTTTTTAAGTGGTATCCAAATCACTAACTAACGGTGAAGGAAAACATCGTGAGGAAACATGAACTTAAAAATTCTGCAATCGCCCATCTGCCTTGAGCAAGTGTGGTGATCAATGCTCATGACTTCTCTGTATGAGAAAAGGTGTTTGCCCAGATGTGGGACAGTAACCAAACCGATTTTTCTCTGATACGAAACCCGTAAATCCTAAAATCATAATTACTCCTAATTTTTAAGCTTTTATGTCAACGCAACGCCAAAACGGCTGGAGAGATTTTGATTAAATAACGTACCTACGAAAGATAGATTATTATTATGGCACCGACTAAATCTGACCCACATGTTTAAAAATCATTAACTTTCGATACACACACGCTTTTTCTTAAAAGAGCTGACAGTACCTACCTACCCACTAAAATCATGTTACTCTACCTATAACAAGCCATTTAAGAGGGCGAAGCGCTATCCGCTGTTAGAATTTTTCGAAAGAGTTCCCACGCCCCTGGATCGCAAAAGGCTGAGGAAGGAACATGGATGGGTTTTAGCCAGTAAGAGTCAGACACTCCCTCTCGCTCCAGCCACAGCTGGAATGGTAATTTGTTGATTTCCCATCCATTTTGCTGACACGTCCAGGGTCTACTCCTCATGTAGTACAGGGGACCACCTAAGAGGAGAGGAGATTATAGAATTTCGTTATCCGAACATCTTGTCTCCACTTACCTTCAGTGTATACCTCTGAGCTAGGGCTGCCGTTCGTCCGGATTTGTCCTAGTTCCGGCGTCCGGGGTGCGTCCGAGCGGGTTTTCAAAAAGCGTCTAGAGAAAACCCGGACACTTTTTACCTGATATCCGATCCCGCTCGATTGAAAGATAAGCAATAAAATAATGAAAAAGTGTCCGGGGAAAAATCAAACTCATTCAAAATGTCCGGGGTTTTTATAATTTTAGTCCAGGGTCGACGATTTGGGTGATGGCACCCCTATTGCGCGCATGTATCATATTTGTATGACGAAATGAAAGCGGTGACCTGTAGGCGGCGGTACTAAGCGAAGATGTGCCTCTCAAGCTAGCGACAGCGCCCATGGGAGATGAAAAAAGATGTGAGCTGGGTGCAATGAGAGGCGTCGTTAGTTTCCCCAGCCGATCTAACCAGCACACATCTCCGGATACACCATAACTGAAAAACATCTGTCTCCGCTTTGGTGGAATTCTGGCAAAATTGCCTTCCATTACCTAAGTACAGGCTCGAAACCTGGCAAGTACCAATGTGAATTTCAAAGTCATAATAGGTACTTTATAAGTGGTGTCACTGACTAACGGTGAAGGAAAACATCGTGAGGAAACCTGGACTTAAAAGTCTGTAATTGCCAATCCGCCTTGAGCAAGCGTGGTGATCAATGCTCATGCCTTCTCTGTATGGGAAGAGGCTGTGCCCAGCAGTGGGACAATAATTAAAACGCTAATGATCTGTCAAATTAAATTGAATACAAGCATTAATTTAAGCCGTCAATACTGCAGTTAAGTTGTTCTTTTGGTTCAATCTTACGTTTAAATGTTTATAAACTCCTTTCGCCTGTACTGAAAACTATCGCTGAAACAAACGAGGGGCATGTCTTAGTTTCTCATGGAAGAATAATCTTAACACGGCAATGATAAAGCCTTATGATTGGTTTGTAAACGAAAAATCTAAAAAATATATAAACAATACTAGGCCAAACTGTTAATCTAATATATATAAAACTCAAAGGTGACTGACTGACTGACATAGTGATCTATCAACGCACAGCCCAAACCACTGGAGGGATCGGGCTGAAATTTGGCATGCAGGTAGATGTTATGACGTAGGCATCCGCTAAGAAAGGATTTTGATAAATTCTACCCCTAATTTTGTATGAAACTCGGTCATTTTTTAACTCACGCGGGCGAAGCCGCTGGCGGGAAGCTAGTTTTGTATATGACTAAATGGCAACTATTCCGCATCAAACTTATCAGTAACTAACCGTTGCCCGCGGATTCACCCGGGTCCCGACGGAAGTTTCTCCAGGGAAGAACCTTCTTCAGGGTCCCCTCTATCTCCGTACTAAATTTCAGCCAAATTGATCCAGCCGTTTACGCGTGATGCGATGACTAAGGGAAATAGGGATTCATTTTTATATACCTACTAGCTGTTGCCCGCGGTTTCACCCTCGTTCCGGGGGAACTACTTCACGCACCCGGATAAAATAGCCTAAAACCTTCTCCAGGGTCCCCTCTATCTCCGTACTAAATTTCAGCCAAATCGGTCAAGCCGTGTTCATTCTATGTCGTGACAACGGAAAACGGGTTTCATTTTTATATATATAGAATAGATGATTATAGAAATTAGATGATACTCTATGACACCTCATACCTACGTCAAATTCGTCAAACGTCGTGATAATTAGACATGACAAAAACATACATACGCTCTAAAAACATTACCTTTTCTTCGCTAGTCGGGTAAAAACACTGTTTCATCAGACGAAGAGAAGAAATAAGGATCGTTTCGATGTTTTAGTGTTGGAAAGCGCTCGCAGACAGCTCGTCAGACAGTGTCATTGAGTTTTTAAGGTTCCGTACCGAAAGGGTAAAAACTGAACTCTTTTACTAAGACTTCATCTTGCCGTAGGGCGGTCTACACTAAGTTTGCCTAGCCGTGGTCATATATACTTTCCAGATTATAATAATCATATATTCTGATCCAGCCTGTCCCTTGCTGTCCTCCCCCAGCGACGCCCTAAGCCGAGGCCCGTACCCCACTAGGAGATGCCCTTAGCGTGTAGTCGCTTAGGTTTGTAAGTTAAGCCCTGGCTGGAGGCCCTAAATTCATTTAAGGCACTTCACAGGCAAGCCCGGTTAAGCAGTCGACAACCTTCTATGTTGACCTGCGAGATGCCATACAAAAAAAAAGGTCATATCTACTGAGGAATTCTTCTTAAATGAACTCAATACAAGTTTTCCCAAACTGGGAATTGAACCCAGATATAAATATGGCTTGAAAATGTCGCTTCCCTGGTGACGAATAATTTAGTTTGTTTAATAACTTTGTTAACTAAAATAATTGTACCTACCTACCTATAATTTTCTGATAATTGTTTGCTATTTGTAATATTCTTACTCATCGTCTGCCGTCAGAAGTAAAAACCGGTCAAGTGCGAGTCGGACTCGCATATGAAGGGTTCACCATACAGTTTTGTAAATCCTGTACCATAGTACCTACGGAACCCTGAAAGTCTTATACCTAAAGGATAAAAACGGGACTCATAGGTAGGGTTGCCATACGTCCCGTATATACGGGACTGTCATCGTATTGGGCTACCCCGTCCCGTATTTGTCCCGTATTTCGATAAATAAAAAGTTTGATTCAATCATTTTGGTTTTTTTATTTAATTTATTTCATACTTTTGATATGGTTGAGATTACAATGTTCAAATGCCTGATATGTATGGTGTAGTAGAAAAGCCGCTTGTCGGACTTTGGGCATCGGAAATGAAAACGTCCCGTATTGATTTCTAAAAGTTATGGCAACCCTACTCATAGGTCACAAAACCTTGTCAAATTACATATACCTAAACCTTCCTCGTTTCCTTCGTCGTTTCCTTCTTCACTCTTATCTATTGGTGAAAACCGCATGAAAATCCGTGCTGTGGTTTTTTAGTTTATCGCGAACAAACAGACGCGGCGAAGGACATTGTTTTATTATATGTAGTGACTAGCTTACCGCCAGCGGCTTCGCCCGCGTGGGCTATACAAATTCAAATTAAAAATGACAGAGTTTCATACAAAATTAGTCCCCCGTTTTCACCGAATTTCGGAAAATCCTTTCTTATCAGACGCCTACGTCATACAAAGAACACACCCTCAAAGTTTCAGGTCTCTACGATCAGCGGTTTAGGCTGTGCGTTGATCCGTCAGTCATTCAGGACAAAGCATTTCATAATGTATAGAAGACTAGCTTCTGCCCGCGACTTCGTCCGCGTGGAATAGTGGTGCTCCGCTCCTATTGGTTTTAGCGTGATGAAATATAGCCTATAGCCTTCTTGAATAAATGGGCTATCTAACACTAAAAGAATTTTTAAAATCGGTCCAGTAGTTTTTGAGCCTATTCATTACAAACAAAGTTTTCCTCTTTATAATATTAGTGTAGACTACAAAACTCATCACAAATACGATATAGTTAATACATAACAAATCAATAATTCGCTTGGTAAGTAAAAAAAACTAGAACGCCAAGTGTTTAGGTAACCCAAAAACTCGTTTTTGCTAAGTACCTACTTCGCACATTGCAATGACGAAATTGTTTTAGCTTTTAGTAGTCCTTACTTAATATTATAAATGCGAAAGTAATTCTGTCTGTCTGTCTGTTACGCTTTCACGCCAAAACTACTGGACCGATATAAATGAAATTTGGTACAGAGATAGAATAGACCTTGAGGAACAACATAGGCTACTTTTTACCCGGGTGCGCTAAGTAGTTCCCTCGGGATGCGGGTGAAACCGCGGGAAACAGCTAGTAAGTATATAAATATGAACCGCTTTTATTTAACGGGTAGGCTGAATTACTCGCCTTTTTAGGGTTCCGTGTCCCTGGACGTTAAACGAGACTGTGACCCTTTTTTTTTTTTTTATACGTAGGGAAATCCTCATGGACGAACCCGGCCCATTGGGGCGGCCGGGAACAGTGCCGGACTCTTACCGGCTAAAACCACCACGGTGTTCCTTGCTTGTACCCAGTGCCGGGGGTACGGGTATCGCTCGCGCATTCTTCCGCGCCCCCGGCAGGTATTGGCCCGCCAGATGGAAAGGCGGGCCCCGTCACCCTCTGCGGCCGTCACCCAGAGGCCGCAGGAAATCCTCCGACTGTGAGGCGCGCGCGGAACACTACGCCGCCGCCTCGAGGCCTGTGTCTGGTCGGGCGACAGATGCCCCGGATCTGTCACCCGCAGGCCGCGCCCTACGGTGGCCGGAGATCGTTGGCCACCCTGCGACGCCTCGTTCGAGACTGTGACCCTTGAGTTTGTTTCGTTGTTTCTTCTCAAAGTCGGATAGGAAACACCGGCCTCATCTAGCTATAAACGAAAATATGTTTGACGTGTAAAAGTTTTATTTTAGAAGTTGCTAAATAAATATCATTTATCGGGTCAATGGGACTAAGGATCTATTGTCTGTCCGTTCGTTACGGGACTGTATTTAACGGAACTAGAAGTTTGTTGAGATTTTCGCATTTGGTGTTACTGAAAATTTCATGGGTTCCTCTACCTCTTATCCTGCCAGGGATGCGGGGAATATTCGGAGTTTATGGCCCTAGAACGCGAAATGCATTTTAAGGAACACTTTATTTAGTTTTAGGAGGGACTGACACTCAGAAAGAGTGTCCCAATCCGCCCACGGCAGGAGGAGTCATTTGCCTGCCGGGGCTGCGGGACGTTCGAAGGAGATATCGCGCCCCCGGAATACAAAGGGCTGAGGAAGGAACATGGATGGGTTTTAGTCAGTAAGAGTCTGATACTCCCACCCTCCCCACACACGGCGGCAGGGGACATTTGATGATTTTTTTATTTGACCATCTTTGTAAAGAAGTGGTTCCCCATACAAAAAAACGTGTTTTTTTACAAAATCATGTAGATTTTTTTGTCAAATTCCCTGCGATGGTACGGAGTTATTCGTATGGTCGGACTTGCGTTTTGTAAATATTGCTAGATTGTTCGATGATAAGGTAAAGGTCATTAGCAGGATGCAATTTATTTCCTGGAATTCTTGAAGCACAAAGTTATCCCTACTAATTTAAAAACAGCTATAACTGTATTTTTGTTTGTCACGCTTTTATAGTTAAAGTTAATCGCTGAGACGATATAGATGAAAATTATATTATTTAGAAACTTAAGATAATCAAAAAAGTGTTATGCTTATGGTGGCCTAGTGATTAAGGTCTGCCTCTCATGCACGAGTATGCGGATTCGAAACCTGGCCAGTACCAATGTGACTTTTCTAAAGTCATATGTATACTTTCTAAGTATATCTTAGACACTGACTAACGGTGAAGGAAACCATCGTGAGGAAACCTGGACATAGAAAAGTCTGGAAACTCTGATATTTTTAATTTTAATACGTATAGTCTACGCGGGCGAAGCCGTTGGCGGAAAGCTAGTACGAATATCTATACTAATATTACAAAGAGGAAAGATTTGTTTGTTTGTAGGGTTTTAACTCAAAAACTACTGGACCGATTTTAAAAATTCTTTCACCGTTAGAATCTACATCTTTACGAAGTGTCATAGGCTATATTTATTTTCAGAAATAATTAGGGATCCGTACTAAAACTTTGAATAATGTAACCCAAGGTGTAAAAAAAATGTCCACGCGGGCGACGCCGTGGACGGAAAGCTAGTATTATTTGAAGCTATAATATCTTCGTTAATAATGGTGTTGTTACAATTGAACCACGACTAGATGCAACAAAAAACTCCGTTTCGTTTCACGGTCGGCTCTTAGCATATAATAAGTAATTCCAAAATGTTAGGTTATAGTTTTTTGGCGGTAGAAAATTGGGCCTGACTTGGGTCAATGGTCGTAAGCGTCTGTTGTACAGTTAGAAGCTGAATGCCTAAGAAACTTGGTTCTTATTATTCATTTTGATAAAATTACTTGAAAAAAAGAATGGGCAAAATTTTTGGAGGTTGGTCTAGTCCTCCTCTAGAAATAAGTCATGTATCATGAGTATGATCTTTTTAAGTACGACATTTCTAACATACTTACCATCAATCGATAGTATTTTTGGAGATTTTACTTATTTAGATTGGTGTATCATTAATAATTATTACGACAAAGATACTCTGAAAATATGTCTAAAAAATATATGTTTGAGCGTTACCACTTACCACTCTATTTTTAGTGGTTACATTTAATCAGCGATAACGCCTTAAATACAAGCAAATGTCAGTAGTTATAATACTAGAAAATGTTTTACTTCAAGTAACCTTTTTATTGATGTATCATCTATGGCTAGAGGAGGGGTAGACCAAAAAGTCCATTCTTCTTTAGCCAGAGCATAAACGCGAGCGTGCCCTCCACGCCAAGCAATAAACCTTCCAATATTATAAATGCGATTTTTTTTTATAAATCTAGATATGTTTGTTAGTCTTTCACGCAAAAACTTCTGAATGGATTTGGATGAAATTTGGTTCACACATAGCTTATAACCTGGATTAACAAACTTTTTATTCGGGTACGTAAAAAGATGCGATTGAAGCTGCAGGAATCTATAAGTTAACTAGCTTTCCGCCAGCGGTTTCGCCCGCGTGGGCTATATAAATTCAAATTAAAGACGAACCGCTCGACCGATTTTGTGTAAACTTCACATAAACCATCTACTAAATAGTCCGAACAAAGCCTAAATATTTGGTTTGGATAGGTGAGCCCGTTCTTGAGTTATAAAATTACAACGAAAAGTGGCATTGATTTTTATATTAAACTAGCTGTTGCCCGCGGTTTCACCCACGTTCCGGGGGAACTACTTCACGCACCCGGATAAAATGTAGCCTAAAACCTTCTCCAGGGTCCCCTCTATCTCCGTACCAAATTTCAGCCAAATCGGTCAAGCCGTTTTCATGCTATGTCGTGACAACGGAAAACGGGTTTCATTTTTATATATATGTATAGATGATAAATAAATACTCTGAAAACTCACCTAGTTACGGAACCCTATGTAATACGAGTCTGTCCAGCCACAATATAACCATTTAATGGTCTACTAACCCCATAAGACGTAACGATCCGTGAACGTAGCGAAATACTGTATCGAAATTAAAGTATTTCACAAGACCGTTATTTTTAATATATTTACAGAACGACTGAACCGATGTTGATAATATTTATACGGGATGGGACCACCTCTGAATTATGACTTACCAAACAAAAAAAACCGGCCAAGGGTTCCGTGCCATTATCTATAATAATTTTCAACTGTTTTAATTTTTTGGAATTTATCCTTTACTAGCTTCTGCCCGCGATTTCCATGTGCGAGTGGTGCTCCGCCTAGCCTTATGCCTATAGCCTTCCTCGATAAATGGGCTATCTAACACCGAAAGATTTTTTTATATCGGTCCAGTAGTTCCTGAGATTAGCGCGTTCAAACAAACAAACTCTTCAGCTTTATTATATTAGTATAGATAGAAGTATAGATTTGTGGTGTAAGACCTTTTAACCAAAATTAACAATTTTAGGTCAACCGGAACTACCATATAGGGTTTCGATCCAAAACCTACTGAGAAATAAAAAATCAAAATTAAGGTAAATACCAGTCGAATTGAGAACCTCCTCCTTTTTGAAGTCGGTTAAAAAAGAACAAAATCATGATTTCTAAAGAAAAGCTTTTCAATAAATTAACATAATAATTTTGTTTTGTTAGCCGCGTGCTAATTGGTTCTTAATAACAATAGCTGGTTGATCTACTAAGTCTCCGTTACGGATCATGGTGTCCCGAGTTCAATTCCAAGGTCGGGTACAATATAGCCACAATAGATTGACGACATTGGCCTTTTCCCAACTATGTTGGGGTCGGCTTCCAGTCTATACCGGGTGCAGCTGAGTACCAGTGTTTTACATGGAGAGACTGCCTATCTGATCTCCACAACCCAGTTACCGGGTAACACGGTACCCCTTGGTAAGACTGGTTGTCAGACTTTCTGGCTTCTGACTAATTAACGAATGTCAAAGATGTACAAATGACAACCGGGACCAACAGCTTAACGTGCTTTCCGAGGCACGGAGGAGTCTCACTATGACATAGATGGTCACGCATCCACGGACCGACCGCGCCAAGCGCAGCTTCTTAACCTTTTGGTCGGTCGACCCGTGCGGCTGTTACTTAGCCACGAGCTCCTCTAATCTAAGCCCTCCAACTATGGGATAATAAATTGGCCGATGATGATGTATAGTCCGTACCAATTGATATTAAGAAAAATTAAACAAATTCGTAACATATTTTGTTCTAATTCTGACACAGAAATTAACAAAATGGCGTAAGGATGGCGCATTTATGTCAATTTCATGCTCTAAACATCATCATCCAACATTTATTGCCATTTTATTTATCTATTTGGGAAAAATAGAACAAAATAGGTTATGATTTTAATTAAATTTTTCATGAAATCAATTTTTACAGACTACTATTAATTATTTATTAAATGTGTTTGGTTTCAAACATGTACTTGTATGCAGTTGCAACCAAAAATAACTCGCACGATTGTACAAAATTCAAATGCATTTAAAAATAAATACAAGTCCAAGGACGCGAACGTTTTAAATGATAAATCTTTTTTCATGGGACAGAGTTTTGCAGTGCAGGTAGTCAGTGACTCATTGGCCTTCGGAATGATGCATTATTTCTTATTGTTTTAACTTTTTCAAGTTATGCTGACCTGGTACTTGATGTTCGTAATTTCATTTTTTGTAAGATTTCACTTATAGATTTTTCGGATTCCGTAGTCATAGTCTGTCTGTCTGTGGCCCGACACGCACTTGACCGGTTTTTTTGTTCGTTAACGGTGTTTTTAGGGTTCCGTATCCTGTAAGGTATTTTAGGACCATAATACTACCTACTAGTAATGTTTTTTTTTCCTAGAAACGCTTATATGTCCGTGTTACAATCTGGTGACAAATATATTTAATTACTATTTTAAGGATCTTTATGCCCAAAACTAAACAAAAAAAACATCTGGCTTCGAAAGCCTGAAAATAGACAAAAAAAAATATTGCAACTGAAATGCTTGTGCTCTAAAAGTCAATGTCTTTAAGTAACTATTGAAAGTATTTTGCTTGCTATTTTAAGCTGCTTTCAGACTACGCTATAATATATAGCAAATATTATGTAGCTCATAGCACAACAATATGGCGCACCATACATAGCCAATAATATATAGTGTGAACGTGTCCATAACAATGTATGGTGCGCGATATTGTTGTGCTATGAGCTATATACTACATGCTATATATTATAGCGTAGTCTGAAAGCAGCTTTAGACTCGGTCGTTCACATCAAAAGTACGGGCTTATTGTAAGAATTTAAACAACTTGATTTTACGCAAAAACCCATTAATCAATCAATCAGAGAATCTAAGCAAACATAAATATGTTGAATAAACACATTATCTTGCTTTATGAATAGCCAATCGCCATCAAAATGGACTGGTCACTGCGTCATTACTTAAAAAAATCTTACAATCCATAGAAACCTCTACCAATGTCGTGGTGGCCTAGTGGTTAAGGCATCTACCTCTCGTGGTACGAGTTGGGTCGAAACCTGGCAAGTACCAATGTGACGTTTCTAAAGCCATGTGTACTTTCTTAGTATATCTTAGACGTCACTGACTAACGGTGAAGGAAAACATCGCGAGCAAACCTGGACTTAAAAAGTCTGAAATCGCCAATCCGCCTTGAGCTAGCGTGGTGATCAATGCTCATGCCTACTCTGTATGAGAAGAGGCTTGTGCCCAGCCGTGGGACTATATACTATATAGGCTGATGATGATGATGATAGAACCCTCGAGGAACTATATTCTTTGAGTAAACTAATGATGGTATTCCAGCCGATAGACATCTGCAATTCTAGAAGAATCCCACACGCTTAGTCTTCTCAGAGAAAGCTGTAATATGTAGTGTATCGGGTGTCTGCGTGTAAAAGTGTCGCCACAGCGGCATTGCAAACGATCAATTGAAATGTGAATAGTATAAAAATGTATTCTGACATTTGTGTCGTAGAGTAATTAATACTTATACTTCACTAGCATTCCGCAGGCGGTTTCGCCCGCGTGGTTTTTACGAATTCAAATTAAAAATAAAAGAGTATCATACAAACTTTGCCCCGTTTTTTCACCTCCTTCAGGGTAGAATTTTGGAAAATCCTTTCTTATCGAATGCCTACGTCTTACAAAGAACACACCCTCCAAGTTTCAACGGATGACACAATACTCTCTTTGGTTGTTACACTTTCTAGTTTCTGACTACCCGTAATGACTGTCAAAGATCTACAAATTACAGCCGGGGGGGACTTAAGGTGGTTTTCCTGGCACAGATGAGTCTTAGTATGACATAGAATGGTTAGAGATCTCCTGTTTACTGATAAAACCCTGAGCCATCTACTAGCCTTTAGAGACATTGTTTTACTTACATAAATTAGGTATATTTATTTCAAAGTCAGCACTTTTGAACGTCAATTTTACAAAAGACAGCGCCCTAGACCACCACTTCCTATATGTTTTTGCTGGCAAGAAGAAGCGGCGCAACAAACTCCCGAGCGACATTATTTCAACATACATATATTTTTGCCATGAATTTCTCGACCTGTGCAACTATTACTTAGCCAAGAGCTTCTCCAACAAAGGGAGTCTACCAGGACTAAAGAAGATAAAAGCGTCTAAATAATATAACACTCCACCTGTGTCTGTTGAAAGTTCTCGGCCTAATTTTAGCTCGCGATAACTTGGCACGCGAGTGATCCTCGATGCAGCCACCTCGTCTGTTATGCGCTCCTGGTATTTTAATTGCTCACTCCTGGTTGCGGAAGAGGCGACCTGGCAACTGATTGTTGATAGCTCACCTTATAATTTGCTAGTTGATTGTATGGACCGAACTAAACCCGATTACAAATCCTAATTTTAATATTATAAATGTGAATGTGAGTTTGTTTGTAACGCTTTCAAGGTGAAATGGGTGATCCAATACAGATGAAATTGGTATGGAGTTAGATGGGGAATCTTGGAAACTGTTATAAGCTTGGTGGGTGAAGGAGATCTCTCTCGAGTAAAACCGCGAGAGACAGCTAGGTTATTATAAACATAGCATTAATAGTATGCAATTATCTGACAGATAAGTTCAACCGTTACTTGTCCGTAGGTAGAGAATATAATAATATAATAAAGCTTAATATAATACTTAATATAATAAAGCTGAAGAGTTTGTTTGAACGCGCTAATCTCAGGAACTACTGGACCGATTTAAAAAAATCTTTCAGTGTTAGTTAGCCCATTTATCGAGGAAGGCTAAGGCTATATATCATCACGCTGAAATCAATAGGAGCGGAGCATCAATGAAGAATTTTTCAAAATCGGGGGTTAAAGTTAGCGATAGCCCAAAGTTACTATTCCACGCGGACGAAGTTGCGGGCAGAAGCTAGTCTAGTTATTAAACTTACTTTAGGAACTTTATCCTCGAGTCCTCCTCAATCTGAGGTCATTCGTGGTATGGTGGTGGTGGTCAAGTAATAGACGCTAGACGTACCACGGTCTATCCGTAGATGGGTTGAACATCCATTTTTATACCGAGACGGTTCCGAGCTTCGAGCACGCTAAGAAAGCCGTTGTGCCTTTCTGGCTGTAGATCTGCGAGTTGTTACGAAGTAACAGCCCCACATGGCTATTAATGTTCCATACTAGTCCCAACAGTGGGACAAATAACTAAAATCTCAAGTTTTTATGCACATTGAAACCGGTCTAGCCATACTAGCGAAAAATATAAACTGCAATCATTGTTGATTAATAAATAAAAACATAATCTAAAACGGCTTCCGTATATCCAAGGATGTTGAAGTACCAGGAGAGTAGAACTCCAAAGGAGCATAGATCGAAAGATAAACCGTGAACAAGTAGCGACAGGTTGCTAGCTCATCGAAACCTGTTTCTCAACACGGAAAGATAACCCTATGCCTTGCAGCTTGTAAGTGAAGCTATACCTGTGTTGCTTCATATTGGTCCTCGTTGGTCTAGCAACTAGCTAACGAGACTGGTGTGAACGGAGTCTTGAGTTCGATCCCCAGTGGAGTCGAAATAGCTTTGTGGGTTTTAGGGTTCCGTACCTCAAAAGGTAAAAAAAGGAACTCTTATAAGATCACTCTCTTGTCCGTTTGTCACCACCGATTGTCTCAGGAACGGGTAGACCTAGCAAGTTGAAATTTATACCAGATACTGAAGTCTATAGTCCCTATTAGGTGTATAAAAAATAAACGGTGTTCAATGACTAACAGGAAAACATCGTAAGGAAACTTGGACTAGAAAAAGCCTGAAATTGCCAGTCTGCCTTGAGTAAGCGTGGTGCTCAATGTTTGTGCTTTCAGTGGCGATTTCAGGAGGCGTGACGCTCCGAACCTCCTAAAAATTAAATTTATGAATTTTTTAATTGTAATTACGGATTGGTAGGTCGTTAATCATACTAGATAGCTTAATTTTGGAGCTTGCTTGAAACCTTCGGCTTCGGCCAACACTTCGGCCAATTTTTGTTGTTGATGACCCCCCAATATTTGGCTGCGACCGCGCCTGGTAAGCGGTGCCTCGCTTTTCAGTCCTCTCAAGACGCGCCCCGCTAGGACTTTGAGAAGGGCGCCAAAAATATAACTACGAATGACATGAATCTTTCTTTTGTTAAATATTTGGAAAAATGGATATATCATCACACACTGCTCTCTGGGAAATAAACTATGGTTGATGATGAATATTCTTTTATTGGTTTTTGAGATATTCGTCCTTCATAATATCACACCAACTTTGTATGCACACAAACCTTACTAATATTATTCTTAATGCAAAAGTGAGTTTGTTTATTTCACGGTAAAACTGATAAATTGATAAAAAACTAGTATGTAGTAGTCAAAAATTGGTGGGTGATATCGCAAAAATTACTGAGCAAATTACATCAATTCTTTCACCAAAAGGAAGCTGCTTTATCCAGGAGTGCTATAGGCTTCGTATCAAGACAAGCCACGCCGCGAACATAAGCTAGTTAAGTCGTATTCGTCATGTGTCGTCAGAAAGCTGGCCCTATTATCTACGAGTCCTCTAAACAACGGCCTAAATCCGCCTCCATCTAGATCACTTTGCTTAAAACTCATGCGCATCTCAGTTAAAGGATACATTCATTAAGATCAGTTATACGTCTAAGTACTCGCATAGTATCCTGAACTACTTGTAGTAATAACAGAGCTCATGGTTTAATACAATCAAGGTCAAGCTACAAAATTTAAAAAAGAACAAAAATCGTTTATTGAAATTAGGCTGAAAATCAGCACGTCAAATTCACAAAAGACAGCCCCCAAAATGCCTGCCCTTCACCACTTCCTATGTGTTTTAGCTGGGAAGAAGAAGTGGCGCAACAAACTCCTCAGCAAAACATTTCTGTCTGTTAGGTTTGAAGAACCATCTTTATACAATATCACTGTTTGTGTAATTGTAAAAAAATATATTTAATTAGATAGTATTTTTACATTCTAGTCAACCAGTCTGGTCTCGTGTATTCCAGGGTTGTGAAGGTCAGATAGGCAGTCGCTCCATATAAAACTCTGGCACTCAACTGCATCCGTTTGGACTGAAAGCTAACGTTATAGAAGTGGTGCCCTAGTGGTTATGGCACCTGCCTCTCGTATACGAGTGTGCTGGTACGAAACCTGGCAAGAACCAATGTGACTTTTCGAAAGTCATATGTAGTTTCTAGGTATATCTTAGGCGTCACTGACTAACGGTGAAGGAAAACAGCGCGAGGAAACCTGGACTTAAAAAGTCTGAAATCGCCAATCCGCCTTGAGCAAGCGTGGTGATTAATGCTCATACCTTCTCTGTATGAGAAGAGGCCTGTGCCCAGCAGTGTTTGTGTCTGTTTACCATAATTACAAACCTCCTACTTTCGATGGGTAACGTATTATTTGAGATATTTTTATTCCTGAAACGGTCGATTACCAAACCAGGGTTGAACTAGAAGTGGGGAACACGAAAATTCCAGCTTCCTGGTTAAAAAAACCTTTTCGTTTAACGGGCCGATTACGAAACCGTCAGTCGGTGAACTTGGCTCTTAGTCGCTACGTTACTTGAAATACTTTGTACTTGCTAGGCGGACTTAATCGTTGGGTCACCTCGCGGGAGCCACCCACTTATATTCAGTGGTGGATCCAGGATTTTGGTTGGGGGGGGGGGCTTGATTCTGGTGAGGGTAGGTTTTATCAAGCGAAACACTAGAAAAGCACAGAACATTTTATTTTGCTTAGCTTAACGCATAATAAGTGTTCTTGCTTAGCTTTGGGGGCTTGAGCTCTTACTCCCCCCTGGTCCGCCACTGCTTATATTGCCAAAAAATCAATGAGAAAAAACAAACAAATAATCCGATTAAATAGACCGTACTTTCTATATTTAGCAATAATATACAATTTACTGAGCATATGACGTAAGCATTGCGCGTACGCCGCTACACTAAAGTTGTGTAACGTCTGTATAGAAATAGTTCAATAAACTCAACATGAGCCGCCGATTGTACCGCGGTGACAGCGATGTACGAATTCCGACCTTCTTCAAAGGATATCAAGAAACAAGATCGATTAAAAATTAAAAAAGCCCCCTACGTAAAAATGCCTTACATCATTTTGGAAAAGAGCTGATAATCTAACACTGCTGGACCGATGTTCACCAAACATAGCTAAGAACCACCGCAAGGTAACTGGCTTTCAAATGAAACAAAAACCCGCATCGAAATCGGTCCATCCGTTTGAGAGCTACGATGCCACAGACAGATACACACACAGACAGACAGACATCGACGCTTTTTGCATCGGGGGTTAAAAAAGGTCCTTTTAAGGGATCCGTATTCAAAGAGTAAAAACGGGACCCTATTACTATAAGACTTCACTGTCCGTCCGTCTGTCTGTCTGTTACTAGGCTGTATCTTATGAAGCGTGACAGCTAGACAGTTGAAATTTTCACTGATGATGTATTTCTGTTGCCGCTATAACAACAAATACTAACTAAAACCAGAAAGGGGGCTCCCCTTAAATATTTATTTTATACAACAAACATCCCATACAACAAACTAAAAAAATTAAGTCACTGCCAGACACTGTGGTTACAGACAGACACCGGGACAGGTGAAATTTAAAAAAAAAATAAGTATATTGTCTACTGTTGTATAGATAATGGTACCGAACCCTTTGTGCGTGAGTCCCGACTCGCACTTGACTGTTTTTTTTTAATGTCCATGTAAGTCAAAAATTCAACTAAACGAAAAAGGATCTACACTCGCAATTTTTAATTCTGCGAAATAATTTGACTTTTTGAGAAGTCAAATCGTAATTTTTTCTTTGAAATATCAGGCTACTTGGCTGTGCACTGTAACTGTCACAGCCTGTTGCAGTAAACTTTTTATCATTTATACTTAATACTTTTACGAATATCACAAAACATGATATCAATTATAAGCATACTTTTAATATTTTTTATGTTATCCATACATAGATATAATAATTAACTAAACATATATCATAAATATTTAGACGAAAAACATAAAATAATAGCAAAATAATTCAATTTTATCCTCCATTTTGACAGATCTTGAATGACAGTTCTTCCATTTCACGTTTAAGTAACCGCATATTTTTTTGGTGCCACCAGCTGTCAATGTATTTCACGGAATTCTGGAGTCAAAACACTTATATAGTTAAATTAATATTCCTCTGGAGAGGAGGAGCTCGTGGCTAAGTAACAGCCGCACGGGTCGATCGATGAAAGGTTAAGCTGCGCTTGCCGCGGTCGGACTATGACCATCTATGTCATACCGAGACTCCTCCGTACCTCGGAAAGCACGCAAGCATTTGTAGATCTTTGACAGTCGTTACGGGTAGACGGAAGGCAGAAGACAACCAGTCTTACCAAGGGGTGTCGTTTATTCTGGTAACTTGGTTGTGGAGGTCAGATAGGCAGTCGCTCCATGCAAAACACTGGTACTCAGCTGCATCCGGCTAGACTAGAAGCCGACTTCAACATAGTTTGGAAAAGGCTATGTAGATGAGGCGTTATATTCCTCAGGGTCGCTTCCACTGTGAGCCCTACGCAGCATTGCCATTCCCACGTCGGACGGCAATGCTTATTATTTGACCCAATTAAAGGACGGACAGCCAAATTATGGGCTACGGTCAAACAACATCCTTAACAAAATCCTTATCAATCAATGAGAATAGAATGCGGTATTCTTCTAGTAAACTTGGTATTTGGTGGATACGCACTGCCTAAAGAAAATAGAATATGCTCACCTTCACTTTGAAAAATCTTCTTCGCTTTTAAATCCTATGTAGGCTAGGCACTCCGGTAACTTTGTTTTTCAGATAGACCTATATACGAGTAGGTCCATCCATCTGCGTTTAGTTTCAGTTCTTTAGAACGGTGTTTGAATCTCTTCGGTAATCATGTTCTCCTGGTACTCAAATGTTGTTAGAGGGGGTTATACTTGTGAAAGCATAGAGCCGGGTATAGGATAAATAGTTGTAAGACCTCTAGATCACCATGTCCTCCTAGTACCTTGGTGTCCATAGTAAAATAAAGCCCATTTATTTGTGTTTAATTAGTATAGAAATAATAGTTGTACGAATCTCTTAGGTAACCATGTCCTCCTGGTACCCAGATGTCGGTGGGGCTGCAGCGGCGCGTGCCGGCGCTGGACGAGACCGGCGGCGGCGTGCCTGCGGCGTGGAAGAGCGGCAACAGCGAGCCGCCATTCGCGTCGTTCGCGCCGCCTGCTGGTTCCCCGGCAGGGCCGGCGTTCGCCGCGTCCCCAGCCCCGTCGACCCCCGGCCCGGGGTTTGCGGGCCCGCCGTATGCGGCGCCGGGCCCCTTCGGCTCGCCGTCGGCCCGGCCGGGCTCCGGCGGCGGCTTCCCCCCCGGCCCGCCGCAGCAGCCACACTTTCCTGGGCCGGGGTTTGCGCCGCCAGGATCCCCCTTCCACCCACACCCCCCACATCCGCCTATGCCGCCGCATCCGCATATGATGGCGCCCTTGCCGCCGCCTGTTGACAGGTGAGTCAAAGATTTTCTATTAGATCTTAAGATACGGAGAATTTAACACAAAGATCTATACCATATCAAAATTCTGAACTGGTCAAGTGACCTTTGGCAAAGCGCGGTCTATTCCTCACAAAAACATTGAACAATTAACTTTACTGTACTTACCTTAAGGTTTACACTTCAATGCATTACTTTGGAGTCGAAAGTAGCAAAAAAAGTTGAAATACGTTTAGGAGTCTACGACTTAAAAATTTGGAAGCTCCTTTTTTAATTTAGGTATACTAAAACAGAATTACAACGGACAGCCCCCAAAACGCTCACCCTTCACCACTTCCTATGTGTTTTTGCTGGGCAGAAGAAGTGGCGCAACAAACTTCTCGCAACACGTATCTGTACTTTTTATATCGAGTTTTTGAGCTTTGATATCAGCAACTGCCTTTTTTTCGGATGGAAAATCATCAAATGACCCCTCCGACCGTGGGTGGGGCGGAAGGTAGTGTCAGACTCTTATTGACTAAAACCCATCCACGTTCCTTCCTCAGCCCTTTGTATTCCGGGAGCGCGGTATCTCTTTCGAACGTCCCGCCGCCCCGGATAAGCAACTGCCTTGCTTTTACCGAAATTCTACTCCACATCATTCATGTTTCGACGATCGATCGAAAACTATGCACATGCTCTTTAAATATCAAATCATAGCTGAAAGCCATTCATACTTTAGTGATGAACAAAATATCGATTTAGTATATAACCTTTTAGGTTTTAGAAAACCCGAAAACCGTGAAATAGTTCAGTTGTTTTGTTTGTTTCACTGTAAAACGACTTAACCGATTTGGATGGATGGATGAACCCTAAAAAGTCGTGGTGGCCTAGTGGTTAAGGCACCTGTCTACCTCTGTGTGCAGCTTCGAAACCTGGCAAGTATCAATGTGACTTTCCTAAAGTCATATGTACTTTCTAAGTATATCCTAGACGTCACTGACTAACGGTGAAGGAAAACATCGTGAGGAAACCTGGACTTAAAAGTCTGAAATCGCCAATCCGCCTTGAGCAAGCGTGGCGACAATGCTCATGCCTTCTCTGTGTGAGAAGAGGCCTGTGCTCAGCAGTGGGACAGTATATAGGCTGATGATGATGAGAAGAGAAAAATAATTAGGGCCCCAACTAAAATTTGAATAATGTAACCCGAGGTGTAAAAAATCTTAGGTAGTTTTGTTAACTGCTAATATGTATTTAGCAAATATTTTTCATCAACAATAGGTTTATGCATCGTAAAGTCTAGTCGCCGTCTGAAGTTGTTATCAACTTCTTATCAGGAGAACAAAGTTCATTATGTTTCTTTTGGTTCTGATCACTTGCAAGTGATAATAATTAGTATTCTAGCTCTTTCCTGCGGTTCCGCCTGCATTTTGAGGTAACAAATTCGCGCACTCGGATAAAAAAGTCATCATTCATCAGCCTAGCCTTTTCCTAACTATGTTGGGGTCGGCTTCCAGTTTATCGGATGCAGCTGAGTACCAGTGTTTTACATGGAGCGACTGCCTATCTGACCTATTACAACCCAGTTACCGGGTAACACGATACCTCTTGGTTAGACTGGTTATCAGGCTTCTGACTACCCGTAACGACTGTCAAAGATCTACATATGACAAGCGGGACCAATAGCTTAATGTGCTTTCCGAGGCACGGAGGAGTCTCGCTATGACAAAGATGGTCACCCATCGTCGGTCCGGCCGCGCCAAGCGCAGCTTAACATGAAATTGATGCCCGTGGATGGGTGACCATTTATGACATAACCATTTCCCACATAGATCAATAAAATGGCATTAAATAATGAATGATGATGTTTAGAGCATGAAATTGACATAAACGCGCCGTCCTTACGGCATTTTGTTAATTTCTGTGGCAGAATTAGAACAAAATACGTTACGAGTACGACTTTGTTTAAACTTTCGTAAAATCGACTGGTACAGATTATTATACGATTTGGATGTTTTTTTTTTAATTTTTAAATCATATTTTGTAAAAATATTTTTTAGCCTTTATTTTGAACCCTCTAACTAAAACATTAAGATGTATAATTGAACACAATTTTCTTGATTAAAACAAAACGTATTTTTTTTCATCAGCGTAGTATTATAAAAAATATATATCTCAAAATTTACCTTCGCTGAAAGAATAAAATAAATGGTGCGCATGTGTGCGTACCCGTGTCGGTGTGCTATGGTAGTGTGCGTGAGACTCGACTCGGGCTATAAAACTGCGCCTGTGTGGGTGCAGGAATAAATGTAGGTGAATGTAGTATGTACTTATATCTCGGTGTACCGATGGAAAATTAGTTTTAATTAAATATTGTTTGATTTTTGTTTTTTTTTTGTGAGTTTTTTTTTGCGATTATTTGCTCGTTTGCTGTGCTGTTTTTTAACCGACTTCAAAGAAAGGAGGTTCTTTATCCGAGCCGTATGTATGTATGTTTGTATGTCAGCGATTTTCTCAAAAACTGCTGTGATTTGGATGGGGGTTTCGCTATTTAAATTCATATTTAGCAAGGAAGGTTTTGTATGCATTATTTGTATAGACTATAGGTATTTAGATTCTTAATTAAGTTTATGAAAATATTCGATTTTATTGTAGAATACTATATTACTAAACTATAATTGAAAATATGCATTTAAATAACGAAAACCCAAATCGGATCAGTAGTTTTTTAGAAAATCGCGGACATACAAATATGCATACTTAAGGGCCGAATACAGAACCTCTCTTTTTTGAAGTCGGTTAAAAATACTAGAAAAAAAGCAAAAGTCCTTATTTCGGTGGAGCAGGTTTGAAAGTAATTGATGTTATTATTTTTGTTGTTATACAATTTTTTTATAATTAAAATTCGGAGATGGATATGTACTGTATATATCTTAGGTGTTATATTTAAACATCTTCACAATTGATTATTTCTATAATAAAAAAACTGTATTATTAACAACAGAAAAAATCACAAATTAAAAGTAAAAAAAAAACCATCGAATTTCTACAAAAAAAATAATTAATCGTAACCACCCACATTTTCTGACGCTACTCGCCCACCCCGTACTTACATACCTAAGTATAACATCGGTACCGCATCGCCCGACACATCTTGATCCGTGTAGATATGACGACCGCTACCTCCGAGGGGTCGTGACAAACTGGTCGGCGATACATAGCTAGATTGAAACTCCACTTCGCTGGAGTGTCGTCTGCCGCGCTCCACGATCAAAACGATTCGAAATTCGAATGAATATTTTTTTTTGTTGTATTTTTTTTTATTTTACATTTTTTTTCTGAGGTCGTGAGTAAGAAGTTATGGAATGAGTTTGAATTTGCTTTTTTTTTCCGATGTTTTTTGTGGTTCTAGTTCGAGAAAACGGTACAAAAAATAAATCTACATTTATCCAGTTTGTCATAATTGAAGAAAATTCATTTGTGGCATTTTATTTTTGTTAAATATTCATTTCATTGTTTCCCACGGTTTCAATCGCGTTCTGAGGGAACAACCTCACGCAGCCTTATAAAAACGTATGTCCTTCTCAAGCTTACATCTATCTCCATACCACGACTAGTTCGGCCGTTTTACTATGAAAGGTGACCGGACAGACAGACTTATTTATAATATTAGTAAGGATATAAATACAAACCCATTTAACTCAATATCGAAAAAAATATTTTTTGTTACACCCTTATGACGGCAGTATAAACAACAATATATGTATCGCTTGATAAGTCCAAACGGTGGAGCCGACGTATGAAATTACAGGCACGTGAGTCATTTTAACTTTTTCTTTGATGCCGGCAGCGCATCTGTAAGCCTCAGATGTTGCAGGTGGCGGTCACCGTCAGATGGGCCATGGGTCTCACAAGCCACAGCATTTAAATAATAAAAATACTATTGTTAGAACTATGGAAGAAAAGCTCGTGGCTAAGTAACAGCCGCACGGATCGATCGATCAAAAGTTAAGCTACGCTTGGCACAGTCGGTCCGTGGATGGGTGACCATCTATGTCATAGCGAGACTCCTCCGTGCCTCGGAATAAGCTATTGGTCCCGGTTGTCATTTGTACATCTTTGACAGTCGTTACAGGTAGACAGTAGCCAGAAAGTCTGACAACCAGTCTTACCATGGGGTATCGTGTTACCCGGTAACTGGGTTGTGGAGGTCAGCTGCATTCGGTTAAGACTGGAAGCCGACCCCAATATAGTTGGGAAAAGGCTAGGCAGATGCACTATTGTTAGAACTATCAGGCTTAAACCTGGAGGTCTCGTAATGTTAGGCATTTTTTGGCTTTGGCTGTCTAGCGAGACTAGAAGTTAAGCGAGTGTTTATAGTCCAATTGTATTTTTTTTAGTTTTCATTTAGTTAGATTTTAAGTTTGTGATCAGGGGGGTTAGACAAGTGGCATAAACGCTATAGAAACGCTATAGAATAGAAAACAAAATGTATGGGAATGACATATAGCTAGTCTTAAACGAATGTCATTCCCATACATTTCGTTTTCTATTCTATAGCGTTTTTGCCACTTGTCTAGCCCCCCAGATCCCAAAGTAAGGCGAAATATTCCTAAAAATGATGTGCAATGAAGGTTACCCATCTGATATCAATCATTCTAGTAACAAGGGTATATTTACAGTTATAATTTTTCCTTCAAATGACATTATACTTATCTCAGACTGACTTCAGCCTGTGGTTACGCCCACGTTGTTTGGAAAACACTCGTTTAAAATTCAACTAGTGTCACAATAATTGACACAAACTCAGCCATGTTTATTCCCAACTAAAAAAAAATATAGAGCAGCTTTTCATTCATCAAATAATTTTTAGATTCACCTGATAAAGCTAAGTCAATAGCCAAGCCAAGTCAAGCCATCCATAATTTATAACCAATTCATTCATATACACATTTCATGATATTAGTATAGATAACAGTCAAATCTATGTATTTACTAATGAATTACTTTTCCTATCTGTTTATAAAGTGGATTACTTATTATTAGGCACCGACTTATGGCTATCATTTATTTATTTATTGCACTTCTCATCATAGTCGTTCCATTTCTGGTAAAATATAAATTAAAATGTTCAATTGGAAACCTACTGCATAGGCCCCAGAAATTATATATTCTTATAACGTGTCTAAGCTTGGTTCAAGGCCTCCCCGTGACCTTTACTAAGCCTGACCATCAATCAAATAATATGCACGTGATTTGTGTCAAAACCTGATCTTCAAATTCATATGGCTAAGCAAAAAAAATCAATCATTGACTTAAAAAATTAAAAAGGACAAGCAAAATTGTTTTTTTTTGTCCTTTCGTCCGTATTTTAAATGTGCAACAAAAGGCATAATACAGGGACCCTTGAAGTTTAGTAGTTACCGTCTCCCCATGAGAATAAGTCGTGTGTTTAATGTACGTATAACGCCTAGAGTTCTGTCGACCCCAAAGTAGAACAACAGGCTATATCTATAGTAACTTCAAAAACGTGGTTAGCAACTCCACACAGTGACAGACAAGCTAACCTATATTTAAGTATACAGAAGTATATAACTGTAGATATGTACGCTAGGGTGGCGAGCACGTGGCGAACGAGGGGTGGTTGCAACCCCCTCGCTATGCTGCGATCTTGGTACTTTGACGGAGTAGGATAGCGTATTATTTTTTCTATTGGCTGGATTTCATAATTTTACTGGTTTCTAGTTTCGTATAATTCTTATTGTTACAAATTTCATTTATAAAATAACCTTTTTCTTAATTGAGCACATAATTATTATAGAAGCCTTAATAAAAGGCATGCCTTAAAAACATAATGATTCTTCGACAGTTAGGTAAATTTCTGGTCGGCCAGCGCTATCTGCATTTTCATGTTACAAATACATTTAATCCTGGATGATTACTATTGCGTTTACGCGAAAACTTCATATTTTCCAACAATCAATATAGTTTTTATATATATAACAACTAACGAAATATTCACGAAAAAAAAGTCAGGCAGTTGGCATGTAAATGAAAAATCTAATTTTACTGAAACTTAAATTATAACATCTTAAAAAAAATAAAAACGAATACTTACTTTGGCCAAAGAATAAGCATTGCCGTCTTACGTGGCAATGCAGCCAGCCTCTTGGGTTATTCTCCGAGTTGACTGCGATGAGGAGGAATTTTTAAAGCCCTTATTAGCTTTCTATTAGTAAAATAATATCTGGAATCGGTCCAGTAGTTCCAGTGACACATCACACATACAAACTGTATCATACTAATGTTATATCTAATATTCTAACATCATAATTTTTAATATATGCAAAACCTCCACATGGTTATTACCAATATGACAACATTTTAACATAAACTCACCGAATAACGTGTTAAAAACGCATTCTGAATAATTTCTCATTCAAAGCAGATATTATTCTGTCAAATTTTATATTAGCTTTGAATTAGCTTGACACTTTTATTGTGTTTTTATTAATTTCTGACAGTTGAATTGAGTTTTAAATGATGTTGCATAGATAATCTGGGTGTCACATTCTTTTGCTTCGACATCCAATTAGCATGTTTGACAACAGCAGATTAACATTTACCGAACAAATTAGCTGTTTGAACTCTCTATTAAATATTGTTTGTATTATTTCAAAATAGAGAAAACTATAAATAGACTTTATAAAAAATGGTAGCTGGTTCCCGCGGTTTCACCCGCGTTCCGAGGAAAGTAATTCACGCACTCTGATAAAAAGTAACCTATAACCGTCTCGGATCCCATCTCTCTCTATACCAAATTTCATCTAAATCGGATTAGTTATATACTGTGAAGGATAAAGATTAGGTAAGATCGAAAGAATCGATTTTTCCTGCTGTGAAAATAAAGAAAAATAAAGAAATCATGTAATTTCCTTCAAATATTAAACTTTGACACAACATGTAAAGTTAAATAATAATAAATAGCAATGGTCATTGATGCAAAAAGTTGAGTTCGCTCTCACAAAATTTTAAATTAAAATAGTTTATGCTTAGACCATTAATTAATACTTTTGAATAGTCAAACAAAACGTAGTACATATAAAATGCCTTGTGCTGAATGACTGACAAATAAAGGCACAGCCTGACTGACGAAGCAAGGAATTAAACAGCCGATCGTAGAGACCTGAAACTTGGCGGGCGTTTTATTTGTATGATGTAGACATCCGATAAGAAAATATTTTCAGAAATTCTACCCCTAAAAGGGGTGGAAAAGAGGGACAAATTTTGTAAGAAACTCTGTCATTTTTAATTTGAATTGGTATCACCCAACGCGGGCGAAACCGCTGGCAGAAAGCTAGTAGTCATGTAAATCAGCTATTAATTTTAAGCTATTCCCCCTTTTTAATGCGTAGATTCCTACGCTAAAGAACGGGCAACAATTTCTATGATATTTTTTAACATGTTTAAGATTACAATTTTCGAGGGTTGATTTAATTACTCAACGATCAAGTCCGTTTGACCGTAGTATACGAGAGCCCCTCGATCGCGTGCCCCCAGCGAGTACGGTGCGCAAAAATGCTGAGCTACACAAAAAATATTATCATCAGTGGCCCGAGTCAGCATCACCTGGGCATTACTGTATGGTTATGCGCTCCTGGTACCTCATCTTCGAATTTGTGTTGATTTTTTTTGCAGATTTTTGACAAATTATAATTAATCGATTTTTCCTATCTTTTGGATAGGAGATTATTTTAATGCTTTAAAACCAACTTAATAATAATAAAACGACGCGTGCTAGGAATAGGGAGTGTGATAGATAGTTTTTAATTTGTCCCCACTAAAGTTCTTGACCTTGTCCAAGGATAGTGCTAGGACAAATTAGCGTTAGTATTTGTTACTTGCTAATTATGGGTATGGCAATAAAAAACCATTAATCTTAATAATTCTTCGTTCTTAATACCCCGCCCGGCTCGCGTCCAATGTTTTGACATCTGACGTATCTATGCTACCCTAGTAGTTCACGGCCAACGTGACAGGTGGCGGCAGGCGATGCCTCGGTTATTGCTTGCCTTCTGTGGCTCATGAGTGCCTGGTACCTGTCGGCGGTATCGATCGCCGTTACGGGGGGTAGGCAGGAATCTAGGTTACTTGTTACTTGTGATATGCTGTTATGGCCGATGGGAGAGTGTGATCAAGTCATCACCATTTTTCTTTTTCGAAAATATAGACCACTTGGTTATTTTCTTGAATGGTTTCGGTTTTTCCTGTAACGAAAATTTAAGCTGAAGGTTAGTTATTATTCTAAGGGCCAATTTTTCAATTGCCAGATAACTTTTATCTGATGAATAAATATGTCAAACTATCATATTTATTCTTTAGTTAAAAGTTATCTGACTTTGAAAATTCGGCCTAAGTGAAGTCTATATAATTATTTTCAAGCAGAAATTAGCTTAAGAGATGGCATTGTAGTGTTGCTTTAAAAAAACATAAAAGTGATTGGAAATATTAAATTGTTATTTTTTCAACCTTCAAACAAAATAAAAAGATTTCATAAGATTTTTTTCATGCTTGACTGCCTCGTTGGCTTAGCGTTACTTCGTTCGTACACACGACTGAGGAGTAGAACCCGAGACCACGGGGTGACGCTTCATGTGTGTTTCAAAAGTCACAATGTAGCCCAGAGTCAGGCATTTGGCGGTGATACACCCCCGCGCCTGTGAGCATTCGTCTCCAACATAAGATCAGCTTGAAGAACCAAATTGTATAGTCCAAACCAATTGATTTTACGAAAAATGTAAACAAGTTCGTAACCTATTTTATTCTAATTTTCCCACTCATATAAATAAAACGACATTAAATGATGTTTGGTGATGTTTAGAGCATGAAATTGACATAAATGCACCATAATTACGCCATTTTGTTAATTTTTGTGGCAGAATTAGAACAAAATAGGTTACGACTTTGTTTACATTTTCCTTTAAATCAATTGGAACAGATTATACTCGTATTGGCATTCGAATTACATACATACAGTCGAATTGAGAACCTATTTTTGAAGTCGGAAAACTTTAAACATTATTTAAAGCAATAAGAGAAAT
This sequence comes from Pyrrhia umbra, assembly GCA_963891755.1. NCBI lineage: Eukaryota > Metazoa > Arthropoda > Insecta > Lepidoptera > Noctuidae > Pyrrhia > Pyrrhia umbra. Next base: position 4,998,264 of record OY982947.1, on the reverse strand, counting down.
ATTGATTTCAAAAATCGACATCAAGTGAGTGAAGGGTGCCGAAAGTCACCCCTATTAATATGATAAATACGTTGTCTCTCTCGCACTGTTACTTTTGGTATATATCTGTCTCATTTGGCATGTAAATGAAAAATCAATGGATTCACCTAGTATGGGGATCATTTCTCAAGAAAAACTTTAATAGTTTGAAACCAAAAAAGTTAGAAGAAATATTTTTCTAAAGGTTAAACTGTTAGATAACTTTTACCTAAGGAATAAATATGATGGTTTGACATTTTTCTTTACAAAATTTGTCAAACTGACATTTACACATATAAAATGCTTTGTCCTGAATGACTGACGGATCAACGCACAGCCTACACCGCTGATCGTAGAGACCTGAAACTTGGAGGGTGTGTTTTTTGTAGACGTAGGCATCCGATAAGAAAGGATTTTCCGAAATTCTGACTCTAAAGAGGTAAAAAAGGGAGGCAAATATTGTATGAAACTCTGTCATTTATAATTTGAATTCGTATAGCCCACGCGGGTGAAGCCGCTGGCGGAAAGCTAGTTTAAAATTTAAGTAAAAGTTAAGGATTTCCTGGATTGACGAATTTACTGAAGGATACTAGTCGATAGATCAAGGTTAAGCCCTTGCTGCGGTCGGTCTTTGGATGGATAATCATACATGTCATAGAGTACGTGCCTCGGAAAGCACGTTAAGCCGTTAGTCCTGGTTGTCATTTGTAGATCTTTGACAGTCTTCACGGGTAGTCAGAAGCCAGAAAGTCTGGTCAGTTGATCCCCTAGACTCACCAAGATTCTCAGTACTGATACGAAATCTTCAAAGTTACTCTTAAAGTAAGACACGCACACTAGCGCACGATAATTTTCAATATTACACCTGTGTGCGTATTGTTTACGTAAGCTATACTAATTGTATATGTAGTTGTGTTTTGGATACTGCAACTGTGTGATTTTGATTTTTGTTCTATTTTTTACCCCACTTACAAATGTGGGGATATTTTAATGCTACCATTTTTTTGTTATTGGAAATTTTAAAATGATCCCGCTGTGGGTGGGGCAGGAGGGAGTGTCAGACTCTTGCTGATAAAAACCCATCCATGTTCCTTCCTTAGCCCTTTTTATTCCGGGGGCGCGATACCTTACTCTTTCGATCATCTCTAAGGAACATGTTACCACCTGGGGCTGTATCACCACGTGTTTTTGCAATCACTATTCAAGTTTGAAAGCGTGACACAGCTACTAACGTCGTATAGCGCCGTCTCTATTTCATAACGAAAATAATCTTGTTTTGGCACGTCGTGGTAAGGCCCCTGTAACAATTGTCAAAATTCTACAAATGACAGCCGGGACAAACGGCTTTACGTGTTTTCTGAAGCACGGAGGAGTCTCGGCATGATATAGATCAGAGACACCCATCCACAAATCGACAGCGGCAAGCGTGCCTTACACCTTGATCAATCGAACCGTGCTGATACTATAAGAAAGACTATCTTGACTTATCCTACTAATATTATAAACGCGCGAGTTTGTAAAAATGTATGGATGTATGTTTGTTACTCTTTCACGCAAAAATTACTCAACGGATTCGGATGAAATTTGGTACACACATAGTTTATAACCTGGATTAACATGTAGGATACTTTTTACCCGGGTGCGCGAAGTCGTTCCCTCGGGATGCGGGTGAAACCGCGTGAAACAGCTAGCTTGATACAATTTCCTTAATTAACTAAAAATTACAAAAGCTTATTCAAAATGTATGAACACATCGCAACGGTACCAGGAAAATGTAACGTGTAAATTGTATGTATATTATCCTTCGCATTAATATGCTCGAAAACTTTTTGCCCGAAAACATTTGCCCAAAAACTTTTGCCCGAAACTATTAAAATAGATGCAAGTATCATAACTAGTCGGCCGTAGTACACATCTAGACAGCACACGCACACATGCAAGTTTTATTGTCTTCACTTACACATTTACACGAGACGTTTGCACCTGTGTGCGTGAGTTCAACCGCACGACGCATCGTGGTAAGGTGATAAGTGAATTTTCTGATTTTTGTTTTTTCATTTAATTTTAAATAAAAAAATTGATGGCTTATAAATACTATTTCTTCCCACGGTGTAGCCCGTGTTTTTTGCACATGAAACATTGCCTAAGCACTCAGTTCCTATTTCAGGGGTTTTTCCATAACATACAAACTCTTCCACAATATTTTTTTTTACAATTTTAAATAAGACTAAGTTTTGTAAACTCTTAACTTAAAGATGTTGGATTTAAGTTCTAAGTCCACACGTTTTTGAAGCATTCTTTAAAATAAAACCTTATTTTTCTATTTTATAATTCTTTTTTCTGCATTTGAAATGTAAATCATGTATAAAAAAAAACATTTAATTTAGAAGAAATCTTTTTTCATTTACACCATTATCTATCTGTACGGTCGAGTAATAATAATAATTCGCGCCTGTGTGCGTGCGACGTAACTTTTGTATGTGAGCGTGCGGCTCGTGCCGCGTTTGCATCTTGTCATTGTTTGAGGCGAGTTGTTAGGCGAGCGGATGGGCTAGTGGAATGTTTCAAGTTCAGATAATTGTACTTTACTGGTAAATAAGAATAAACGTGTTATTAAAGTGAATAAAATAATATTCAAATTTTAACGCACCATGACGTTTCTCAGACGTCAAATCCTACTTCTTACTACCACTAATAAAACGCGAAAGTTTTTAAGAATTTATGGATGTATGTTTGTTACTCTTTCACGCAAAAACTACTGGACGGATTTGGATGAAATTTGCTACACACATAGATTATAACCTGGATTACCATATAGGATACTTTTTACCCGGGTGCGTGAAGTATTTACCTCGGGATGCGGGTGAAACCGCGGTAATATAAAGGTTACTAACTAGGATACGTTTTTCTGATCTATCAGACATATTACGTACAGTCATGCAAGGAACTTGGCAAGGTTTTAGCGTAGTAAGAGCAAGTTTGCGCATGTACACTCAGTGCAACAAAAAACTACACTTTCATTGTATGTCATTATCTATACCTACTTACTAATATATAAAGCTGATGAGTTTGTTTGTTTGAACGCGCTAATCTCAGAAACTACTGGTCCGATTTGAAAAATTCTTTCAGTGTTAGATAGTCCGTTTATCAAGGAAGGCTATAAGCTATATATCATCACGCTAAGGCCAAAAGGAGCGGAGCACCACTATTCCACGCGGACGAAGTCGCGGGCAGTAGCTAGTGTTATATAAAAATAGATTGCTGTTCGTTAGTCTCGCTAAAACTCGAGAACGGCTGGGCCGATGTAGCTGATTTTGGTTTTGAAATGTTTGTCGTAGTCCAGGGAAGGTTTAAACGGTGAGAAAAGTTAAGATAGATGTGGGTGATACGAAGATCACCGGGTCATCTAGTCTAGTACTAAATAAAAATAATATCACCCTGTCTCGTTACCGGTGGGGTACTATTTTTAAACGTTTTTCTTTTAATATTAAAAAATGTAAACAATATGTTTAAAAAATAAATAAATGAAAAAAATTACTAAGATAATTATGGCAGTAGTCACGCCATTATTTCCTTTGAAATATATTTTTTTGAAGACAGTTAAAGAAAGGACTAAAACTACTAACGGCTCATGCCAAGTTACGTGCCGGCTACTGTAGCATTCTGGCTTCAATTTTACTAAGCTAAGTATTCACGTAGGTATATCATCATCAGCCTATTGTCTGTACCAATTGATTTTACGAAAAATGTAACCTAATTTGTACTAATTTTCCCACATAGATAAATAAAATGGCATTAAATAGTGAATGCTGATGTTTAGAGCATGAAATTGACATAAATGAGCCATCCTTACGCTATTTTATTAATTTCTGTGGCAGAATTAGAACAAAAAAGGTTATGACTTTGTTTATATTTTTCGTAAAGTCAATTGTATAGTCTTTTCCCAACTATGTTGGGGTCGGTTTCCAGTCTAACTGGATGCAGCTGAGTACCAGTGTTTTACATGGAGCGACTGCCTATCAGACCTCCACAATATATCTATATCTATTCTAAATAATTCTAATATATAAAGCTGAAGAGTTTGGTAGTTTGCTTGAACGCTCAGGAACTAATGGTCCGATTGGAAAAATTCTTTCAGTGTTAGCTAGTCCGTTTATCAAGGAAAGCTATAGGCTATATATATCGTCACGCTATACTTATATGTCAATCTTCAGCTATCTTGTGTGTCAAAATTTGTCCAAATCCATTTAGCTGTTTTTGAGTGATTGAGTAATAAAGAATCCAACTTGCATTTTCTTACTAAACTAATATTATAAATGTGAAAGTGATTGTTTGTCTGTTACTTCTTTCTTAGTAAAATGGCTAAACCGATTCGGATGAAATTCGGTATGAAAGTAGATTGAACTGTAAGTAGGGGCATTTATTCATCTGGGTACTAATAATCACCTCAAGATGCGAGTAAATAATTCGTTTATAATATTAAGATTCTTCCATAGCTCACCAATTATTTGGAAATTCCAATTATTCATTTGCTAATTGGAAAATAAACTAAACTTCATGTATATTTTACATAGCTTTCCGCCCGCGGCTTCGCCCACGTGGAGATTTTTTTTACACCTTGGGTTACATTATTCAAGTTTGAGTAGGGATCCCTAATTATTTCTGGAAATAAATACAGCCTATGACACTTCGTAAAGATGTAGCTTTCTAACGGTAAAATAATTTTTAAAATCGGTCCAGTAGTTTTTGAGTGAAAACCCTACAAACAAACAAATTTTACCTCTTCATAATATTAGTATAGACAAAAACTTGATTGTTTGCCAAAACTCATCAATTTTCTTAGTAATTATGATAAATGTTTCTCTTAGTTATAAAAACAAGCTTGTAATTAAATAAATTCTTACTAATATTTTAATGACAAATTAACACTCAGTTTTCTATGCGATGATTATTATGAAATTACATAGGTAAAAAGTTGTTATTAAGCGTAAACTGTAAAAAGTCACTATAGATACTTTTAAGCTCATAATACAACAAAATGTGACATTATTAAAATTAAAAAAAAAAACTATGGGAAAATCATAAAACGTGATTACAAAATTTGAATGGGAATTCACACGTTTCCCTTGCAATTTGATTTTGTAACATTCCCATACATGTCGGCTCGGCCGTGCACTTGCCACAAAAAGCTGTCAGCGAAGCATTCGAGTAAAAAAACTGTTCGAACGCGCACCGAACGGCTGATATCCCCTTATCTCATCTACTACTACGTCAACATCATCGCTGTCTCTGTCTAGCGTGCGGTAGTAACGTATACCCGTCTCGCTCGCACGCCGGTGCCTTTCACTCATTCAGTGTTAAGAGGGTTATACACTGTTGAGTTTTGACGTAGAGTTTGACAATGCGTGGAATGGTTGAGTTGTGCCCTTTTTTGTTTCGATGTCAAAATGTTTTTTTTTGTTTTGCGTTTTTGCTGTTTTGGTGAAGATCTGGAATTTTGTTTATCCTTACTAATTGTGTAATTGTCTGTTTGTTTTGCTGTAACCATGTTTCTCGCGAAAACAATGTTTTTTCTTTCTTAAAAAAAATAGTATGGAGGTGGATTCAAACTTGGAGACTTGTATAATTTTTAATCGGTGTAAATGAGAACTCGAAAACTCTGCTTGCGCGATGCAGGAATTTGCTGTCGTCGTTCTTATGTAGCGAGATAGGTGTCGCTACAAAGTCATTGCAAGTGAAAAAAGTGGTAAAAGCTAGTGTTTGTTAACTGTTTCTTCTCCCTTAGTTGTTATTGACAGCTATTTTTCTTATTAACTAGTGTTGTTTCGTAGAAAGACACACTTCTTGTCTCGCTCCTTTTCTTAAAAGCCTACCAAAAAAAAATCCCGCTCCCTCACTCCTGAGAATCGCGCCACATCTATGCATATAAAATGCTTTGTCCTGAATGACTGACGGATCAACGCACAGCCTACACCGCTGATCGTAGACACCTGAAACTTGGGCATGCCATATGAAAGGATTTCCCAAAATTCTACCTCTAAGGGGGTGAAAAAGGGGGGCAAAGTTTGTATGAAACTGTCATTTTAAATTTGAATTCGTAACTATAGCCCACGCGGGCAAAGCCGCTGGTATTATATATTTGCGGTAGCGGTCGTATGCTGCGTGTACGCCGTTTAGCTTAGTGCAGACTTTTTCCGGTCCCTCTGATTGCGTCAGACGATTTTGCAGGCGTCCTTTGAAAAACTAATACTGATAATGAATTTGATGGAAAAATTAATACTGCAAGTTGCAATTCCATTTAAATGATAATGATACATACGTTGGAGTTATAAACAAGTGCCCTGACTGATTTCATCTAATCTTGATTTGATATTTCATAAGAGCCTGTAGAGACGAGTTTAAGTCCAATTTTAAAAGTCAAAAGTTAATCAGGATATACTTACAGCCAGTTGCACTAAAAAAATACGCGGTTACTTTATACGTGAAACGGAAGAACTGTCATTCAAGATTTGTCAAAATGGAGAACAAAATTTAATGTTTTTTCTATTATTTTATGTTTTTCGTCTAAATATGTGTTTACTTATTAATTATTTAATTTAATATTACTTAATTATTGATATCATGTTTTGTGAAATTCGTAAAACTGTAAATGGCAAAAATTTTGATGCAACGTCACCGTGTGATGTTACTGTCGCTTATCAAACGCTATGATAAAAAAAAAGAAATTCCTAAATCTAACAACACGTACCGATATTCCTTGGTCCTCTAACTGTCAAGTCATGAGCTGAGCAATGCGTAGCTTCAACAACAAGAAGCAGTATCCCCTAATTTTGTTATTATAAGTTTTCGAATTTCTTCCCGATTCCCCGGAAAAAGGTAAAGGAATTCCCTGGAAGCAAAAAGATGTCAAAATAAACATAACCAGCGAAAAGACGACGGCACAACCCGACAGTGTAAAACCCACTTAACGCATCGTTATGCTTCCATCTCGCTTCCACGCCGCTATCGCTGTCTCTCTCCCGCTAATGAATTAAATCAACAACCTCGCTCGCTCCCTCTCGATAGATGATCGTTCCATATTTGAATTTATTTCAAAATAGGAATTCGATTCTTTTTTTTTTATTCTATGGTTTTGTCAAATACTTTTCTGAAATTGTATGGTTGCCTGGCCTTTTGGCTCAAACTATGTTTTTTTTTATAACTTCGAAAATCTGTGATTTCAGTTTAGCATCAACTAGCTTTCCGCCAGTGGATTCGCCCGCGTGGGCTAGAATTTCGGAAAGTCCTTTCATATCGGATGCCTTCGTCATACAAAGAACACACCCTCCAAGTTAGAGGTCTCTTCGATCAGCGGTTTAAGCTAAGTGTTAATCCGTCAGTAAAAGCTACCCAATATATGGGGATGGCCCCAGACTTCAGTCTATCTCCGTACCAAATTTCATCCCAATCGGTTCAGCCGTTAAAGCGTGAAAGCCGACAGAAATTGCGTACAAATGTCCAAATACATTTTTATTCTGTCCTCACTTCAACACTTCAAAAGTTCATTTCAGACTCGAGCCTACATTGCACATCCATGATGCAATTACATTATGTCTGGACCTTAAAAGAGACTTTGACCCTTGAGTTTGTTTCGGTGTTTCTTCTCAAGGTAGTCAGATAGGAAACACCGGCCTCATCTAGCTTAAAAAAAAATTGACGTAAAAAGTGTTATTTTATAACCTACTAGCTGTTTCCCGCGGTTTCACCCGCATCCCGAGGGAACTACTTAGCGCACCCGGTTAAAAGTCTATGTTGTTCCTCAGGGTCTATTCTATCTCTGTACCAAATTTCATTTATATCGGTCCAGTAGTTTTGGCGTGGAAGCGTAACAGACAGACAGACAGAGTTACTTTCGCATTTATAATATTATAAGTAAGGATTTGCAAAATAAATATCATTTATCATTTAACAGTTCTGTGTCGACACTTATCTCGTGTACACATAGACAGACACTTGCCGTTAACACTGACCGCCTTACTTGTAAAGTCCGGATTATCAAAAATGTCACTCATAAATGCTTTTCAGTACTTAACGAACTTAAGTTAGTAGCTTAATCCTGGATTACGACGTTAAGTAAGGTTTAGGTGAGAAATGGTTAAACTTCAGATTACTGGTTTTTTATAAGTAAGACGTTGAGTGTAAGGTGTCGTGTAAACCTAGCTTATCAGACAGACATACAGACAGACAGAGTTATTTTCACATCTGTACTAATATTATAAGTATTAAGTAATAGTCAAGTTAAGTATAAGTATTAATATAAATATTAAGACGAAAGATTTGTTTGTTTGTAGGGTTTTAACTCAAAAACTACTGGGCCGATTTTAAAAATTCTTTCACCGTTAGAAAGCTACATCTTTACGAAGTGTCATAGGCTATATTTATTTCCAGAAATAATTAGGGATCCCTACTAAAACTTGAATAATGTAACCCAAGGTGTAAAAAAAATGTCCACGGGGGCGGGGAGCTAGTTTATAATATTAACGTAGAAAAGAAAGACAAATGACCACTATTAGTAGTGTCAAGGTGAAACGTATATATTTAGATTTATTTAACACATTTATCACCAAATTGTCTTCAGACGGCGTGAATTATTATCTCAATCATACCAATTTGTCATGTGCAAGTTATTTTTAGGATTCCGTAGCCAAAGAGTAAAAACGGGACCCTAACTAAGACTTCGCTGTATGTCCGTCCGTCTGTCTGTCACCGGGCTGTATCTCAAGAACCGCGATAGCTAGACAGTTGAAATTTTCCCCTCCCAGATCAGTAAAATTCGCCGCCCAAGGCATACTCTCACCATACCCGATGACGCTATAACCCTCTTCCAAGAGAGCAGTAGGTCCACTAGCACTCTACACAAACACAGACCGCGTTCGTATCGACTTCGCCGCCGAGGTCCGTCGCGACGACCTTGTCCATGCCCTCCCGACCCTAGCTCGACGAGCCAGCCCGCGAGCTGAGCTAATAGCTTAAAAATTCCCGATTATAATAATCATAATTTATTCTGATCCAGCCTGTCCCTTGCTGTCCTCCCCCAGCGACGCCCTAAGCCGAGGCCCGTACCCCACTAGGGGGTGCCCTTAGCGTGTAGTCGCTTAGTTTTGTAAGTTAAGCCCTGGCTGGAGGCCCTAAATTTATTTAAGGCACTTCACAGGCAAGCCCGGTTAAGCAGTCGACAACCTTCTAGGTTGACCTGCGAGATGCTATAACCAAAAAAAAAAAAAAAAGTTGAAATTTTCACAAATTATGTATTTCTGTTGCTGCTATAACAACAAATTGCTTTCTGTTGCTGCTATAAAACTAAAAACAAAATAAAATAAATATTTAAGCTCCCATACAACAAACGCTATTTTAATGGTGCGGAACCATTCGTGCGCGAGTCCGACTCGCACTTGGCCGGTTTTTTTTGTATCTGTATAAAAACTAGAACTACTGTATAGCCGAAGAGTCGTGGCCGCTCTGAAGTCAGCCTTTTGGCTGCGCAATGGTGAATTTGATATTAAAAATAGCTTCTGCGCAACCAAATGTCGAACTTCAGAGCGGTCACTCACGACTCGTCAGCCGTATTGAACACTAGGTTCTGCCCGCGACTTCGCCCGCGTGGAATAGTGGTGCTCCGCTCCTATTGGTCTTAGCGTGATGATATATAGCCTATAGCCTTCCTCAATAAATGGGCGATCTAACACTGAGAGAATTTTTCAAATCGTATCAGTAGTTCCTGAGATTAGCGCGTTCAAACAAACAAACTCTTCAGCTTTATTATTGTAGTATAGATGAAACATTTCACTCGCGCCCTGCTGGTCTACTTCAAGCACCCGGATAAAACTATCTTAAAGTCCTTACCCAGGTTTTCAATCTAACTCCACGCCAATTTTTCTACATTCATTACACATGCACAAACGCCCAGACCCGGAACTATTTTAGTTTTCCCGTGCGGGAATCAAATCCGCGCAACGCAGCCAATTGCTCAGCTACGCCAAACGTGCCGTCGTGGATGAACCAAACTTTTTATCATTTATACTTTATACTTTTACGAATATCATAAAACATGATATCAATAATAAATTAGCATAATTATTTTATCTTATCAATACACTAGCTTTCCGTCTATACGAATTCAAATTAAAAATGAGAGTGTCATACAAACTTCGCCACCCTTTATCACCCCCTTAAGGCTAAAATTTCGGAAATTCCTTCCTTATCGGATGCCTACGTCATACAAAGAACACACCCTCCAAGTTTCAGGTCTCTACGATCAGCGGTTTAGGCTGCGCGTTGATCCGTCAGTCATTCAGGAGGAAGCATTTTATATGTATAGATAGATATAATAATTAAGTAAACTTAAATCATAAAATAATCACAAAATTATTCAATTTTATCCTCCATTTTGACAGATATCAGATGACAGTTCTGCCGTTTCACGTATAAGTAACCGTATTTTTTTTTCGGTGATGCCGGCTCATAGGATACATTTTATCCAGGTGTACGAATTAATTCCCTCGGGATGCGTGTGAAATCGCGGTAAACAGCTAGTTTTGCGAAGAAATAATAATGAGAAAGTCGGTGAAAGTTGGTCCGCTGTTTGACGCTTCACTGAATGACACTGTCATTATGACAGGCTGTATACAACGGAACGCATTGTTCAAATGGTTGAAATGTTTAGCCGACTTAGAAAAAATATGTTCTGTTTTCGACACGTATGTATGTCGGTGGCCTAGTGGTTAAGGCACGCCTCTCGTGTACGTGTGCGGGTTCGAAACCTAGCAAGTTCCATAAGTACCTATATCTTAGACATCACTGACTAACAGTAAAGGAAAACATCGTGAGGAAACCTGGACTTTAAAAGTCTGAAATCGCCAATCCGCCTTGAGCAAGCGTGGTGATCAATGCTCATACCTTCTCTGTATGAGAAGAAATGAAACATTTTTTTTTTTTAATAAAATGTGCCCATTGCAATCGTGAAAATAGGTCAGATAGGCAGTCGCTCCATGTAAAACACTGGTACTCAGCTGCATCCGGTTAAGACTGGAAGCCGACCCCAACATAGTTGGGAAAAGGCTAGGGAGATGATGATGAGATGATTGCAATCGTGAACATGGTCTATTTGTAAGCAAAGTTTCATCCACACGATGTCTTCCTTCATCGTGAGTGGCTGTTGAGCGCCTTGTTGGTCTAGTGGTCGCGAGACGAGACAGCTGAGAACGGGGTCTGGAGTCCGATACCTGGGTTGGGCCGACATCGCTTTGTGGGTTTTAAAAATGTCACAAAGCTACCCGGAGTCAGGTAGTTGGCGGTGTTACACCCCCGTGCCGCGACGTTAAGCCGTCGTCCCCGGCTGCTATCTTGATAGCAGTCGTTGTTACAATTCCATGTCAGAGGCCGTCAGGCGGGTTTGAGAAAACTGACACTAGGGCTTGTTAGGTTGGTAGAACCTGCAGCTCATACGATTAGAAGATAAAGCGGCTTAGACTAGCACAAATCTATATCATCATCATCTGCCTAGCCTTTTCCCAACTATGTTGGGGTCGGCTTCCAGTCTAAACCGGATGCAGCTGAGTACCAGTGTTTTATACGGAGCGACTGCCTATCTGACCTCCACAACCTAGCAACTGGGTAACACGATACCCCTTGGTAAGACTGGTAGTCAGACTTTCTGCCTTCTGACTACCCGTAACGACTATCAAAGATGTACAAATAACAACCGGGACCAACGGTCTATCGTGCTTTCCGAGGCACGGAGGAGTCTCGCTGTGACATAGATCTATAATATGATTTTGACAACAACATATCGGTACTTAGGTTTTTCTAATTCTTCATTTATTTGCCTTCCTGGTGCGCGATTTTTGTCACAATTTCACTTAAAAACTACTGAGCCGATTTGGGTTAAACTTGTCACACAAATAAACAGTGTCGTTGTTAATCACATAGAATACTTTATACCTCTAAAACAAATACACCTGCCATACGAGAAGCAGATAAAACCGAGGGAAAACGCTAGTCATTCATACAATTGCATAAGGTCGTAAATTTATTATAATATCTATGAGTTGACGACGTTTAGAGTTCAAGAAACCTGTTCCCAGCCAAATGCTGGCAAGAATGCATCGTGGAACTGCAAATACATTTATCAATCGCGCTGTCTAGCGACCTCAGAGCGCGGAAACACTTGTGAGTCGCCAAAACTAGTCAGCCATTGTAAATTCTAACCAGCCGAAGTGATTGACCTAACTATAAGTTAAAACCGGTTTGTATTAATCATTTTGACATAATCTAATCGTGTATCCGAACGCGCCTGCCGACGGCGACGCTACACGACCGTTGCCGAGAGCTCACGGAAACGCCCGACCGATGACAGTCCGTCAGCCGTCAGAGCGGCACAGTTCTACCTATGTACTTTACATAGGTGCAGTACGCCGTCGGTAACTAGCTAGTGTGCATTCAAATTTGGAATCGCTTTTGTATTACTACATTTTTTTTTACAATCGATTGATAAAATTTTAACGCGTATTTTTATTAGTGTAGTAGCTGTGTCGGGCGTCGCACGTCGCGATGGTCGATCGTACTCGATTTTCACCCCGATTTTCTTTCCCGATACACGTGTTTAAGTTTACGTGTTACTCAGTACTAAAGTGAAGTCATTGACTTGTCGTGACACACATTCTATTTGACGGGACTCCGGTTTCTTGCAGACGTAGTTTTTTTGTAAATCTAATTTTTATTGTTTTATGAACGCGAACGCTATAGTTTCTTGTGTACTGCGCGTTGTTTAGTGTTGTTATCAGTGTATCTAGATAACGCTTCAAGGCAACATCCTTGGGTTTGCGATTCGACAATTGTGTGAATTGTAGTTTTTATGATTCGCTCTTACAAAGCGGTTTTTGTTAAAATGTTTGGATGTCCTTTTCGGCTTTCAGCGTAGATTTTTTTACCCTAAATGAGATTTAAAAATAGAACAGATATCTTCGGAAAATTAAATTCTAATATCCATTAAATCCTAAATAAAAGACAGCGTTTACACAATTATTCTAAAAAAAAAAATAGAAGAAAAAAAAAACAACTAAAATGAACGCTCCAATTTTCCTAAATTAGATTTTCTAATTCGAATTTCGAATCTTTCCCATGCGCTCACACTCGACTAAACAGCGTCGGTTTGCAAAAAAAAAGTAATTACACGTCACTATGACGTTCCACCCGCCATTTTCGAATTTCATCATTTTCCCAAACAATCGAAGATGCGCGCGTTTCACGGACACGTTTGCATTTTATTTATAGACGCGAATGTTTGATTTGTACAGCGACGTAGTTTACCTACATATCTACCGTCGCGGAATGTACATTATATACCATCTTGCACTATGTACTGCGGATACAACAATATAAGCGCTGTCTGTGTGCGTGCCAGCGTAATGAGCGTTTCTATGTGCTAAGAAACAGTAAAAAGTATGGCGCGAACGGTATGAGCGGCAACGTCGCGTGCGTTCCGAGGCCTTGCCGCGGTGAAAACAATAGTCTTTTATTATTTAATTTTTTTTTGAATAAATTATTTCATATGATAATTTTTGACTGGTGAATATGTTATTAATATATTTCGATAATTAGCCTCACTTTGCTTTAATAAACCGGTTTTTTGGCGATATAAACAACGCGGCGAAACAATGCCGTTAGCCGTATGCAGTCTATTATGAAATTCAATATTCATCGTTGTCTGTAAATCGATATCAAAAGCATATATATCGGCCGGTACCTCTTACTAATGTTTTTAACCGAAAATTTCTAATCCACATTCCGGCCCAAAAAAATCAATATATCAATGATAAAAAAACAAACAAAGCAAACGAAAATAGCCGGTGGGATGAAAAAAAAAATAGTAACCGATGTTGACCTTTTCGAACGCGTCTCGCTAGTAGCACGGCCAGCTGACGCGACGTTGCCGCTCTGCCTGCCGTGCCCTGAACCGTTCACGCTTATCGCCTCTACTGCCACGCGATTAGACCTAAATTCGCGTAGCAACACTAAAGTATATAAAGGATTTAGGACGTTTCACGGTACTATGACACTTCCCGCGCGAAAAATTTGAAATGCTTTATCAGTCTTTCTTCGTGATGCGTTGCGCGTAGTAGTAAATTCTTGAAAGGTTTTCGTATAGAATAGTATTTTTGTAACGTTTAGTCGATTTCAGATGCGAAGAAGAATACTTAAGTGTTAGTTAAAAATTAATTGTGTTACAAAAACCAAAGTGCCCAAAGTTAGTGCGTTAATATTATTTATTAAAATTAGAAATAAAGTCTTATCTATTTATTTATATAAAAAAAAACTATTATCTATAAGAAAAGTGTGTGATAATAAAAGTAAATAAAAAAAAAACAAGTGTGCAATAAAAAGTCGGTGAAGAAATTATCCGCGAGGTACCAGGAGCGCATAGCCGTCGAACAGTACTTATCGAGCCACAACAAGTGACGCGATGATGGCGCGGTGACAAAGTGGCCTACATGCCGGTGGCGCTGGGCTCGCTCGGCGGCGAGGGCGAGTACCGCGAGTACGGCCACCATCTCTCGCCGCACCACCCGTCGCACATACAGTACCATGAGTTCGCGCCGCCGCCGCCGCCGATGTACCCCATAGTGGAGCCGTATTTTAGGTAAACCTCCTCGTGTTTTATGAGCGCCTGGTACTTTGGTAGAAATTAGAAAGCAAAACCGTCGAATAAATAAGATGATTTTTCATTTGTTTATTAAAGATGGAGTTTTTGCCCAGCTGTGGGATAGTGTCATTAAGTTTCAATTTAATATTGTTGGTTTGTTAGTAAAAAATGTCGCAATTGAAAAAAAAATAGTAAGAATTATCTAAAACCAACATGTTTTTGCAACTTGCATTGTTAACTGTAAACTGAAAAATACGCTGAATCGAATATTGCCCATAAAAAAAATCTTTCAAAAAATTGCCGGTTGCATTAGAAACTCAATGTAGCGTTGGAAAGTTGGTCATTTCACTGGGTTAAGCACGCTATCAGGTGATTGCACCAAAACTTGAGTAAATAATTTATACTTTAGCTAGCTTTCCGCCAGCGGCTTCGCCCGCGTGGACTACGAATTCAAATTAAAAATGACATACTTTCGTACAAACTTTGTCCCCCCTTTTTCACCCCCTTAAGGGTAGAATTTCGGAAAATCCTTTCTCATCGGATGCCTTCGTCATACAAAGAATACACCCTCCAAGTTTCAGGTCTCTACGATCAGCGGTGTAGGCTGTGCGTTGATCCGTCAGTCATTCAGGACAAAGCATTTTTAACCGACTTCAAAAAAAGGAGGAGGTTCTCAATTCGATCGGTATTTTTTTTTTATATGTATAGATTAGTGTCACGTTTGCCATTTGTCGGTCTCAGATATTTTTTAGGGTTCCGTACCTCAAAAGGAAAAAACGGAACCCTTATAGGATCACTTTGTTGTCCGTCTGTCCGTCCGTCTGTCAAGACCCTTTTTCTCAGGAACGCGTGGAGGTATGAAGCTGAAATTTATATCAATTACTCAGGTCTACTGTCCCTTGAAGCTGTGAAAAAATCAAACTTCTAAGCCAACGCAATCAAAAGATACAGCCGTTTATGCCGCAAATTTTCGACACTTGCAAGGGAATCAAAACCTACAGGGTGCTTCCCGTGAACTCAGAATCTTGAAATTTGGTACGAAGCAACGTCTTATAGCATAGATAAAGGAAAAATTACGAAAACCATAAATTTTTAGTTACATCACATAATATATTTTTTTTTTATAATTTTAACCTTACTACCCATTTCCTCATAAACGCGTAGAGGTATTAAATTGAAATTTAATACCTCTACCGTTTGTCGTAATGAACGAACTTTGTAAACCTTGCAGGTTTGTACGGAACCCTCGGTGCGCGAGTCCGACTCGCACTTGGCCGGTTTTTTTTATAATGTTTGTTTACAAACAAACCGGAAAATAAACAATTTTGTTTATCAATTGGATGGCATCATCATCACTTCACTACATAGTATAAAACAAAGTCGCTTTCTCTGTCCCTATATCCCTATGTATGCTTAAATCTTTAAAACTACGCAACGGATTTTGATGCGCTTTTTTTAATAGATAGAGTGATTCATGAGGAAGGTTTTAGTATATAATTTGTATCCATTAGTTAAAATATCGCGGGCGAAGCCGCTGGCGGGAAGCTAGTTTATGATAAATAACACTGCATCACGTCAATGTTATATTATCCCGTCTCTCCAAGCAAAGCTAAATTACTATAGTCTGAACCTGAATCATATAACCTATTTTGTTCTAATTTCCCCACTCATATAAATAAAACGGCATTCAATGATGAATGATGATGTTTAGAGCATGAAATTGACATAAATGCGCCATCCTTACGCCAGTTCGTTAATTTCTGTGGCAGAATTACAACAAAATAGGTTACGACATTGCTTACATTTATGGACTACTAGCTGTTTCCCGCGGTTTCACCCGCATCCCGAGGGAACTACTTAGCGCACCCGGGTAAAAAGTAGCCTATGTTGTTCCTCAGGGTCTATTCTATCTCTGTACCAAATTTCATTTATATCGGTCCAGTAGTTTTGGCGTGAAAGCGTAACAGACAGACAGAGTTACTTTCGCATTTATAATATTAGTAAGGAATTAGTAAGGATAGTAATTTGGCTTTCCTTAGAGAGACGTGATCCAGTAGAATTCAAAAACATTCTATCACATTTATGTCCCTGAAGGGTTAGGAAAGCCCCTGGATGTATGTTAATTCCACAATATCGCAAAATTTGTCTAAGTCATCATCTGCCTAGCCTTTTCTCAACTATGTTGGGGTCGGCTTCCAGTGTAACTGGATACAGCTGAGTATCAATGTTTTACACGGAGTGACTGCGTGTCTGACCTCCACAGCCCAGTTACCGGGTAACACGATACCCCTCAGTAAGACTGGTTGTCAGACTTTCAGGCTTCTGACTACCCGAAACGACTGTCAAAGATCTACAAATGACAACCGGGACCAACAGCTTAACGTGCTTTCCGAGGCACGGAGGAGTCTCGCTATGACATAGATGGTCACCCATTCACGAACCGACGGCGCCAACCGCAGTTTAACCTGTGATTGGTTGAACCGTGCGGCTGTTATTTAGCCACGAGCTCCTCATTTGTCCGGCTGTATCAACTTTCAAATGTACACGTAAGTACGCAAAAAGTACTCGAATCGAGAACCTCCACATTTTTGTGGTAGTTGGTTAAAATATCAGCTGATTATAGGTCAACGCCCTCGGTGTTTGCGATAAATATGGCGCTTACGACTACGATATGAGAGGATTTTTTTAATGTGAGGAATTGGTTCTAGTTTTTTTTTTTTCAAAAGTTTCACTAAAGCTAAAATTACTGTCTGTCTGTTACGCTTTTATGTGGGAAAATTACTGAACCTATTTCGATGAATTTTATTATAGACTAGCTTTCCGCCAGCGGTTTCGCCCGCGTGATCTATACGAATTCCAATTTAAAATGTTAGAGTTTCATACAAACTTTGCCCCCCTTTTTCACCCCTTAGGAGTAGAATTTTAGAAAATCCTTTCTTATCGGATGCCTACGTCATACCAAGAACACACGCCCCAAGTTTCATGTCTCTACGATCAGCGGTTTAGGCTGTGCGTTGATTCGTCGGTCATTCTGGACAAAGCGTTTTATATGTATAGATTTAAGCATGAGAAAGGACAAAATACACATCTCCTTTCCATTGCTATCTCTATCTCTAATATCAGATATCTAATAACAGACATACATATTTTCTGAAGGGTTTTATTTAGCGGAATTGTGCCATCGACATTACGTTTTCCGCAAACGTGATTTCATTATCAAACAAACTCATAGAAATGCGATTGTTTTTCACGTTGGCGACTCTCGTTTGACGTAAGGCTTCGCTCGATGACGTCATCGTACGGCGGTGACGTCATTGCTCTGAACAGACTTTTGTTTGTTGGTGATTGTAGAAGTATTTGTATTTCTAAGGTATTATAATATTTGGTATTACAAAGCATACGGGTCGAATTGATAACCCCCTTTTTTATGAAGTCGGTTAAAAAGGGTGTTTCCTTTTGTATGGCATCTCGCAGGTCAACCTAGAAGGTTGTCGACTGCTTAACCGGGCTTGCCTGTGAAATGCCTTATGAGTTCAGGGCCAGCCAGGACTTAACTTACAAAACTAAGCGACTACACGATAAGGGCACCCCCTAGTGGGGTACGGGCCTTGGCTTAGGGCGTCGCTGGGGGAGGACAGCAAGGGACAGGCTGGATCAGAATATATATGATTATTATAATCGGGAATTTTAAAGCTATTAGCTTAGCTCAGCTCGCGGGCTGGTTCGTCGAGCTAGGTCGGGAGGGCATGGATAAAAAGGGGGCGCCCTTAGTAGTAGCCATCGATCCTAGTAGCCGCAGTCATTCTGTGGATGGGAGGGAGACAATCGATTTAAAATTTTGACCCCTTCGTAGCCCAGAGAGCGCACCGCGTTCTGGTCATGGATGGGTGTCCCGGCTGTCATTTGTCGATATTTGTCACTCGTTACTGATAGTCAGAAGCCTGAAAGTCTGACAACATGACTATAGCCTGTACCAATAAATTTTGCAAAGAATTTAAACAAAGTCGTAACCTATTTTGTTCCAATTCTGCCACAGAAATCAACAAAATGCCGTAAGGATGGCGCATCTGTCAATTTCATGCTCTAAACATCATCATTCGTCATTTAATGCCATTTTATTTATCTATGTGCGAAAATTAGAACAAAATAGGTTATGATTTTGTTTACATTTTTCGTAAAGCCAATTGATAACGACTATAGTTGACAGTTTTTTTTGGAATTTGGCTCGCTCTGAAGTAAGTAACCCGGCTGGCTGCGCAACTTACAATTTGTAAGTCACTTCAGACCGGTCAAGATTCTTCGGTTCTACTTTATTTACGAACTAGCTTTCCGCCCGCGGCTTCGCCCGCGTGGACATTTTTTTCCACCTTGGGTTACATTATTCAAGTTTTAGTAGGAATCCCTCATTATTTCCGGAAATAAATATAGCCTATGACACTTCATAAAGATGTAGCTTTCTAACGGTGAAAGAATTTTTAAAATCGGTCCAGTAGTTTCTGAGTTAAAACCCTACAAACAAACAAATCTTTCCTCTTTATAATAAAGTATAGATGATCCTTTGAAACCACTTACCAATTTAAACCATGAAATAGGCCATCTCCCTTCTATCCCTAGATGGCTATCTTATCACATCTCTCGTAGCTAAGTAATAGCCTTGTGAATTAATATATAAGCTAGGTTAAGCTAGCACTACTCACGGTCACGCTACGGATGGGGTGGTCGTCTTCTTAACGTAGAAATTCCATTACTTAAAATAAAACATAAGTATGTGTTGCTGGGGAGTTTGTTGCGCCACTTCTTCAACCCAGCAAAACTCTTCCCGAGACCCAAAGGCTGGCTTTTACTTTGGCCAAAGGCTATTGCCATCCAACGTGGCAATACTGCCAGCCTCTTGGGTACACTTCCAGTTGACGGCGATGAGGAAGAATTTTTTTACGCCATATTTTAGTTAGATTGATATTAGAATATTTAAACTTTCTTTTTAATTTTTCCTAAAGCAAAGTGTCCACTAGCAAGTAACTTCCACAATTTCTTGCAGAATTCAATTGCCAACTGTTTCCACTGACTGCAATGTCTCTATATGCACGTCCGACTTGCAGCAAGTTCGGCAAGTCACTAAAACTTGTAGAAGTCAACTTGCACGAGTGTTTACACGTTGGAAGTCACTTGCGGAAGTCAACTTCCGCAAATTTTATTGCCAGTGGACACTTGGCTTAATGTAAATACTTTCTGTGTCTCGATAAACATCAGAAAAAACTTTAAGGGTTTTGGGGGCTGTTAGTACATTTCAAACTAATTAAAATTTATGAGTTTTAAAAATATGAGCGCTCATGTAATATCTAGGTGGTTACAGCGTATAAGAAGCCTGAATTTTGACGACCTCAGTGGTTCAGTGGTCAACATGCCGGAATACCACGCAAGAGGTCCCGGGTTCGATTCCCGGCCAGGCAGAAATTGAAATGATGAATTTTAATTACTGTGTTGGGTCTGGGTGTTACTATGTATAATATGTATGTATTTAAAAAGTATATAAGTAGTATATCCGTTAAGCTAGCATAACACAAGCATGCTTGCTTGCATTGCTTACTTTGGGCCTAGATGGCGCTGTGTGAAATTGTCCAAAGATTTATTTATGAATCTCGGTGCGGGTTCGAAACCTGGCCTGTCGAATGTAGCCTGCTCTAGTTAATATTATGTACTTCAAAATGTATCTACGACTTCACTGATTATACTATTCTGAAAACATCGTGAGGACAGTATGCCGTTGTTGTAAGCGCACACACAGACAGACAAAAACGAATTTTAGTGATCATATTTTTAAATTTTATTTTTTTATCTATTCCAGGCGGCACGCTCCATATTTTGGTCAACCAGATTACAGAGTTTATGAACTCAACAAACGGTTACAACAGAGGACAGAGGTTAGTACCCTTTAACACTAAGTTTAGCAAATTTCGTATGGAATCATTAAGAGCCGTTTTACAATAATCGTAAGAAAACTACGATTTTGAAACTTTTTGACGGCGTTAATCTCAGTAATAGATGTGTTTATTATTTTTTTGTTATTACCACAAGATAGCCCTGTTCATGTATTTGAAACACTATTTAGTACAATTTTCAAATATTGCGTCTAAGATTCATAATAAACAATTTCTCATGCCACTACGTTGGTAAAACGCTCGGAAGGGGTATTTCAAACTCCTAGATCTCAGTTATCTTCGGCTATACACTAGTTTAAAATGGCCCATAATATTTTAGATATGCTCTTGTAGGAACATTATTTTGTATTTTTTTGTTCCGTATCTCCGTTTTCACTAAATAAAATACCAAAGTTACGAAAGATGAGGAAAAAACACCGCTTTTAACATGCGTTATTTATTACTTTAAAATATATATATTTGAAAAAAATATATACCAATGTAAACTATCATCATTAAGCTATTATATAAAAATAGTTTTTTTAAGAAATATGTAATTTTATTATATATTTCGAGTAACTTTCTATGGTCTATATTGGCGCGCAGTACCTATCGCTACTGACTGGCCGGCGGGCGCGCCTAGTAATGAGCCTGCCGCGCGCGATTTTGTGAAACGGCTCTTAAGGTGAATGCTCCAGGGTAGCCCGCGAAATTTATATTTTCGTAAGTGCTTTTCAATTTACAGCTCGATATCAGATACCATGATGATAAAATATATATTCGCGGTAGTGAAATGTATGTGTTTACACAACAATACTTGTTAAAACCATCCACATAGCTCCGCAATTTAGTGAAGTTCTACAATGTACCATTTTAGTAAAAACTTGACGTTGTAAGAAGTTCTCTAAGTTATGTTGATGGTTTAACAAGTATAACTTAGTTCACCGAAAAATGGTTACCAAATTGGCCCGTTAAATAACAAAGTTATTGAACCACGAAGCGAGAATTTTCGTGTTATCCACTTCTTGTCCAATCCCGGATTGGTAATCGACCGTTTTAGGTATAAAAAAGCCAAATGATAAGGTATCCATCGGAAGACACAAGTTTGAATTTATGGTAAACAGCTGTTTTGAGTTGATCGGACTGTTATCTTGTCGGTGAACTTGGGCCTAAACGACTCCTCCCGCCATGGGAGGGGCGGGAGGGAATATCAGACTCTGACTGACTAAAACCCATCCATGTTCCTTCCTCAGCCCTTTACAATCCGGGGGCGCGGTAAATCTTTCGAACATCCCGCAGGGCAGGCAAGTTAAGCTACCCTTGCCGCGGCTAGACAATAGATTGTTGACCATACTTTACACCGATTAGAGGGGCTAACTTGATCATTAATTCAAGTTTACTTAATGCTTGCTGCGGTCGATCCGTGGATGGGTGACGATGCATTTTACACGGCATCCTTAGAATTTCGTGTAACCCAGTAACTGGGTTCTGGAGTTCAGATAGGCAGTCGCTCCATGTAAAATAGTTGTAGTCGAATAGACTGGAAGCCTACCTACCCCAAAATAATGGGTAAAGGCTAGGCGGATGACTTATAAAACTGCCCCAATGGTCTAGTAGTCGTAAATCCGACTGCTGTAAAAAAGGTCTCTGCTTCGATTCCCGAGTCGATCCCGCGTCTCGCGGAAAATACTACACGCGCTTTTTTAAACTTGTTCGGTTTCGATCTATTTCCATCTAAATCGTAACAAACAAACTCTACCATTCTCATTTATAATATGAGAATATCTTTGTAAAGTACCAGGCTAACATAAAACTAAAGTGTCATTTAAATAATTCCAGGACTCAGATAACCTGTGGTGGGACGCGTTCGCGACAGAGTTCTTCGAGGACGACGCGACGTTGACCCTCACATTCTGTTTAGAAGATGGACCTAAGAGATACAGTAAGTAAACCTCTTCGCGTCTATAGGCGCCTGGTACTTTTGTGCAAATTCTGGATGACTGACGGATCAACGCACAGCCTAAACCGCTGAACGTAGAGACCTGAAGCTTGGAGGGTGTGTTCTTTGTATGACGTAGGCGTCAGATAAGAAAGGATTTTCCGAAATTCTACCCCTAAGGGGGTGAAAAAGGGCGGGCAAAGTTTTTATGAAAATGTCATTTTTAATTTGAATTTGAATAGCTCACACGAGCGAAGCTGGCGTAAAGCTAGTAATATTATATATCCGATGAGGCTTCTACATTTTCGCCGCTTGTTTTTATTTTTTAACCCCCGATGCAAAAAGAGGGTTGTTATAAGTTTGACGTCGATGTCTGTCTGTCTGTCTGTGGCATCGTAGCTCTCAAACGGATGGACCGATTTCGATGCGGTTTCTTCATTTGAAAGCCAGTTTCCTTGCCTTGGTCCAGCAGTGTAAAAGTATCAGCTCTGTTCCAAAATGATGTAAGGCATTTTGGCGTAGGGAGTTTTTAAATTTAATTTTGTATAAAAGATGTATGAGATTCTAACCTAGACATTATCCTCGTTCCAGCAATAGGGAGGACGTTGATACCCCGGTACTTTCGTAGCATATACGAGGGCGGAGTCTCCGAGTTATACTACACAATGAGACAACCCAAGGAATCCTTCCACAACACAAGCATCACTCTAGACTGCGACCACTGTACCATGGTCACGCACCATGGGAAGCCTATGTTTACTAAAGTAAGTTGCGTTAAACTCTTCATTGGTTATGTGCGCCTAGTACTTTTTGTTTAAACGCCCACGCTGTTCAATATTTATGGAAAGCGATTATTGTATCATTTCTAATTTTTTTGATTAATTGGTTTAATTAACTGATCGGCCTTTTGACTGTCCCACTGTTGGGCAAAGGTTTTCTTATACAGAGAAGACACGACTGATGATCATCAAGCTCTTTCACCAAGATTTTCGAATACAGTTCGAATCTGCATTCGTGTTAAAGACCAGAAAGGCAAGGAACTCGTCCTTGCCTTTCTGGTCTCCTAGTACCTTTGTACATTTTACAGGCTGTTGTGACAATGTTGTTGGTGTTGTTGTCATTGAAATCTTATGCAAGTCGTGGTGGCCTAGTGGTTAAGGCACCTGCATCTCGTGTATGAGTGTGTGGGTTTGAAACCTGACAAGTGCCAATATGATTTTTCTAAAGTCATAATTATGTACTTTCTATTAAGGGCCAAGTTCACTGACAGATGGTTATATAATCGGCCGTTATTATCGTTAAACGAAAACGTTTTTTAACTACCAGGCGGGAATTTTTGTGTTGTCAACTTCTTGTTCAACCCCGGCTTGGGAATTGACCGTTTTAGGAGTTAAAAACCTAAATAATAGGTTAATGGATAACGTATGGTAGAAGTTTAAATTCATGCTGAACAGCTGTTTTCAGTTGATCGGACCGTTATCTTGTCGGTGAACTTGGGCCTAAGTATATCTCAGACACCATTGACTAACGGTCAAGGAAAAGATCGTGAGGAAACCTAGACTTAAAAAGTCGTGATCAATGCTCATGCCTTCTCTGTATGAGAAGAGGCCTGTGCCCAGCGGTGGGACAGTATATAGGCTGATGATGTCGTCATTAACAAGTAATTATCTGGCCAGGTATGCACGGAGGGGCGGCTGATCCTGGAGTTCACGTTCGACGACCTGATGCGCATCAAGACGTGGCACCTGGCCGTGCGCGCGCACCGCGAGCTGATCCCGCGCGCGGCCGTGCACCCGCCCGACCACGCCGCGCTGGACGCGCTGGCCAAGAACATCACGCGCCAGGGCATCACCAACTCCACGCTCAACTACCTCAGGGTACGCCTTGTCTCGCAGCTCCCAGGTGCCAACGGGCCCGACCGTCTTTACACCAAATTTCGTCCAATTCGGTTGAGCCGTTTTACCGTGAACACGTAACAAACAAACGAACTCTCTTTCGAATTTATTAGCTAGGATTCGTGTACCTTATTGAAATCCTTTCACTCGTTTTTGCGTTAAAGAGTCATCATCCTCCTGCCCTTATCCCAATTTTATTTGGGGTCGGCGCAGCATGTTTTCCTCTTCCATACTCTTCTATCTGCCGTCATCTCGCTAGTAACATTCATTCTAATCATATCAACCTTCACACAATCCATCCATCGTTTCTTCGGTCGTCCCCTTCCTCTATATCCATCCACATTCATGTCCAAAACCTTTCTCACTACATGATCCTCATTCCTTCTCATCACATGCCCATACCATGATAACCGATTTCCACATAGTTTTTCGGTTACCGGTGCCACTTTCAAACTTCCCCTAATATATTTTTGCGTTAAAGAGTACCAAAGATATATATCTTCACAAATTTATTTTGTTACTAGCGGACCCGACAGACGTTGTACCGTCCTAATTTGAGCGTTTGGCGAAAACGACGACCGTCTAGGGACCCACTAAAATATACTCACAAAATTTCATCCAAATCGGTCAAGCCGAATCTATACATAAAATGCTTTGTCCTGAATGACTGACGGATCAACGCACAGCCTAAACCGCTGATCGTAGAGACCTGAAACTTGGCGGGTGTGTTCTTTGTATGACGTAGGCATCCAACAAGAAAGGATTTCTAAAATTCTACCTCTAAGGATAAGGTGAAAAAGGGGGCAAAGTTTGTATGAAACTCTGTCATTTTTAATTTGAATTCGTATAGCCTACGCGAGCGAAGCCGCTGGCGGAAAGCTAGTATAACGATTGTTCAATACTAAATGAACATATAGTGTTGCCATTTTTTTAATTGTGACATTAGAAATTGGCAACACTGGGGACATTTCCGTTTCCTTTTTATTTTATTTTCTGTATTGTTGCACTTGTGCTCAATTTTTTATTTTTATTAAAACATTTTTTTAAAGTTAACTCGCATTTCATTGAACACGATAAAAGAGAAATATTGGTGCCGATTCTGACTTACACACGACTAAACTAATTTTAAAATATCATGCTCTTTTTCTATTGCGAAATACAAGAAGAGGATAGCAAGTAATTCAGTGCTGTCAAATTAAATGACAGATGACATTTTGTTCGTACAGGTTTGTTAATTTAGTCGAGATGTTACGTCGTGATGTTTAATTTTGTATGGAAAACTATTTTTTTCTAATTTGACAGGTGTTAAAAGTTTACTATCCCTTTCTTATATTTGTTGATGGAAAGAGAGAATTATAGACTAAATTTAATTTAGATGGTGTCAAGAGAATCGCGGCCATTGTCTAATTAAATGTGTCTGTATTCCAGTTGTGCGTTATCCTGGAGCCGATGCAGGAGCTGATGTCGCGACACAAGGCGTACGCGCTGTCCCCGCGCGACTGCCTCAAGACCACGCTCTTCCAGAAGTGGCAGCGGATGGTGGCGCCACCTGGTCAGTACCACGTACCACCACACACTTCAAAATACCACTTGACCAGATATACTTGTTAAAAGTTGTTTTAAAAGAAAACTAAATTTTAATGTTATTATCTGCTTAGCCTTTTCCCAACTATGTTGGTCTTCCAGTCTAACCGGATGCAGTTGAGTACCAGAGTTTTACATGGAGCGACTGCCTATCTGACCTCCACCCCCAAAAATAGCATAGTCTGTAGCGACTAGCCTGTATACTAAAAATATTCAAGCTACATACAAAAATATTCATTTTGCGTAGCTAAGATGATCTCTGGTATTTATAAATCCCATTGAATATGGGTGTTAATCAAAGATTTATTTGATTTAAATTAAAAAACAACACTAGTGTGCGTGTAACGTGCATTTTCTTACCTAGAAGAATTACAACCAGGTACTGCACACGTAACCATAATTGTTTGCATCTATTTACAATAAATTAAAACATGAGATTAAATAAAAATAAGCGGGATTTGTTTCGCTCAACTGTCATTGGGCCGATACAGGCCGCTTACGCGAATGGTTTCGCCTACCTGTCTCGCTCTAACACATGAGTACCTATGTTATTTCTCTCTCGCATTACCAATCTCACACTAGTATAGTAAATCTATAGTGTTAATATACATATTTATTTAATAACTATAGATAACTAACAGCGAAAATAAACAATAAAAATAGTTAGCGTGACTGACAGCCAATTAAAAGTCATCACTTTTAAAAACAAATTAGAAAGAAAGAGTGTGAACATACTACAGCACTGCTAACATAGATATATATGTTACTAAAGTAACTAGATGTGCAATCACCAAGCAAAATGCATGCCATAAAGGTTCTGACCAGTCATAATTCATGACATCTGTCTCTTGGTAGCCAGCTTGAATCTATCAGAGTACAGCAGGACGATTTTAACAATAATATGGGCAAATTTGTAGTAAATGCCATCCTTATCATACAGATGTCATGAACATTACGTTTCGGTTAGTGTGAGAGAGATAGATATAATTTTACATCAAAATGATTACTAGTTTCAAAGCTACGTCTGCATTCTAAATAATGATTACGTTTTTGTGACCACGTAATGTTCGGGATTGCATCTCTATTGATATATCTCGATGACTGCTACCAAAACAGAAAAAGGAAACATTATAACATTCGAGCTGAATCTAGACTCACATTATATATTTATAATAGACTAGCTGTTTCCCGCGGTTTCACCCGCATCCCGAGGGAACTACTTAGCGCACCCGGGTAAAAAGTAGCCTATGTTGTTCCTCAGGGTCTATTCTATCTCTGTACCAAATTTCATTTATATCGGTCCAGTAGTTTTGACGTGAAAGCGTAACAGACAGACAGACAGACAGAGTTACTTTCGCATTTATAATATTAGTAAGGATAAAAAAATATATACATATATTAAAAAAAAACATACAAAATCTTAATTAATTAAAAAACTTTCTACTTGCACGCACGATAAATGAATTTTGCCTATAATTCTTAGCGCTGAATGGACCACAATATTATAGTAGACTAGCTTTCCGCCAGCGGCTTCGCCCGCGTGAGCAATATGCATTCTCAGCCCGATCGGTTTAAAATTTACAAACTTTCATCCCCTATTTTATCCCCTTGAGGGTAGAATTTATCAAAATCCTTTCTTAGCGGATGCCTACGTTATAACATCTACCTGCATGCCAAATTTCAGCCCGATCCCTCCAGTGGTTTGGGCTGTGCGTTGATAGATCACTATGTCAGTCAGTCACCTTTGAGTTTTATATATATTTAGATTTAGATAGTGAAATAATACATGTATGTTGTGTGCAGAGTCCCAGCGGCCGGCGAGCAAGCGGCGCAAGCGCAAGGGCAGCGGCGGACCCAACGCCGCGCCGCCCGCGCCCGCCAAGAAACGATCGCCCGGACCCAACTTCAGCCTCGCCTCGCAGGTAACATACACCTCCTACCACATTCATCATCATCATCCTTTTTACCAAATTCATTTAAGGCACTTCACAGGCAAGCCCGGTTAAGCAGTCGACAACCTTCTAGGTTGACCTGCGAGATGCCAAACAAAAAAAAAACTGCCTTTTTAACCGACTTCAAAAAAAGGAGGAGGTTATCAATTCGACTGTATTATTATTTATTTATTTTTTATGTTTGTTACCTCATAACTTGCGACTGGGTGAACCGATTTTCATGTTTTTTTTTTATTTCAATGCTGGTGCTTCCCCTGTGGTCCCATTTAAATTTTATCACTACCGGTTCAGCCGTTTTATAAATATAACAAAAATAACGATTTATCTCTACTTGCTGATATGCCAAATACTTAGATGATTTGGTTATTTACGCTTATTACAACCTAAAAAAGTGGTGTGTTTATTTTGTTAAGATAGCAAGACCGAGACACTGAAAAGCGAAAAAATAATTTTTATTTAAACGTTTTACGACCAAAACATCGCTTTCGAAGTCGGTGGCGAAATACTAACAATAGTAACTTACAAGACACCGACTTCGAAAGCGATGTTTTGGTCGTAAAGCGTTTAAATAAAAAATATTTTTTACTTTTCAGTTTTTTTTTTTTTGGAAGTCGGTTTGAATTTTTTTGTAAAAAGCTTTTTTATTACTATTCCACTCATCTGCACGGCCGTAGCTCGGGGGGGGGCATTGTGGGAATCACAATGCCCTAACTTGAAAATACCAAACTCAGATAAATTATTATATTTAATTAAACTGTTTGTTCATAGTTTGAGATAAAAAATGTAACCAATGATGCTCTACCTCAAATTCGACTCTAGCTACACCCCTGTGAATCTGCCTAGCCTTTTCCCAACTATGTTGGGGTCCGCTTCCAGTCTAAACCGGATGCAGCTGAGTACCAGTGTTTTACATGCAGTGACTGCCTATCTGACCTCCACAACCCATTTGCACTTTAATTTCAAAAACTAATGAAATTACTTAAATCATTCGGTACGCTTCCTTGCAACGGGATTGGCTTCGAACTGGCTCGGGTATCACTTCGGCGTAGTATTTGTCGCCGCATTTTACAAGTACACTGGCGGTATCTAGTCTGAGCAGTGGAATCTTTAATTAATCTACATTCCCTATTCTCAGGACGTGATGGTGGTCGGCGAGCCGTCTCTAATGGGCGGCGAGTTCGGCGACGAGGACGAGCGGCTCATCACGCGGCTGGAGAACACGCAGTACGAGGGCGCCGACGACTGGAGCGCGCCGCCCCCCGCCTCGCCTGCCAAGACGCCGCCCAACCACTGACCCCGCACCGCCCTGCCTACCCCGCCCTGACGTAAACGTGATACGTACAATGGTAACGACGCCAGAATTAACCAAAGTCCAAGTCCAAGGAGCTTGCACGTATAACTGGACACTAATAAATACTTGAAGACAGCGCAAATGTACTCGGTGTGACTTTTGGTGACACTAGAATTTTATTAAATTATTTGAAATTATGACGTTCTATGCGATTGTGTGTTGCAACTTTTAGATGTCACTGTCATTTTAACCGACTTCATAAACAAGGAGGTTATGTTACGTTTTTAGTCTAAATTAAAATGGGTCACATTTTTGCGTCTAATACTCTCAAGCGAGGCTTTCAGTTGTACGTTTAAGCTTTATTGCAATAACATTGTATTTTCAAAGAAACAATATTTCGCCATGCATGCATTACCAATCAGTTGACATCTGTCAAATCAAAATCTGTCAATTTTTTTTTTGTTGTGACGTCTCTTATTTTCACATTCAATCGACTATTTATTTAAAGCTACTAAACATTTTAATCAAGTTTTCAAGGCTTTAAAACAAGTTCGGTTTCGAAAATTGTTGGTGATTGGTGTGAACAACAATATGGCAGATAAATCGAATAAAAAAAAGCATTTATTTCAATGAGAATTTTGTTAAATCTCTCATTCTAAACTTTGATTAATTTTGGCGTCGAATACACACATACATATTTGTAATTGTAAATCTTAGGGACAATTCTTTTATTTTAAAAATCAAATTAATGTTTCATAATTCCCATCAAACTGTATGAAGCTGACGCTAAATACTTACTTAAAAATGAGTTACAACCACTAAAATGGCTCTAGTATACTATAATATTTATGTAAAATAAAATATCGTATTATTGAAGCATTTCAAAGTAATAGAATTGTCCCTAAGGATTAGAACAAAAATCCTCTCAAATAAAAAGTGGATTAAGACCTCTTCATGTGTACTGCTCTCCTGGTACTTTTTCATCACGTTGTCACGTGTTCTGACCACTTACCACCACGATATGACGATGGTAATAAGTAAATTATGTTTTGAAATGTGTAAAATGGTGGTAACCACCAATATGAAACGTGATTTTAGTGGCAAATGGTCGCCACCATTTGTAAACCTATCATGCCACTACAATTTTTAACCTACTATGGTTAGTAATGTTAATTTGAATGCTTTTTTAATTGTAAATACAAAGATTTATGTTTTTTTTTAATGTGATAGGGTTATTTCGTATCGTCTATGTCATATGAATGACATATTTTTTTTTTAATGGTCGAAACTCGCCCCTGACTTGGGTCGAGTTTATCCCATCTTGGTTTACAAGCGTGATTAATGTATTAAAAATGTATTTACAATACAAAAAGAACACTCAAATTAACATGAATTTGTAACTATAATAACAACGCCATTATTTTCAAAAAATGTTCGGACCATTGTTAAATTCAGTTTTCGAGTTTTTAAAGAAAAAAGCTGATCATTGGCATATACAAAATTTACCCTTTTTGGGTTAGGTTGCAATCGGGAAAATTAAATGTTTAATTCATTATTTGCCTAGGCTTTTCCTTACTATGTTGGGGTCGGCTTCTCTCTTTAACGTGCTTTCCAAGGAGTGGTCTCTTTTAACAGAAGAATGGTCACCCATCCAAAAAGCGACTGCGGTAAGCGATTAACTCGTACTGTTTGAGCCACGAGATAAAAATATAAATAAAAAAAACTGAGAGTATTAAAAATTATTATTTATTTTTTCTTGAAATATTGACAATTTAATTATTAATTTATTAATTAAAGAAATGATTAAACGTTTTTTACCTGAGTGCGGGAGGGTAATGTTTTTACTATTACGACATTTTTTTTATAAGTATCAGCGATGTTTGAAAAAAAAAAGATATTTCTCGAATTCAAAATGCATTGCACTCAAAATTGGCTGGCTTTAATAACCTATCTAGGTTCGGTTAGATTTGCTTACTAGAGATAGGTTTTTGATATTAGACTCTGTACCTATTGATATTACGAAGAATATAAACAAAATCATATAACCTATATTATGTTTTTTCCCACATAGATAAACAAAATAGCATTAAATGATCAATGATGACGTTTAGAGCATGAAATTGACATAAATGCGCCATCCTTACGGCATTTTGTTAATATCTGTGGCAGAATTAGAACAAAATAGGTTACGACTTTGTTAAAATTTTTCATAAAATCCATTATCGACTATAGTTGTACGGTCCCTATGTCAAAATTATATCTCTAATAAGAAAATCTATCTATCGGTGTTTATCGATTTAAAAAATATACAGATAATACTATAAGATATACATCGTGAAATTTTGACCATACAAAACATGTTATTATTGTAATTTATCGAACACTTAATTTAGACGAAAAATTGAATCTAAGGACAAAAATATGTCACACTAGATTTCCGCCCCCGCCATCACTCGCGTGGGCTAAACGAATTCAAATTAAAAACGACAGAGTTTCATACAAACTTTGCCCCCCTTTTTCACCCCCTTAGTGGAAGAATTTCGGAAAATCCTTTCTAATCGAATGCCTACGTCATACAAAGAACACACCCTCCAAGTTTCAGGTCTCTACGATCAGCGGTTTAGGCTGTGCGTTGATCCGTCAGTCATTCAGGACAAAGCATTTTATATGTAAAGTGTAGATAAATTGTAAAGTGACAAATAGTTTTCTCTCGACATAATTGGCTACAGTAGCGTATTTACGCTGTTTTTTAGAACCGCAATGTTGAGGAATGACGAGTTTATATTATAACCAGCTTCCCGCCAGCGGCTTCGCCCGCGATATTTTAGCTAATGGATACAAAAACTTGACAAATTATATACTAAAACCTTCCTCATTAATCACTCTATCTATTAAAAAAAACGCATCAAAATCCGTTGCGTAGTTTTAAAGATTTAAGCATACATAGGGATGTAGGGACTGAGAAAGCGACTTTGTTTTATACTATGTAGTGGTACGTCATTCACTAGTGTGTGGATTTATTATAAAGTCAAACCACAGTATTACGATATCTCCCTACAGTAGCGCAACGCCTTTGATGACGCGCGATGCCGCCGCCGGCGTAAGTAGATACGCTAAGGTTGTTACAAAATGGGAAATAAAATAACAACGAAGCGGAACAATTTTAACAAAACACGACCGCGACCCCTCGCGCTTTGTCCCGCTATGTAAGCGTGTTTGCGGGACGCGTGACACTGCCCGCCTCCCCGCGAGTCCCCCGCCGTTGCTTCGCGTAAGTGCATTCGTTGCGCTACTGTAGGGAGATATCGTTTGTAGTAAAAGTATCTATGTATGTGAGTTTATAACTACACAAAATATTATCTCAGTATCCCAAATTTCTCGTTTTTTACAACCCACCCACAACACTAATTAAACATAAATTAAATGGGCGTAGTCTCCGCGACTCACACTTGACCAATTAGTTGTATAAAGTCTATTCATTACAATGTACATAATATTTGAATTAATTTATGTATTACTAGTTTTTTCCCGCGGTTTCACCCGCATCCCGAGGGAACTAGCGCACCCGGGTAAAAAGTAGCCTATGTTGTTTCTCAGGGTCTATTCTATCTCTGTACCAAATTTCATTTATATCGGTCCAGTAGTTTTGGCGTGAAAGCGTAACAGACAGACAGAGTTACTTTCGCATTTATAATATTAGTAAGGATTTTTTGTAAACTACGACCCACACCGGCTTCGCGCGCGTGCAATGTAGATATAAAAATTCTCTACTATAATATGCAAGTATTATACATATAAACCTTCCTCTTTAATCACTCTGTCTATTGATGAAAACCGCATCAAAATCCGTTGCGTAGTTTAAAAGATCTAAGCGAACAGACGGCGGGAAGCGACTTTGTTTTATATGTAGAGAATTGTAGTTTTTAGTAACTGTAATTAATTTACGAACTCTCAGACACTGAACAATTTAGTATCTGTAAGTAATACAGATATATTTTAAAAATATTAAACATAGATTTATTATACTAGCGTTAGATTGGCAATAAAGTCAGTAGGGCGTGACCAAAGTATACTAGTGTGCGTGTAACGTGCATTTTCTTTCCTAGATGAATTACAACCAGGTACTGCACACGTAACCATAATTGTTTGCGTCTATTAACACCAAATTTACACTTTTAAACGCGAGATTAAATAAGAATAAGCGAGATTTGTTTCGTTCATAACTGGCGTTGGGCCGATACAGGCCGCTAGCGTTTACGCGAATGGTCTCGCCTATCTATCTCGCTCTAACACATGAGTACTTATGTTATTTCTCTCTCGCATTGCGGTTATAATGCTAGTATAATAAATTTATGATATTAATATATAATATTTGTAAATATAAACTATCAAATGAAAAATTCATTGCATTGTTTAATAAAAAGTAAAACTATTTTGTCACTTTGCAACTTTTCCACGCATTTTTTAACGTGTGATGTCATTACTCAACGAAAAAATATTTTCAGCTGTTGTAAGGATTCACTCGAAAATTGACTAGAGATTACTGTGAAGTATAAATCTATACATAATAATAAAATTGTAACAGGCCCATGTCATCATTTTTTAGAAAGTTTGTCTGTTTGTCTGTCTGCATGTTTGTACACGTCTCACGCAAAAACTACTAAATGGATTTGGATGAAATTTGGCACACACATAGTTTGTAACCTGGATTAAAACATAGGATTTTTTTTATTCAGGTATTTAAGACTATGCAGACAAATACAAGTTTGTTAGTTAAATCACAAATTAAAACTAGTTCTTATTTAAAATACATAGAAGTTTTTGATGTCGACGTCACAGAACTAGACTAGACTAATTTTGACGCCAATTAAACTAGAAATTTTATTGTTCCTACATTTTTGTTTAATTTTAACATTATTGTGTTGAGAAATTAATATTGTAATATTTATAGAATTTAATTGAGTTATTTAATTAGCGTTTGTATAGTATTTTTTTTTTCGAACTGTTTAAAAAAAGAACTTGTTTTTTCTTTTTTGTATTGGAAAACATTCTAATGAGTATTTTGTAAATAAATATTTCTATATGATTTTTTCAGTTTATTAGTATCAAAATCTACTGAAAAATTCATTACAGAGAAAGAACGGTTAAAATTTCACGGTAATTGTAAAAAACTTGTATCGAAAGTACCAGGAGAACATGTATAACGAAGAGGTATTACAAAGCAGTTTGTATATGTGAAGTTGTCACGCTTAGGGTACTGTGACGGTAGGCCAGCTAGCTCGGCTGTTTGAACGGCTCTCGGAAGATTGAACGGGCACACATGGATTATGTCAACAAAATATAAATAAATCAATAAATATAGGCCTTTACGGATAAATTATCATTACGACTTTTATTTTTACACCTTTCCCCACCACTGAGTCATTCCTTGCGACCAACTCCTCTCACTGTGGGCATGACACCCTTAGTAGTCTTTCAACGCGGAGGCGGGCGCGTGTTAATCAAAATGTAAGTATAGTCTACCAATTAATGTTACGAAAAATTTAAACAAATTTGTAACCTATTTTCCGCCACAGATATTAACAAAATGGCATAAGGATGGCGCATTTACGTCAATTTCATGCTCTAAACCTTAGATTATTTACATGTCTAGATGGAGCGTCGCGCTACAATCGTAACAAAGAAAACGAGTCAACAATTTCAAGCATGTGTGCGTGCAGGCGTCGTTTTACACTGTGCATATACGTCTCTGTGTGTGTAAATAATGATGACAGTTACTACAATTCTCCTATAAATCACATAAAAATAATAGACTTATTAATTATGACAAGGTTTACCGACGGTTACGTACTGTACTGATCGGCGGGTAAGCACTTGTGAGCTAATCGTTGGCTGACACTTTTTGACACGTTTGCGCGCACTTGACGCTACATCTAGACATGTATATAATCTAAGCTCTAAACATCATCATTCATCATTTAAAGCATACTTAGATTTTGACTAGCTAGCCGGGTCCTGGGCATTCACACAAGTCATTTATAACTACGTATAGCGACGACTCGGGAGACGGGTTGTGGGCACAAACAAATTATTTGTAAGACCCATACGGTGGGTGCTGGGTACTGAAAGTGTTAATGCAATTTTATTTATCTATGTGGGAAAATTAGAAAAAAAAAATGTTTTAATTTTGTTTTCATTTTTCTTAACATCATTTGGAACAGACTATAGACGCCAGTTGCGTTTACAGTGCTCCCGTGAGCCGCGCGTTTGCATGAGACAGGCGCGGGCGCGGGTGTTTCTAATGGCGCAGTCCGCCCGTATCGTTCACAGTGATATAGCGTCTGCTAGGTGACTGCGTGTGGTTCTAAACCATTTTGATGCACCCGCCGAAGCGTCGTCATGGAACTGTGAACACGAGGACGCCAAGACCCGAGCGCCGTGCCCGCACCTGCTAGCGCAGCCTGATTGACCAGTTAGCCATCATACGATTGATCCTGTGAGTCTGCCAGATCGGCAGTGAGTCCCCTTGTAAACGCAACATCCCACCCCATATCCATCTCTTAGGCTTAAGTTCACGGACAAGATAACAGTCCGATCAACTAAAACAGCTGTTTACCATAAATTCAAACTTGCTAGTTTCGTAGGGAAACGCTGTCATTTGAGCTTTGTATTTCCAAAACAGTCGATTACCAACCAGAGTTTAAACAAAAAGTGGGTAACATAGAAATTCTCGCGTCGTCGTTAAAATGTTTTCGTTTAACGGGCCGATTATAAAACCAGCTGTCGGTAAACTTGGCCCTTACCCTATCTGTCTGCTACATTTGGTTTGTACAGGTGGGTATAGTAGGGTGTGTTATGGAACTATTCACCACAACAGTAATAGGGTTAGGTCTTAGGCTCAACTGTTAAGGCCTGGCTATACTGCAAGTGTTAGGAGCGCGGTAAAATAGGTTTATTCAAATTTATTCCTGGTTGATCTAGTAGTCACGAGCCCGACTGCAGGCAGGGTCTCGGATTCGATTTCCGTGTTGGGCCGTCATAGCTTTGAGGGTTTAAAAAAAATACCCAGACTCAGGACTCAGAATTGAAAAACAAAAGACCCCTGAAAGGTCAGCAATATCTTCCCCTCTCTAGTCCTAATATTTCCGAACGTCCAACAAAAAAAAATGATATCTTATTTCTAGAAAAAAATACACATATTATACATATACAAGAAAATTGAATGTGTGTGGAAGTCCAAATAGACTGGCATTTGTACGATTGTACCATATCGTACTTACAAGTCGAAATAATTACTTTCTAAAACAACATTTGAACGCGTTCAATAATTTAATTAAATAATTATGAACGCAACTGAAAGGCCAATAACATCAACTTGGCATTTTCGTCACACGTCATCGCTGACGTTTGGAAAGTGCGTTCGAAACTAATATCTCTGAAAAAATTAACATTATTTATTTTAGTCATATTGTTTTAAATAGTATGTAGTAACGCAAACTTATTTATAAGTAACAAAATTAACTTAAAAGTAATAGTTTGATCTTTTATTGATTACAAAGTTGGTTAAAATATGTTTATAATATTTTTTTGAACGGTAATCTCAGTAACCAATTCTCGGTCACGAATATCCGATCAACATTTCGAACGCCACTATTCATAATACGTGGAGCCGTAGTCTTATTTGCAATTGCAACTTTTAAATTAAAACAACAGTATTTAGTCACAATTTGTTAATAAGTCATCAAAATGGTCACAAAATACGCGATCTGTTTGTTCGCCATCGCGTCTGTCGCGTTCGGCCAAGGCTGCACAAACCCGCAAGTAGAGGCTTCATCTTTCACCAGTTTAGATGCGACGGTGGTGACACAAATAGCATATATTACAGAGTTTACGCTGAAATGCGACAATCCCCTGCCTGAGAACTACGCATTGTACGCTGAAGTTGCAGGAAAGCCCTTGACTGCGGCCCGCGTCGGCGAAAACAGATATCAGGTAAGCATAACCTTTTTGGTGTTTTTTTTACTTTCTAAGTCCCGTTTTTGATGTTGGTGACGGTGGCAATATGTTTAAAATCCTTTCTGACTCTTAAGTTTCATCTTTGAAGTGCTTTAATTCTTTAATCTGATGTTATCTTGGTTTAAATAGATATTACCATCAGCTGTATTAAAATACCCACGGTTTCTAGTCAAACTAAATATTTTTTTTTTTCGCTAAACAATATTATATATAACAATTAACTACCTACTATTCCATAGAACAATCCAGTATCCAATTGTCTACCTGTGTGTTAAAAGCTGGATCCTAACAGCTGTTTAGAAGTGACTTGTGTCTAAACAAATTTACGAGTAAAAAAATTACAGACCCATACCAAGCAACATTACTTAATAACTACAAGATGCTAGCCATTTCCCACATAGCAATTTCATCATCAACATCTTCAGCCTATATATTGTCCCACTGCTGGGCACAGGCCTCTTCTCATCCAGAGAAGGCATGAGCATTGATCACCATGTGTGGTGGCCTAGTTATTAAGGTACCTGCCTCTTGTGTACAAGTGTGTGGGTTCGAAACCTGGTAAGTACCAATATGACTTCCAAAATCAGTACTTTCTAAGTATATCTTAGACGTCACTGACTTACGGTGAAAGAATACATCGTAAGGAAACCTAGACTTAAAAAAGTCTGAAATCACCAATCCGCCTTGAGCAAGCGTGGTGATCAATGCTCATGCCTACTCTGTGTGAGAAGAGGCCTGTGCCCAGCAGTGGGACAGTATATAGGCTGATGATGATACATACTCACAAACTTAAGCATTTATAATTTTACCCAGGTATTCCTTGCCTTTAATAAACAAACCTCTAAGATTCTCTGACACACTTATCAGCAAATTCTGTAATGGATCAGAGGTTTAACTGTCAAGACACTAACAGCTGGATGCACCAAAAATATTTGCGCCTAGTTATACATGAAACCAAGATCTGTCAAAATGGAGAGTAATATTGAATGATTTTGCTATCATTTTATCTAAATATTTATGAAGTTGTTTACTTTTTAATTATACATATTAAGTTTCCGCCCGCGGCTTCGCCCGCGTACACATTTTTTTTTACACCTTGGGTTACATTATTCAAGTTTTGGTAGGTATCCCTAATTATTTCTGGAAATAATTATAGCCTATGACACTCCGTAAAGATGTAGCTTTCTAACGGTGAAAGAATTTTTAAAATCGATTCAGTTGTTTTTGAGTTTAATCCCTACAAACAAACAAATCTTTCCTCTTTATAATATTATAAGTAATATAAGTAAAGTACAGATTGATATTATGCTAACAAATTATTGTGATCCAAAAAATATGCTAAACAATTTGTGTCTGTCTTCCACAGGTGTCATGGACTGAAGAGCCTGCAAAGGCTCGTTCAGGCACTCACGAAGTCCTCATCTTAGACGAGGAAGGCTGGGCGTCCCTCCGCCGCGCCCGCCGCGCCGACCCTGCTGCCACCGTCGCGCCTCTGATCGCTATTCAGTTACACCATCCTGGCAGTAAGTATTTGGCATAAAATAAAATATTATGGAACATCCAAAATAACTGGAATCGTCTGAAGTAAGCTACAAATACAAATAGTGCAGTAATTCAAACTTTACTAGTATTATAAGTTTTTTTTTTTTTGGCGGTAGGTGTGAAAAAGTCACTACATATCTAAGATTTTGTAATTTCATTTAAATTAAAAATAACAGTTTTTTTATCAGTATTTTGATATAAAAGATATATTAAGGGTTAACTAGCCAACTACTTACGTTAGTAGCACATTTATGTGACACTAGACCAATAAAACACCACCTGCCAGATCATCACCTACACTTCACTGTCTTGAAACTTATATTGGCACTAAAATAAACAATGTCACAACTATTGGAAATCCTGTCCATCCAGAGAAGTCTCGAGGAAAGCTTCAATAATAAAATGAACGAGCTTGGGGCACAAATCCAGAGTGCTGGCTCTTCTAAGGATACTGTGGCTAAGGTAGCTGACGAGTTCCGGACCTTCAGGGAGCTCATCTACAGTATGCTTGGCTTGCTGAGGAAGCAGATAACTGATTGTGCATTGCAGTTGGATGGATTGGAGACAAGGCATCGACGTAAGGCTTTAATTCTTCAAGGAATCCCTGAAGCGGAGAAGGAGGATTGCTGTGCTCTGGTTCTAAATGTCCTGAACAATAAGTTGGCACTACAGAGTGTTACTTCATCCTCAATCAGAGTAGCCCACAGACTTGGAAGTCCCAGCAAGGAACGTGCAAGGCCAATTCTGGTCAAGTTTTCTTCCCTGGGTGTAAAGTCGGAGGTCTGGAGAGCAAAGGCTGGATTGAAAGGGACGAAAATCTCAGTGAAGGAGTTTTTGACAAAGGTCAGGCAATCCATCTTTGCTAAGGCTCGGCAGCACTTCGGGATGCATGCATGCTGGACTCAGGACGGTGTAATCAACATCAAGGCCACAGATGGGAGCCGGCATAAGGTTACAACGTTCGATGAGCTAAAGCCGCTATTGCTGAAGTTTGCAAAGACGTCGGACGCTTCTTCGACACCACGAGATGCCTGTAATTAAAGGTTTAGATGTAGGAACTGAATAATTATTTCATTAACTCGAATGGATCATAACAGGTACACTACTTACTATATCAACTTTCATCT
Organism: Pyrrhia umbra; assembly: GCA_963891755.1. Lineage (NCBI taxonomy): Eukaryota > Metazoa > Arthropoda > Insecta > Lepidoptera > Noctuidae > Pyrrhia > Pyrrhia umbra. The sequence goes on along the minus strand of OY982947.1, from coordinate 4,958,302 downwards.
TCCAATATTCACTTCAATACTTATTCATTATCTGTTATTATTCTCAAATGTTGTATTAGTCTCAAATGCATGTACTTTTCTATTGTATTGATGCGGTCATTATCTATTGCATAATAGCAATCTTTTTCCATGACCCACAACTTATAATATTCTTTAAAGAAATTCTTTTAGTTTTAAAATGTAAATATTTGTACGGTATATTTATAAAATGTTGTGACTGTCAATGTCATGTTCAACAAAAATTCATGCAGTTGTCAAATTTGGCTTCATGTATTTTTATTTTATTTTTTTTAGTCTTGCAATATTTTTTATTTGTTATGATCGATGCGTTCCGAAATTTGGTATTTATATTTGTGTTCCGAAATCTTCTACTCAATTGTTTCTATTTATTATTTCTATGAATCATGTATTTTTTGTATTTTTTTTTTCTCTGTGTTTTGCCAACTATTTATCTTGGTGTTAGCTGGCGGGTGGAGTGGAAATAACAACTTCGCACCCGTGTTGTCTATTATTTTAGTTATTTATTATACTCAAATTATTATTATTAATTATTATTTATATTTTAAATATTTATATTATTTATAATTATGTATTTCGATGATGATAACTTTTATTCCGCTAATGAATCTTCTGCCTCGTGTGACGATAGTTTTAGTTCAATTACAGATACGCTGGGTGACATTTTGCGGTGTCAATTTAATCAGACTGATAAATTATTTAACGTGTGTCACATTAACGCGCAAAGTGTTCCCAGTCACTATAATGAACTCTACGAATCTTTCACTAATAACAATGTGCATGCTGTCTTGATTTCCGAGAGTTGGCTTAAACCTAATCTTCTGTCTACTTCTTACTCTCTTCCTGGTTTCGTCCTTATCCGAAATGATCGGCTTGGAAAAAGAGGCGGTGGGGTGGCAATATATCTGCGTAGCGATTTTCAGCATAAGGTTTTGGCTACTTCTGATAATTCTTCTACAACTGCTGAATTTCTCTTTTTAGAAGTTTGTGTCAGAGGCGTGAAAGCTGTTGTTGGCGTTGTGTATTGCCCCCCCGCTGTCGATTACTTCACCGATTTTGAACTGGTATTAGAATCCTTGGGTTCAGAGTATGCACATTACGTCATCATGGGTGATTTCAACACAAACCTTCTTGCACCTAAGTCCCCACGCTCCTGTAAACTCCTACATCTTGTTGAGTCTGTTGGCTTTCACATATTACCTCTCCAAGCTACGCATCATAGCTCAGCCGGCGATGATACTTGGCTGGATCTTATCATCACCTCGAACCCTTCCCTTGTTTCCTCTCATGGTCAACATATTGCTCCTGGCTTCTCACATCATGATCTTATCTTCCTTTCCTATACCCTAAAACCTCCTAAACTCAAGCCTAAGGTTCTGTACAGGCGTTGTTTTGCGCGTATGGACGTGGAGAAGCTGCACAAGGATGCATGTGACGTCGACTGGTCACCTATGACGGAGGCCGTAACGGTCGACGAAAAGGTTTCCATTTTTAACAGTGTGGTAAACAGGTTGTATGATGTCCATGCTCCCATAAAGAAAGTTAAGCTGAAACGACCACCAGCGCCATGGATGACTAGTTTAATTAAAATAGCAATGAGACGAAGAGACCGTGCGTATCGCAAATATAAGAAATCTCGTACAGATGAGAACTGGGCTCATTTCAAAGCTGCTAGAAATCGGTGTAATCAGATGGTACGTAACGCTAAACGCCGCCATATACTCAATCAAGTTTCAATTTCTTCTTCTGCCGATATCTGGAAGTTTTTAGGAACTCTAGGTATTGGCAAATCGCAGAATGTAGACCTTCCCAACATAATTGATTTAGACGATTTAAATTGCCATTTCTCCACTGCATCTGTTTTGGATCGTCTAATCAGAATGGATACTATTAATTATATAACTGGTCTACCGCGTTCCAGTATTAGACCATTTCTATTTCAACCAGTCAACGAGGAAGAGATCAAAAAGATAATCCTATCCATTAAATCTAAAGCGGTTGGTTGTGACAATATCAGCCGCGATATGGTTGTCATCATCCTAGACCAAATTCTTCCTGCAATCACCCACATTATTAATTACTCCCTTTACTCCGGCACGTTCCCTGCACTATGGCGAAAAGCCTACGTGCGTCCTCTACCTAAGGTTCCCACTCCTACTCTTACCAGTCATTTTCGTCCCATTTCCATTTTACCTTTTTTATCAAAAGTGCTTGAAGCTTGTGCTCATAAGCAATTCTCTAATTTCATACACCATAATAAACTTATCAGCCCTTTCCAATCCGGTTTTAGGCCAGGTCACAGCACCAGCACTGCCCTCCTTAAAGTGACTGGCGATATAAGAGCAGGCATGGAGGACACCAAGCTTACCGTGCTGGTGTTAGTTGATTTCTCGAATGCGTTCAATACCGTCAGTCACGATATCCTGCTATCCATCCTGTCCTATCTCATGGTCTCTTCCCAAGCGTTGGACTGGTTTTCTTCTTACCTTCAGGATCGCCAGCAATCAGTACGGGTTGATGAAGTGTCATCAAACTGGTGTAGACTGGATGCTGGTGTCCCACAAGGCGGTATTCTTTCACCACTCTTGTTTTCAATATTCATAAATTTCCTAACAGCTGAACTTCAGTGTGCGTATCATTTATATGCCGATGACTTACAGTTATACCGTCACTCGAGCGTCGAAGACCTGCCTGCTACGATAGGGAAAATAAATTGTGACTTAGCTGTGTTAAAGAGCTGGTCTGACAGGTTTGGCGTGACGGTAAATCCTGAGAAATGCCAGGTCTTAATAGTTGGAAGTTCTCGGAACATGTGGAAAGTGAACACTGTCAACTTGCCTCCGTTACAGTTCAATGGCATGAATATACCATACAGCTCCGACGTGAAAAACCTTGGCCTATATATTGACAGCACTTTTAATTGGCAAACTCACGTCGCGACTGTCAGCCAGAAGGTTACAGGAACATTGCGCTATCTTTATCGGTTAAAAAACCTCCTCCCGTCCAACGTGAAAGCGATGCTTGTGCAAGCCTTGATTTTTCCTATAATCGACTATGGTGATGTTTGCTACTATGACCTGAATGCAGATCTACTCAATAAACTTGACCGTCTTCTCAATAATTGCATTCGATTCGTTTTTAATCTTCGCAAGTACGATCATGTGTCTATTTATCGAAAGCAACTCAAATGGCTGCCGATTAGACAAAGGCGTGAGATGAGAGCACTAACTACTCTTTTTTCGATTCTTTATAATCCTTCTTCACCTTCTTACTTAACATCTCACTTCCAGTATTTAAGTTCCCAACACGACCGAAATCTTCGTTCCACAAATAATCGTCTTCTCCATTGCCCTTCTCACCGTACTGATTTTATTCATTCGTCATTTTTTGTTAAATCTATTCTTCTATGGAATAAGTTGCCCTTGGAAATAAGGATGGCAAATAGCCGTTATACGTTCAAAGTGAAGGTTCGTGAACATATACACCGGATGTTAGCGGAATCATCACAATAATAGTTATTATTTATATTTATATTTTCTTCTTATATATATATCTATATAATAATATATATATCTATAATATATATATCTATATATATAAATAATATATATATATTATATAATCCTATATTTATTTTAATATATTATTATATTTAATTAGTTCTTGTGCACCTGCCACTTATATCTCCCCACCACCCAAAGGTTGACTGGTAGAGAACGCCTAAGGCGTTAAGTCCGCCATTGTACATTTATATTAATTTATTGTGTGCAAAAAGTATAAATAAATAAATAAATAAATAAATAAATAAGTGCGGATGTAACTCTGTCTGTGTGTCGCGCTTTAACGCCAAAACTACTGAACCGATTTAAATGAAATTTTGTACACAGATAGTCTAGAGCCTGAGAAAGGACATAGGCTAGTCTTTACCCGGGTGCGCGAAGTAGGTCCCTCGGGAAGGGGGTGAAACCGCGGGAAACAGCTTGTATGTCTATATGTTTGTCATGTGTATCTGTTTGTTGATTATTGTTATGTGTATCATGTCCAGTGGCCCGAGGGGGGGGGGGATCACAGGGGTCATGACCCAAAATCGAACACGTCTCATTGACAAACCTCCTAAAATAAACAATTATGATTTTTTATTGTAATTACGCTTTGGTAGGTCGTTAATCGTAATAGAACATTTAAATTTTGGAGCTTGCTTGAAACCGGCCTACACTTCGGCCAATTTTGGTTGTTGATGACCCCCCTCCCCAATATTTGACTACGACCGCGCCGTCTGTTTGTCTGTAGCATAGCTCTGATAGTATGAACCTAAAAGTTTAGAGGTAATTTTTATTTAATTTTTCAGGTTACTCTGGGCCCTGGGTGAACTCCGAAGTGTTAGCGACCGCCCTCTCCATTCTGGTCGCGTACACCGCGCTGCGCAACAAGAGCAAAATCTTAGCCTAATAGCGTAGTTAACTGTTTATTTTTTTATATTTAAATAAATGAGAAGTTAAGTTATTTATTATTATCGTTTTATTCAATCTTGAGTGCTTGGTAATCAGACTTTTTTAACAGACTTAGGTTTAAAGAATTTATTCTCATAAGAACGATACATAGGTTCACTTACAATGAGATACAAAGTTAGCTTATAACTAGATAAAAACATTTTTTACCTCTAGTGCATTGTTAGGATAAGAAGTTATATAAACAGAAAGTATTATTTAATTGCTAATTTATATATTACTATTATAGACCTGATTCATTACTTATTATAGACATGATTTTTAAGTTTCCATTTGAATGTTTTAATATTACTACAGTCTTTTATGTCATTAGGTAGGCCGTTAAACAGCTGTGCTCCTTCAAACAATATGGTTTTTTTACCGTAATTAGTCCGAGCTTGTCTTAGTTGTAATTTATTTTTATTTCTCAGGTTGTGCGATATTGTTTTTTTATGTAATTGTAAGTTAGATTGTATGCTATTTGTGGTGATTTTTTTTATTAGAATACAGGTGTAGTATGTGTATAATTGTGTGAGATTTAATAATTTAGTTTTTTCAAATATTGTTTTAGTTGGAGTTAGGTAGTGATAATGGAACAAAGTTTTAATAATTTTATTCTGAGTTCTTTGCAACGGCATTAGGATAGATTTTGCGGCTGATCCCCATATTTCGATGAGATACTCGAGATGTGATTTTACTAATGAATTGTATATAATAGTTCGTATTTTCCTGCTACTGCTGCTACTTAAAAGCGAAGGTTCTCAATATGGCTGGTTTTTTTTAAATTATGTATTTAAGTGCATTGGCAACACTTCAGCTCACCTGATGTTACCACAGAGTATATAAACACTACGTTTACCAAGGAAGCAAGCTCAAATAGTGCCTATTCACTCTCGCCTTGAAGACTCATAGATTATAGGAATCGGGAACAGACTTATTTGGTTTGTTACCCACCATATCTTCGCCGATTGTTGGTCGATTTTGATGACTTTATTTGATTTCTTATGCTGGTCCTATACATAGTAGTTATATGGATACAAATATAAAACTTTAATGCCCGTATATTTGTTTCTTTATTTCAGTTTAAATATAAGCTTACAGTTCATGACCAAAGCACTTAGTCTAAATAAAAATATAATTTAAACACGATCCTACTAACTACTGAAATACAAGAAAACGAAATGCAAACTAATAATATGTCTCATAAGCTTGGAATAATTAATTATTCTAAGCAATATTCCAAGGTTATTCTAAAGTTAGCAATATTCTTCGCTAAAAATCTTTATTTTAGTTTTCCCGCCAGCAATCTTGAAAATCTTTTTTTAAGTTCTTGTTTGCCTTTTTGGTAAGTAAAACGAAACGTTACTATAATCCGGACAAAATAAAAAGCCATAGCAAAACTGTCACTAGACGTTTACGTTCAGTACTTTTCATTTTAGCAGTGTTATATGTCATAACATCAGCTGATAACGAAATAGTGGAAAAGTTACGAATATTGTTTTTGCAAAAATACTCAGTAACGATTAATTTACAGTAAAATGACCGTGAAACCTCGTGAAAAACCAGTAGACCCAGATGATGATCCCGTAGAGAGTATGTTAAAGAAAACAGGCTGCTTGGAATTACATTATAAAGTTCAGGTAAGTATTGCGTCAAAATACGATTTTTTTTGGTTATGTTTAGGTATTTAGATAACGTTTGCCTTATCAAATACATACATTACAAGCATAAAATCGATGCATTTAATAAAACATGGCATACTAAAGTAATTAAATAATTGCGATGAACGACCAAGTGCCATTTTGCCATCAGACTACACGATACAAAATTATTTGATTATGTTCGTCTAGAGGTAGTTACGCCAATTCTTCTTAATTTAAAATAGTAAATATTTATTCTTGATATTATAAATGCGAAATGTTATGTGTTAGTTTGTTTCTTACGCATTTACGGCGAAACAGAATCTTCTGAATGCGTGAATGAACGTGGAGGAAAATTTGTATAGACAGATTAAAAACTAGAGAAGGTTTCGATCTATGTTTTATCCGTGTGCGTAAAGTAAACTCAACTGGACGCGGATGAATGCGATGCCGCTAGTAATTATTTACATATGTTGTGAAATCTAGTGTCCAATAACTTACCTATGGTTAGGGCTGCCATCCGTCTGGGGTGCGTCCGGGTGGGTTTTCAAAGAGCATCTGGAGAAAACCCGGACACTTTTTCCCTGATATCCAATCCCGATTGATTGAAACGTAAGCAATAAATTAAAACAAATAGTAAAAGTGTCCATGGAAAAAATCAAACTCATTCAAAATAGCCAGGGTTTTTATAGTTTTAGTCCAGGGTCGACGATGTGGGTGATGGCAGCCCTACCTATGGTTAAGGAAAAACAACATTAAACCTGGACTTAAAAGTCTGAAATCGCCAATCTGTATTGAGCAAGCGTGGTGATCAGTGTTCATTCTTTCTCTGTATGAGAAGAGGCCTGTGCCCAGCAGTGGGACAATATAATATATGTAGTGTCCAAATATGTAAACTAGGTGCTTCTAGGCGCACCCAGATAATAACTATTCCTGGATATTATGTATCTGATTTCAATCTACTATAATCTTCTATTAAATCTCATGTAAATTGATTCAGTCATTTTAGTGTGAAAGTGTAAAAGACAGACAGAGTTACCTTCACAGTTATAATATTAGTAACGATTTTGTACTGTAGCAAATTAACTAGCATGCTTTGTATTTTTTCAGGAATGCATAGCGACCACAAAAGATTGGAGAAAATGCCAGACAGAGGTGAATGATTTTCGAGATTGTATCAACAAACACAAGAAGCCGGAAGAAATAAAAAGTTGATATATCTGTTAATTCTGTTTTTATTAATAACTGGTTTTAAAATGGCCGTTTAGTATATCTAGCTTTCCGCCCGCATGGTCATTTTTTTACACCTTGGGTTACATTATTCAAGTTTTAGTAGGGCTCCCTAATTATTTCTGGAAATAAATATAGCCTATGACACTTCATAAAGATATAGCTTTCTAATGGTGAAAGAATTTTTGAAATCAGTCCAGTAGTTTTTGAGTTAAATCCCTACAAACAAACATCTTTCCTCTTTATAATATTAGTATAGACTAGCTGTTTATTAATATCAAACGTTTCTCCACGCGTGATCAAAAGGCTAGCCTATATTTCGGTCAAAGAAGCAGCATTGCCATCCAATGTGGCAATGCAGCCAGCCTTTTGGGCACGATTCCTGTTGACAGTGATGCGGATGAATATTTTGATGCCTAATTTCATTGTTTCTATTATTGTAAATAATAATATATGCAATAAAGTGAACTAGCTGTCCCAGCGATCTTCGTACCGCGTCAACAGTCAATTTACAACAACCAAAACTAAAAAAAAACTGTTTTTAGATGATGTGATGGTGAGAAACAAATTTCTGTAAGGTTTACAACCAAGTTTTCCCTCTTCCATGCACAAAACAATCGACCGGTAACTTGACAACATAAACAATTAACAGCTTGGTGATTTTTCCAATTAATAGGAATTCATGATCATTGCCAGTGGGAAGGGAACAAAGACTTAGGCGCAACCTAAACACAAAAGTTAGTAGAATTATAGAATTGTTCCGCTCAGTGAGGATTTCTGCAACATAATGGCGTCCATGGTATTTGACATGGTGCCATTACAAAGTAACGGGTGGGTAGATGAAAAATCACAGCGGTGTCTCTTTCATTTTATGATGTCCTAGTACTTTTCGAGAGCATTTGCCATCCAACGTGGCAATGCTGCCAGCCTCTTGTGTATACTTCCAGTTGACGGCGATGAGGAAGAATTTTATGAAGCCATATTTTAGTTAATTTATATTAGAATACTAGCTTCTGCCAGCGACTTCGTCCGCGTGGAATAGTGGTGCTCCGCTCCTATCGGTCTTAGCGTGATGATATATAGCCCATAGCCTTCCTCGATAAATGGACTATCTAACACTGAAAGAATTATTTAAATCGGACCAGCGGTTCCTGAGATTAGCGCGTTTAAACAAAATTACAACATTTCCCTTCACTGCTCTGCTCCTATTGATTGTAGCGTGATGAAAAGTATGCTATAACCATCTCAGGAGTATGACAAATAATTGTACCAAGTTTCGTTAAAATCCGTCGAGTACTTTTTGTTTCTATAGAGTTTATACAGACAGACAGACAAAAAAATTACTGATTGCATTTTTGGCATCAGTATCGATCCCTAACATAGAGAAATTATCCACTAGAGAGCTTATAGGCCGATTTCTTCTAAGAACACAACTCACCACTGCGGGCCGGGGGACGAGGAAAAATGCGCGGCTGCAATTGGTCGGTTCAAGGTCAAACTGCGCAGACGCCTACCGTTAGGGCTGCTGTGCTTGATTAAGGGAAAATAGACGATATCGATAAAATGGATTTTAACATTAAGAAAAATACTCAATTAAAATCTTATCAAATAGTATTTAATCAATGAATGTATATATTGTAAATAATTTAAAACCAACCTGTAATAAACAAATAAAAAAAATATCAATTACAAAAAAAAAATTATCCTGTTATTATTGATTTTTAAAATGAATTAATTTGGTACATAATATGTTTTCCGAATAAAAGTTTTAGGGTCTTGATTGTTTTTTGTAAAAAATGATAAACGAGCATCTACATATTTCTGAATTATGCATCTTGCTAATTCAATTAATTGATTTGTTGATTCTATTTCAAATTGATGAAAATCAATATCCGGGAATAAATAATACCCGATCAATTATTTTAAAACCGATCTAATAAAATAATCGGTATTATCTATTAGTAGTATCTATTCACTTTTATTTAAGTTCCGGAATCTTCGGAAATCTAAAATGAAAACATGTACATCGGAACAGGAAGGTTCCGATGCAGATATTGGCGAGGGAGATCCGACTTCTTATATTTTTATAAGAAAATATTGACATACAACAAGTTTATTAATAACAAATCAACGTAATTAAAGTAAATTAACAATTATCAAAATTAACACTATACAAGAGTTGTGAACGGTGCGCTTGCTAGAGTCGCAATACCTCTTGTCGCTCGCTGCGTTGTTATAAAAGCCGCTCCCCTCCACAACTCGCCTGATTCATTGAGTGGTAGCGTTTATGCACTTTTTTATCAATGTATTTTGCTTACGCCGACTAAGTTAAAAGTAAACAGTTTTTTTTATTATAAAGACTAATTATAAAAATATAAAAAAAAAAAATAAAATTTATTATTATCGATATTGACTTCAGCCATTAAAGGTAACAGCACAGATTTTTACGATAAAAATACAAAGGGATAGAAAGAGATACAAGCATTAGAATTGTCTAGTGAAAGAACGAGACTTTTCCAAAAGACATCAACGTGCGGCTCAACCGTGTGCTTCGATCACCCAACGACCATTTTAACAAGACCCCCGCGGTGGCTCATAATCAGATTATATAATAAAAATATTTCTTACTGTTTACTTACCGATGAAAAGTTATGCCATCCTTTTTGTAATTAGATATCTTGGAATGTTTCCCACACCATTTCACCGCGCATGAAGGCATTTTAATGCTTTATAATTGCATAAAACTTGATTTTTTTTTTATTAATTTAGCGTGCTTACAGGTCTAATCCTGGGACACAACTAAAGTGGTTACTAGTAGTGTACTCTCTGCATAGGCGACAAATCGCTAATAGTTTTCGTGCATCGGGGCACTGCATGCGCAGTCAAGTGGTTATATAGTCTTTGATCCCTAATCACCCCCTGATAGTTATTTTGGAAATATATTTCATGTACAGAATTGACCTCTCTACAGATTTATTATAAGTATAGATAGATTTATGCTTTCTTATATAATATTATTTTTTTCTTTTCGTGTAAAATTAAATTACGCTTTTTTTCGATAAGCCACACACATCCCATCTTTCGATCTCATTATTTTGGTAGACTTATTCCACTCAGTGAGGACTTCTGCAACATTATAACATCCTGGTATTTGACATGGTATCATTACAAAATAACGGGTGGGTAGATGAAAAATCACAGCGGTGTCTCTTTCATTTTATGATGCCCTAGTACTTTTCGTGACGCAAAATTACATTCCGTGGTGTTTCCACGCTACGCGCTATACGCTTGAACCGTGGCGTCTTTCAATCGCAATAAGTTATGGCAATATTTCTGCTCAATGAGGACTTCTGCAACATTATGATGCCCTGGTATATTACATGGTATTATTACAAAGTAACGGTTGGGGTAGTTGAAAAATCGTAGCGGTGTCTCTTTCATTTTATGATGTCCTAGTACTTTTCGTGACGCAAAATTTAATTCTGTGGCTTTCGATCGCAAGAAGTTGGTAGAATTTTTCCACTCAATGAGGACTTCTGCAACATTATGACGCCCTGGTATTTTACGTCGTATAATCACAAAGTAACGGGTGGGTAGGTAGTTAAAACACAGCGGTGTCTCCTTATATTTTATGATTTCCTGGTACTTTTCGTGACATTTCAATGTAAGCGTTCATTCACCAGGGACATGACAGGCCGGTCCAGCGATCTTCGTAAAACCCCTTTATATTTTTCCCTCATGAATTTTTTCGACGTTTTTATAGTTATTCTGCTACTCCGAGCGGAGACGAATCTAACAAACCAATGGAGCTATAAGGGCTAAGTTCACAGACTGATTGATGGTTTAGTAATCGGCCCGCTAAACTAGAGGATTTTTTAACCAGGAAACGGGAATTTTCGTCATCGCCCGACGACCAATCGAAATCGAATCAGTAGTTTTTGAGCAAAATCGCTGACATATACGGGTCGAATACAGAACCTTATTTTTTGAAGTCGGTTAAGGGCTTGAAATAAAACAGAATAAAAGTGAAACATTCTATATATTTGCCTCGTTCTATTTACAATGGATTGCGCAAACAATCTCGGCTCTAACTTATGCAAATAAAAATACAACTTATATCTATTACAGAGCGGCTTTCAAAATAATACGAAATTACAACGATTCGATACAGAACGCCCAGTATATTGGGCGGCGGGGACATGTGGAGCGGCCTATTTTGGCGGGGTACGTTTATCCGTGAAATAGTCATCTTAGATGCAAACAATGGACTCAAAAAAAATGCTAAGAACGCTTAGAAACACAAAATTTAAAATTATTGAAAAATATACTGGGCACACTGTATGTTATATAGAATCTCGTGTATTTAAAAAACACGGGTTATCTATAATCTGGTTTACATTTACAGATACATAGAGAAAGATAACTTAATGTTTTTCACAAATAAATAATTGAAATTTCGTATTATTTTCACTTACAACGGGTTTCAACCGACTACATTGTCTTCGTTACTCACTAAAAAGGGAGGTTATATATTCAAGAATAGGTAAATATATAAGAAATAAAAAAAACTACACAAACATCTTAGTATTTCAAACATAGTCAACAGAAACACCATTGTACTCGCTCATTAAAAAAAAACCTTACATCGTAAAATGCACTTTAAAAATTTGTAATGGCAAAAATGGACCTTACAGATAATTTTGTCGTTTAATTACAAACAGCCCTGTCAAAACGCGATCTCTATCAAAATGCCAAATTTAAGAAATAATCTCGAAATTTTATTAGTAAGTTAAAATTTTAGGAACTTGAAAATGCACAATGTTATACAGGTTGACGTGATGAATGAGCGACTTGCTGTAGGACATGAACACTACGACCAAAGCTAACAACTTTTGTTCTACGAGTTTGTAAAATTTTACTTCCCATAGAAAAGTCATTTATATGTATAAGGTTAATATATTTTATTTTTTGTATTTATATATTACTAGCTGCCCCGCGCGACTTCGTTCGCGTGGTATGCAACCTCTGCCCAACTCCTACCCAACTCCTACCCAACTCCTACCCAACTCCTACCTTTTTTTTTTTTATCCTATGTCCTTTTCCTGGTTCCAAGCTGCCTCCCCTCCAATTTTCAGCCAAATCGGTTCAGCCGTTCTCGAGTTATAAGTGGTGTAACTAACACGACTTTCTTTTATATATATATAGAAGATTATATTTAGTTGTATAGATATTATATCACTATTATATATAAGTAAGAGTACACCTTGGACTACCTGCTGTTTGGTTTTTCCTTGTCCTCAGTCCATCCAAAGGTCGTCTGTAAAAGATCGCTTTTAGCCATAAGACCGCCCATTATGTCACCTACCTTAATTATATTCTTAAGTTTAGTGGTGTACATAATAAAGCATATTCTATTCTATTCTAAAAGTCGTCAGCAGATCGACCAATCTGTATAGGAAGTGATTTTTTCTTGCGGTGAACAAAAGATGTTAGTTTATAAGTCACCATGTCCTAGAGCACGTCCCTCGTTCATGCTTCCTGTATATTCACCGAACTGTCTACACCAAAAACCAACGAAAAATGCCACAGAACGACACAGTACGTACAAAATAAGTCCAATTGATTTTACGAAAAATATAAACAAAATCGTCACCTATTTTGTTCTAATTTTCCCGCATAGATAAATAAAATGGCATTAAATGATAGAGCATAAAATTGACATAGCGCCATCCTTACGCCATTTCGTTAATTTCTGTGGCAGAGTTAGAACAAAATAGGTTACGACTTTGTTAATATTTTTCGTTTCGTTAATGCCTATAGAATCGACTGAAGTTAAACCTTCAGTCTTCTTATCATGTGGGCTGCATTCTTACTAACATTCACCAGAAGTTAGTCACGAAAGAGCTGTATAGATAATTTTGTCAGCTTTTGGATCGACTGCGCGTGCGCAACTTACTCTAGACCGATCAAAAGGATTGCGCGAGGTTCCTTCCTTAATAAAAAAATATTTCTCGATCAATTTTGACAGGGAACAAAAATTTTATACAATTTATTTTTTATACTTGAATCGACTTGATAAATTAATGGCAATTGATATAACATAACATCACGCTATTTTCCTCAAAGTAAGCAGAGGTGTATAATACGACAGCAACTTTGAAGATAGCCATTTGGCCATAGCGCAGCCAAAAGTCTAATTTTAGAGCTATTTACCTTCATTTTTTAATGAAAATAAATGAAAAATTCCACTGATATTATATTACAACCATTTAACACCTGTATCAAGTCGATTTTAGTACGAACAGCCAATCATTCATACAATTTTTTTAACACAAAAAACACATCATAATCTTTTGCCATCGTATAAAATGAGTCAAACATTGTTTCAAATTTATATGCATACTAAAAACATAGTTACAGTTCAGAAAATATAGTATTTAAATTGTCATATTTTCTGAATGAATTATGGCCTCAAAAGTAACAAACATTTTGAGCGGAAAATGGTTAAAAATTGATTTTACGAAAAGTATAAACAAAATTACAAACTATTTTGTTCTAATTTTCCCACATAGATATGAATGATGATGTTTAGAGATTTTTTCTCATCCTTAGGCCATTTTGTTAATTTCTGTAGCAGAATTAGAACAAAATAGGTTGTAATTTTGTTTACTTTGGTACATACTAAAGTTTTTTTTTTGTATACTTCAAAATATGAAACAATGCTTAAACCTCACATTTTAAGGCTAAAAATAAATGCCTTTAATTTCGGAATCTTTTTTTAACATAATCATCACTCAAAGAAACTAAAAACACAAGCATTGGTGGTCGCAACTCACTCTTATTAAAAATCAAGTGAAGCAGTATATAAGGACAATATATTCAGTAAAAGACCACCAATAAAAAAATAATTTTGAACACACAAATAATATTGTACTATAAGTATTTAAAAATATGTTTAAAAAAAAATAATAGAGAAAAAATATATCGACTAAGTGCGTTCTAAATTAAATGGGGGGTCGTTTTGATTATAATAATTCACAGTAAATAATAAATAGAAGGAAAAGGGAGTCGGGAAACATTTGACTAGCTGTTTCGCGTGGTTCCACTCGTGTCGTGGGCCAAAAATTCTTTCTTAGTGGAAAAAAAAACAAGCTTTAACCCCTAGCAGCTTAAGCTATGCTTTGATGAATGGCACTCGCATGTTGAACTGTCAAAGATCTACAAATGACAGCCGGGACCAACAGCTTAACGTGCTTTCCGAGGCACGGAGGAGTCTCGCTATGACAAAGATGGTCATCCACGGACCGACCGCGCCAAGCTTAACCTTTGATCGATCGACCCGTGCGGCTGTTACTTAGCCACGAGCTCCTCATAGGTTCGGTACACACATGGATTAACACATAAGGTACTTTTTAAACCGCGGGAAACAGCTCGCTTGAAGGTCTCCCTTGAAAATGAGTTTAGGTATTAAAAATCTATCTTCTAGCTATATTTACTGTTCATTATAATACTCAATAAGACCCACATTAAATTCAGCAGTCCTTTTGCACTTTAAAATGTACAATTTTACATAGATTTGTAATTTTTTATCATCGATATTTTTACTAAAGAGAAAAAGCCATGCACGTTGCATACTTCTAAAAATTATTTATTTATTTTCTTTTGGTATTAAAGAGTTGAAAATACATGACTTGTATTTTACTAGTAAAAATATTTTTATTTGTCCATCGTTATAGTATATATAACATAATAAACAGCCAATTTAGAATATTATTTATTCATAAACATAATAAAAAATAAAATGTTATTAATTTTTTTTTTTTTTTTAAATATAAAAGACGACAATAGTGAGTTCTTGGGAGAAGGACAATTTTTTTTACAGCCAATAACATCTTATCGAAAAAAAAAACTCTTTCTATGTAAAATTGTACATGTAACCTTAAACAAATAAAAAAAACAACTAAATTACATCTACCTTATGACGTAAACACGTCGCGTATTAAAAATATCAACGTCCGATACGCAGGCGAAGTACGAATTCTATTATATGTATTTTTTATTTTATTTACTTTTTTTTTCATAATAATGATTATTATTACCGAAACGCTTTTTCACAGCACTATGATAATTATTACTGACTTTAAATATTTTATTTGACAAATTCGTATTAAAAAAATTACAGAGTTCCATACAAACTTTGCCCCCCATTTTCATCCCCTTAGGGTTAGCATTTTGGAAAATCCTTTCTTATCGGATGCCTTCGTCATACAAAGAACACACCCTCCAAGTTTGAGGTCTCTACGATCAGCGGTTTAGACTGTGCGTTGATCCGTCAGTCATTCAGGACAAAGCATTTTATATGTATAGATTTCAAAATATATAGACAGATTTCTGGTCATATCGGCCTATATGCAAGATATATTATAGTGCACGCACGCTTGCAGACACAGGTGCACTGTCTATTCCCTCACCCTCATAGTCTGACGGGTCAAGAACAAAGATAAGTATCTAAATAGATAACACAAGTTCCGTCATTTGTATGAGAACCAAGCGTGTCGCTTTATGTCGACTACTCTCTGTGACGTCACAAGAGCGTTTTAGTGATTTTCTTTATACTAGCTAACATTTTTAGTACTTTTTGCAGCTCAATACGGCACAATTATACATGTTTCTAGCTTTCAGTTGACGTCTGGTGGCTAAACTGTGGACTAATTTAGACGGTGTCGACTTAGGTGCACTGCACTCATCTATCACACGCGAACTTACACACACTTGCGTCATCTATTTAGAGACAATATGTCTGTGGACACGAATTATTTTCAGAATATAGCTTTGTCAGTAATAATATATCATACAGCTGTCAGTAATTTTAATCAGCATTTTGTATGACACGATTTCCTAGTAGAAATTTTACCCCAAATATCTTTGTTTCGTCATCACGCTAGGAGCCGAGTTAAAAGTTAAAAAATAAGTACGGTGACATTGGCCAGGCAAAACCGGAGCATAAGCTAGTTCGAATAGAAAACCGTAGCATACAAAACACGTGGAGCGTTCGTCCCGAAATGGATGACATCGAAAACACCAACATTTTTATACGAAAAAATGTCTAAAAAAGCTTTTTTTTTTAATCATGTAATTCTAAAAATGTCTATTTTCTAGACGAAATATCGGAGGTTGAGTCCGTGCGCTTATGCGACACACACAATATGTAAACGAGCCCTTAGTCGCTTAATATGAAACCCGATCAATTATACAGCCTATTCCTTCACTTTTAGATAAGTTTTTTCAACAATTTGTAATACCATGTAGCTACCAAATAGACTTCCTACCTTACCATTTTTTCAGCTTTGATTCTACATGATATTCGCATGTCATTATTTTATGCATACACGAAAATTGATAAAACTTATTTAAAAAGAGTAACCTTGAAGTTTTTTGCCCGTTATTCTCAACAACTAGATTTTTTTTTGTTTTGTTGACTTTCAAAAGTGCTTGGTATTAGGCCTAATTGAAATAATTTGAATTGAATTGTATGAAATTATCTGGTATATATGTTAGTGTGATTATCTGATAAAAAATTGTATCACTCAAAAAGAGTAGATTTCACCATCAAAATAATCGTGATCTGATGATTAAGCTAAACTGAGTTTAACGAATTTTTCCTCAAACCATTTGTCTTAAAAGCAGCTTTTAGCTATCAGATAACCTGTACATTGTTCTCACATTTTCTCTATAACAAATGTAAAACAAATATTGTAAACTAAAACACGTTGAAAAAGAGTAACCATGGAGTTTCTTGCTCGTTCTTCTCCATAGGAATCTACGCTTTGGAACGAGCAAATAGCTTCAATTTTTCTTTTTTTTTTTACTAACAGACTGGCTCGTAATTATTTGACAATTCAAATGAATTTGGCTGTAAATGGTCTAATTAAAATATTATTTTTTTTCGAATTTTATCAAACTGTTTTTTCTTAAACTATTTTTTTGTTATAATATAATCTGTTGGCTAAATTAGTGTTGCCTGTACAAATATTATTTGAAATTCCCACATTAAAAAAAACTGAAATCGTTTGAGATTAGGCTTAATTGAGCGAACATTTTGCAAGCTAACCATATGCAGTGTTCTTGCGTCTGATGGCTGGTCCAGGCTGGTTAGGGCTCCACAGCGGCTAGGGCTCCGCTGACAAACGTGTGTGCCTACTCGCGCAGTTTCAAGGCATGATCCTTGATCACACCGCCATCACCTTCCGACACGAACCTTTTGCGACCCCTAAAAATTAAAACACATATATTTATTTACTAGCTGTTTCCCGCGGTTTCACCCACATCCCGAGGGAACTACTTAGCGCACCCGGGTAAAAAGTAGCCTATGTTGTTCCTTAGGGTCTATTCTATCTCTGTACCAAATTTCATTTATATCGGTCCAGTAGTTTTGGCGTGAAAGCGTAACAGACAGACAGACAGAGTTACTTTCGCATTTATAATATTAGTAAGGATAATGATTAAACAACTGCGGCGAAACACGAAATGAGAGTAATTATTTTTTGACATACATTTCTTCGTCATCATCATCTGCCTAGCCTTTTCCCAACTATGTTGAGGTCGGCTTCCAATCTAAACCGGATGCAGCTGAGTACCAGTGTTTTACATGGAGCGACTGCCTATCTGACCTCCACAACCCAGTTACCAGGTAAAGGGTAAAACACTGGTACTCAGCTGCACCCGGTTTAGACTGGAAGCCGACACCAACATAGCTGGGAAAAGGCTAGGCAGATGATGATGACAGACTATAAGCGTGTCGCGCGGCTCTGGCTGTTACCTGGTGGGCATCCGCTTGAGCACCTGGTCTCCGAGCCGGAACTTGTGCTGGCAGCGCTCGCAGAAGCGGTCCAGCATGATGTAGGCAAGCGGCACGTCCAGCACTATGTCGCTCATGTCTTCCAACACGCGGAGGAAGCCCTGCATCATCACATGTCATCATCAGCATCAGTCTGCCCTCCCGACCCTAGCTCGACGAGTCAGCCCGCGAGCTGAGCTAATAGCTTTAAAATTCCCGATTATATAATCATATGTATTCTGATCCAGTCTGTCCCTTGCTGTCCTCCCCCAGCGACGCCCTAAGCCGAGGCCCGTACCCCACTAGGGGGTGTCCTTAGCGTGTAGTCGCTTAGTTTTGTAAGTTAAGCCCTGGCTGGAGGCCCTACATTAATTTAAGGCACTTCACAGGCAAGCCCGGTTAAGCAGTCGACAACCTTCTAGTTTGACCTGCGAGATGCCATACAAAAAAAAAACATCATCAGCCTATAAAGGTTTTTTTTTTAACCAGTGCGCTAATTTTTTTTTGGTGGTTCGGTATCAGTAATAGAACACATTTCTATGTTTAGTTCAATTTTTCCACTCGTCTCCTATTATGAAATAAGTAAGATATGGGCATAATCTATTCGTAATAGCACTGCACTACATAGTATAAAACAAAGTCGCTTTCTCTGTCCCTATATCCCTATGTATGCTTAAATCTTTAAAACTACGCAACGGATTTGGATGCGTTTTTTTTTAATAGATAGAGTGATTAATGAGGAAGGTTTTAGTATATAATTTGTCAAGTTTTTGTATCCATTAGCTAAAATATCGAGGGGGAAGCCGCTGGCGGGAAGCTAGTGTCCACTAACATTAGTATCAATATGCTAGGTCTTACTCTGTCCATCTGGTCTGGCGTGACGATGACACACCTCCTCAGCTCGGCCAGGAAGGTGCACAGCTGTTCCTCGACGCTAGAGTTCACCGTCTCCAGCGCCAGTAGAACCGTCTGGAAGAACACGACACCGTAAGTTCAAGCTAGTTTATAATTCTGTGAGGCCTTTACAACTAGTGTTTTTGATTTTTTTTTATTCAAGATCGTGTCGAAATGGAGGATAAAATTGAAAAATTTTACTATTTTCGTCTCAATATTTACCCAGTATTAGTGACCCGTGAACTTCGTATCACCTACATCTTAACTTTTTATCACCGTTCAAACCTTCCCTGGACTACGACAAAAATTTCAAAACCAAAATCAGGTTTTTCTAGGTTTTCTCACAATGTTTTTCTTCACCGTTAGTCAGTGACACCTAAGATATACTTAGAAAGTACGTATGATTAGAAGTCACATTGTTATTAGCCAGTAAAGATATATCACAAATATTACGACGAAAATAAAAAATAATAGCAAAATTATTCAATATTATCCTCCATTTTGACAGATCTTGGACGACAGTTCTTCCGTTTCACGTGTAATTATTATATTTTTTGGTGCAACAGGCTGCTAGTGTGACAATCACCTCGTAGACGAGCTCGTGGTGGAAGTGCGGCACCTCCAGCTCCCTGACGCAGCGCATGGCTTCAGCCAGGTCGCTGGACGTGAGGTACTCTTTGAGGAGCAGCTGGATCTGGCGGATGAGGGACTTCACTGGCCTGGAAGACAGAACTTAATGTTTTCAAAATTCTAGTAATCCTTACTAATATTATAAATGCGAAAGTAACTCTGTCTGTCTGTCTGTTACGCTTTCACGCCAAAACTACTGGACCGATATAAATGAAATTTGGTACAGAGATAGAATAGACCCTGAGGAACAACATAGGCTACTTTTTACCCGGGTGCGCTAAGTAGTTCCCTCGGGATGCGGGTGAAACCGCGGGAAACAGCTAGTTTAATATATAGTTATAAAGTTCAACATTGTTCATGCATAAATGAACAATGTTGAAAAATCATATTGCTCTTATGGTAAAAGTGGGGGGAAGTGGGGGTTTAAAATTTTAAAGTATAGTTACTAGTCTGTAACAATTGTTTTTACGAAAAAAGTTAACAAAGTCGTAACCTATTTTGTTCTAATACTGCCACAGAAATTAACAAAATGGCCTAAGGCGCATTTATGTCAATTTCATGCTCTAAACATTATCATCATTAATCATTTAATGCCATTTTATTAATCTATGTGGGAAAATAAGAACAAAATAGGTTATGATTTTGTTTACATTTTTCGTAAACTCGATTAGAACAGACTATTAGTCACGTGGGTTTCATATGAAAGGTCTAAATGAAAAATACTTTTTAGGATTCTTGTTTTTTTTTTGAATTCGTAAAGCCCACGCACTTGTTTGTTTGTTTGTTTGTAATGAATAGGCTCAAAAACTACTGGACCGATTTTAAAAATTCTTTCACCATTCGAAAGCTACATTATCCATGAGTAACATAGGCTAAATTTTATTTTGGTAAAAATAGGGTTCCGTAAGAAATTTGGGTTTTTCGGACACAAGGTGTAAGAAATCAACCAGAAAAGTTACTTTTTTTTGCGTACGCTACTAATCTCAGGAACTACTGGTCTGATTTGAAAATTCTTTCAGTGTTAGATAGCCCATTTATTGAAGAAGGCTATAGGCTATATTTCATCACGCTAAAACCAATAGGAGCGGAGCACCACTATTCCACGCAGACGAAGTCGCGGGCAGAAGCTAGTTTTAAATAAAATATTACCTGATGCCACCTCCGACTCCCCATATGTTGTCCAGCCTCACCATTCCTTGCTTCATAGAGAGCAGAGTCTCCGCCCGCTGTATTGCTTGTCTGGAAGAAATACATCATTACAAAATGCCTTGGTTGATCCAGCCTGTCCCTTGCTGTCCTCCCCCAGCGACGCCCTAAGCCGAGACCCGTACCCCACTAGGGGGTGCCCTTAGCGTGTAGTCGCTTAGTTTTGTAAGTTAAGCCCTGGCTGGAGGCCCTGAATTCATTTAAGGCACTTCACAGGTAAGCCCGGTTAAGCAGTCGACAACCTTCTAGGTTGACCTGCGAGATGCCATACACAATATACAATCGGGAATTTTAAAGCTATAAGCTCAGCTCGCGGGCTGGTTCGTCGAGGGCAGGCTGATGATGATGACCCCCTAGTGGGGTACGGGGCTCGGCTTAGGGCGTATGACGTCACGTAGCGGCCAGTACTCACTTGGCGTGGGAGTTGGCATCAGTCTTCTCCATGGCCGTCTGCACGAAGCGCGGCGGCAGGCAGTCGTCGGCCACGCAGCGCGCGATGAAGTTGGACAGCAGCACAGCGGCGTCGGGCGTGTCCAGCACCAGGTCCGGCAGCTTCTCCAGGAGACGGTCGAATGCTGGAGTGGAAACGGGAGCGTTAATGACGAGAGATTTTGGAGAGAACTGATCTTTATTTAAACGCATTTGAACTGTAGCGACACCTATCTCGCTACATGCGAACGACGTCAGCAAGTTTCTACATCGCGCAAGCAGAGTTCTCGAGATAATTAGAATATATATATAACGTCCCGACATCACCATCGGGCAGTAGCCCGCCAGGCAATATCACCCGCCTGGCCGAAGGAACCTCCCTTTTTAATGGAGGGACCCCGCACAGTGTTCCACCATAGAATAATAAATTCTTCTGAAGTCTTAATATAATATATCATCTGCCTAGCCTTTTCCCAACTATTTGGGGGTCAGCTTCCAGTGCCAACCGGATATAGCTGAGTACCAGTGTTTTACATGCAGCGACTGCCTATCTGACCTCCACAACCCAGTTTTCCGGGTAACACGATATCCCTTGGTAAGACTGGTTGTCAGACTTTCTGGCTTCTGACTACCCGTAACGATTGTCAAAGATCTGCAAATGACAGCCGGGATCAACAGCTTAACGTGCTTTCCGTGGCACAGAGGAGTCTCGCTATGACATAGATGGTCACCCATCCACGGACCGACCACACAAACATTCAACAGCGATTTATTTTTATATTATAGATGAAGTATAGATACACCAATACATGTACAAAACTCACCAATTCCGATATCTTTGGCCGAGAACACCCGCCCGTAGAGATCTGATATGAGTACGGAGGCCATTTCGCAGTGCGAAGGTTTATGATCCAGAGCTATTTCGACAATGGTTTCGCACACCTGCGGACAAAAGTAACATTTATATATGTAGGATTTGTGATTACTTTCGTAAAATAAATGAAAAGATTTAGTTGAGAACAACGTAAGTATATTATGGCGGCAAAAATAACTGTGGGCCTAGCACGAATGACTTTCGTAAAAGTATTCGTATCGACAACGATATTTGAATGGAATATACTCGCATTTTACTTAGCATTTATTTAAATTTATGACTTTAATCATATCTTTGGATGCTGCACATTGTTATTTAAATATGTTAAACATAAATTTTGCTCTGGTATGGTTGTATTTGTGATTCGAAAATCGCTTTCGATACGAATACTCTTTCAAAAGTGATTCGTGCTAGGCCCACAGAGCACGGAGTATAAAAACACTAGCTGCCCCGCGCGACTTCGCGTGGTATGCAACCTCTACCCAACTTCTATCCTATATCCGTCTCCTGGTTCTAAGCTGCCTCCCCTCCAATTTTCACCCAAATCAGTTCAGCCGTTCTCGAGTTATAAGTGGTGTAACTAACACGACTTTCTTTTATATATATAGATAAAATCTAAAATATAAAACTGTACAGTGGTGCCAACCTATTTACAAGAACTATCAACTATATGGAACTATTGCATGTTCTATTTAACAATATACACTTCTCATCAAAAAAATCGAAACACCTCGCAGTTTATGATTTGATAAGGATTATCAGAAAAATGTGTATATTTAGGAATAAATGTAAAATGTCATTTAATAGTGAGTAGTATGAGGTTTTTCAATCCTAATGTTATTGTTCTAAATTCAAATTAAGTCTTCATAGATTTCGTATTTTGTATAATGAGTAATTTTTACCCTGTATGGAATATGAAGGAAATGGGTAAAACAACACGCGTAAATGAAAAAAATAATTAAGAAACGTTTATTTAATAACTTGTATTCCCTCCGCGAGCTCTTATTACTGCTTCCATACGGTTCTTCATCGATCGGATGAGAGTCACGATCACATGTTGTGGTATATTATCCCATTCCTCTTGGATTGCATTTTGCAGCTGGCTAAGTGTTTCTGGGGCTGGATCTCTTGCTCGAATTCGTCTCTTTAATTCATCCCATAGATGTTCAATGGGATTCATGTCCGGGCTTCTTGCTGGCCATACCATAATGGAGATACCGACTTCGGTAAGATAATCTCGTACGACGCCCGCGGTGTGAGCTCTAGCATTGTCGTGCATGAATATGAAGTCGTTGCCAATAAAATGTGCATAGGGCATCACATGAGGTTCAAGACACTGTTCGATGTACCGATGAGAGTTTAGTGCAGGTAGCCGTGGCCCAGACACAAAGGCAAGTTCTGTCTTACCGTCGGCGCTGATTCCTCCCCAAACCGTCCACGAACCGCCACCATAGCTGACCTTTTCTTCAATGCAGCATTGTGCAAAGCGTTCTCCATCTCTTCTGTAGACCTTGTTCCTTCCGTCGTTACCATACAGCATAATTTTACACTCATCAGAAAACAGTACTTTGCTCCACTGAAGGTATGACCAAGTTAGGTGCTCGCGTGCAAAGTTAAGGCGCGCTCTTCGATGGTCTGCAGTTAATTTCGGCCCATTCGCTGGCTTATGCGGTGCCAATCCGCGTTCCTTCAACCTTCTTCTTATTGTAGAGTCACTTACAGCTACTCTTCGTACAACGCGAAGCTGCTGCTGCAGTTGAAAAGCGTTAAGGCGTCGATTTCGTAAAGAAGTTGTTACAATAAATCGATCATCTCGCTCAGAAGTGACCCGATTCCTGCCAGATCCTGAACGGCGCGTGAACGAACCAGTCTCCCGATAGCGTTTGTAGACTCTATGAACAGATGATAAGCTTAGATGCAATCTTGCAGCCACAACACGCTGACTAAGTCCAGAATCCAGCAATGCCACCACTTGGGCGGCTTCTGCGGGCGAAGTATCCATATGTTTTAGAAAAAAAAGTTTTTTCAGACGTCCCAAAGTCACAGTAAATGAAATAAGAAACAAAAAGTTTAAAGACAAGCGCTAATTTTTAGTTTTTAAACGAGAAACGTACTCCAACCCTAAATACACATTTGTCTCAAAACAGTGATTAATTTCATTTATAGGATAAACAAATGAAATTCTAATTTCGAATTTTGATTTTTTTCTTCTTACTGTAATGACCAAACTGCCAGCTACACAATAATGTTTTTTTTTTCATGGAATTAATTCTCTTTTGTAAAAAATTAGGACAAAAACAATAAAAACGAAAGTGTTTCGATTTTTTTGATGAGAAGTGTATATATATATATATATAGTATGGGCTGCAGGTTGTAATAATAATCTCACTAGACCGAATATAATTGAATAAAATTTAATATGTAGGTACAATAATTTTATAATCATCTGCCTAGCCTTTTCCCAACTATGTTGTGGTCGGCTTCCAGTCTAACCGGATGCAGCTGAGTACCAGAGTATATGGAGCGACTGCCTATCTGACCTCCACAACCCAGTTACCGGGTCACATGGTACCCCTTGGTAAGACTATGCCAGAGAGACAAAGAAATGAATATAATTATCATATAATTAATATGTACACCATTAGTGTTATCAACGAAACTAAAGTGTATTTGAGATTTGAGTGCGGTTTCGAAAATGACGAAATTAAAAATTGTTAGTCTGTACGAAATAATGTTACCAAAAATATAAACAAAGTCGTAACCTATTTGTTCTAATTCTGTCACAGAAATTAACAAAATGGCGTAAGGATGTCGCATTTATGTCAATTTCATGCTCTAAACATCATTATTCATCATTTTATTTATCTATATGGGAAAATTAGAACAAAATAGGTTGTAATTTTGTTTATATTTTTCGTAAAATTATTTGGTACAGACTATAGTAATATAATCATATCTTCATTTTTACTTAACGATGTTGATTGCATTTATCTTCGACACAAAAATAGTAAACTAGCTGTTTCCCGCGGTTTCACCCGCATCCCGAGGGAACTACTTAGCGCACCCGGGTAAAAAGTAGCCTATGTTGTTCCTCAGGGTCTATTCTATCTCTGTACCAAAATTCATTTATATCGGTCCAGTAGTTTTGGCGTGAAAGCGTAACAGACAGACAGAGTTACTTTCGCATTTATAATATTAAGTAAGGATGTGAATACCATGTAGCACCAAATAGACTTCCTACCTTGCCATTTTTTCAATTTTGATTCTACATGATCTTCGCTTGTCATTAGTTTATGTATACAAGAAAATTGAAAAAACTTATTTAAAAAGAGTAGCCATGGAGTTTTTTGTCATAGGAAACTACTTTTTGGTATGGGCAACTTAATTTTTTTTTGTTGACTTTCAAAAGTGCTTGTTATTAGGCCTAATTGAAATAAATGATTTGAATTAAAAATTTAATTGAATAAATGTGAAAGATTTGTAGCCTATAAGTCTCCTGCAACTCTCCGTACCAAATTTCAGGATACTTATAAGCCAGGTATTAGGACCTACGCAGACAAAGTCGCGGGCAGAATCTAGTTAAAAATAAATTCCAAAAAAACATTTCCGACATGGACTATAACATTACTAGCTTCTGCCCGCGACTTCGTCCGCGTGGAATAGTGGTGCTCCGCTCCTATTGGTTTTAGCGTGATGATATATAGCCTATAGTCTTCCTCGATAAATGGGCTATTTAACACTGAAAGAATTTTTCAAATCGTACCAGTATTTCCTGATAAACTACAAGTTAAGCGCAAATTTCGTCAATAATTTCCTCCCGGGCGAAAACTCGTATAATGCTTAAGATACAAGTTTTCGCCCGGGAGGTTATTACTCATCAAAATCTGTTCATGGCTCGCGGTCTATGAGATTAGCGCGTTCAAACAAACAAACAAACTCTTCAGCTTTATTTTATTAGTACTAGCTTCTGCCAGCGACTTCGTCCGCGTGGAATAGTGGTGCTCCGCTCCTATTGGTCTTAGCGTGATGATATATAGCCTATAGCCTTCCTCGATAAATGGACTATCTAACACCGAAAGAATTATTTAAATCGAACCAGCGGTTCCTGAGATTAGCGCGTTTAAACAAAATGACAACATTTCCCTTCACTGCTCTGCTCCTATTGATTGTAGCGTGATGAAAAGTATACTATAACCATCTCAGGAGTATGACAAATAATTGTACTAAGTTTCGTTAAAATCCGTCGAGTTGTTTTTGTTTCTATAGAGTTTATACAGACAGACAGACAGACAAAAATTTTACTGATTGCATTTTTGGCATCAGTATCGATCCCTAATCACCCCCAGATAGTTATTTTGGAAATATATTTCATGTACAGAATTGACTTCTCTACAGATTTATTATAAGTATAGAAGATAGATAGATAAGACTTACCAAGTGGGACCTCTTCCCCGTGACGAATTCCAGCAGATCCTCAGCAGCGGCGTTTGTGTCTCCATGCTCGAAATACTCCAGGATCACTGGCTCGGATTTGCGCTGGAACGAGAAAAAGATATCATCAATCTGCCTAGCTTTCCGCCAGTGGCTTCGCCCGCGTGGGCTATACGAATTCAAATTAAAAATGACAGAGTTTCATACAAATTTTGCCCCCCTTTTTCACCCCTTTAGCGGTAGAATTTCGGAAATCCTTTCTTACCGGATGCGTACGTCATACAAAGACCACACGCTCCAAGTTTCAGGTCTCTACGACCAGCGGTTTAGGCTGTGCGTTGATCCGTCAGTCATTCAGGACAAAGCATTTTCTATGTATATATCAACAAAGACTCAATTTCGTTCATCTTTATTAAAATCAAAGCATTTTCGAGTCATCATTGTCGTTGGCAAGCGACCTACACCGGTGACCTTATCAAAGTGTCAACGACATCTAGCTGCGTAAGACGGCGTTTATACGCTCATTCTGGCGTCAGTTCAGTCTGTGATCGTGATCACGTATACATATACTGATGGCTGAATGATGGATTGACAGGTGGTATTAGACGGTAAGTCAGACTGACGATCAGTCCAACCGAAAACTTCTACGCGTTAGCACGCATAATTTGCGTTAGGTATGGATTTTAATTAGAAAAAACCGGCCAAGTGCGTGTCGGGCCACACGAAGTAGGGTTCCGTAGTAGGTCTTAGTTACTCGACTATAACTCTGTAACCGGTGGAGCCTACTTAGCCGTGATAGTTTTCCTTGTAAATTCATTACATGTACTAAGTCTGTGATTTTTTACATTTCTAGGGTCAGCCATTCAAAAGTTAGAGGGAAGGGGAAGGGGGATACTCGTATCGAACAAAAATTTGCACTTATAGCTAAGTATTTCGCCAATGGCTCACTTAATCGAAAAATGGTCTTAACACACCTATACCTACGCCACACGAAGGTGTACGCGAGAAAAAAATATGCATTCCCACTTTACGTGTTTGGGAGCTACCCTAAAAAAAAATATTTAACCACTTTCTCGGCGTGATCAATATACATATCCATAGGTACCAAATTTCAGCTTTCTTGTAACAAGAACCTCGGAGTTATGCCGCGGACAGACAGACGGACATGGCGACTCTATAAGGGTTCCTTGTCGGACTACGGAACCCTAAAAAAGCTTGTCAAGCGTCAGTCTCACCAGACTGAAAAAAAATATTTAAATAACCATCGTTCTGGACCATCAATCCATCAGTCTGCGCGTATACAGTCAGTTTCCCGTCATTCTGACATCAATCATAGACTTTACTGACGCCAGAATGAGCGTGTAAACTCCGCATAAACAGTACTGCCGTACTACGCACACATCATACGACACTAAAATGTTTATTTTGAAGACGGTGTATAAGTTTTCTTTTCGGATGGGAAATCATCAAATGACCCCTCCCGCCGTGGGTGGGGCGGAAGGGAGTGTCAGACTTACTGACTAAAACCCACCCATGTTCCTTCCTCAGCCCTTTGTATTCCGGGGGCACGGTATCTCTTTCGAACGTCCCGCAGCCCCGGCAGGGTCGGTGTATAAGCTGCGCTTCGCACAAACCCCGCTTTTTAGCAGTCTTTCAGTCTTTTTTTTTTCGGGTCCTAAAGACCAAAATATAGAAGGACCACAAGCCTCTTTTCGATATCGGCGACACTTCGCAATTTACGAGGCACGAGGCCGTAATTTAAATAATATGTGTATGTATTGTCGTCGGATTAACGGCCATTTTCAATATCCTATCTATCCATTGATTTGCTTACTAGAGATAGATTTTTGACATTATTCGTATGGACTTTATGTCAAAATTCTATCTCTAGTTAGGAAATCTTCGGATAGATAGAATATTGAAAATGGCCGTAAATTGACCAGATCATAAACTTCCTGGGTATTTTTAAAGATTTGGCCAGGTAACACCCGCCATATTGTTCAACACTCATCTTTTCACGATTTGCTTAGCGAACTTTAGGCGTATCGCTTTTGTTGTATGTTTTAGCAAATAAAATGTTGAGATATTTATCGAATATTGAGTTAAAAGACACAAAAATTAAGCCTTTAGTTTTTACTAGTTTTATTCTTAAAATCTGAACGACGAGATTCTATTCGGTCAGTCATTACGGAATGCCTATGGCAGATTAATTAGTGCAACCTTCACTCATTAATCTGTACCTGTAGATATTCCCAGTTAAGGCCTTTTTTCTATTAAGCCTATTATCATGATTTCACTAGCCAAATCCTTACTAATATTATAAATGCGAAAGTAACTCTGTCTCTCTGTCTGTTACGCTTTCACGCCAAAACTACTGGACCGATATAAATGAAATTTGGTACAGAGATAGAATAGACCCTGAGGAACAACATAGGCTACTTTTTACTCGGGTGCGCTAAGTAGTTAGCTCGGGATGCGGGTGAAACCGCGGGAAACAGCTAGTCTACTATATAAAAATAAGTCGGGTTTTCCTTCCTGACGCTATAACTCCAGAAGGCACGAACCGATTTCCACGGTTTTGCATTCGTTGGAAAGGTCTCGGGCTCCGTGAGGTTTATAGCAAAGAAAATTCAGAGTTGGGTAGGAGTTGGGTAGAGGTTGCATACCACGCGAACGAAGTCGCGCGGGGCAGCTAGTTATGATATATGTATTATGTACTATATATTTATGTATTATATATTATATAGCTGTACACCGCGGAATACCCTCAGTTACATTTTTTGTCTTTCCTGTCCATCCAAAGGTTGTCTGTAAGATATCGCTTTTAGCGATAAGACCGCCGTTGTACCCATATTTTAATTTTAATTGTATCTCGTCTTAATTTATTTTTGGTGCACAATAAAGCATATTATTCTATTCTATTCTATGATATGCCGAGGAATTTAATGTTATGACCAGTTATACGAACGGACGACGACATAATGCAAATATGCGACCTACACAATGCATGTGCAATGGCTGCCAAGCTTGATCGTGACGGTTTTTACAATAAACCCCACACCGACTTCCGTCGACACGGCCAAATCCTTCGACTAAAAATGACAGAGTTCCACACTTGCCCGCCTTTTTCACCCCCTTAGGAGTAGAATTTCGGAAAATCCTTTCTTATCGGATGCCTACGTCATACAAAGAACACACCCTCCAAGTTTCAGGTCTCTACGATCAGCGGTTTAGGCTGTGCGTTGATCCGTCAGTCATTCAGGACAAAGCATTTTATGTGTTGAAGATTTCTCTTACATATTAAGTTAAGTACTAGGAATATTTATAAATACATAATATAATCTGACCAAAGAACAATAATAAACATTGCTATCGTTAACATAACATTGTTATTCTAAAACAATACCAACCAAAGCCATTTTGATCTCTACTCAAAAGCAATAAAGTCTAAAGTCGTAAGAATTAGTTTGGAAAAGTGAAATATAAATATATTTTTATGTTTTGCGCTTGTTTCTGTATATTAGCCTTGAGATAATGTGTTTGCAAGATATATAATATGTTTATTTAATATACTTAGTATCGTGCCTCGGAAAGCACGTTAAGCTGTTGGTCCCGGTTGTCATTTGTACATCTTTGACAGTCGTTACGGGTAGTCAGAAGCCAGAAAGTCTGACAACCAGTCTTACCAAGGGGTACCATGTTACCCGGTAACTGGGTTGTGGAGGTCAGATAGGCAGTCGCTCCATGTAAAACACTGGTACTCAGCTGCATCCGGTTTAGACTGGAAGCCGACCCCAACATAGTTGGGAAAAGGCTAGGCAGATGATGAATATACTTAGTAATATATTTAACCTTTTATACATAACTAGCTTTCCGCCAGCGGCTTCGCCCGCGTGGGCTATACGAATTCAAATTTAAAATGACAGAGTTTCATACAAATTTTACCCCCCTATTTCACCCTCTTAGGCAAATGGGTGATTCTTAAAAAATGTGCGGTTGGTTTTTCGACGCTGTTCGCTTCCTCACACGAATTTCATCATTACCAGCAGTATAAAGTTTAATTTTTCCCCACATAAAGCTATTTCTATTTCATTTTTTAACATAATAATTTAAGCTTGTAAATTATACATACAATTAAAACGACAGTCGGTGATGAGGGTAATGACGATTCGGTAACAAACCGCACATTTTTAAAGAATCACCCAAATAACATATGACTATTCCCGCCGTGGGTGTGGAAGGGAGTGTCAGACTCTTACTGACTAAAACCCATCCATGTTCCTTCCTTAGTACTTTCTAAGTCTATCTGCCGAAAAGTTTGATGCAAATAGAAGTCGGTGTCTTAATTTAGGTATTGTTTTGTGTATTTTCGGCGATTTTTAGGCACGTTTGGCGTGATGGCTTAGCAATTGCCTGCTGCGCTGCGTCGCGGGTTCGATTGCCGCACGGGACAACTAAAATCGTTCCAGGTCTGGGTGTTTGTGCATGTGTAATGTATGTTTGTAAACGCAACCACGATACAGGAGTAATTCCTAGTGTGGGGCAACGTTTAGAAAAAAAACTTAGTACACTACGGCCGATGTGTCTTGGTGAACCTGAAGTTAGCTGTTTGTCTGCAGCATTATTATCCTTACTAATATTATAAATGCGAAAGTAACTCTGTCTGTCTGTCTGTTACGCTTTCACGCCAAAACTACTGGACCGATATAAATGAAATTTGGTACAGAGATAGAATAGACCCTGAGGAACAACATAGGCTACTTTTTACTCGGGTGCGCTAAGTAGTTCCCTCGGGATGCGGGTGAAACCGCGGGAAACAGCTAGTGTTAGGAATAAATAAATAATAAATATCTTTGGACAATTTCACACAGCGCCATCTAGCCCCAAAGTAAGCAATGCAAGCATGCTTGTGTTATGGGTTTCAATTTCTGCCCGGCCGGGAATCGAACCCGGGACCTCTTGCGTGGTATTGCGTGATATTCATTGTGTCACCCTATGTAACTAACTTTCCAATGTTATATGTTTTTCTTTTGGTGTACATAATAAAGAATATTCTATTCTATTCCGGCATGTTGACCACTGAACCACTCAGGTCGTCAAATTATCTTGGCCACGCAAGAGGTCCCGGGTTCGGTTCCCAGCCGGGCAGAAATTGAAATGATGAATTTTAATTTCTGTGACGGGTCTGGGTGTTACTATGTATAATATGTACATGTATTTAAAAAAGTATATTTATGTAAATAGTATATCCGTTAAGCTAGCACCCATAACACAAGCATATTAGTTGCTTACTTTGGGGCTAACTGGCGCTGTGTGAAATTGTCCAAAGATATAAAAAAAAAAAAACGCCGGCGGTTCTAGTGTTTTTGAAGTCGGTTAAAAAGTCACTTACAACGACTTCCTCCGGTTCAGCTTCGACGATGATCTGCTTGAATTCCACGTCTCCGTTGGTGATGGCTTCCGAGTCATAATTGGGGTCATTCGCATCCTCCACGTACTCTTCCAGGAGTTCAGACCCTGGGGCGCCCCAGACACCCTTCCCGCCAGCGCCACCTGGTGTAAATGGAGATAATTTGTAAAGGCGTGTATTTAACGCGGCGACAAAATAATCTTAAAGGGTTTTAAAAATAATTAAAATGGGGAGCAAAAATAATAGGTTGGCAGCTAAAGTGAAGTAGCATTTTAAGTATAAAGTAGCCGCTTTATATTGAGTTGAAAGCTTTGTCTGCTAAGAAACAGCCGCACGGTTCGACCGATCAAAGGTTAAGCTACGCTTGGCGCGGTCGGTCCGTGATAGGTCCATCTATGTCATAGCGAGACTCCTCCGTGCCTCGGAAAGCACGTTAAGCTGTTGGTCCCGGTTGTCATTTGTACATCTTTGACAGTCGTTACGGGTAGTCAGAAGCCAGAAAGTCTGACAACCAGTCTTACCAAGGGGTACCGTATTACCCGGTATCTGGGTTGTGGAGGTCAGATAGGCAGTCGCTCCATGTAAAACACTGGTACTCAGCTGCATCCGGTTTAGACTGGAAGCCGACTCCAACATAGTTGGGAAAAGGCTAGGCAGATGAACTGAATTTATTGTTAGACGACAACTTGACGGCGGATAAAAAATCTAACCTAACCTCATTGTTTTTAAAACCCCACCTGTTTGTTATTTTTAATACCTCACCTATTATTTGGCCCTGTTTAATATATTCGCTATCTTATAGTAGCAGCCATTATTTAGTTTTTATAGACCCTTAGGAGTAGAATGTCGGAAAATCCTTTCTTATCGGATGCCTACGTCATACAAAGAACAAACCCTCAAAGTTTCAGGTCTCTACGATCAGCGGTGTAGGCTGTGCGTTGATCCGTCAGTCATTCAGGACATTTTATATGTATAGATAGGTAAGTTTTGGAAAATTTAATCCATTAACTATTTCTTCATGTTTGTGTAATAAACTTACAACAGTAATCCAAATATTTAGTCACAAAAACAAGATAAAAGAATTTATCTTATCACAAGCCATTTTAGATTATAAATTATCCGTTCGATTTAAAAAATCAAGGTTTTGAGAGAATCCCAAAAAGATTGGTGTTCTATTCTGCCGTCACGTCTTAAGAAAGGCCTTAACTAAAATTGTTGATATTAACTTAAATACATATTCGTAAACAGATTTTTTTTCCTGATTCCAAACATGAGCTTAATCATCATTATCATCTGTCTAGCCTTTTCTTTATTGAGGTTGGCTTCTAGTCTAAACCGGATGCAGCTGAGTACCAGTGCTTTAAATGGAGCGACTGCTTATCTGACCTCCACAACCCAGTTACTGGCCAATACGGTACCCCTTGGTAAGACTGGTTTTCAGACTTTCTGGCTTCTGACTACCTGTAAAGACTGACAAAGATCAACAAATGACAACCGGGACCAACAGCTTTTAACGTGCTTTCCGAGGCACGGAGGGGTCTCGCTATGACATAGATGGTCACCCATCCACGGCCCGACCGCGCTTTTTTTTTTTTTTTTTTTTTTTTTGTGTATGGCATCTCGCAGGTCAACCTAGAAGGTTGTCGACTGCTTAACCGGGCTTGCCTGTGAAGTGCCTTAAATAAATTTAGGGCCTCCAGCCAGGGCTTAACTTACAAAACTAAGCGACTACACGCTAAGGGCACCCCCTAGTGGGGTACGGGCCTCGGCTTAGGGCGTCGCTGGGGGAGGACAGCAAGGGACAGGCTGGATCAGAATATATTTTGATTATTATAATCGGGAATTTTAAAGCTATTAGCTCAGCTCGCGGGCTGGCTCGTCGAGCTAGGGTCGGGAGGGCATGGACAAGGTCGTCGCGACGGACCTCGGCGGCGAGGTCGATACGAACGCGGTCTGTGTTTGTGTAGAGTGCTAGTGGACCTACTGCTCTCTTGGAAGAGGGTTATAGCGTCATCGGGTATGGTGAGAGTATGCCTCGGGCGGCGAATTTTACTGATCTGGGAGGGTGCGTATCCGGCGGCCGATACGACCAGAGGGTTAGGATGCTTTTCGGCAGCATCAAAGTAATGCTTGGCGGCACGTTTCATGAACTGTTGGATGGTGGGCAGTTTGAGATCGAGATGGAGGTTCTCGTTTCGTACGTAGAAGGGGGCCCCTGTGATTTTTCGTAAGAAACGGTTTTGGAGGGTCTGCATTCTATGGAGACGGTATGGCTTTGAGTGTGCGAACACAACGGAAGCATATGTCATAATGGGGCGGATGCACGTGGTGTAGATGCGCAATTTGCACTTGAGTGACAATTTGCTACGTGCATTTAACATACAGTGGAGGCGACTGAGAGCGAAGGCCGCTCGAGAGCGGGCAGACTTTATGTGCTCTCCGAAGTTAAGGTGACGATCGAGTATCACACCTAGGTATTTGGCTTGCTCTTTCCAAGGAATCGGCTTGTCAAACATGGTGATGGGACTGGGTAGGGGGGGATTTCGGCGCGGTCTCGAGAAGAGAACTGCCTGACTCTTGTCGGGATTTACCTCGATTCTCCATTTCTTAAACCATTTGCCTAGGGCGTTGGCGGCGATTTGGAGATTACGAGCTATGGCCACTGGGCTGGTGCCAGTGTAGTATATGGCCGTGTCGTCGGCAAATAGTGCTAATTGAGCCTTTTTGCTCTTTGGGATATCGCTAGTGAATAGCGTGAAGATGAGGGGGGATAGGACAGAGCCTTGAGGGACTCCTGCTTGTATGGGGTGGGGCGAGGATAGTGCTCCTTCGATGCGGTAGCGAAATGAGCGGTTCGACAAGAAGCCATTGTGCCAGACTTTGTCGAAAGCTTTCGCTATGTCGAAGAATAGTATTCCCGTCATCATGTCCCGTCGTCGTTGGAAGCCAAAACTTATATGTTCCACGATGCGGTGGACTTGTTGGATACAGGAATGTTGGGTTCGAAAACCAAATTGTTCATCGGGAACCAAATTGTTCATCGGGAACCAAATTGTTCATCGGGAGCCCGACCGCGCCAAGCTATATAATCTCTAAGTGTGTACCATTTATCAGAATCCATTCAGTTGTTTTCGCGTGAAAGAGTCATAAACAGACAAACATCCTCACAGCATTGTTAAATATATATTTTTTTACGTATATTAGGCAGGTGCTCACATATTATAAACAAGTTTGACCTTGAATGACAATGTTCACGAAAATGAACACACCCAAACAAACACATTATACAGTTTGTTTTTTTTTGAATGCGCTCATAACTTTTTTATTTCCTACATTGAAAAGATAAAAAACTAAGGATTTTACCAAAACTAGCTCACCTTCCCATCTTAGATATTATAAATGCAAATGGATGAATCTTCAATATTTTACTGTTTGGTTTCCGAATCGTCATTACCCTCATCACCAACTGTCGTTTAAATTGTATAATTTACAAGAATTACAAGCTTAAAATTATTATG
Source organism: Pyrrhia umbra (assembly GCA_963891755.1). NCBI lineage: Eukaryota > Metazoa > Arthropoda > Insecta > Lepidoptera > Noctuidae > Pyrrhia > Pyrrhia umbra. Next base: position 4,922,698 of record OY982947.1, on the reverse strand, counting down.
TTAAATAATGAAATAGCTATAGCCTTTTAATGTATGTAAATATTGAATTTTATACGACTGGTAATGATGAAATTCGTGTGAGGAAGTGAACAGCGTCGAAAAACCAACTGCACATTTTTGAAGAATCTCCCAAATGTGACTTTGTTTGATGTTATTTTGTAATTTTTTTTAGATTTATGTTAGATGTGTAAAAGGCTTATTTTATAACCTACTTACAAAAATGAAATATTATTTATCATAATTGTTTTCAGCTTGATTGAACATTAATCAAAATATGTGACTGTGAACACCATGTAGCTATTGCTAATGGATTTAATCTTAGCACCTTGACTATTTAATTAAGGTTATGTATACAAGTTTGGTAAAACATTTTTAAAGACATATTTTTTTTCTTTCTATGTTATTTTTGAGTTCATGGAAGACTTATATCAGCTAAATTAGAGTATTCATCAAAACAGTTTCAATCATGGCATTTCCAAAAACATCCGAATTGATAACCTCCTTTGTGAAGTCTGTTCAAAATACCATCTGCCTAATCCAATAAAAAAAAAAAAACGTAATCCAATTATGGCGCGCGAGGACTATTTTTGACATAAAAACAACAACAAAATACTTCGTGTCGTATGCCAATACGTTTACATTAACGCCGTCATTTAATATGTTTATAATTAACCGCGTGGTGGATCGACGCGACCGAAATAGCCTTCATATACGAAAGTTGTTTATATTATGATATTGCGTAATAATCTATTCGAATAGAATGCCGCGCGCCGGGGCTCGATAACAAAACTTTAAGGTAATAATAATACTTTGCTGCGCAAAAAGGTTCTGCGTTTGCGTGACCTTCGAAACGATGGCCCGAATGCCCTATATACAGCGGCATATTCTTATTACGTGACTAGCCGAAGTAAACATTACGTAAAAAAAATAACCCAAATGCACCTCTATTCATGGCGTAGAATATTTTCTAGAACTTTCAAAACAACTGGTTGGGATGGTAATCATGCTCGAGGCGTGGTGAGCCGCCAGATCGCCTACCTTTCTTTGGCAGACCTCTGCCATGGCCGTTGCGCGGTCTACGGCTGTTCTTCCAGCTCCGGTATTTAGGCAGCGGCGTCACAGCAGTCGCGTTAACCGGCCCCTCTTTGCTGTTAGAGCGCCAGTACTTCTTATTTTTGCGTCGAAGACGCTCCGAATGGGGGGTGGCCGCGTCCCCAGCGCCTTCGTCCACAACCGGCTTTTCGTTATCGTCTACCGCCACGTTTTCAGAATCGGAAGCGAAATGCTCGACTTCCATGGCGGCGGCGCAACGACGGCTTATTAATGCAAATCGAAGTTGAAAAGCTACAAATATCTCGAAATAGAATCTAATGGGACTCGCACAAAAAATGTGGGTCACGTTTATTTTGTTTTTATAAACGATAAACAATGGACCGCGAGACGCACGTATTTGTTTTGGGAGCACACCGGCGTGAAGTTAGTCAAATAACATGGCGGACGATACTGATTTTTTCTTTGATTAGTGCTGATGTGGACTCTAGTCTTTTAGTCAACCATGGTATTAGCTGTGGGTAGTACAAAGAGTAAAGTAAGTATAATGGGGTAGTAGCCTGGGAGGTGTGCACAGGGGTCCAAAAGAAAATATTGTATCCTGATAAAAACAGAATCCAAAATGTATATAAATTAATTCAGTTTTAGTTAGATTAAAGATGTGAAATATGAACGTAGACTTTGGATAAAAATAACTTCAACAAAATAACATTTTACACTTTAAAAATAAGTTTTCCTTAATTTTTTTTCAGTTTTTTGTACTTTTCTCTCATCAATGATGGTTAACAATGGTCATTAGTGGGTTGTAAAGAAGTCAATGTTACAAATTAATAAAAACTATATGTCATCTGTGGTTTCTCTTAACCTGACCTTGACAGGTCATTTTGACTTTGACAAAATGATCAAAATATTTTATCAGAAGTTTTGTTTTCAAAACAAAAAGAATATTTTCCTTTGAGTATTCTTTCCTTCTCATCAGACTGTTACAAAAATGGATTTAGAAGTAGTAGCAGCCGCCGCCCTCTACTTGTGCGCGACTTATAATTACTATTTAGCTGTTCACCACCGCTATGCAGTTTCTAAAAGGCGTATTCGCAGGAGACGCTGCTGGATGCAGGAAATTCACCAGGAAAGGACTAGGTAATAATAACCTCATCTTCTTTCCTCGTAAAGAAGCGAGTTCCAAATGTTCTATGCATCATAGAATTAGTTTTCAATCTTTATCGCCGAAGACTGATAATTATAAATACGAAAGTGAATTTGTTACGCTGTCACGGTATAACGGCTGGACCAATTTTAATGAAATTTGGCATGGAGTTAGATAGGACCATGGAGACTGTTATAGGCTACCTTTTATAAGGGTGCGTTTAGTAATTCCCTCGGGACAAGGGTGAAACCGCAGAGAACACGTAATAAAAAATCCGCCCCTAAGATGACCCACCGACCAAATATATAAGCCAAATTGATTGACTTGTTCTCAAAGCATGAGCTGATGTAATTAATTACTGGTTTGTAAGTTTGATAAATAATTTCCCATGATAACACTTACCGGTAACTATTGTTAGGTAATTAAGTTATGTGGTAAGTAGTTTTTAGATGGTGAATAAAAAAAAAACAACATGTTAATTTAATTTTCTAGACATGAATTACTTTGCATTGTTCAACAAACTCCATATTTCAAAAATTGTTTTACAGGTTAAGCCTTAATGACCGCCTCGAAGAGCTTCAAACAGAATTAACCGGCCAGTACTTCATCCACATGTCAGCAATGGACTTCGAGTATTTACTACAAAAAATATCACCGATTATAAAAAAACAGGACACACATTGGCGGGACTCAATACCACCGAAGATCAGGCTAGCGGTTACTTTACGGTTCCTAGCCACTGGAGAGAGCTACACAACTCTACATAGATTCTTTAAGATTTCCAGTTCTTTAGTGTCAAGGATTATACCGGAAGTCTGCAAAGCTTTCATTGTTGTGCTCAAAGATTTGATTAGGGTATGTATTTTCCAAAATATCTTGCAGTATTCTTAAGTGCTTTTTACAAAACTACCTATTAAAGGAGAGTTATGTTCTTGAAGTTGGAATCCTGGTCCTTTGGTAGGGGTGTGGGCAAAAATATTTTCGATGTACTTCAAAATCCCTAATAAGATAAATCAGATAAATTTGTAGACCAGCTTGATTGGTTGTCTATTATATAATTAGTAATTACACAACTTAGATATTGCGCGTTAAGAATTCGGTCATTTTAGTATAGTGAAAATGTTTAAATCCATTTCATTGCAATTGCACCCCCATTCTTTAATTTCTCACCTGCATTTTTGGACCCTATGCAGCATAACAGTTTAACCATGAAAGGCTAAGAAACAAACAGACACAGTTGCTTTTTTTACAGTATTAATTACTTTTCAGATGCCGACATGTCATGAAGAATGGCTGGTAAAATCTAAAGGGTTCAGTTTCCCTCACTGCATTGGAGCTCTAGACGGGAAGCACATTTCAATATGGTCTCCGGCACACACCGGACCTGAAGATATGAACTACCAAGGAGGTTTTAGCATGGTACTCTTTACCTTGGTAGACAGTGATTACAGCTTTATGTACAGTGATATTGCGCAAAGCCAGAATACAGACTACAAACTATTTAATGAAAGCAATTTATGGCTTGATATCAGTACGGATAATTTAAACTTGCCCAGTGACAGTAATGGTATGCCATACGTGTTTTTGACTGATGGAGTGTTCCCGCTTGATAAGCATATCATGAAGCCTTTTCTAGGACAATATATTTCAGGCACTCCGGAGAGTTCTTTCAATCAAACATTGGCACAATCTCACTCCGTAGTTGATAATGCTTTTGGGGTTTTATCAGCAGTTTTTAAAGTGTTACTCAAACCAATCATTTTGGAGCCTAGTAAATGTGCTCTAGTTATCCGCAGTTGTTTACTACTTCATAATTATTTGATTAAAAGTGATACATCAAAAGATATTTATTGTCCACCAGGATCTACTGATATTTATGTTGATGGGGTGTTAGTATCTCAAGGAGCGTGGAGACATGAGAATCATGACCACTTTATGCCGCTACAGACACTGCCTTGCTCGCCTGAAGCAGACGCCGTTCAGGTGAGGCTTAATTTTCTGGATTATGTATATAGAAATGCACTAACACATATTTCCTAAAAAATAAGGAAGATTGATTGACATATGAAAATAAAATGCCCATGTGTCAGGCCGAAAAAGGCTTTAGGGAGCGGCGAAAAGGGTGGATGTCGACATAAGCGAGCGTCGTGCCGTCTGCCGTCATGGCACGCCCGGCAGATATGAAGCGTCGAAAGGCTCACGCACCACATACCACACAGAGATGCTACGAAATATATAGTATACGTGCTACGCAACTATGAGGCAGTAGACAGCAGCGGAACTTAAAGAGGCATGATGGCATAAGGGAAGGTCATGCCGTTTGACGTCACGGCATACCTGTTGGTATTATTGCCAATGGAAAAAGGATGATTTAGATCAAAATCTATTATGTGGCGACTTCTACTGCCCTTATTGGATGCAGTGCGATAGAACTTTGTACTGTTGTAGTACTATGCTCGCTCGTCACCCTGAGACAGCAGTTGTCAAGTCTCAATACGCACAGTAACACTAGCTAAAGATCTTCATGGTTGAATATCTGCTTCTGATACTGTCTAGTACCTAGACGAACTCCTGAAAAAAAAGTATCTGTTATAAAAAGTTAAGTGTAATTTACACTAAATGTATTTAATATACAAATATCTATTTTATCAAATATAATTCATAAATAGGAAAATAAGAAAAAAGTTGAATGATTTTATTCATGGCAAGCTCGATAGCTAGAGAACTTGGCAACATTGAATTATTAATTTAAACATTTTTATTTCTAGCAACACCTACTGTCCGACGTATTTATCTATAAGTGTCTTGGTAATTGGTACTGATTAAAATGTTATCTGATTACGATAATTGTTTTTATTTCTGTACAAGTGGAACAAAAATATGGACATTATTTTGTTAGTTAAGTTACTTTGAAGTTTTCTAAACAATGAAGAGATAGGAACTTTTAATATTATTATACCTACGGCTCGGTTCAGTGTTGAAATTAGTTCAAATCGTCTATTGGATATTTCGTACTTTTTCTTTTGTTGATAATTAAGTTTTACGAACATTTGAAGGCTGTGTAAGTTTTTAAGCGAGTCAATCAACAGGTTTGTAATCATAGAATCATGTAGTTGAATGTATAGGTACCTATAGATGTAGTTCACCAGATTGACTTCGGTCACGGTGAATATCAATGCTAACTAGTAACTACGTTCGCAGGAAATATTATTGTGCAAAAGTGTGTGCAGACACAAGTGCACTATTATACACTATTCTCTCACTGTCAGTCCCGTGGGCTCAGTCCCGTGGGCTGGTGATCCTACAAACGAGGAGAAATAAAGGTTTACGTCTTAAGCACGGAAGGGTTCTCGCTATTAACGGCTACCCTTCAACGGCTGGCGGATACGGCATCCTAACCTATGGTCAAAATTGGTCTTGTCATTTCTTAGATTACTTATGAACAGATGGCAGACAAAAAATAAAAAGCATTGCTATTGACATTACAAACAAGAATTTAATTGCGTAGCTGTGCCGTTTAAAATTATTATTCAATAATATATTTTTTATTTTCTATTATAGATAAACTCTCGTTGGTTTGATTCTGCTGTGTCAGTTAGTCATGGTTGATAAACAGGAGAGGAACAATTCTAAAATGTATCGAAAGCGGCAAGGAACCTCAGGGATTCGAGGGCATCTTTATGAGACGAAACTTATCAGCTTGCTCCTTTTTAGAGCGAAACAGAACGATAATATTGAAGAAATCCATTTAGCCTCCAATTTCGATGGCATTGGAGCATTCGATGATATTTGCTTTAGAGCCAAACTGGCAGGGGTCGATCGACCACTGAGTGTTTTTATACAAGCAAAACATAGAGAGAATGATAACTTCACAACGCTGAATGACAAGGAATTGACCAAATACTTTGATAGCTACATGAAAATTAGACGGGCTTTCGAATCCAATGATGAAGATGTGCTTTTTAAAGGAAAATTTGATGAAACTGATTGTCTTTTTGTGTTGTATACACCCGCAAGAGGTGACGTCAGTGAGGAAATCGTTAAAGGGAGATATGCCGATAGTCTGAATGATCTCATAGGTACATCGTCTACTGTTGGTTTCCATCCATCTTACAATAATGAAAACGTTGAGTTTCTATGTAAACTAGCTCTGAAAGATGAAGTCACCTCGCTCGCTGTACACATGGCTAAATTTGTCTGCAATGAAGTCAATTTCCAAAAGCTTCTTACAGATGAGCTGGTTTTAAAGTACCATGTAATTTTAGCTCAAAAAATCATGAATGTTTCTGACATTCAACCTGAAGGACATAGATTGGCAACGTTTCGTAAAGATTTCTCTTTTAACAACGAAGAATTCGTTACGATGTTCAGAGAAACATTTTACGTAGAAGTATTAAGACGGGGAGTTAATAAAAATACATCATCAAATCTTGATTTGTTCTTAAATTGTACGGACTCGCAAGATTATTTGTTAAGCGAATTGATAGAAAGAGTTGTAACATATAACAAACAAGGCAAGCTAGAGTTTATTGATAAAAACATGTCCGATGATCTAAAAAGACAGTTGAATAAAGTATATGTTTCTAATTCGGCCGTTGATAAAGCTATTCATAAAGCTGCAAAGACAATACTTACAGGGCCGTTTAAAGTACCGGCTGCGTTTGGGAACAGAGATTTAACAGTAAGGGGTAACGATGAGAAAGTTGAAAAGAGATTGAATCATTTAGCTCTGACAATTTGCGATTTATTGCAAAAACCACAACGGAATAACAAAGTCGTTTTAGACGAATCTCTTGGAAAAGGATTTTTGCAGCTTAACGGGGGATTAGCTGGCACCGTAGGTAATATACTAGTCCTCGATGAAAATAATGAATTCATGAAGTTCACAGACAACTGCGAGTCGTTAGGAGATCTCTCAAAGAGGCTGTTAGAAAAAATAAAACTTAAAATAAACGATTTACACAAATACAGATTTGAAATAAAAGTGGAAAAGTTTCCTAAACTTTCATTTGAATGTAGTGAGTTTGACAAGAATTTGGTGCAAGATTTTTTAAATAAACTGGTTTTTTACACAAACCAAGCTGATGAGAAAGGCGTGGAGGATATCTTGAAAAATGAAATCGAAGAATATCTGTCTAATATAGGGAACAACTTACGTGTTAGATTAGACGCGATTTATCTAACATATCATGACGAGATACAAAATTGGTGGATGTCAACTAACACAGTGGAGTATCTTACAAAACACAGTAAAACACATGATGGCATCAACAGAAGCATCGTTGAAGAACCACTGATGAGCATCATGAATATCATCTACAGAAACAAAATTAAATATAATAATTACACGTTCAAAGATGCTGCAACATCTTTAAATTTCGAGAATGAGTTTTCTAGCATTATAATCGTAACAGACATCAGCACGCTCACAGTTGCTAAAGCCATACAATATTTAAAAAATAAAGATCACGCAATATTGGACCTTGAATATATATTGAACCTACCAGTCAACGATTGCAATTTGCTAAGTGAAGAATTGAGAAATACAAACAAAATACTGATATTTATATGTGAAGGAGTACTAAAATATAAAAACATAAATCCTTACAAGACATTAGAGAAAATTTCAATGGCTTTACATGACAAAAATAAGATTATAATTACAAATCAAGCGTCTTTAGAAATTGTGACAAAATATTTTCCTAATATTGATATAAATTATGAGAGTAGCAACTTCGTGGATATGACAGACGAATCAAAGAGCACTATCCTAAAAGAATCTTCAATTATATTCCAAGATGTACAAGTTAGCTTAGAATTAATCATCGACGATATTTCAATGATGTATGTGGAAGGAGATGTTTTGAACAGAATTTTAAACAACGATGCTAATGTACTTGGTAGTTCTTTGAGTGATTCGAATTACCATGAAATAAAATATTTATATGTAGACAGATCCGTCAGGCGCGGTGGAAAACCACGGAGTCATGATAAACTTTCGTCAATGAACGACGAAGTAATTGAAACTCTGTTCGACATCGATGATGATGTTGTACTCATAACAGCCAAGCCAGGAATGGGGAAATCAACACTACTCACTCATATATCACTCAAAACCAAAGAACAAGATCCAAAAGTTTGGATAGTAAGAATTAATTTACTTAATTACTCGAGAGAATTTAGCGTTTGGCAAGAAAACAAGACAGAAATCAATACACTCGAAACTTTGAACTTTATTTGTCAAATTGTTGTTAGCAGGAAACATGAAATTACTATGTCACTGGAAGAAATAAATGGTGAAGTGAGACTAAAAGATTGCGCGAGTGATCAATGGACTGTTTTCGAGATAAAAATGTTTCTCTACTTTTATAACAACGCCAGAATAATATTCCTATTTGATGGCTTTGATGAAATATGCCCTCATTATGCTGTTGAAGTCATGCAATTCCTGAAAACTGTTAGGAGTTATCCTCGGAGACATAAAATGTGGATCGCTAGTAGGTCATACAATAAAATCAAATCTATTCTACGCCGAGAATTCGGGGTTCCGTATGAAATAGAATATTTTTCTTACAAACAAAGGGAGAAATATTTAGAAATGTTTTGGAAGACCAATCTGATATTGAACGAGCTTGATAGTGAACAACTTCATAATGTGCATGAATTCATGATCTTCATGAGACAATTAATAAAATCTTTAGGGAGAGAATTTTCATCGGTTAGTAAGGGGCAAAATTTGCCGTTGCATGAAATATACTTCAATGTTTTACATTATTTTAGATATCAACTGGGATATACGTACATACCTCTCTGGACATACGACGACGAATTTGATGATAACGAGCTCATCGAAATTTTCACACGTTTGCGCATGCGCTACAATGGTGACGTCACTGACATGTTCCAGTTCATTGCAACTCCACTACATCTGTATCTACTAGTTAATCATTTCCAAAACGAAATAAAAGATATCACCAAGAAGAACAATAAATGGCATTTGGACATTAACACTTATACAATTTACGAAAGCTTTTTAGAGACTAAATTAAAAAAAATACGATTTCAACAAAAGAACAAGGTGGATATCTTTATTCCAGATAACAAGATTACTTATGAAAAGGAACACGCTGACTTTATTGCTAAGCATAAAAGAATAGCGGCCTACGCCATTTTCCACAGACGCAACCGGAAATTATTCAGTAGAAAAGAGTTGAAAGAAATTAAAAATACAATTAAATTAATAAAAAAGGGAGGAGAGAAGACTGGTCTGATATACAGCGTCACTTCTAATAATCTTCCAATATTTGTACACCGAACATTCGCTGAATACTTTGCAGTAGAATACTTTTGCGACATGTTGAAAACAGAAACATGTAACCAAAAGCAAGAAATCATGATAGATTTCATATTTAACGATATGTTTTTCCATAGCCCTGCTAATATTAGTAATATCTTAGATACTAAATTACTCACAGATGATGTACTGTTGGAGATATTTAAAAAACACGATAGATTTATATTTGATATTTTAATGGAACAGACCGAGGGATATCCAGCATATGGGATTACTGACATTCGCGATGAATTCTATGAAATCAAGTATGATTCATCTCTTAATTTCGCTGTTACGAGCAACTTGAAGAATTTTGTGTCATTATTCATTTTGATAATCGAAACTCACTTAGACAAGGAGAATGTGGAGAAATTTGTCAAAATTATTAGAAAAACACGCATGTTTGACACCGCTATCAGAGTTAAGAGGGAGGAATTTATAATGTTTGCTCTTGACGTTGTCAGAAAAATTGATGAGTCTAAGATAAATAAAATGTTTAACTCTCGTAATATATCAATTTTTGTCAACCTCTCATTGAAGAGTAATGAAGAATTGTTGATGATTATAAAAAAAATTACCCATTTCACATCTTCTACTACGACACCATACTATTATTATGACGCAGACAATGATTCATATGGTTTCATATTGAGATGATCTTTTTTAATAACTAATTTATACTGACACATTTTAATTACATTTTATTTTGATGTTTAATTGCTTTGGTATATTTTTTGTTCTTATGTTTTGATTATTGGAAATAAAACTTTAATTTAATGGCTGATGTTATATTACTACTACCTTACTACTAGCCTTTCGGTTTCACTTGTGTACTGTCCTACCACTAGTTCCGGTCTATTTCAATAACTTAAATTTAATTTAAGACAGACGGACAGATACTTTAGCATTTTAATATTAATGAAAATGTATACTATTTATATATTTTTGAGTGGTTTGATATATTTTGTGATTAATCAAAAGCATTTGATTGCGTTAACTAATCATCGAATTGCAATGTACAACTTGTCAATTATGAAATATGAAACTTTTCTGGATATTATTGCTTCATACTTAAGTGATAGGATTCAGAAAGTTGTTGGTAATGGGAATAATTCTCCTGGGTCCTCAGTTACTATGGGAAAACCTTAGGGTTCTATTCTTGGTCCATTTCCTTTTCTTATTGATAAAATGCATTACTTTACCTCGTAAGAGGTAATCTCAGATATTATTATGTATCTAAATAGATAGCGCGAGTTCCGTCTGTATGTTCCGTTGTATGAAAACCAAGCGTGCTACTTTATGACTACTTCACACAAGACTGAAGTCACAGAAAGCTTTAGTGATTTTCTTAATATTAGCTATCATTTTTAGCTGAAGATCGAGATCAGTGGTGTGCCATGGATTAATAATGATGACGACCTTTCTCATAACGAGAATCCTCGGCCTTAGAAAGCACGTTAAGCCATTCGTCCCGGCTGTCATTTGTAGATCTTTGACAGTCTACGGTTAGTCAGAATTATGATAACCAGTCTGAAACTTTCTGGAAAGCGTAGCAGGCTGCTTATAACTGGACACTTTTTAGGGTTCCGTAGTCCAACAAGGAACCCTTATAGTTTCTCCATGTCCGTCTGTCTGTCTGTCCGCGGCGTAGCTCCGAGGTTCTTTTTACTAGAAAGCTGAAATTTGGTATGGATATGTATATTGATCACGCCGAGAAAGTGGCAAAATAGAATTTAAAAAATATATATTTTTTAGGGTAGCTCCCAAACACGTAAAGTGGAGATGAATATTTTTTTTCTCGCGTACCCCTTCGTGTGTGGTATCATTAGATAGGTCTTTGAAAAATATGGGTATGTGAAGACCATTTTTCTGTTAAGCGAGCCATTTATGAAATATCTAGATTTTAAGTGAAAATTTTTGGTCGATACGAGCATCCCCCCCCCCCTCTAACTTTTGAATGGATGTTTCTAGAAAAATGAAAAAAATCACAGACGTAGCACATGTAATGATCTTACAAGGAAAACTATCACGGCTAAGTAGGCTTAAACGGTTACAGAGTTATAGTCGACTAACTAAGACCTTCTACGGAACCCTACTGCGCGTGGCCCGACACGCACTTGGTCGGTTTTTAAATATTTCCCGTCCATAAAATGATTCTTCATACCATTGCTCTCCATAGGATTTTGATACGCCAAGCGGTAAACCACATAATGGAGAAGAACTTTTTTCGGATGGGAAGTCATCAATATGACCCCTCCAACCGTGGGTTGGGCGGGAGAGTCTGACACTCCCTGTCACTCTTACTGACTAAAACCCATCCATGTTCCTTTCTCAGTCCCTTTGTATTCCGGGGGCGCGGTAACTCTTTCGCACATTCCGCAGCCCCGATAGGAATGAAGATCTATGTCCCTCATTGGAGACTAATGTACCTTTACCCAAAAAATGCTAGTTGAGCACAGTTAACTCCTATTGCATATTAATTCATTTTCCAACAGTTTTTTGTTACCGTCCAGTTTCATACATAGCTTCTAGAGCGTTCATTATTCTACTCTTTTTTGACATTCATTTATTTATTTTACATATATTTACATTTTTAAATATTAAATTGTAAATATATATAAAAAACATTTAAAAATATAAAAATAGTACACCACCGGCAACGGGAACATGGTCCAAGCTACCGGCGGTCAGGACCCCAGAGAGAGAAACCTCCTGACTATGCGTGCCGTATCCAGTAATACCGCTTTCTGTATCAAGCGCTTGATCCAACCATCTAACGAGAGCCTCTTTAGATGTAGATCGAGGCTCTTGGCTATCAAACCATTGGCTGAAACGACTATCGGCACAATGACTGCAGAGTCCACATGCCACATGTCAACAACCTCGTTAGCCAAATCAAGATATTTAATTTCTTTTTCAGCTTTCACGAGGTTCTCATCATGGGGCACAGTGATGATGATTCTACTCTTTATTATTAAGTAGCATATTTACCGCCATGAATATTTTTGCACTGACAGAAATGTGAAATAAGTGGCAAAACTCGGGCCCATCCCTTGAATTTAAAATTAATAAACCGTAGTGATTAAAAACTAGGTATTCGAACTGTATTCTTAATAATAAGTAAGAATCCAGCTACGTAGTAGTAGGGTCACAAAATTGCAATGAACTCTTTCAATTTAAGGCACTGCACACTTAGAAACAGCAACAGACAAGAATCTGTTGACAGTGGCCCATTGTAGCCCATGGTCAAACTTTTTTTTTAGCATTGCAACATTTCTTGGTAGTTTTGACATTGACATGACGAATAAACGTCATTCATGTCTGTATTTGACATAATTTACCTAAGTTAAGCACGAACTTTGTTTTGTTTGTGAAAAGAAATTAAAAGCATGCAAAGACATAAAAATAATATGTTTTTAGATAAGTTTAGTTTATTAAACTCACAGGAAAACACTGAAGACATCAAGTGGTCATCCAGTTCGTCCAGTGATTATGAAAATACATCGTATAGTAGCAAATTATGTATTAACAACAAAACTTGCAATAGGAAAAGAAAACGTAAGAAAAAAGTGCCAAAGAACGTATCGAACTTGGATATTACAATCATAGATTCTTTAAACGACCATAAAAAAGATTGCTACAGGGAAAAATCACCGATTTTAGTGACGAAATGTATCGAGAGTCCTTCGTCTCCTATACTTACATCATCCAAATTCCCTCCTAACAGACCTGCCTCCCCGATACTTACTCAAAAGAGTTTACACCTAAGAAGTCCTATATTGATGCCAAGAAATGTATCTCCTAAATATTCAAATAAAGTGAGAAAAAAATTGTACTACAAGGAACGAGTTGGAGAAAAACACAACTTTGACGAAAATGAAGCTGGAATTCATAATTCGAAATTTAAATCGATTGCCGGCAGCCAGGATGCTTTTGAAGATGACAAGATTCTAAATGTAAAAAAAGAAATAAAATCTTATGATAACAGTTCAGAAATTAACAGCACAGATGACAAACCTATAAATGTATTGAACTTAAAGCAATCATTGGACAAAAGTGAAACATCAATGCAAGCTAAATTAAAATTAATAAAAAATGTTAAGAATTATTTTGACAGCCATTTTAGCTCTGAAAACACTTCACAAAATATAAGCGATACACCCACACCTGAAGAATGTACAAGAAATGAGACCCTAGAAATTTTAACCTGTAGATCACAAGTGCCTAATTTAAAAATTACCAAACAAGAGAGTATGAGTAACTCCGACACCTCCAATTATATCCAGAGAAATAAGAAAATAAAATACAAAAAAGGTGGACTAGCATACAGGCTGAATGCACTTTTAAAAAAACAGAATGCTCATGTTTCTCTATGGCAACATGAAAGATTTTTAGCGGGAACATCAAACTTTGTTATTCCGAAAGGGGAACATGTTGTGTTCTTTATTCAAAAAATCGATTTTAAATATGGATGCTATTTGCTTGATGCTATTGATGTGAAAGATGAGAAATATGTTATTTTTATTAATAGTTGTTATGTAAATAATAATATTATAGCTGAATCAGTTCTTAAATTGTATGAGCCTTTTAAAACTTTAGCTTTTGAAGAAAAATATTTTAAAATGATTATAAATGTCAATAAGTTTGAATGTTTTGAGTTGAATAATAGTTAGTAGGCACCAAGTTTGTTGGGTAGAAACTGACTAAGAAGTTTTTAAACAGTACAAAGACAAATAAATTAATGAATAATGATTCATAATTCTTTTTATTTTTTACATATCACTGGCACATTGTTTCAATTAACTTATATTCCTCTCATATTTTGATTGCATGGCATTAATTTTACATCAGATATAAACTGGAACTAGCCTAGACTATTGATTTTAATTTACAAATTGCGAAAAAATACTTCAATTAATTATTCCTCCTCCCGCGCCAATAAGTCGTTGAGTAGATGTGGCCAAGTCAATACCTATTTAAAGAAATAGTAAGTAAATAGTAAATTGAGAATAACGTTAACATTAACGCAGGTGGAGCAGTAATATTATGCTAAAAATACAAATATAAATCCCGCATCGGGAATGGAACGCATTTTGACATTAGATGTTCATTTACAAAGATTGTTACGCAAAATCATTTTACTCACATAGTTATAAGAAACATATAAATAAATAAAAAACACTCAAATATACGTAATATGACAATTTAAGCGTACTGTTAAAAATTGACATTAATTTACAACCATTCATTACATTTCCCAATTTAATTTTATTCAGGTATAAAAAAATATTTGACCTAGTAACACTGATTTCAGTCTTCCTGAATTCAGTCGATATTATTGGTACAGATTGGATACTCGCGTCCCGGTTGTTCCTAAACAAACGAAGGCCAAAATAAAACACGAAATACTGTGTTTTATATCTCAATCAAGCTTATTATTTTCTAAAAAGTTTCTATTATTTGAGAATATGGCACTAATTTTAAATGTAGCACGTTCTTTTTGATACATGTTATTTGGGAGTGTTTATTGATTGGCTCGAGTATTTTGATTCACTCATTTCGGGTAAGTTTAGATTATTATAAGCTCGTTGACGATAAACAGTGGCGTGATTGGCGGTTGTTTATTTAATACCACGATCTATCTTCCTGAAATATCTTTGGTACCTATCTACCTACTATAAAATGAAAGTACCAACGTTACGTGCAAACATAAATTGTTCGTGAAAATCATTTTTGAATGAAAGAAATAAAAAAAAAACAAACCGTAAGAAGTTGAAGATATTTTTTTTAAATAATAAAAAAAAAGTATGCGCTTAAATTCTTAAATTCATTTATTTTAGAATATTTAGGTAATTATTTTACATAAGTATATGTAATAAAGCAAAATAAAAATATTCAGATACTTACTATTGTTATGTAGGTACATATAATATCTTCTCAAAAAATACTTAAATATGTATCTAAAAACCAGCCACGGATATTTTTTTAAGTTGAACATAGGTACCTAAATATTTGTAAAAATATGACTGTACCGATAACGTGAGAACCGGCAAGTGCGTGTCGGGCCACGCGCAGTAGGGTTCCGTAATACGAGTACGTTTTAGTAGGTCGACTATAACTCTGAATCCAGTGAAGCCTAAACAGCCGTGATAGTTCTTTTTTAAGTTCTTTAAGCTTCACCTGTGATTTTTTTCACATGTCTAAGTCCAGCTATTCAAAAATTAGAGGGGGAAGCTAGTATCGAACAAAAATATTCACTTTAAAGCTAAATATTTCGTAAATGGCTCTCTTAACCGAAAATGGTCTTCACGCACCTATAATATGTTTGAAGGACCTATCTAACGATACCCAACACGACGAGATACTTAAGAAAAAAAATATTCATCAAAATTATGCTCCATAATTTTATTTTACCACTTTGTCGGCGTGATCAATATCTAATCTAAATCTAAATATATATAAAACTCAAAGGTGACTGACTGACATAGTGATCTATCAACGCACAGCCCAAACCACTGGAGGGATCGGGCTGAAATTTGGCATGCAGGTAGATGTTAAGACGTAGGCATCCGCTAAGAAAGGATTTTGATAAATTCTACCCCCAAGGGGATAAAATAGGGGATGAAACTTTGTATGAAACTTTGTTAATTTTAAACCGATCGGGCTGAGACTTTGCATGCATATAGCTTCTATGACGTAGGCATCTCCTAAGACAGGATTTTGATAAATTCCACCCTAAAGGGGATAAAATAGGGGATGAAAGTTTGTATAAATCTTCTTACGTTGCTGAAGAGTTTGTTTGTTTCAACGCGCTAATCTCAGAAACTACTGGACCGATTTAAAAAAATATTTCAGTATTAGATAGTCCATTTATCGAGGAAGGCTATAGGCGAGGAAAGCTATATATAAATATCATTACAATAAAATCATTAGGAGCGGAGCATAAATGAAGAATGTTTCAAAATCGCGGGTTAAAGTTAGCGATAGCCCAAAGTTACTATTCCACGCGGACGAAGTCGCGGGCAGAAGCTAGTATATACAAATTTCAGCTTTCTAGTTTGAATACCCTCTGAGCTATGACGGACAGACAGACAGATGGACACAGTGAAACTATAAGGGTTCCCTGTCGACTGCGGAACCCTAAAAACGGGAACATATTTTATAACCTAGATGGAATGGGATTCCTTTATCACGGTATTAGGACCCAATTTGAAGTCCACGACGAAGAAGTCGCGGGCGGAAGCTTGTACAAAATATTATAATCCTACATTTTGGTTTTGCCGCATCCTGGTATATAACTCGCTGACTCTCATCGTGTTTCGTTGAAAGGTCAGACTCATATTTAAGGTTATCTGCCCCTAGGCTGATAATACTCATGCTCTAAGGGTCAATTTATACTAGCGCAGAGTCGAAGCGCATCGAAGCGTCTATCCAAACCAGAACATAACAAATTCAACCTTAACTCCACAGCGTAACGCACACATTACTTCTGAGATTTTAAAAAACCACGCGAATTCGCGCGTCTGCGCGTGAACAACGCTGATTGGTGCGCGCGCATTCGCGCGTATCTATGCGCCAACTAGCGAACCTACGCGTCATCAGTCGGAAATTGGCCTTCGTCGGTGTTGATCACGACGCATATTCTGGCGAATGCGTGCGCATTCGTGCGGCTTCGCTTTAGTTGTAAAGAATTTGACGCTTCGATGCGCTTCGACTCTGCGCTAGTATAAATTGACCCTAAGCGGAGACACTATTGTTAAAACTACCCGTTTCCCACGATTTCACTTGCATTCTACTATTGCGCGCACCCGGATAAAAACTATCCTATGCCCTGCTCCGAATATCAATCTATCTCTGTATCAAATTTCATCCAAATCCGTTCAGCCGTTTTTGCCGTGAAAGCGTAACTAACAAACTCATTTTCGCTTTTATAATATTTGAAATCCATGCTCGCTATGTATGTACGTGAATGTGTAACAAACATACAACATCGCAAAGTTATTTATAATATTAGGTAGGATTTAATAATTGGATACTACGTTAATTAATAGTTCTGAGAGGAGGCTAAGGGTCAATTTATACTAGCGCAGAGTCGAAGCGCATCGAAGCGTCAAATTCTTTACAACTAAAGCGAAGCCGCGCGATGCGCGCGCATTCGCCAGAATATGCGTCGTGATCAACACCGACGCAGGCCAATTTCCGACTGATGACGCGTAGGTTCGCTAGTTGGCGCATGGATACGCGCGAATGCGCGCGCACCAATCCGCGTTGTTCACGCGCAGACGCGCGAATTCGCGTGGTTTTTTTAAAATCTCAGAAGTAATGTGTGCGTTACGCTGTGGAGTTAAGGTTGAATTTGTTATGTTCAGGTTTGGATAGACGCTTCGATGCGCTTCGACTCTGCGCTAGTATAAATTGACCCTAAGTAACAGCCGCAAGGTTCGACCAATCACAGGTTAAACTGCGCTTGGCGCGGTCGGTCCGTGGTAGGTAACCATCCATATCATAGCGAGACTCCTCCGTGCCTTGGAAAGCACGTTAAGCCGTTGGTCCCGGCTGTCATGGTCATGTAGATCTTTGACAGTCGTTACGGGTAGTCAGAAGCCAGAAAAGCCAACCAGTCTTACCAAGGGGTACCGTGTTACCGGGTTGTGGAGATCAGATAGGCAGTCGCTCCATGTAAAACTTCACCCGGTTTAGACTGGAAACCGACCCCAAGATAGTTGGGAAAAGGCTAGGCAGATGATGTTAATGTTCTTCGATTCGTCTTGCGTCCAACGTGGCAAGTTTGACGGGGCTATAGCCTGCCGGGGCTGAGGGACGTTCTAAAGAGATACCGCGCCCCTGGAATACAAAGGGCTGAGGAAGGAACATGGATGGGGTTTAGTCAGTAAGAGTCTGACACTCCCTTCCGTCCCACCCGTTTTCCCATCCGAAAAATAGAGCTGAACTCAAAAACAAGATTAGCCGGTTGCATCAAAAAAAATATCAGGATACATTATACCTACGTGAAAAAGAAGAACTGTCATTCAAGATCTGTCAAAATGGAGGATAAAATTGCATAATTTCGCTATTATTTTATGTTATTCATCTTAATATTTATGATATATGTTTATTTAATTATTATATCTATGTATTGATGACATTAAACATATTAAAAGTGTTCTTATAACTGATGTCATGTATTGTGATTTTCGTAAAAGTTTAAACGATAAACGTTTGATGCAACTAGCGCTGTATAAATTGAAAAATAACTAATAGGTACATCGTTCTAGAAGTCCGTGTCTCTGGTATTGTGTCATATCACCACCGACTTCTAAGTATCTCTAAGACGTCACTAACTAACGGTGAAGGAAAAACATCGTGAGGAAACCTGGACTTAAAAAGTCTGAAATCGCCAATCCGCCTTGAGCAAGCGTGGTGATTAATGCTCATGCCTTCTCTGTATGAGAAGAGGCCTGTGCCCAGCAGTGGGACATTATATAGGCTGATGATGATGACCACCGACTCTCGAAGTCGGTTCTTTTTTTGCAAAAAAGATTTTTATTTCTCGTTTTTCAGTTAAGTTAAAAGAGACGGAGCTATACGACGTTAGTAGCTGTGTCACGCTCTCAAACTTGAATAGTGATTGCAAAAACACGTGGTGGTACAGCCCCTGATGTCTATGCTCATCACCTTTAATAAGGGTTTAGGTACTCTTTACCTCTGCTTTCTCCTTTAAAGCTTAGAGGCGTGATGTTATGTTATGGATTGGTGACAGCAATACCGCGATTGCTATGTTATTGAAGAGTTCCACTGGCTATCTCCGAGTATCTTCATCCTAATATACTATACACCAAATCGCATCAGTAGTTTTTGAGAAAATCGCGGACATACATACGAGTCGAATACAGAACCTCCTTTTTAGGGGTCGGTAGTGGTCCGTCTGTCTGTCTGTCTGTCCGCTGCATAGCTCAGAGGTTCTTAGTACTAGAAAGCTGACACTAGGTATGGATATGCTTAAAGATTCCGCTGACAAAGCGGCAAAATAAAAAATAAAAACAATATTTTTTTAGGATACCGCTTACCGTTAGATAGGTCTTTCAAAAATATTAGGTGTGCAAAGACAATTTTTCGGTTAAGCGAGCCATTTGCAAAATATGTAGCTTTTAAGTGCAATTTTTCGTTCGGAACCAACCCTCTAACTTTTGAATGACTGTCCCTAGAAATGTGAATAAAATCACAGACGTAGCACATGTAATGAACTTACAAGGAAAACTATCTCGGCTAAGTAGGCTTAACCGGTTACAGAGTTATAGTCGACTAACTAAAACGTACTACGGATCCCTACTGCGCGCGGACCGACACGCATTTGGCCGGTTTTTATGAAGTCAGTTAAAAAGAACCGTAGCAAGTTGTAACGCTTCATGCATAGAAAACCGACTGTACTTGATGGAATAAACATTTGATTGCTACTTTATTTCTGTACCAATCCATAAATATTTGGGAGTTCTCCAACTGCTAATTCCAGTAGTATTTGGCATTGAAATTACAGAATATCTCATCATCATCTGCCTAGCCTTTTCCTAACTATGTTGGAGTCGGCTTCCAGTCTAAACTGGATGCAGCAATACCAGTGTTTTCACAATATTGATTTTATAGATTAACTAGCTTCTTCCCGCGACTTCGTCCGCGTGGAATAGTGGTGCTCCGCTCCTATTGGTTTTAGCGTGATGATATATAGCCTATAGCCTTCCTCAATAAATGGGCTATCTAACACTGAAAGAGTTTTTCAAATCGTACTAGTAGTTCCTGAGATTAGCGCGTTCAAACAAACAAACTCTTCAGCTTTATTATATTAGTAAAGATGAAAGTCTCCGCGCTTTTCTTACTGGACGTAAAATCTGAGCAATTTTTTTTTGTATGGCATCTCGCAGGTCAACCTAGAAGGTTGTCGACTGCTTAACCGGGCTTAAAATCTGCGCAAGTGTACATGTAAATGTAAAATGCAGTAACAGATACTATGCCGAAGTCGGCATACCCGAGCCACTTTGAAGCTAATCCCGTCGCAAAAAAGGCGTCCGCGAATGATTTAAATCTATCTATATATAATCTGTAGAGAGGTCAATTCTGTACATGAAATATATTTCCAAAATAACTATCAGGGGGTGATTAGGGATCGATACTGATGCCAAAAATGCAATAAGTAAATTTTTTGTCCGTCTGTCTGTATAAACTCTATAGAAACAAAAACTACTCGACGGATTTTAACGAAACTTGGTACAATTATTTGTCATACTCCTGAGATGGTTATAGTATACTTTTCATCACGCTACAATCAATAGGAGCAGAGCAGGAAGGGAAATGTTGTCATTTTGTTTAAACGCGCTAATCTCAGGAACTGCTGGTCCGATTTAAATAATTCTTTCAGTGTTAGATAGTCCATTTATCGAGGAAGGCTATAGGCTATATATCATCACGTTAAGACCAATAGGAGCGGAGCACCACTATTCCAGGCGGACGAAGTCGCTGGCAGAAGTTAGTAACAAATATAACACAAATATTGTAAACTACACTACACGTTGAAAAAGAGTAACCATGGAGTTTCTTGCTCGTTCTTCTCCATAGGAACCTACGCTTTGGAACGGGTAAATAGCTTCAATTTTTCTTTTCTTTGACTAACGGACTGACTTTTAATTATTTGACAATTCAAAAGTGCCTGTAAATGATTTAATTGAAATAAATGTTTTGATTTTGAATAGTAAGTTACGGTATTCACGGAGCTATTGTTTTTCGGAAGCGCGGTATCTAGTCGCAGCGGCGCGGAGACTTTTATTAATTTCTATTAATTAATTATAACTTATTCTGTAATCTGTCTATTATTGTTCATGCGTATCTCTCAAAATTAGCGATGTCGATATTCTGTTATCCATTCAATATTCTCAGAAACGCGTTAAATAAAACATTAATCAATATATTTCTTGTTTAATGTAACCTAATGTGTTTACGTAGCTGTCTGACCGCCATTTTAAACTCTATTGTCGATGCCTGTCCATTAGCTGGTTGGTTATAGTACGTATATTCATGAAGGTCACTATAGGTAGGTAGGATTTCGTGGTGTCCTAGTGGTTAAGGCAACTGTTTCGGTTTAAAACCTGGCGGTTACCAATGTGATTTTCCTAAAGACATTTGTACTTTTTAAGTGTATCTTTGATACACTGACTATCGGCGAAGGAAATCATCGTGAGGAAACCTGGACTAAAAAGTCTGAAATCGCCAATCCGCCTTGAGCAAGCGTGGTGATCAATGCTCATGCCTTCGCTGTATGAGAAGAGGCCTGTGCCCAGCAGTGGGATAGCAAATAGGTCGATGACGTAGATAGGTACCTACTAGTACATAAAATTACTGTCTCGATGGTCTAATGGTAGCATAACACGACTGCTCCAAACGGGGTTTCGGGTTCGAATCCCGAGTCGGGCCGAATTAGCTTAGTGGATTTTGGAAAATTTCACAAAAAGCAGCCCGGAGTCAGGAAGTTGGTGATGTTACATCCCCGTGCCTGGGGACGCTAAGCCGTCGTCCCCGGCTGTTATCTTGATAGCAGTCGTTGTTACAATTCCATGTCAGAGGCCGTCAGGGGGATTTGAGAAAACTGACACTAGGGCTTGTTAGGTTGGTAAACCTAACAAAAATATTATAATGTACCAACTGACATAGAGATATATACAATAGAGATGCAATCTCGAAAATTACGCGTCAAAAAAAACGTAACCAATTTTTTGCTATGTAGACGTAGCTTTGAAACTAGTAACCACTTTGATGCAACATTCTATTTATCTCTTTCCCACTAACCGAAACATTATGTACGTGACATCTGTTCGACAAAGACGGCGACAGTCAGTTGTTCCAGACATTCAGTTGAAGTTAAGCTGACAGATGACGTGAATTGTGGCTGGAGGCTCAAACTTTTATGGCACGTATTTTGCTTGCTGATTGCAGATCTAGTTCCTACTGTTATGACTTAGGGCGCGTTCCCACTTTGTCGTGACGACAGATAATCGTGTAGTTTTAAGTGTCGTGGCTTATATATTTAAATGGAGGAGTTCACACATAGAACGACACGATTTACTGTCGTCTACGACATTTTTTGCAGTGACGACGGATTGTCATGGCAGTGAGAACGGCTAGCACGATAGTCGTAAAACGATAAAAAATCATTACGACTAAATCGTGACGGCAACTCTATCGTAAAGTAGTACATTATGAAAATTCGTCTTCGTCCATTGAACTCAGGAGCATAAACGCACTACTGATCTCCTAAAGAACGTAGAGAAAAACAACGTAGAAACGACAAAACGAAAACGTCCTTGCGATCCAATAGGAACACCTAGATACGATAGTAGCTAAACGATGAAAAAACTAGACGACAAACAATCGTTATAATGAGAACAGCTAGAGACGACAGTCGTCCAACGATAAATTAATCGCTACGACATAGTGTGAACGCGTCCTAAAACGATTTTTTTCTATTCCAGGTTCAGGATCATGGAGAAGTTTCTAGACCGCAACAGAAATAATATTCTGATAGCTATTTTTATTACGCTATGCTGGTCGACCGCAGGTAAGCTAACTTTATTACCACGGAGTATATAATCAATGGAGTGCCCATCCCATTTATGTCAATCGCCTCGTAAAAAAACTAAAAATATCTTTATACCGGTCGGTATTTGATATGATTACGGATCGGAGCTAGTTTATGGAAGGGTGATTAGTGATTTGCTAATGGCATCCCGCCAGGATCCTTACCAAACATCATCACAGTGGCAGTCCGAAGAGAGGGGGGCACAAAGGACACGTCCACTCCCTATAATCGTACACGGCTAATTGACAAACCTAAAGTAAACAATTAACGAAAATTTTATTTGTAATTACGAATTGGTAAAGCGTTAATCGTAATAGATCGTCTATTTTTGAGCTCGCTTGAAACTTTCGGCTTCGGCCAAAATATTCGGCCTCTACTTACTGATACGGAACCACCAAAAAAAATTTGCTGTCAACACTACACGCCTTTTGTATTATTACTAGCTTTCCGCCAGCGGTTTCGCCCGCGTGGGCTATACAAATTCAAATTAAAAATGACTAGAGTTTCATACAAACTTTGCCCCCTTTATTCACACCCTTAGGGGTACAATTTCGGAAAATCCTTTCTTATCAGATTCCTACGTCATACAAAGAACACACCCTCCAAGTTTCAGGTCTCTATGATCAGCGGTTTAGGCTGTGCGTGGATCCGTCAGTCATTCAGGACAAAGCATTTTATATGTATAGAAGATAGATAGAAGGTGTATTGTTTTAATGAAAACTTCACATTAATTATTAAAGATTAATGTAACATCTGCTTTTCATCAACTTTTCAGTACATTCGTTTGCAAGTTAGGCGCCCAGATAGTGTTAATAATTAGATGCTTATTAATCTCCGAATATATGTTATTTCTTCCAACAATCTTTAATTAATTTTACTAGTTTTGGCCCATGGCTTCGCTCACCATCAATTTCTTACTATTGTTTTATTCTATTACTAGCTTCTGCCAGCGACTTCGTCCGCGTGGAATAGTGGTGCTCCGTTCCTATTGGTCTTAGCGTGATGATATATAGCCTATAGCCTTCCTTGATAAATGGACTATCTAACACCGAAAGAATTATTTAAATCAAACCAGCGGTTCCTGAGATTAGCGCGTTTAAACAAAATGACAACATTTCCCTTCACTGCTCTGCTCCTATTGATTGTAGCGTGATGAAAAGTATGCTATAACCATCTCAGGAGTATGACAAATAATTGTACTAAGTTTCGTTAAAATCCGTCGAGTAGTTTTTGTTTCTATAGAGTTTATACAGACAGACAGACAGACAGACAAAAAATTTTACTGATTGTATTTTTGTCATCAGTATCGATCCCTAATCACCCCCTGATAGTTATTTTGGAAATATATTTCATGTACAGATTTGACCTCTCTACAGATTTATTATAAGTATAGATATAGATAGATTTTTATTCAGTTGCAGTAAATAGTCATAATAGTAAAAAAAAACATCCCTTCTTTACGTGTCTGGGAGCTACTATAAAAAAACATTTTTCATAATTTTATTTTACCACTTTGTCGGCGTGTTCAATATACATATCTATACTAAATTTCAACTTTCTAGTACAGAGAACCTCTTAGATATGCCGCGGACAGACAGACAGACGGACATGGCGAAACTATAAGGGTTCCTTGTCGACTACCGTCCGTCCGTCTGTCCGTATGTCCGTCTGTCCGCGGCATAGCTGAGAGATTCTTATGATTAGAAGGCTGAAACTTGGTACGAATATGGATATTGATCACGCCGACAAAGTGGCAAAATAAAATTTGTAATATATAGGTATTACACGTAAAGTATATATGTATATTATTTTCCTCCGTGTATCCCATTGTGTGGGGTATTGTCAGATAGGTCTTTCAAAAAGAAAGTAGGCGTGCGAAGACAATTTTTCAATTTACGTAACCGTTTGCGAAATATTAAGCTTTAAAATGTATATTTTTTTAACTTCATAAATGGTTGCTCCTAGATTTATGAAAAAAATCACAGACAGACATCCTAAGTATATATAACGAATTTCAAAGGAAAACTATCACGGCTTAGTAGGCTTAACCGATTACAGAGTTATAGTCGGCCAAAAATAGCAATTAATTTTACGAAAAATGTAAACAAAATCATAACCCATTTTGAAATTGAAATTCATGTCAACTTCATGCTCTAAACATCATCATTCATCGTTCAATGCTATTTTGTTTATCTATGTCGGAAAATTAGACCAAAATAGTTTACGAATTTGTTTACATTTTTCATAAACTCATTTCATACAGACTATAAAACCAAGTAACCCTACGGCCCGCTAGCAAAGTGGTTTATAATAATATCTTGTTACATTTTTCAGTGCACGGTATTGATTGCTTCAAATGTGTGTCTATGAACGGCCGCTTCCCCGCCTGCGATGACCCCTTCCACAACAACCACAGTCTTCAAATGCTGGAGTCGCCCTGCATGGGCGGGAGGAAAGGACGCGACGGGCTGTTCCCTGCTACGTCTTGTATTAAAATCGCTGGGGTCTTTGGTAAGCTAAATCAGATCAAAAGTTATTCTGTTAGAAATGCATTATTAAGGCTCTGACCATCATCATCTGTCTAGCCTTTACCCAACAATGTTGGGGTCGGCTTCTAATCTAAACCCGATGCAGCTGAGTACCAGTGTTTTACATGGAGCGACTGACTATCTGACATTCACAACCCAGTTACCGGGTAACACGGTACCCCTTGGTAAGACCGGTTGTCAGACTTTCTGGCTTCTGACTACCGTTGTTACAGTTAAAGCCATAAATAGTATGGTAAGAAAAAAACCGAGCAATATAACACTTAAAAAAATGTGCTGGCTTCGCTCTCGTTCTAATAGTTATATAATAACATTATTAAATTAATTGCATGCTTTGTGTAAGCGAATATTATCTTTTTTGGGGGGCCCCGTGCCGATGGGGTGCTTGGACACGGGCCCCGAGTGCCCTTATGGTAAAGACGGTACTGTGCCTGCCCTATCTATGTCCAGGGGACTGACACGGGCTGATGATGATGGATATTGTTTCAGACGATACTGGAGAGACGATCACGGTCCGTGGCTGCGGCCTGGACTCTGGCACAGCGACTACTGATACGGAGATCATAAGAATGTCACATTGCGGACGCTTCTACTACGATGATAGGTAAGTCCTTCAATGATCTAGATTCTAGAGGTTGTTAGCACGGCTGCTGAGCTTAAAGCTTCGGGTTTGATTTTTAGCCTATCAGCCTATATATTATCCCACTGCTGGGCACAGGCCTCTTTTCATACAGAGAAGGCATGAGCATTGATCACCACGCTTGCTCAAGGCGGATTGGTTATTTCAGACTTTATATATCCAGGTTTCCTCACGATGATTTTCCTTCACCGTTAGTCAGTGACGTCTAAGATATACTTAGAAAGTACATACGTCTTAGAAAAGTGACATTGGTACCTGCCAGGTTTCGAACCCGCACACTCGTACGCGAGAGGCAGGTGCCTTAACCACTAGGCCAACACGACACTTCAGTATATTATTCTCATTAACTGTTATCTATACATATAAAATGCTTTGTCCTGAATGACTGACGGATCAACGCACAGCCTAAACCGCTGATCGTAGAGACCTGAAACTTGGAGGGTGTGTTCTTTGAATGACGTAGGCATCCGATTAGAAAGGATTTTTCGTAATTCTACTCTTAAGGAATTGAAAAAGGGGTGCAAAGTTTCTATGAAACTCTGTCATTTTTTAATTTTTTTTTCGAATTACCCACGCGGGCGAAGCCGCTGGCAGAAAGCTGGGCGTATATGTGTGACTATTTAGATCATCCTTTTAATGAAGTCGGTTATTATATGTATTTTTATCATCAAGATGTAATACATAAAGATGCAATCCCGAACATTACGCGTCAAGAAAAACCTAACAAATTTTTTTGGTATGTAGACGTAGCTTTGAAACTAGTAACCACTTTGATGCAACAATCTATTTATCTCTTTCCCACTAACTAACCGACACATGTACAGACGGCGACAGTCAGTTTTTCCAGATATTCAGTTGAAGTTAAGCTGACAGATGACGTGAATTGTGGCTGGGGGCTCAAACTTTTAGGGCACGCATTTTGCTTGGTGATTGCATATCTATACTCCATTTACAATAAGATTAGACATTTAAACGCACCCCATTTACCGTTCGTTCAAACGATTTTAGGCTCTATTGCTAAGGTGACATAACAAAAAACAGATGCAGAATATATTTGGTATTGTACACATTATTTTGCTTTCTACACCATCCTTATTTATATGGAATAGAACTCAAAATCGTTTGAACGAACGGTAAATGGGGTGCGTTTAAATGTCTAATTTTATTGTAAATGGAGTATAGTTACGTTAGTAACATTATATATCAATGATTTATATATTTTTATATTACAGATATGTCCACGGGTGTCTACAAAGCTGCAATGATGCTGATGCTTGCAATAACTCAGACGCAATTCGTACCAATCTACCAATTATAGTCCTAATATACCAGGCGTATAAACTACTCTCTAGCTAACAGACATATCAAGAAATATATTTAAATATATATATAATAAATAAATTGCTACCGTAGTTACTTATATCAATTTTAAGTTAAGCATAATTTTTGATGTACAAACCGACTACGAAAGAAAATAAATACATTAAACACGCACCTACCTTTGAAACAAACATTTTAACCAAGTATTCCAACTTTTTATACAAATTTAAATTGAAACCTATAGTTTGGTTCGTTAACTTCATAGCAGCGTAGTATCATTATCCCTAAGTGTATGTTTGTATACTGGAAAGGGCTATTCAATTTGTTTTAACCAAAAATTTTTTGATGCAGTTTCTTTGTCTGGTGGTATATATATATACAGCCTTAATATAGTTCAAATAAATAAAATAAATATATATATATATATCACAGGTAGACATTAATAGCCGGTTTCACCAAACTTTTCGACATTAATACTTTGTACTTTTACGAATATCATAAAACATGATAGCAATAATTAGCATACTTTTAATATTTATCCTTACTTATCCTTACTAATATTATAAATGCGAAAGTAACTCTGTCTGTCTGTTACGCTTTCACGCCAAAACTACTGGACCGATATAAATGAAATTTGGTACAGAGATAGAATAGACCCTGAGGAACAACATAGGCTACTTTTTACCCGGGTGCGCTAAGTAGTTCCCTCGGGATGCGGGTGTAACCGCGGGAAACAGGTAGTATATATATAAGTAAACATATATCATAAATATTAAAGTCCAAGTTCACCGACAGAAGGTGACGTAATCGGCCCGTTAAACAAAAACTTTTTAACCAGGAAGCGGGAATTTTCGTAATACCCACTTCTAGTTCAACCCTGGTTTGGTAATCGACCGTTTCAAGAATAAAAATGTCAAATAATACGTTACCCATCGAAAGTTAGAAGTTTGAATTTATGGTAAACAGCTGTTTTAAGTTAATCGGACCGTTATCTTGTTGGTAAACTTGGGCCTAAGACGATTACATAGAATAATAGCAAAATTATTCAATTTTATGCTCCATTTTGACAGATCTTGAATGACAGTTCTTCCGATTCACGTATAAGTAAGCGCATATTTTTTGGTGGAACCGGCTGCAAAATAAAAGTATTTTAACAATTGTCCGCACCAGGCTACAATTAATTAATTGTCTGTCAATTGTTGCTCAATAGCAATATATCAATGTCATAAATATCACATATTTATATCAGCAATATTGCGCCATATCATTATTATACATATACATTATATACAGGTTTTTTTTTAACCAGTGCGCAAATTTTGTCACTATAAACTTCAACACTTTTGAGCAAACACGTATTTTTCAGTTTGTTAGGTATTAGTATTAAAAAAAAGTTATTGCTTACGAAAGAAATTTACTTAAAAACTTGATTTATAGTTGCACAGTATTACGATATCTCCCTACAGTAGCGCAACGAATGTACTCACGCGGAGCAACGGCGGGGGACTCGCGGGGGGTGTCAACCGCGTCCCGCAAACACGCTTACTTTGCGGGACGGAGCGCGAGGGGAAGACGCTGTCGTGTTTTGTTGAAAATTGTTTCGCTTCGTTGTTATTTTATTTCCCATTTTGTAACAAGCTTAGCGTATCTACTTACGCCGGAGGCGGCATCGCGCGTCATCAAAGGCGTTGCGCTACTGTAGGGAGATATCGTAATACTGTGGTAATAGTATCAGCTGAGCATGTTGTACTTGTGCGCTCGCTCTCACTGCGTGCCTACAGAGTGCGGACACTGACCTTTTTTAGTTTAGGCCGTGATATGAAGTTATTTGTAAACGTAATTCCAATTTTCCTTTCATACTTTCATGGCCCTAAGACTATCAAAATGTATTATCTTGAATTGAAATTTAATGAAGCAGGTGGGTAGGTATGTAACTTAAACAACATGATAAAATTTAGATTCGAACGATTTCTAATACCGAAGCGACGTGCTGGGTCGTAGGGCTATTGGATAACTCACCGTGATCTAGCAGCCTTTGGTTGGGAGCTAGAATAGTTCTTCCATTAGGGAAGGCGGGATTACGGATCCCCTGGGCTGGCATACGAGGTACATTGGGCCAAAGTGACGCATGCTCACTTAAGAAAAAAAATTTGCGGAAGCGCAGCTAGTGATAAACCACACCCCTTCTTTCTTCTGGACAATGTGTATTTGTGTGAGAAAAAGGCGCGCAACAAAAAATGACGATTAACATCATCTAACAAACGAGTTTACGCGCACTACAACTAAATACGCACACAGTTAAAACGCGCTTCGTGCATCTTATTGGTCAAAAGGATACGTCGGGCGATCGAGTCGAGAGCCGTGCTATACGATTATCGCCTTTACGGTGATCAAGTGGGTGTTTTGCCAATAGTACGACGCTCTCCCTCTCATACCTTCGCCGAGCTGCTAATAGGTTTTCGTTGGGTCACAAATACACTCGCACCATTTCGTAATATTCACGGTTAGTATAGTTACGACGCGAGTACGCGGCACACGTAGGCGCGGGGGTTGCGAAGGGTAAGAATGCTCGGACGTCCGAACCCTGCTTCCGCGTGTGACGTACTGCCTTCCAGACGCGCCGGCGCCAGCCGCCCCCACCCGCGCCCTCACTCACCCGCCGCGTGCGCCGGCGGCCGCGATTTCATTGATTGTCTGTACCAATTGATTAAAAAAAAAATGAAAACAAAATCATAACCTTGTCTGTCTTATTGTATGTATGTATGTATGTAAATTATATATACTTAATATGTATTATATATTATTTATATTTATATATATATAAATGTATTATTTATTCACTTATATATAGGTATATAATAGGATTTATGTAAGTATTTCTATTTAACTGATTTTATTCTGTTTTGTTGCACCTACCATATTATCTTATAAATTATGAATGGTGATGTTTAGGGCATGAAATTGACATACATGCACCATCCTTACGCCATTTTGTTAATTTCTGTGGCAGAATTAGAACAAAAGAGGTTACGACTTTGTTTATTTTTTTCTTAAAATCGATTGGAACAGATTACAGTATTACGAATAGAGTATGCCCATGTTTTACTTATTTCAAAATAGGACACGGGTGAAAAAAAAAATATTTGAACAGAACCTTGAAATGTGTTCTATTACTGATACTGGACCACAAAAAAAAAATTACGCACTGGTTAAAAACTTTTGCTGTAATAAATATATATATATATATGAACGCCGAATTGTAGGTATGTTCGCGCATAAATTCCGAACGACTGCACCTTTTTTGTGATGATGATATTTTTTGGCATGTTCAAAAAAATATAGTTTTTGACTTGACCTCTGGGCTAGTCAAAATCGTTCGGTTATTTTTTAGGAAAAATATGTTTTTTTCGCATTTAAAATTTTGCGAAATCATGAGAAAGGACTATATTTATTGTATTAATTGATCTACCTTTCATATTATGCTAATTTATTTAGTAGACTTTTTTTTTCTTGTATACCATGTTAAATGCAAATAAACTATTTATTATTATTATTATGTATTTATTAAAGTTAAATGAAAAATAAAAGAATAAACTCAAATTATGGTTACGCGTGCAGTACCTGGTTGTAAATCTATGGTAATAATATCTTATTTCTTATTAATTTAAGTACAAAAATGCAATTACGTTGAACGTGCTGTGTATTTAATTAATTTAAGATGTTTTTTTACTGACAGTGTAATAACCATGTATGTTAAATTATTAATCTAAATAGAAAATTAAATAAAAAAATAAGAATGTTACCAAAAACCTACGAACAAGTTTATAAAGCTAAAATTAAATAAAAAGATTTTGTATACAGCTATGAGCACGTTTATGTATCAAATAAATAAATAATAAATATAAGAATGCTATATATACGCTCTCTTTTATTTAAATACTTGCTATATCTCGTGGTTTCGCCCGCATCCTAAGTAGTGTTTCAGAGTGTAAATCAAAATGAATGTGGACGCCAGTTGCGTTCACAGTGCGTGAGCCGCGCGTCTGCAAGACGCGGGCGCGGGCGCGGGTGGGTGGTGTGGGTGTTTCTAATGTCTCAGTCTTTCCCTAGAGTAAATATTGTTACGAGCTGGGGTTCGGGATAAATAATTTTACACCAATATACACAAATTTCAACACTTTATTTAAATCTTCACAAATCAAATACAATAACACCAATAAGAATCACTCACTAATTAGATTCACTCACTAATTAGATTCACTCACTAATTACATTCACTGTTGACTCTTTACTTCGTTCACTCGAAGTTCACTGTACCGCGTTCAAAGTAGAACTGACTCGCAGCACTACCCACCCTCTATTTACATGTCGAGCCCAGACTTCTAGAAAGTTCTAGGTAACTACATAGTTCTAGAACATCTAGGTAATCTACATGGTTCTAGAACATTCTTGTAGTTCTGGTACTCGCTAATAGATGGTGGTAGCGTAGCATTTTCTAGATCATTCTAGGTCATAGCCCTAGAACATTCGTTCTAGGATGTTCGATCTAGAATATTCGTTCTAGAATCTTCGATCTAGTATATTCGTTCTAGAATCTTCGATCTTGAACGTTCCTACCGACCTACGTGACAATATGTTCCTTGCTCATTCCGCCCTAGTATCTACTATTAGTCTGTGTTCCGCCCGTATCGTTCACAGTGATATCGCGTCTACTAGGTGCCTGCGCGTGGTTCTAAACCAGCCATACTTAACCTTTTTTTTATTATGGGGCCACAAAAACGTTTCAGTCATGGTATCGCGGGCCGCATGACAATTTTTTTATGGATTTTAATAAAAAACCTAACAAGTTTTCCTCAGAAATGTTGATACGGTCCTCTTAACTAGTTGCCTATTTTATTACTTACTTGAAGTAGTTACCTATTTAACTTACGCGGTGGGCCCACAGTTTATCTGATGGACGCGAAATTTAAAATGGTTTACAATTTTGTAACTCAATGTGGGCCAATCACAAAGGCCCGTGGGTCGCAGGTTGAGTAAAGCTGTTCTAAACCATTTCGATTCACTCGCTGAAGCGTCGTCATGGAACTGTGAATACGCAGACGTCAAGACCCGAGCGCCCGCGCACCTGCTAGCGCAGTCTGATTGAGTAAAGAGTAAGCATCAAACAAACAAGCTCACATAAATTTATATTATGAGTAGGAATTTATTGATATAAAAAACTACTGATGACGTATGAAATCTCCTTCAACCCTCCCACCTGGACCAGATCTACAAGAGAAATAAATACAGAAACACCACGCCAATCAAATAGTTATTTATTTAAGAATTAAGTATACAAAGCAAAGTTTACGTTTTGTTATAATAATATTAGAAACATGATTTAAAAAACAGATTCCAATTCAAAATTTATGATAAATAAACAATTTATGATGAAAGCGCTTTTTATAGTCCGACATAGATCTATAGATATGAATGTGGTTAAAACCCGAACTAATATTGTCAGGGCCGGATTTAAAGGTCCAGGAGCCCTCGGGGCAACAAAGGAGCGGAGGCCCCCTCGCCCCAAATAATTTTCCAAATAAAGTAAAAAAAAAAATTTCTGTCGAGTTTTTGAATTAATAATTTATTGTGAAACCAAAATATCAAAGGAAAAGATGTTTACTAGTTGGAATTTGAAAGTTATTTTTTTTCCGAAGTCTCTATTGTGGGGGCCCCCCGTTTGTGGAGGCCTCGGGGCTTTCGCCCCGGTTGCCCTCCCCTAAATCCGGCCCTGAATATTGTCATCTTGGAATGACACAGTTAATGATACTAATTAATGGAATTTTCCAATTGTTTAAGTAAATCATGACATGATAAATAGCAATTTATTAATTCATCATCTACGTCACAATAATAATTTAAAACTGTAAACAATAAAATGAAATATTTGAACATTTAACACCCACTCACGGATGTTAGATGGTGTCTCATAAGCCGAGACCCACCAGATTATTAAGTAGTCACCGAGGCAGATGGAAATCTACAACACCAGAAGCAACGCAGATCATCATTGATATCTATTATGATCGAAGATATCCAGATTACAGTGCTAAATTTTTACTTATAGTTGGGTAAAAAAAACCCTTCGCCGGTACCACCAAAATTGAAATTTGTAATCTTTGAGAGTCGTTACGGGTAGTCAGAAATTGGGACAACCAGTCTTACTAATTATCGTGTTACCCGGTAACTGAGTGGAGGTCAGATAGGCAGTCGCTCCATGCATTGGTATTTAGCCTATCCTCTTAAACTGGAAGGAATCCTTAATTCATTGGGAAAGGCTAGGCTAGGCAGATGATGAAGAACCTAAGGTAGTAGAAAAGGGAGGGTGTTTCAAGTTCAGTTTCCCCCCTCCTCAGAGCCTCCCTCCTCAGTATACGTGAAGGTGCTGGTAAACTCTGTGCCCTCAGTATACTCAGTCATCGTCTCCTCTCCGAGGTCCTCTGAAAAATATTAATTTAAAATTGTAATTTAATTATTTATCGATCATTATGCCCTTTATTTCGAAACAGATTTACAATACTTTTCTTAAAATGAAATTTAATTATCCTCCTCTATAGGCCTCCTCTAACTCCTTCCATGACGCACAACGCACATCTATGCGTCTGTAATTTAATAATATAATTTAAACAATATTTTCAGGCTTATATATATATACGCAGCATTTTTAGGAGCGTAAAATATATAAGAAGCTACAATACCTTGGTCCTCTCGTCTCTCGCTGGAGTCACACTTGCACTTCCTCAACTCCTCAAGCTCCCTCAGCTCTGAGGGTAGCAGCTTCCTCTTCTCTTCCGCAGACATAGTACCTGAAAAAAAAAACCGTTTAAGAATATAAATATAGACATTGCGTAGCTTTCGCGTTGAGGTGGCGTAGTACTCGTAGAGGTAGCGTAGCACTTGCGTAGACTTGTCTCGCATAGCGATAAACGTAGCTAACTCGTAGCAATCTCGTAGCCCTTGGTCATCGCGTAACCAACTCTTAGCGATCTCGTAGCTCTTGGCGATCGCGTAGCTATCTCGTAGCCCTTGGCGATTGCGTAGCAAACTCGTAGCGATCTCGTAGCCCTTGGCGATTGCGTAGCTAACTCTTAGCGATCGCGTAGCCAACTCGTAGCGATCTTTAGCCCTTGGCGATCGAGGAGCTAACTCATAGTAACTACGTAAAAACTCCGTAGCACTTACGTAGACTAAAGAATACTGCCGTCGTAAAAAAAGGCCGTAACTACCATTTTTTTTCGATATTGAGTTAAGTACATAATATATTTGGGATCAGGAAAAGATTCTGATTACAAGTAAATGTTAGTTACGATCTTTCTTCTTATGTCGTCAGAATACAGGCCAACACTTACTGAGTCCAAACTTGATCTTGGCGGACTTGGAGGGTCCAGCTTCCTCTTCACAGCGGCACGTGGGGTCTTCGAGCGCCGCCCTCACTTCGGCACGACGTCTCAGAGCAGACGGCAGGTCTTTGGGACCTGAGGGTAAGTGGTTATGAGTTGATTTAAGACCTGGTAAGTACTGTAGGGAATGCGTAGTCAGAGGTGGAGGCTGTTAGAATTATTGTTTTTGGTTTTTGAAAACTTTGGCCCACACTCGGAATTTCTCCTGTGTCGTGGGTGCTTTTACAAATATACATTACACATGCACAAACACCCAGACCCGGAACCATTTTAGTTGTCCCGTGCGGGAATCGAACCCGCGACACGCAGCGCAGCAGCCAATTGCTCAGCCACTACGCCCAACGTGCCGTCGTAGAAATAAACACATAATGTCAAAGTCAAATGACAGCTGTCACTTATCTAATGTCAACTGTATAATTGTCACTTGTCATGCTCTCTTGCCTATGGTCCCTGACACGAATTGTATACTGGCTCCTAATGAATAAAAAACTATCCATTATTTTAACATAATTCTGTTTTTTTTAAAGCTAGATGAGGCCGGTGTTTTCTATCCGACTACCTCGAGAAGAAACACCGAAACAAACTCAAAGGTCAAAGTCTCTTTTAAGGTCCAGACATAACGTGATTACATCATGGATTTACAGTGTAACAAGCAACATACAACATTGTTAACTTAAAAATGGTGTACTTAAGTACCTACTAGTAATAAACTATAACACGTTGAAAAAGAGTAACCATGGAGTTTCTTGCTCGTTCTTCTCCATAGGAATCTACGTTTTGGAACGGGCAAATAGCTTCAATTTTTCTTTTTTTTGACTAACGGACTGACTCTTAATTATTTGACAATTCAAAAGTAATGGTCTAATTGAAATAAACGTTTTGAATTTTGAATTTAATGTTACAAACACTGATACTATTTCTTGTGCCTCTGTAATTTCGCTAATAAATATATTTATTATCTACACTAATATTATAAAGAGGAAAACTTGGTTTGTTTGTAATGAATAGGGTCAAAACTACTGGACCGATTTTAAAAATTCTTTCACCATTCAAAAGCTACATTATCCACGAGTAACATAGGCTAAATTTTATTTTGGTAAAAATAGGGTTCCGTAAGATATTTGGGTTTTTCGGACACAAGGTGTAAGAAATCAACCAGAAAAGTTACTTTTTTTGCGTACGCTACTAATCTCAGGAACTACTGGTCCGATTTGAAAGTTCTTTCAGTGTTAGATAGCCCATTTATTGAAGAAGACTATAGGCTATATTTCATAACGCTAAAACCAATAGGAGCGGAGCACCACTATTCCACGCGGACGAAGTCGCGGGCAGAAGCTAGTTATTTATATAGAATCGTAATGGCTTCCTACTAAATTATACTCACATTCGCATGGCGGTTCAAAAGGCTTGGTGTGCGTCAGAGCGTCCGGGAATACCTTCCTCATGGTGTGATAGTACTTAAATTCCTTCACGGGCGTCATTTGAGAAGTCGTCGCCACGTCCACCACTAAATATTAACAAATTATAAGATAGGTACTATATCCAAATCGGTTGAGCTGCTCTCGAGATTTGCGCTTAGCAACACATTCAGCGATTCATTTTTATATTATATTATATATTATTACTTTAAAGGACTTATTATTGAATAGGTAAAGGAAACTATACAATTTTAAAATCATGTTAAAACTACATAAGTTACTCGTTAGTCATCCATCATTCATTCATTCACTCATTCAGTCTTTATCTTCATCCTCAAAACTGTTATTAAAACGGCTAGAAATAAACAACATAAATCTATTTTCATTCGGTCATCCATAATCCGAAGAAAAGTAAAATAAAAATCAAGATCACAATAAATGGAAATCTTTTCTTAGAGCCCTATGTCCCGATGCGGGACCACAGGATCGCATCATCATCCATCACCCGTTCACTCATTCACTTAAAAAAATCGGTTGTCTGTAAAGTCGGTTTACTGACGATAGTTGAACGTGACAACGTCATAAGAAATATTGTTGCTATAAACAATTGACACCACATTCACTTTTCACTGCACTTCATACTTGACGAAAACATGTAAATGTATTGTTGTATAGCAGCTGTCCACGCGGACGCATCGCTCACTCAAGTAGGAGAGAGACAGATGTCGGACGCTGTCGAACGCGGAGGCCGATTGTGCCTCTTTGTCGCTCGTTCCACGCTCGCGCTTGCACTTCAAGCCTTAAATGGAACGCCTCAGAGCGAGGTAACGCCGCATGAGTCATGTTTTATCGTGCGTGCAGCCGGCTCCATCGAATTATAAGACGTTGTCACGTCAAAAATGGCAACTTTTGGATGTTCGAGCATCTGCTTTTATTACATTCACAAATAAGTTTCATTTTCATTAATTCAACAAACATCTATTCACTCATTCATTCGCCAAAAATCTATTTACTTTACACACCTAAGTAATCAAAATAAGTTTTATTTTGTTCATTCATCCAACATCTATTCATTCTCCGTGCCTCGGTAAGCAAGCTTTTATTTGAAGATCTTTGACAGTCGTCACGGGTAGACAGAAGCCAGAAAGTCTGACAATAATCAGTCTTACCAAGGGGTACCGTGTTACCCGGTAACTGGGTTGTGGAGGTCAGATAGGCAGTCGCTCCATGTAAAACACTGGTACTCAGCTGCGTCTGGTTAGACTGGAAGCCGATGACAAAACAGTGGGCTATCTCATTATTGCCCATTATCCAATATTCATTCACTCATTCAATCATATATCGCGATATTGCGAAACTGTGGACCGGACATTTGGATATCAGTATTTTAGCTCATTTATTTTATTTTATTTTTTTGTCTACTGTTTTTTTTTATTATTATTATTATTTTTATTTTTTCTCATTTCTTTTCTCCTTCTGTTGTGTTTACTGTGTGTTATATTTATGTACCTATCTTGTGTGTGCGCTTGCGCAAAATAAATGGTTTCTTTCTTTCTTTCTTTCAATCACAGATCATCCATACAATATGAGTCTACTCACCAACATCCAGGATATGTTTGACATCAAGCGTGATTTCCATTCGTTCATCCAATATGTCGTGCACTTCGCGTTTCGTGCCTATCGCTTCTTCGCGGTCGCGCCGCGATTTCTTCACAACTGTAAGATAAAACTATTATAGTACTAGCTAGCTGAATCCCGTGGTTTTGTTTGTATCCGTATTGAGGAAATAGCAGTAAGTAACTCCATATTGGCCTCGTAGTTTTTTTGTATGGCATCTCGCATGTCAAGCTAGAAGGTTGTCGACTGCTTAATCGGGCTTGCCTGTGAAGTGCCTTAAATGATTTTAGGGCCTCCAGTCAGGGCTTAACTTACAAAACTAAGCGACTACACGCTAAGGGCACCCCCTATTGGAGTACGGGCCTCGGCTTAGGGCGTTGCTGGGGGAGGACAGCAAGGGACAGGCTGGATCAGAATATATACGATTATTATAATCGGCAATTTTAAAGCTAGAAGTACAGCTCGCAGGCCGGCCCGTCGAGCTAGGGCCGGGAGGGCATGGACAAGGTCGTCGCAACGGACCTCGGCTTGGCCTAGTAGTTAAGGCATCTCGTGTACAAGACCTGGTAAGTACCACTGCGACTATTCTAAAGTCATATGTACTTTCTAAGTGTACCGACACCACCGACTAACGGTGAAGGAATACATCGTGAGGAAACCTGGACTAAAAAGTCTGAAATCGCCAATCCGGCTTGAGCAAGCGTGGTGATCAATGCTCATGCCTTCTCTGTATAAGAAGAGGCCTGTGCCCAGTCCTGTGTGGGACGATATATACGCTGATGATGTAAATTACAAATTTGCCTTATTTGAAGATCTACAAAAAATATACTTTTGATTATTACACTGTAAGCCATAGATATATGTACATAGTAAATTCTAATAAATAGTTTTGTGTACAAACCATTATCTAGCATGTCAGTAAGCATGCAGCGCATCTCATGAGACATCGGGAACCGCTGTGACGGACTCTTCACTGGGGGCTTCGGGCGGGCTGAGGAATTTTATTGTTATTTTTTTTTTGTAGTTATAAATAAATATAACTTAAATATAAGAATTAATATAATTGTACGCTTCACTAGCAGGACATAGTGATGCTAACTTTTTAAATTTTAAGAACACCTTTGTTAACCTATGACCACAATAAAAGAATTTTGATTTGATTTGATAAAAAATGGTCACGATCGGCTTAGTAGTTAGTAAGGTAGGTAGAAATACGCGAACATACACACATTTGCAAAACTAACATCGTCGTTGCGCGTGCAAAACCGCGAAAGAGCAGTTAGTAAATACCGCGTAAGAAAAAAAGGCGCAAAAATTACACATCGCGCTGACTATTTCTTTAACTTAATTTGGTTTATTTAAACGTCGCAGAATTTATATGAGTAGTACAATTAATTTGTCACAAAGGAGTTGCTTTAAAGTTTAGTCGATAAAATTACGGTTAAATGGCTAAAATATTAAGGTTTCCCTGCCGCCTGCGATATGGAGAAAAATCAGATACGCGGTATTAACAAACTGCTCTTAATTATGAATATTATGGAATTCCATCAATATTACATGAAGTCAATACTCAAATCTTTATTAGCATTCCATATGTTACATAACAGGTGGTACAATTTACTTATAGTATAGACACAATATGGCACAAGACACCGATAAGGCACAGCTTAAAGAAGTTATGAGAGAAATTTAAGAACTATCTATGTAGTCATTACAAAAATCATAATAGTTTTAGGTTAAAAATTAAACATTTAAGCATGAAAAAGATAGCGCTAATGATATTTGACATCATTATGTCTATCCGCTTAGTAACTCCACGGAATTTAATCCCATAGAACGCATAGGGCTGACAAGGAACACGGATGAACTTTAAAACTTATTTAAAAAGAGTAACCATGGAGTTTCTTGCCCGTTCTTCTCCATAGGAAACTACTTTTTGGAATGGGCAACTAAATTCTTTTTTGTTGTCTTTCAAGTGCTTGTTATTAGGCCTAATTGAGATAAATGATTTGAATTGAATGGATGGGTTATAACGGTACGATTAGTTGAAAACAGCTGTTTACTCCTGAAAAAATAGCCTTTCTTTTAGGGCTGGGTGACTTACTCCTAGCGCGCTTCCAACGAGGATCGTATCTCGATTCGGTCTCAGTAGGCTCCAGCCTGATCGGGCAGAAGCGGCAGTGGCAGTTCTCGTCCAACGCCTCACCGCAACGATTGCAGATACCTATAACATAATACTAATATTATAAAGAGGAAAGATTTGTTTGTTTGTGGGGGTTTAACTCAAAAACTACTGGACCGATTTTAAAAATACTTTCACTGTTAGAAAGCTACATCTTTACGAAGTGTCATCCTTACTAATATTATAAATGCGAAAGTAACTCTGTCTGTCTGTCTGTTACGCTTTCACGCCAAAACTACTGGACCGATATAAATGAAATTTGGTACAGAGATAGAATGGACCCTGAGGAACAACATAGGCTACTTTTTACCCGGGTGCGCGAAGTAGTACCCTCGGGATGCGGGTGAAACCGCGGGAAACAGCTAGTAGGCTATATTTGTTTCCAGAATTAATTAGGGATCCCTACTAAAACTTAAATAATAAAAAAAAAATGTACACGCGGGCGAAGCCGCGAAGAGCTAGTAACATTATAAACAGGGGCAGTCCCACCACGTGTTTTTGCAATCACTATTCAGGTGTGCGAGCGAGACACAGCTATTAACGTCGTATAGCACTGTCTCTTTTTCACAACGGAACTTTTTCTGCTTTGACACGTCATAGATGGTCACCCATCCACGGACCGACCGCTCCAAGCGCAGCTTAACCTATGAACGGTCGACCCGTGCGGCTATTACTAACGCGGTGTCCTACGTGAGCGACGAACGCGACGCGACGCGACGTAATGTGACTAACGCGACTGTCACATAGGCCGCAAGTAGGGTAGCCGTTGAGTTGATCGCGTTCGTCGCGTTCGCAGCGTCGCGTCGCGTCGCGTTCGTCGCTCACGCAGGACACCGCGTTAGCCACGAGCTCCTCTCACGAGAGTAACTATTTCTCTCTAGTATAATAAGTCTATGTGGCAGTCAGTCTAAGTCGTGGTGGCCTAATGATTAAGGCACCAGCCTCTCGTGTATGAGTGTGCAGGTTCGAAACCTGGCAAGTACCAATGTGACTTTTCTAAAAAAGTCATACGCACTTTCTAAGTATATCTTAGACGTCGCTGACTAACGGTGAAGGAAAACATCGCGAGGAAACCTGGACTTAAAAAATCCGAAATCGCCAATCCGCCTTGAGTAAGCGTGGTGATCAATGCTCATGCCTTCTCTGTGTGAGAAGAGGCCTGTGCCCAGCAGTGGAACAATATAAAGGCTGATGATGATATGACAGTCAAAAGGTTTAAGAAGAAAATAGGGGAGTGTGGTGTTAGTTCATCTCTGTACATGAGCCTTCCCCTGGCGACCAAGATTATATTAGGTCTACGATAATTCAGAATACTTATTGTTATCTTGTATACCTACCTTAATAGCATCATATTGTATTGTATAATTTTCTCAGAAAAGTATTGTTACCATATTATTCTCAACACAACTTTTGAAAACAGTATCCATGGAGTTTCTTGCCGGTTCTTCTCCATAGGACCCACTACTTGGAACCGTGCAACTAATTTGACTAAGTGCTTTATTTTTAGGCCAATGTGAAATAAAAATTTTGACTTTTGACTTTTAGTGTATGTTGGGTAAACCCTACCTTTTTTCCTTTCAACATTGTCGATGAGACCAAAAATAGTGCTTCTAGCGGTCTCAAGCCGCGCGTTCTGCAGCATGCTGATGCGATGCCTGGTGGCAGTCTTCGTGGCGTGGGGGAGAAGGAACTGCTGCACCAGCTCGGCTACCATCTCATTGGTACTTGCAGTAGACCTGGAAAGCAATGAGACTATTACAGTAGGCCCAGACGCCAGTCTTCTGGCTCTCTTAATTCGTGGTGGCCTAATAA
Organism: Pyrrhia umbra; assembly: GCA_963891755.1. Classification (NCBI taxonomy): domain Eukaryota; kingdom Metazoa; phylum Arthropoda; class Insecta; order Lepidoptera; family Noctuidae; genus Pyrrhia; species Pyrrhia umbra. The sequence goes on along the minus strand of OY982947.1, from coordinate 4,880,573 downwards.
GACCTTGGTGGTCTTCACCAACAAGATGAAGGTCCGAGCAACTTAAAAACAGCTGTTTAGCATAAATTCAAATTTATACCATACGATGGATAACCTATCATTTGGGTTTTTTATTCCTAAAACGGTCGATTACCAAGCCGAGGTTGAACAAGAAGTTGACAACACGAAATTTCCCGTTTCGTGGTTAAAAAAACGTTTTCGTTTAACGGGTCGTTTAGCCTTAGCCCTTAGGCTCCTGTATATAGTGTATGACTGTGCGGGTTCGAAACCTGGCAAGTACAAATGTGACTTTTCTTAAGACTATCAGCCGGTTGCACGAAATTTTCTATCTTAACAAAACTTTTGTGTAGAGTGATAGCCTGAAACACAGGTTTAAATAAACCTAGTTCGGGGGGTCCCTACTTAAGATTTAAATCTTAACTTTTTGAAATTCTAATTTTATTATTTAGATTCCTAAACTATTTCTTGTAAATGTTATATTATGTTATAGAACTATTACGTAAACTAAAACTGAGCAGATTGTACACTTCTGTAAACTTATACACTATTTTTTTTAAATCATTTATACTTTTACGATTATCACAAAACATGATATCAATAATTAGTATACTTTTAATATTTTTTATGATACACATACATAGATATAATAATTAAGTTAACATATATCGTTAATATTTAGACGAAACACATAAAACAATAGCAAAATTATTCAATTTTATCCTCCATTTTGTTAGATCTTGAATGACAGTTCTTCCGTTTCACGTACAAATAAGAAACCACATATTTTTTTGATCCAACCGCAGTCTCATCGTCATTGCTGAACCGAGTTGTATCAAATTTGATACGTAGATAGATGGAACCCTGGACACTGAATACGTTATATTTAATCCAGGTGCGATAACTGGTTTCCTCGGGACGCAAGACAAACGTTTAATCAATAAATAAAGATTATGTAATGTCAAAAACATTACTAACCTTTCCAAAAAAATTTAGATGTATCGGACTATTAAAATTAAAATTTCATATAAAAAAGTGGTCAATTAATATGAAATTCGGTTCCATCCGTCAGAATACAATAATAATACGCCCGGTAGTCATATTTTCATGGGAACGAAACCATAGCGCGATTCAGTAATAAAGCCTCATCTGACAACGCCATCTAGTGAGAGAAATCGAAATTGTTTTTGGACGCTGTTTGACCCCGTCTCTGTAGCGCGTCGGAGATGTTTGATGCTTTTCTTATTTTTCTAGTATTATTATTTTAACACAGTTTTACTACGAAAACCCTGCCAAGTGCGTGTCGGGCCACGCGCATTAGGGCTCCGTAGTAGGTCTTAGTTAGTCGACTATAACTCTGTAACCGGTTAACCCTACTTAGCCGTGATAGTTTTCCTTGTAAGTTCATTACATGTGCTACGTCTGTGTTTTTTTTTCACATTTCTAGGGACTGCCATTCAAAAGTTAGACGCTATGATGTCTAAAATTATTAAAGTAATTCGGGACACCTCTCTTGCAACGGGATTGGTTTCTGACTGGCTCGGGTATGCCGACTTCGGCATAGTATTTGTTGCCGTATTTTACAAGTAAATTAGCAGTATCTAGTCTGAGCGGCGCGGAGACCTTTATTGATCTATGCTATAATAAGAATTATAATATCATGATTACTTACAAGTCGGTGGTCTCAATGAGAGTGTCATGGTATTTGAGCGCTTGGGCCTTCGCCCTCTGGCCAGCGTCTTCCTCCGCGGCTAATTCCACGCCCTCCTCTATTATCTCTTGCAAATAGGCCTCCACTGTGCCTTGGGTCACGCCGAGAATCTGAAAATTTTAAGGCATTAAAATAGCATCCATTTCTGCCAATTCTTGTTGTTATATTTTTTGTTCTCATATGTTGTTATATCTTCTATGTTGGGGTCGGCTTCCAGTCTAAACCGGATGCAGCTGAGTACCAGTGTTTTACATGGAGCGACTGCCTATCTGACCTCCACAATCCAGTCACCGGGTAATTGGAGCTTGCTTAAAAACTTCGGCCATTTTTGGTTGTTGATGGTGATCAAAATATTTGGCTGCGACCGCGCCTGCTCTGCCTACCCCTTTGGGGAATGGTACCAACCTGTCTAAACATCTCATCATGTTCTCGGCGCCGATGTTCCTCTCTCTGCCTCCTCCCAGCCTCCGCGGCCTCCCGCATCGTCTTCTCTCGTACTGATAGAGAATTTTTGACAACCATTAAAAAGAGGGTTTCGGCGAAAATGGTATGACTAGACTTAAAAGCGAAGTTAGAAGTTTCCTTCTAAAAAAATATTGTTAACATCTGCCTAGCCTTTTCCCAACTATGTTAGGGTCGGCTGCCAGTCTTAACGGATGCAGCTGAGTACCAGTGTTTTAAATGGAGCGACTGCCTATATGATCTCCACAATCCAGTAACCAGGTAACCATTTGGCAAGACTGGTTGTCAAAATTCTGGATTCGTTTCACGGGTCGTGCTAAATGTTATTAGTTTTTCCATAGGGAATTTCTGGAATAGTCTAATTGGCAATAGGCTAGCCCCCTATTAAATGGAACTAAAACATAAATGCCAAAATTTCACGAGACCAGGGGGCTGGCTTATTTCATATACAAAGAACTAGCATTGCTATTCAACGTGGCAATGCTGCCAGTCTTCTGGGCACATTACCAGATGATAGCGATGTGGAGGAATATTTTGACGCTTAACCTTGAGGTGTGTTTTATATACCTCAAGTAGTTTTAAACATATAAATATAGATATTAATTAAATTATTATCTCAATAAATTAACAGTAGCTGATATTAGATTGAAAAAATGGGTGAAGCTTTTACAGACCGAACTTTGGTCATGGCGGCCAAACTCAATGAAACAAGCTTCAAGAAAACAGGTTATACTCACAAGCAATCATGAGGAAGGCATGCTGTCTCCTTTCCTCCTTCAATCTTCGGAGCTCCTTCTCTAAGAAGTCCAAGGCAGCCGATACGGCACCTCCGCAGAGCTCGTCAACCAGAGCGGATATCGTATCCTCCTGCGAGAAACCTCTTATAGATCATGGAGGCCTAGTACCAGGCTCGTAAAATATACCTACTCCAGTTTTTTTAAAGGTTGTATAAAAATGAGATTTTGCAGATTCGTAAGACGGAAAATTGCATGTAAATCTGTTTGATTTCGAAGCAAATATTTTAAGTTTTCTTTTACCTCTTACGATTTAGACATGCTCGTCAAAGATTACACTTATAAGAGAAAAAAGAAAAAAATTGTTTCTGCTGAGACATCGCTGTAGAAGTCAGTGTCTAACTCTAAGTTACTATAACTGTGTATTTTTTCGGCCGACTTCTAAGAGCGATGTTTTAGCAGGGACATTTTTTTTTTCTATTTTCGGAAGTAGGTTTCAACATTTTTTGCAAAAAGTTTTTATACTTCTTCTCTTTAGTCTAAAGCTGGATAAAACCAGTGTTGCCAGGGCCCTTAAGTCATAAGTTACGTTTCGTTTCCTGAAATGTTACATTTTTGCTGCAAAAGTTACATTATTGTTTTTATTTAAGTGTTTTTGGGGCGGAGGCAAAATTATTTCAGCAAAATAGCGAAATTTAAATGATATTATGTCTAATGAATCATTCAACCTTATTAACCGACTTAAAAAAAGGTGTTTGTTTGTTTGTTCGCGTTTTTATCAAAAACTACTGACCCCAATTGGATGGAATTTTTATTATTTAAATGTGTATTATTCAGGAAGGTTAAGATTAAGCATATAGTATATTAGTATCTGATGAAGATCTTTGGAGATAGCCAATATAACTCTTCAATTATAAAAGCAAAAGACCCACGATTGCTGCGATTGAATGCCTATGTATATTTTTAACCATTCCATAACATAACATCACTCCTCTAAGCCTTGAAGGGGAAAGCAGAGCCATAGAGTACAACCTTATTATTGGTATAATACGTGAAACGCGAGCGAAGCGAGCGAGAAATTTTTTAAAGATTTCAATGTCTTCCGGACTTCTTACAATGTGTTTTTTTTCTGACAATCCTTAACCACGTTAGCCATCGTTTGCATTTATCATGGTGGCATCAGTGCCGGATTTATATTTTTTATGAGTGTAGGCCACTTTATTTCCGCCGCCCATGAACCTTCCTAAAATAATACCTTTAAAAAACCGGCCAAGTGCGTCTCGGGCCACGCGCAGTAGGGTTCCGTAGTAGAAGTTAGTTAGTCGACTATAACTTTGTAACCGGTAAAGCCTACTTAGCCGTGATAGTTTTCCTTATAAGTTCATTACATGTGCTACGTCTGTGATTTTTTTTACAAATCTAGGTATAGCCATTCAAAAGTTAGAGAAAAATTTGCACTTAAAAGCTAGATATTACGCAAATAGCTCGTTTAACCGAAAAATGGTCTTCACAAACCCATAATATTTTTGAAAGACCTAACGCTATCCCACACGAAGAGGTACGCGAGAAAAAAAATATTCATCTCCACTACGTGTTTGGGAGCTCACACAATTTTATTTTACCATTTTCTCGGCGTGATCAATAGACATATCCATACCAAATTTCAGCGTTCTAGTATCAAGAACCTCGGTGCTATGCCGCGGACAGACAGACAGACGGACATGGCGAAACTATAAGGGTTCTTTGTCGGACTACGGAACCCTAAAAACCGGCCAAGTGCGAATCGCGATCTCGTTTTTTTTCGACCGCATAATTAAGTTTGTTTACAATTACATATTTAGAAAGCATGTTAATTATATAGAGCGATCAGGATAGTAAAATATATAGAGCGCGAGCGAATCGAGCGCAAATTTTTTTTAGCATGTTTATTATTGGGAATAATTTTGTTGGAATAAATGGTAACTAAAACAGAGTTTGCAAAGAAACATAAAGATCCACGTAATCGAAAGTGCGAGCGAAGCGAGTGCGATTTTTTTTTAGCATGATTATTATAGGGAATTATATTTTGAAATAAATGGTAACTAAAACAGAGTTTGCAAAAAAACACAAAGATCCACGCAATCGAAAGCGCGAGCGAAGCGAGCGCGATTTTTTTTTTTAGCATGATAGGGAACATGTTTCAATAAATTGTATCAAACAGAACAGAATTTGAAAATTAAAATAGGTATTAATATACGTAATCAGAAGCGCGGGCGCGAACTTTTTTTTTAACATGATAATTATATTTTTCAATAAATTGTAACGAAAACAGAATCTGAAAAGAAATAAGAATATATAATTGAAAACGCGAGCGAAGCGAGCGCGAATTTTCTTTTTTATCAAGATAACTAAGGAGAATAATATTTTTTTTGTGTGTTGCCATGATTATTGATGTTGCAACCTATTTTATTTAGTTAACGAAGATGGCAGAATTTTTCGCTAGTTCAATAAGGTTAAGTTCAGTAAGGTTGCTTAATCAGGTTTTGGGGGCCCTCCGCTCTCATCCAACACACACGCAGTAATATAGATAAAATAGGTACAATAATATAACAGTAGGTAGATAGGAATGAGTTTCTTTAGGGATTTAACGTATTAGTATAAAAAATATGAGAAAACCAGTGAACCTGTTGACTTTTACCCTCTGAAATCGAGTGAGCGTCCTCTGAAATCTGCCGCCCCCTAGGACGCTGCCGCCCCTAGGCCGCGGCCTATACGGCCTATTGACAAATCCAGGACTGGGTGGCATTATATCGGATAAACAATAGGCCCTACTTAAGTAGAAAGCGCGAGGGAAGCGAGCGCGAAACGCGAATTTTTTAGCATGATAATTATAGGGAATAATATTTTTCAATTAATTGAAACGAAAACAGAATCTGAAAAGAAATAAGAATACGAAATTAAACGATGGAACCCTAATAAAAATGTTGAATCTAGTTTGAAAGAGACAAACATATGTAATAAGTACGTATATTAGATTTACAATGCAGTAGGCAAGTCGGTAGTAGTTGTAATGAGGTTGTGGGTATGATGTCAAAAACTTTCTCGATGTCACGTGTCGGGGCCCCGTATCACTGATACGGCTGATACGGTTATAGTTACGCCCCTGCTTTAAAGCTAAACTTACCTACCAAGAATAAATTGTAATCACCGGAAATTCAACGCACTTTTCTCACAGTTGTAGACAACAAACATTATCACAACAACGAAACTTTTACGAAGTAAAACTCTTACGAAATAAAACAAACCGCGAACGGCGCGATCACGCGAAGTAGGAAACGTGCGCGCTCACGCTCAAGCAAAATCAAGCTTTAAGTCGTCTACAATACGTATTATTTTGTCATGGCGCGTTCCATTCAGAGCCATCTCTGAGAGTGTGGAGTGAAATAATTTTGGGCGCGACAGTTTTAGGAGTGTTCGATTTGGATTATTTTGGATGCGTTGGCGTTTGTAAACTGCTTACAATAAAAATCTAGTATTACAAATTTCATTGTCCTCAAAAGTTACGAAAATAGTCCTAAATATAAAAATTACTTACATGTTACGCGATGGGGTCAAAAGTTACGAAAAATGTAAGAAATGTAACCTTCTGGCAACGCTGGATAAAACCCGATCAACTAATTATAATCTGTACCAATTGATTGTACGAAAAATGGAAACAGAGTCGTAACCTATTTTGTTCTAATTCTGCCACAGAAATTAACAAAATGGCGTAAAGATAGCGCATTTATGTCAATTTCATGCTCTAAACATCATCATTCATCATTTAATGCCATTTTATGTATATATGTGGGAAAATTAGAACAAAATAGTTTATGATATTGTTTCTATTTTTCGTAAAATCATATAATAGCTATGTCAATTTAAAAACATCAACAACAAAACTCTTTAAAACACAACCTTTCTTTCAAAAAAGGTTTTTGAAAAATTAGGGTCAATCATACCTTGAGTTCAGTCTCCGTTCTCCTCGCATTAAACTCTCTAGCTTTAGACTCCTCGCTTGAAATCCGGACTTTATCTTCTTTCTGCAGACCATGCGTGGTCTTCAACTCCTCAGTCAACTCGGCAGCTCTGGTGCGACCTTCATACATCTGCCAGAGACGACATTAGGATCTAATATTTTGATGGAGTTATTGATACTTTTTGCAGGCTCTTACTGGCCGTTGGGTTATGAGCAATCTGTCACATGATGACATCAACTGTAGTTTGGATGAGATGTCGTTCTAAATAAATGTCTGTGACGATCAGCTGTGCTTCAGTGATATAAACTAACTAATTTACCACCTGCAATTACCAAAACATTTACATCTGTAACGGTACGGAGTACAAGGAGCTCGTCGCTAAGTAACAGCCGCACGGTTCGACCGATCAAAAGCTAGCTGCGCTTAGCGCGGTCGGTCCGTAGATGGGTGACCATCTTTGTCATAGCGAAAAAGCACGTTAAGCTGTTGGTCCCGGTTATCATTTGTAGATCCTTGACAGTTACGGGTAGTCAGAAGCCAGAAAGTCTGACAACCAGTCTTATCAAGGGGTACCGTGTTATCCGGTTACTGGATTATGGAGGTCTGAGGTCGCTCCATGTAAAACACAGGTACTCAGCTGCACCAGGTTTAGACTGGAAGCCGACCCCAGCATAGTTGGGAAAAGGCTAGGCAGATGGATGAACGGTAATGAATAGAAAAAAAAACATATCCTCTCATCATTATCATCATCTGCCAAGTCATTTCTCAACTAAATTGGGGTCGGCTTTCAGTCTAATCGGAAGCAGCTTGCAGTTTATAAGGAGCGACTGCCTATCTGACGTCCACAACACAGTTACCTGGCAAACTTTCTGGGGTCTAACTACCCATAACGACTGTCAAAGATTTTAGGCGTCTCACTCAGTTTTCTGGCGGGACAAGTTCGACAAGATGGGACTAAAAAGCTGGTCTTCTGGTAACAAAAAATTCGCGGTGCAATCCTGACTTGACCAGGCTTTTAAACTTGTTGCAACGATCTCTCTTATTCTTCGGTCATGTGGCCCAAAAATTTTGAATAGATATATTCGTAGGCCACATGGAAGGGAAAATGCGTAGAGGCCGAAAGCCTACCTATTGGATGAATGCCATCCTGGAGTACCTGTAGGGATAGACAAGTGACAAGAACGCAAGTAGAATAGAATACAAAATGTATGGGAATGACATTGAATGACAGAAAGTGAATGAATGTCATTCCCATACATTTAGTTTTCTATTCTACTAGCGTTTTTGCCACTTATCTAGCCCTACTGGAGTGTCATACCCAAACTGCAATCCACCTTGCTCATGATAAACACTTGGGGAGCCCTGACCCGCAAAGCTACTCTTGGTGGTCACAGTTATGAGGTTACGAAGAAGAAGAAGAAAAAAACTTACCAGATTTTGCACGGCGCGGCCCCTAATGATCCTTTGCAGCACCAAAGCTGCTTGATGTGCTGTCTCCTCTATATCATCCAAGGCCTCCACTTCAGGAGTAGACGGTCTAGCGACCACAGGCTCTTTACGAGACTTCAGGACATGCAGGGGCCCTGCCGTCATTTTCGCAGCGCCTAGACGAGCCTCTGAGAGGAAAGGGAGGAAAATATGTTTTTGATAACAGTGGGTCTAGCACGAATCACTTTTGAAAAAGTATTCGTATCGAAAGCGCTTTTAATGGAATATACTCGCTTCTTACAAACTATTTATTTAAATTTATGATTTTAATCATATCTTTGGATGCTGCAAAGGGTTTGGTTGTATTTAAGATTCGATAATCGCTTTCGATACGAATATTTTTTGAAAGTGATTTGTGCTAGGCCCACAGCTGTTTCCTGGGGTTTTACCCATGTCTCGAGAGAACTCCTTTACTAACTTGAATCATTTTTGTACCCGGATAAAAAAAGCCTATAACCGTCAATAAGGACCCGTCTATCTCCATACTAATTTTCATCCAAATCGTCCAGCCATCTCACCATCTTCTTCTTCATATCGTGTGGGTTACCAGTTTTACCAACCTAACAAGCCCTATTGTCAGAGTTTTCTCAAATCCGTCTGACGGCCTCTGACATGGAATTGTTACAATGACTGCTATCAATATAGTAGCCGGGGATGGCGGCTTAGCGTGCCCTCTCAGGCACGGGGGTGTAACACCACCAACTTCCTAACTCCGGACTGGTTAGTCAATTTTTTAAAAACCCAATAAGCAATTTCGGCCCGACCCGGGATTCGAGACCCCTTTTACAGCAGTTGCGTTATGCAACTACTAGACCACTAAGGCAGTCGCTTTGGCATTTATTATAATATTAACGAAGGATTTGCAAACCTAAAGGCCTATTTTGCAGCAAGTCAAAAAAGAAAATAAAGCCTACTCACTCTTGAGGTCATTATGAAGGTTCTCCAAGAACTGTTCGCTCCACTTGGTCTGCCTCTCACAGAGCTCGTTAGGGTCGCGAGCGAGGAGATGGCCGGAGCAGGTCTTCGTGAGGTCCTGCCCACAGGACTCCAGCCACGGAGGCGGCTCCGACAGCTCCTTATGATCTTCTAGAGCTGATGATGAAGATATTTGGGGTTTTACAAAAACGTAAAACTTTACAGAGGAGCTCGTAGCTAAGAACTAGCCATCATCTTTCTTTATCAATTTTAATTATAATAAGTTATTTGTTTAAACATACGCAGCAATGTCAACTATTATTAGGAATGGGATATTTTTTCTATGTAGTAGGGTAGTAGATCATCTCAGGATCGCTATGATGAGCTATAAGAGTGAGGGAGCAGACCGCATCGTGTCGCTATACTCACACAGCAGCGCAGGATCGTACACGATCTCCGCGTGCCTCCTGCGCGCCTGGTAGCAGTGTGGCGGACTGAGAGAGTGAAGCAGGAGACCGTGGAGTACACATCGTGTCGCTATACTCACACAGTAGCGCAGGATCGTACACGATCTCCGCGTGCCTCCTGCGCGCCTGGTAGCCGTGTGGCGGACTGTGAGAGTGAAGCAGTAGACCGTGGAGTACACATCGTGTCGCTATACTCACACAGTAGCGCAGGATCGTACACGATCTCCGCGTGCCTCCTGCGCGCCTGGTACCCGTGTGGCAGACTGTGAGAGTGAAGCAAGAGACCGTGGAGTAACATCGTGTCGCTATACTCACACAGCAGCGCAGGATCGTACACGATCTCCGCGTGCCTCCTGCGCGCCTGGTAGCCGTGTGGCGGACTGTGAGAGTGAAGCAGTAGACCGTGGAGTACACATCGTGTCGCTATACTCACACAGTAGCGCAGGATCGTACACGATCTCCGCATGCCTCCTGCGCGCCTGGTAGCCTTGTGGCGGACTGTGAGATTGAAGCAGTAGACCGTGGAGTAACATCGTGTCGCTATACTCACACAGCAGCGCAGGATCGTACACGATCTCCGCGTGCCTCCTGCGCGCCTGGTAGCCGTGTGGCGGACTGTGAGAGTGAAGCAGTAGACCGTGGAGTACACATCGTGTCGCTATACTCACACAGTAGCGCAGGATCGTACACGATCTCCGCGTGCCTCCTGCGCGCCTGGTAGCCGCGTGGCGGGATGTGAGAGTGAAGCAGTAGACCGTGGAGTACATATCGTGTCGCTATACTCACACAGTAAGTAGCGCAGGATCGTACACAATCTCCGCGTGCCTCCTGCGCGCCTGGTAGCCGTGTGGCAGACTGTGAGAGTGAAGCAGTAGACCGTGGAGTACACATCGTGTCGCTATACTCACACAGCAGCGCAGGATCGTACACGATCTCCGCGTGCCTCCTGCGCGCCTGGTAGCCGTGTGGCAGACTGTGAGAGTGAAGCAGTAGACCGTGGAGTACACATCGTGTCGCTATACTCACACAGTAGCGCAGGATCGTACACGATCTCCGCGTGCCTCCTGCGCGCCTGGTACCCGTGTCGCGCGAGCGGCGCGTGCAGGTCGGAGGTGGGGTCGCGCGACGCTGACGTCACGCAGCCGGCGCCGCGGGCCGACTGCATGCGCGCCACCAGCCCGGCCCGCCCTCCTCCCTCGTGTAGGGCTACCAGCTTGCGTAGCTCTGTGAAGTCGAAGATAAAATTGGTTGTTACCATCTACCGAGGAGCTCGTGGTTAAGTAACAGCCACACGGTTCGACCGATCATAGGTTAAGCTGCGCTTGGCGCGGCCTGAATGTGGATGGGTGACCATCTTTATCATAGCGAGACTCCTCCCGTGCCTCGGAAAGCACGTTAAGCCGTTGGTCCCGGTTGTCATTTGTAGATCTTTGGCAGTTGTTACGGGTAGTCAAAAGCCAGAAAGTCTGACAACCAGTCTTACCAAAGGGTATCTTGTTACCCGGTAACTGGGTTGTGGAAGTCAGATAGGCAGTCGCTCCATGTAAAGCACTGGTACTCAGCTGCATCCGGTTTAGACTGGAAGCCGTACCCAACATAGTTGGGAAAAGGCTAGGCAGATGATGATGACCATCTATCAAACAAATATTTGCTCGAAGACTCGACATTTGAAACTGCAACTGTACCTCTATCCCTCGTCTTCCGAATATGGCTGACTTTCCTCTCCATCTCCTGTTTCTTCAGCGCCCACAGCTTGGCCAGCTTCGTGCTGGTGCGGTTCGTCTGCTTCTGCCTCTGTTCCGCCTGCAGGCGATGCAGCAGCTCGAGCCTAATGTCCTGCAGCTCATCTATCTCCTACAAACCAAATATTGGCGTCACCTTCAGAATTGGGTAGTGGACACCAATCTATCTTCTATACTTATAATAAATCTGTAGAGAGGTCAATTCTGTACATGAAATATATTTCCAACATAACTATCAGGGGGTGATTAGGGATCGATACTGATGCCAAAAATGCAATCAGTAAAATTTTTGTCTGTCTGTATAAACGTTATAGAAACAAAAACTACTCGACGGATTTTAACGAAACTAAGTACAATTATTTTTCATACTCCTGAGCTGGTTATAATATACTTTTCATCACGCTACAATCAATAGGAGCAGAGCAGTGAAGGAAAATGTTGGGAAAACTCCATTTTTTAAGCTTCCGTCGCGTGTGCAACCTTAATGGTTAAAGCTACACAGAAATCAAGGCTATAGGCTATATATCATAACGCTAAGACCAATAGGAGCGGAGCACCACTATTCCACGCGGACGAAGTCGCTGGCAGAAGCTAGTAACAAATAATTCCAAGACACTACTTCTTCAAAAATGCACTTCATATTATCCCTGTAAACCCTATTTATTTTGAATTTACTGCACAATAAGATTTTGAGTGGCTTCTGAATCAATAAATAGTGAGTGAATTAAGTTGGAAAATTAGTGACATCACAGTTCTCTATGGGAGAAACGCGTTTTGACAACTTATAAAAAGTATGTCAATTGGTTGTGGTGAGGTGACAAGTACCGAATTCTTGCTGCTTTTCCAATAGTTTCGAAAAACTGGTACAAAATCTATTAAATTGTTGCCTATTGATTTATGAAGAAGTAGTCTGACTATTCCTGGAATTTAATCACAGCAAAAATCATTGACTTTTCTAAGACATTACATCGTCAACTTTTGTTTGAAATAAAGACTACTGTTGCTACAATATTGGCCAGTTGCACCAAATACTCACCGCCTCTCGGAACAACCAGTCTTTAATCACGACGTCATTGATGATGGCATCTCTCTTCTTCATCCATTGAGGGAACTTGCCACCTTCCACCAAGTCCATCCAAGCGCGGGCGTGACGCATCCTAGGCATCAAGAAATCTTCATCAGCTACCTAGCTTTTTCTCAACTACGTTGTGGCTGGCTATTATTACATCTTATTTCATGTACCTACAATCTAAGCAAATAAACTTTACTGTACTTTACTTACCAGCGTAATCCGATGTAGCTAAGTACTAGTGTTTTACATGGATAACTGTCAATCTGACCTCTATAACACAGTCACCAGGTAACACGATACCCCTTGGTTGCTAGTTGTAAGCCTTTCTGGCTTGTGACTACTCATAACGACAGTCAAAGATCTACTAATGACAGCCGGTAGCAACGGCTGAAAGTACGCAGCCAGCAGCCTTGATTTATCGACCCGTGAGGCTGTTACTACCATGACCTTCTTCAGTACAAGAAATACTGGTAGAAAATGTGTCCAGGTTATCATCAGTAAGCGTAGCGGCAAACAACCCCCGGCTACCTAGCCGGGATGGACGACCTTAAAAAAACCCCCGGGATTGACTGGAAGGCAGAAGACTGGGAATTGTGGTGAAATTTTGGACAGAAAGAAAGAAAAAACATTTATTTCTGGACACGTACAGGAAGAAGACAATAAGTACATAGTTATAAAATAAAACAAAATAGAAAAAAAATAAATAAAATTAAAGACATTACATTATACCTGTACGAGGCCAGAAATAGCTCCTATCTCAGCATAATGCTGAAATATTTTCCTGAGTAAATGCTGCAACGCTGATCTTCCGATAGGAGATTAGTGGACTGGACACGCATAGCGACAGATAGTACGCACATGAATGAACTTCTTAGCAACGAGTTCTACTACTATCAAAAAGTAAAATACTAACTTGTTTATGATAGCTGTGGTGTAGAAATCAGCGGGCAAGTCTCCCACGCGATATGGACTCCCAGGACCTGTGAAAAGAAAAAAGAATAAGTAAATAAAATGTAGTGGTGGCTAAGCAGCTGCATCCCGTGTATGGTCGAAACCTGGCAAAGTACCAATGTGACTTTTCTGAAGTACTTTCTAAGTGTGACACCACTGACTAATGGTGAAGGTAGTTTCCGACAGATTATGGACATACGTACCCCACTCCAATTTATCAAGGAACATGACTTCAGGCGTTTTGTCGCATTGTTGAGCCGCCTTCCCGTCCGGCTGCCACGGTATCGTCTGAGCAGAAGACTCCCTGAAACAGACTCAATTCATTCACCACCCCTCCTCCTCTTTGCGTCGTATTCCTCAATACTGAGGGTCGTGACCTCCACGAATTACTTCTTGGACAATAGCTTTCCACTTGTCACGGTCTTTGGCAGCGTGTACGCTTCCTTAACCACTAGGACCGTACAATTTAGCTTCCAAAGACATGGTAAATCATGCTGATGCCTTCTAGGTCTTCTTCTTATCGTTTTGCAAGTTTTACCAACCTAACAAGCCCTAGTGTCAGAGTTTTCTCAAATCCGCCTGACGGCCTCTGACATGGAAGTGTAACACCGACTGCTATCAAGGTAGCAGCAAGACCACGGTTTAACGTCCCAGGCACGGGGGTGTAACACCACCAACTTCCTGACTCCGGGCTGCTTTGCGATTTTTTTTTAAATCCACAAAGCAATTTCGGGTCGACCCGAGAATCGAACCCGAGATACTGTTTACAGCAGTCACTTTATGCGACCGATAGATAAGTTCTTCTTAGAAACAACTGAAGGAAAGCATCGTGAGGAAACCTGGTCTAAAAAGTCTGATCCCCAATCCGCCTTGAGCAAGCGTGGTGATCAATGCTCATGCCTTCTCTGTGTGAGAAGAGGTCTGTGCCCAAGAATAGGACAGTAAATATTATTAGACAAGTTTATAGTTTAAGGAGGTACCTGAAAACGCTCTGGGTCCCCCTGTTCCTCGGTTTGGTGGGTCCCGGTGGAATCAAGTTCGGCGTGTTGGGACGGAAGTCGGGAGTCGTTGAAGGCAATGACATCACTTTTTTTGGACTGAAATAATTAACACATTGTCCTCATTTTTCAGATTTTTTTTTTGTTACAATAATATCATCATCATCTAGCCTTTTCTCTACTATGTTGGGGTCGGCAGCGGAGTACCGCACAAAGCACGTTAAGCTGTTGGTCCCGGTTGTCATTTATAGATCTTTGACAGTCGTTACGGATAGTCAGAAGCCAGAAAGTCTGACAACCAATCTTACCAAGGGGTGTTACCTGGTAACTATGTGGAGGTCAGATAAGCAGTCGCTCCATGTAAAACACTGGCACTCAGCTAGATCCTCTTAGACTGGAAGCCGGACATAACATAGTTGGGAAGAGCCTAGGCAGATGAGGATGAGGCCGACTTTTGTTCACGTCAATTATAAAAATACTTACGCAGCAGTAAATTTATAGCAATCCTTCCCGCTGAATTCTGGTGTTGGCACATTTTTCGCTTCCTCGACCCGGTTGAGGTACGCGCCGTACGACCGGTCTATGTGATCCGGCAGCCGGCAGTTCGGATAATAAACTGTGGGGCAATACATTACGTTTACTATTGCATTCAAATATCTGGCCAGATTTACGATATATCTTTTTAGGGTTCCGTAGTCCGACAAGGAACCCTTATAGTTTCGCCATGTCCGTCTGTCTGTCTGTCTGTCTGTCCGCGGCATAGCTCCGAGGTTCTTGATACTAGAAAGCTGAAATTTGGTATGGATATGTATATTATTCACCCCAAGAAAGTAGTAAAATAAAATTTAGAAAAATATTTTTCTTTAGGGTAGCTCCCAAACACGTAAAGTGGGGATCAATATTTTTTTTCTCGCGTACCCCTCCGTGTGGGGTATCGTTAGATAGGTCTTTCAAAAATATTATGGGTGTGTGAAGACCGTTTTTTGGTTAAGCGAGCCATTTGCGAAATATCTAGCTTTTCAGTGCAAATTTTTGTTCGCTACGAGTTACCCCCCCTCTAACTTTTGAATGGCTGTACTTAGAAATGTGAAAAAAATCACAGACGTAGTAGGTACATGTAATGAAATTACAAGGAAAACTATCACGGCTAAGTAGGCTTAACCGGTTACAGAGTTATAGTCGACTAACTAACTCCTACTACGGAACCCTAATGCGCGTGGCCCGACACGCACTTGGCCGGTTTTTTTTAGAATAGATAATATTGTCGATGCAGATGCATTTTAATCGCAGTCGCTTGGCATACAAGATTTTGACGATAAAAAAAATATCCCAATTTGTGTTTCATTATTATTTCCTAAAAAGGTTGTAACTAGGATTCACACTTGAACTAGGTTTACAATTTAACTGATATACACAGTCTAGCAGGGATTTCTAGTTTTAACAAAGACTAGTTTTAATTAGGAAAAACCGGCCAAGTGCGTGTCGGGCCACGCGCAGTAGGGTTCCGTAGTAGGAGTTAGTTAGTCGCCTATAACTCAGTAACCGGTTAAGACTTCTTAGCCGTGATAGTTTTTCTTGTAAGTTCATTACATGTACTACGCCTGTGATTTTTTTCACATTTCTAGGTACAGCCATTCAAAAGTTAGAGGGGGGGGGTAACTCGTATCGAACAAAAATTTGCACTTAAAAGCTAAATATTTCGCAAATGGCTCGCTTAACCAAAAAATGGTCTTTACACACCCATAATATTTTTGAAAGACCTATCTAACGATATCCCACACGGTGGGGTACGCGAGAAAAAAAATATTCATCCCCACTTTACGTGTTTGGGAGCTACCCTAAAAAAAAATATTTTTCAAAATTTTATTTTACCACTTTTTCGGCGTGATCAATATACATATCCATACCAAATTTCAGCTTTCTAGTATCAAGAACCTCGGAGCTATGCCGTGGGCAGACAGACAGACAGACGGACATGGCGAAACTATAAGGGTTACTTGTCTGACTACGGAACCCTAAAAACGCGAGTAACTAAAAACTGCTTTTAACTGTAACATCTACAAAATGGAATTAGGATTTCTAATCAAAATTATAAAGACACCCTTATGATTTCACTTTATCTGTTTATCTGTCCGTTATTTCTAAAGTGGCGTAATATTTGTGGTATAACCAAATCTTACTTACCAACTTGCATTCTGGGCCGCAGACTTATTTCCGAGAACATACTGTTGTACACAGGCTGTAAAACCTGAAAAAATACATGAAATAGATAAGTGATAAAGTGGCAATCGACCAATCAACACATATAGACACTAGGGTTTGTGCCCGGAGCGTGCAGTAGTTTCTTCAAGACAGCTAGTAAAATATACAATACATATATGCCAGGTTCCATGGTAAATATCTATAGGTACTTATAATAAATCTGTAGAGAGGTCAATTCTGTACATGAAATATATTTCCAAAATAACTATCAGGGGGTGATTAGGGATCGATACTGATGCCAAAAATGCAATCAGTAAAATTTTTGTCTGTCTGTCTGTATGAACTCTATACAAACAAAAACAACTCGACGGATTTTAACGAAACTTGGTACAATTATTTTAGTCCATTGAAAAGTTACATTTGGGGTTGCGTTTTTTAGAGGACGCAATTTTATTTTTTTGATGTGTAGGGGGGGTCAGTGTAAAGCTAAAACCAAGTTTGTGGGGTCGCCACCCTTGCCCCCCGGCCGCCATCTTGATTTTGATTAAATAGGGGTTGAAAAGGTTTTCACGATATATCTCCTAAACTGTTTATCCGATTTAAAAAAAATCTAATATAATAAACTACAGAATGGATGGATCAACACAATTTACAAATAAACTATACAAAAACTAAAATAATGACCTTTCACCCCCACCAAAAATCCCCATTAACAATTAACTTCTCAATTAATAATATAAAAATAGATGTCGTCGACGACTTTACTCTACTCGGACTTACAATAGACACCCATATCAACTGGAAGACACACATCCAAAACACCAAATCCAAAATTTCAAAATTTATCTACGCATTTCGTGAAGTAAAGATAACCACAGATCTACCGACTGCATTGAGTACTTATTACGCCTACGCTCATTCGTGGTTCAGTTATGGCATCATCATGTGGGGAAACAGCACCGACGCGCCATCACTATTCACTGTACAAAAAAAACTAATCCGTATACTCACAAACATAGAACAAACAGACAGCTGCAAACCTTTCTTCCAAAAACACAAAATACTTACCCTGCCGTGCATTTACATTTTGGAAATATGTAAATTTGTTAGGAGATACATCTCCTTCTTTACGAAACGTGAAAACAAACACACTAATAGATCATTAAGACACAAGAACATGCTAATGCTACCTACTTCCCGCTTAACACTACACTCTAATAGCCCCTATGTCATGTGCATCAAAATATATAATAAATTACCCAACATAATAAAAGACGAGACTAGTGACACAAAGTTTATAAACAATCTTAAACAAATACTAATAAATAAAGCTTACTATACAATTAATGAATATATGTCTGATAACCAAATAAATAAATATAAATGAATATGCGTAAAATTATTAGAATAACAGCTAATATATAATAAACAACTCCTAAATGATAGATAGTCCTACCTAAACATATTTAATATAAAACATATAAATATTAATTGATATAATAATAAATATTAATAAATTAAAATAAAAGATATTAATGATATATATAATAATATATAAAATATACTTAAAAAAATAAATAAACTACGATATTCCTCACAAGAAAGCATACTACCTAAATATTTTATATCTACCACGTCTTCCTCTCTCCTACTATTTGCTGTGCCCATCAGGGTCCATAATTGTTACTCTTTTTATATACCAACACCTTATCTGTACATTATGGAACGCAATAAAGAATATGAATGAATATGAATATGAACCGTCAGGCCTTACTACCTGTTATTTCGTAGCGTTTCTTTATATTTTCTGAGAACATTTACCATAGAAATGTAAATATTTTTTTATACCATCAGAAAGTAGAGATTTCAACAAACAAAAAGACCACCGACTTTTTAAAAAAAAGTGATATTTTGACGCGAGAATTTTCGATTGTAAATGAGGGTGTTTTTTCGATATTAAGTCAAAATAAGGTTAAAAAATAATTATTTTAAATAAAATAAATTACAGTGTGTTTGGGACATAAAAAGGCAAGTTTTCACCAAATTTCGTGGGAAAAAAAATAATTATTGGAAAAGATAAAAATTAAACTCCAAAAACTTGGTTTTTTGAATTTTTCACATAAATTTTGAGGTTATGTGAAAAAGTGTCAATACAAAAGTTGTAGGTCTTTTTATTACTTACAATTTTGCCATTTAACTTTTTTTCATAGGACTTGTAGTTTTGCCGGAAATTGAGATAAACCATTTTTTTAACTTTAACCCCCCTCTCCCCCCACTTCCCGACCTCAGATTGCCCGTAATTTATTTTACCTATCATTTTTATTATATTCTCCTCCTTTTCCAATGGGTTTCATCCTACTGTTATTTTATTCACTTTTTACCGTTTTTAGAGGCTAAAAGCACTGGCCTATTACTTCGGAGCGCTGTAAAACCTTAGCTATTGACTTAATGAAAAATGTTTTACATAAAAGTTGTTCCTCGTAAAACGATCTACAAAAATGGTCTAATATAATTTTTTCGTAAAATGATAAAAAAAGTTATATCGAAAAATATAATTTTTTTTTCTGGAATTCTGAACATTTTCGCTTATAACTTTTTTATTTATAGTTCTATGACAAGAAGTTGCAGATCAAAGTTGTAGAGAATTTAATTTGCAACAAAAATGTCAAGATTTTTTTAAATCGGATAAACAGTTTAGGAGATATATCGTGAAAACCATTTCAACCCCTATTTTCAAGATGGCGGCCGGGGGACAAGGGTGGCGACCCCACAAACTTGGTTTTATCTTTACACTGACCCCCCTACACATCAAAAAAATAAAATTGCGTCCTCTAAAAAACGCAAGGTTAGGCCTAAAAAATGTAACATTTCAATGGACTATTTGTCATACTCCTGAGGTGGTTATAGTATACTTTTCATCACGCTACAATTAATAGGAGCAGAGCAGTGAAGGGAAATGTTGTCATTTTATTTAAACGCGCTAATCTCAGGAACCGCTGGTCCGATTTAAATAATTCTTTCAGTGTTAGATAGTCCATTTATCGAGGAAGGCTATAGGCTATATATCATCACGCTAAGACCAATAGGAGCGGAGCACCACTAATCCACGCGGACGAAGTCGCTGGCAGAAACTAGTCGTTAATATATCTATACTTCTATACTAATATTATAAAGAGGAAAGATTTGTTTGTTTGTAGGGTTTTAACTCAAAAACTACTGGACCGATTTTAAAAATTCTTTCACCGTTAGAAAGCTACATCTTTACGAAGTGTCATAGGCTACATTTATTTCCAGAAATAATTAGGAATCCCTACTAAAAAGTAAAACTTGAATAATGTAACGCAAGGTGTAAAAAAAAATGTTCACGCGGGCGGAAAGCTAGTAAGGCATATAAACATATACAATAAAGCATATTTTTATTTATATTTACTTACAACTTGTGCCGACGCCATAGCAGCTTTGAAAGCTGTCCGCGCGTAATCCCGAGCCCCCGACACGATGAACGCCGAGTCTGTAAACGTAAATAATGAATTATTCCAAGTGGCGGATTTGCAGTCTTGGCCGCCATAGGCCCCAGGCCACGTTGCAAGTACCAGCCGTCCCTTTCTTCTTCATTGAATATAGACTACTTTGCGGCTAAGGCGTGGGCGGTGTGGGCCACCGGCCACGGCCTCGCGCCTCACAGACGAAAACTTAGAGACACCGACTTCTAGAGCGAAGTATTGGTCCACTAGCGTTTAAATAAAACTAATTTTTCTCTTTTCAGTATTTTTGAAAGTCGGTTGTATTTTTTTGTAAAAAAAATACATTTTATATTCTCTTCTTCATGCCTCGCAAAATGTGCCTTTAGGGGAGACCGGGGTTAGTTGACTATAGGGGTAGGTTGACTATCTATCAAAAACTCGTCCGACGTAATGCCTTAAGCCTACCATTGAGGCACGAGAGTCCTTCACCTCCCCCCGCTCAGTCACCGGGATCGATGCGTCGCGCACGCATGTCGTTTGAGAAAAACTGAAAAGTAAAAAATAATTTTTATTTAAACGCTTTACGACCAAAACATCGCTTTCGAAGTCGGTGTCTTGTAAGTTACTATTGTTAGTATTTCGCCACCGACTTCGAAAGCGATGTTTTGGTCGTAAAGCGTTTAAATAAAAATTATTTTTTACTTTTCAGTTTTTTTTTGGAAGTCGGTTTTATTTTTTTGTAAAAAGTTTTTTCAGTTTTTTTTTGGAAGTCGGTTTTATTTTTTTGTAAAAAGTTTTTTATTTTTTCGCTTTTCAGTGTCTCGGTCTTGCTATCTTAACAAAATAAACACACCACTTTTTTAGGTTGTAATAAGGACCGTTGCCAATGCAGCATTAAACCGAATGTACAAAATTCACGCGATTGACGAATCACGTGAAGCAGCAACTTACGGCAGAAAGCCCCCGGATAATGTTATTCCCAGCGACGTCAATAATTGTGGTGGTCTTTTACGAATGATTAATTTAGCTCTTGAATCTCGCGTTATGTTAAGACGAAATATTGCCGTTTCAGATGGGCTCGTGAATGGGGCTATGGGCGTAGTTAAAGGATTCAAATGGCCAGCGTTACGCAGAGATCAGTTACAAGAAGGTGAATGCCAGATGCAGTCCTTATTCAATTTGATGACGAGACGATTGGTAGTAGATCCAAAGATGCTAATGGCTTTGTGTCTATTCCGCCAATGTGTGCAACATTCCAAGCAATTAGAGGCTATGGTGACGTTGAGCGTCGAATGTTGCCTATTATTTTATGCTGGGCTGTGACAGTGCATAAACTTCAGGGTACAACCCTTGATAAAGCTGTTATAGATTTGGGAAAAAAGAACTTTGCGAAGGGACAAGTTTATGTAGCTCTCAGCAGAGTCAAAACTTTGGAAGGAATAGCTCTATCTGATTTAGAACCTTCTAAGCTGTTAACTAAGCCCCACGATGAACGAGCATTAGCAGAAATGCAAAGGCTGAGAAATCTTGTTTCTGATGAAAGGTAGAACAGTACATACTTGTGTTTTCTTACATGATTTTCTTCTTAATGTATTTTTTTAATTATTTATTGTAACAACATCTCGTTAACGTTGTCGTAAATAAAAAACGTTTAGCTTTTCAGTGACTATACATATACCTATACTAGTGATAAGTATAGTTGTTACTATCCGCATTAGTGGAAAGTTCTCATCAATACAAATAATATAAGCCCAAACACGAGGTAGTTTACATATTCAGCTGCCGAGTTCCTTCGACCTTCTCTAGTCCCCATCATCAGATCAGCTCCAAACCTTCACTGTTGCAAAGGTCTCGTCAATACGAACATAATAAGCCCAAACACGAGGTAGTTAATATATACCGTTGCTGAGTTCCCTCGACCTTCTCTCGTCTCCATCATCAGGTCAGCTCCAAACTTGCACTAGTGAATAGTGTTATCAAACATACACCTGAGCATTAAGTTTTTACCCTATGCATGCCTACAACTTTCCAAAGTTGCCCTCGATTTCTCAGGGTTCCCATCATCAGATCCTGACTTGATGACTATGGGACCACCTGGAAAGTATACCCTACCAAATAAAAAAACAATTTTGCAAATCGGTCCAGGCGTCTTCGAGTAATCGGTGAACATACATAAAAAATAAAAATAAAAAAAGATCCCGACGAATTGAGAACCTCCTCCTTTTTTTTGAAGTCGGTTAAAAAGGAACGTAATATTGAAAAACAACGCACTTAAGTATTTATTATAGGGGCATACATTCAGTTTAGGTCTTGTGCCGGCACTGGCTATTTCATGAATTTTCTTTATTACGGCTCACCATAATGTAGGTATGTGACGCTTTACAATATTTAGTTACTTTAACTTTCAAGTTCTTTCGAGCTCGTGGCTAAATAACAGTCGCACGGGTCGATCAAAGGTTAAGCTGCGCTTGGCACGGTCGGTCAGTGGATGAGTGACTATGCTATCTATGTCATAGCGAGACTCCTCCGTGCCTCGGAAAGCACGTTAAGCTGTTGGTCCCGGTTGTTATTCATAGATCTTGGATAGTCGTTACGGGTAATCAGAAGCCAGAAAGTCAGACAATCAGTCTTACCAAGGCGTATCGTGTTACCCGGTAACTGGGTTGTGGAGGTCAGATAGGCAGTCGCTCCATGTAAAACTCAGCTGCATCTGGTTTAGACTGGAAGCCGACCCCAACATAGTTGGGAAAAGGCTTAAGCAGATGATGATGATGTTGTCTTTTAAATTATTTCTTGATTTCATCAGTGAATCTTTTGTCACGATTGGCTGCCCCTAATATCTGGCCCGGAACTAGTGGGCCTTAGCGCAATTCTTCCACTGGAATAGAAAGCACCTATAGGGAATTGGATTGTGGAGGACATTCCGAGTCCCTAGGTGCTTTCTATTTAAGTTCTCATATTATAAATACTAAAGTAACCATCTCCGTCAGTTACGCTTTCACAGGCAAATGGCTGAATCGATTTAGATGAAATTTAGTATGCATGTAGTTTGAACCCTGAGGTAAGATATAGGGTAGTTTTTACCCGCGTGGAAATATCTAATATAAATAAAAAATAAATATCTTTGGACAATTTCACACAGCGCCATCTAGCCCCAAAGTAAGCAATGCAAGAAAGCATGCTTGTGTAATATTAAATAATTAAACGAAATTAATCATAAACTTACCATATAAATAATCATGGCACCGTATTTTAGAAACATTATGTTTCCTAGGCGCCGCGTACATTGTGTCGCCGCTCATACTGACACAAATACAAGCACCAAATTATTTTACAAAACAAACCACTTTTAATTCGGTCTCTCGTAGCATTTGTGGTTATATTGAAGTAACAAAAACCGTTGCCATGGTAACGCTTTTCAATTAGATCGTTATTCATCTGTGACTATCTATGTTTTTGTTTGTCAACCTTCGTAGATTATTATTAACTAGCTTTTTTCCCGCGTTTTCAACCGCATCCCAAGGGCGCTACTTCGCACCCGGGTAAAAAGTAGACTATGGGCGGATTTGACCAAACAGGAAGAAATTTTATTCTCGGCGTAAATCGCTTATTACTCGAGAATAAATTAATTTCACGTTTAACCAACTACAATTCGAGGAATAACGAGTCTATTCGGGAATAGTCATATACCACCATTTTGCATGGAATAAGAAGCTTGTTCCAGGAATAATAAAATGGGTCCTATTGTTTTATGCGGTCATTTTAATTATTTATTTAAAGGGCTATAATACGACAAATCAGAGTTGACATGAGTTACGCTTCTGCACCATCCCGTTGGTAAAGCATTTTTTTTTGCCGCGTATTACATTCGTTCACATTCACTTCGCTATTCGTGAGTAGCCTATCCAAGTAAAGCTATACGCTAGATTGCATGGAAAAACGACTGATGATTTACTCGAGAATACAATCGTGGTATATATTATTATTTTCCGTATAGTTATTCTTGTTTAAATTCAGGTTTGGTCGAATCTACCCTTAGTCACAGATTTACGATAAATCTCCCTACAGTAGCGCAACGCCTTTGATGACGCGCGATACCGCCGCCGGCGTAAGTAGATACGCTCAGGTTGTTACAAAATGGTAAATAAAATAACAACGAAGCGAAACAATTTTCAACAAAACACGACCGCGTCTGCCCCTCGCGCTCCGTCCCGCAAAGTAAGCGTGTTTGCGGGACGGGGTTGACACCGCCCGCCTCCCCGCGAGTACCCCGCCGTTGCTCCGCGTAAGTACATTTGTTGCGCTACTGTAGAGAGATATCGTAATACTATGACTATGTCTTTTCTCAGGCTCTAAACTAGACTATTTGCTGGCGCCTAATCACATCACATCCTTGTTTGCGAGTTAATAAATTGTGGTAGAAACCTTAGGTTATCAAAACAAGTGGACTGAATTTAGGAAATGAATAAAGAAATTACCTATAGAAATCCATGGGTACCTATACTACATTTACAATAAGATTAGAAAAAATTCCAAACTCTTTTTGCAGCTTATTCAACCAATTTTGAGTTCTATTCCGATCGATAAGGATGGTGTTAAAAGGAAAATAATGTTTACAATAACAAATATATTCTGCATCTGTTTTTGTCATGTCACGTTAGTAATAGAGCTGAAAATCGTTTGAACAAACGGTAAATACGGTGCGGTTAAATGTCTATCTTATTATAAATGGAGTATAATTGATTTGGAAAGGATAACGTTATACGGATAGGAGCTCACCTCATAAGCTGCGACATGTGGCTTACTTTCCTTCCAGCTAAGACACGTGGCGACTCACGTTATGTTCCTCTTCAATTTCACCTCGAGATCTTCTTTTCTTGAGTATGAGAATGTTCACACGATAGACACAACTACACGAGTATATAAGACGAATCTACAAACAGAGTTGCAGACCGATGCACGAGACGGTGATCACGCACGCACTTGAATTTGCGGACAATGCAGATGACCAGCGTCCTCGAACTGAGGTCGCGGTGACGTCGAGTGAGCGGTGAGATAGGAATAGGAAAAAAGGGCGCTGGTTGGAAGTTTAGGAAATGACAACTACCTTCCTATTTGAATTATAAAAAATAAAACTCAACACTAGCTGTGTGAATTTCATTTAAATCGCTGCAGTGGTTTTGGCGTAAAAGCGCGACAGACAGACAGAGTTACTTTCTTATTTATAATATTAGTAAGGATTTGCTATTTGCAAAATACACAGACTTATAGCTAAATAGATGACGCAAACGCAAGTGTGTGTATTTGGCGTGTGACAGATGAGTGCAGCGCACCTAAATCAACACCGCCTGGATTAGTCTGCGCTCCACCGTATTGTCAACTGAAAGCCAGAAAAATGCATAATTGTGCCGTATTGAGCTGGAAAAAGTACTAAAAATGTTAACTGGTATATGAAGAAAATCACTAAAACGCTCTTGTGACGTCACAGAGAGTAGTCATAAAGCGACACGCTTGGTTCTCATACAAATGACGGAACTTGCGTTATCTATTCAGATATTAATATCTGTGGTAAAATACCTACACCGTTTAAGGCCGATTTAACATTGTTAAATAATGTTACTTACTAACGTAACTAGATCTGTAATCACCAAGCAAAATGCGTGCCATGAAAGTTTGAGCCCCCAGCCACAATTCACGTCATCTGTCAGCTTGACTTCAACTGAATGTCTGGAAAAACTGACTGTCGTCTTTGTCGAACAGATGTCACGTACATAATGTTTCGGTTAGTGTGAAAGAGATAAATAGAATATTGCATCTAAGTGGTTACTAGTTTCAAAGCTACGTCTACATACCAAAAACCGGCCAAGTGCGTGTCGGGCCACGCGCAGTAGGGTTCCGTACTAGGTCTCAGTTAATAGACTATAACTCTGTAACCGGTTAAGCCTACTTAGCCGTGATAGTTTTCCTTGTAAGTTCATTACATGTGCTACGTCTGTGATTTTTTTCACATATCTAGGTACAGCCATTCAAAAGTTAGAGGGGGGGGTAACTCGTATCGAACAAAAAATTTCACTTAAAATCTAGATATTTCGCAAATGGCTCGCTTAACCGAAAAATGATCTTCACACACCCATAATATTTTTGAAAGACCTATCTAACGATACCCCACACGAAGGGGTACGCGAGAAAAAAAATATTCATCCCTACTTTACATGTTTGGGAGCTACCCTAAAAAAAAATATTTTTCAAAATTTTATTTTACCACTTTCTCGGCGTAATCAATATACATATTCATACCAAATTTCAGCTTTCTAATAACAAAAACCACGGAGCTATGCCGCGGACAGACAGACAGACAGACAGACAGACAGACAGACGGACAGAGCGAAACTATAAGGGTTCCTTGTCGGACTACGGAACCCTAAAAATGGTTACGTTTTTTTTGACGCGTAATGTTCGGGATTGCATCTTTATTGTATATCTCTCTCATCTTGATGCGTTTAAACCACTTTTTTGAGAGGCTCGTAGCTAAGTAACAGCCATGCGGATTGATAGATTATCAAGGTTAAGCTGCGCTAGCCGCGGTCAGGCCATGGATGGGTGACCGTTTTCTTAACATAGCGAGACCCCTCGTTGCCTAGGAGAGCACGTGTCGCTGTCGGTCCTACTTGTGATGACTGTAAGAGTGAGGGAATAGAGAGTGCACCTGTGTCTGCAAGCGTGCGTGCACTATAATATCTCCTGCGTGCCTGGCTAGTCTACATTGAGATTGGCCGCCGTCACCGAAGTCGGTCTAGAGTAATCTCCTTATTATTATTATCTATCTTCACACCAAATTTCATCCGAATCGGTTTAGCAGTTTCCCGTGAAAGTTTAAAAGAATTAATTTGGGATTTATAGGTATTTTAAAACTTATGTCTGAAACCGCCAATCCGCCTTGAGCAAGCGTGGTGATCAATGCTCATGCCTTCTCTGTATGAGAAGAGGCCTGTGCCTAGCAGTGGGACAATATATAGGCTGATGGTGACTATAAATGTAATTGTTTATTTATATGGTTTATTTAAAGTAAAAAACAACACTAAAATCAATTAAAATGTATATTTTATTCAATAAATTGTTGTATTTACAAATCTTAGTACTAACTTATATTAATTAAAATTAAGTCCTTAGCTATAAGTCGTTACAGGTAGTTAGAAGTCAAAAACTCTGACAACCAGTCTTACCAAGAGGTATCGTGTTACCTGGTAACTGGGTTGTGGAGGTCAGATAGGCAGTCGCTCCATGTGAAACACTGGTACTCAGCTAGATCCGGTTTAGACTGGAAGCCGATCACAACATAGTTGGGAAAAGGTAGATGACGATAATTATATTTTTAATGAATTTTTCCCAACCTGGCAAAGACAGTCGCCGACGAGTCGTGGCCGTTAGCCTTTAGGCTAATATTAAAAATGGCTTGCAAAGCCAAATGTCAAAAGTTGATTAATATAATAAAGCAAAAGTTGATTAATATAATAAAGCTGAAGGGTTTGTTTGAACGCGCTAATCTTAGGAACTACTGGTACGATTTGAAAAATTCTTTCACGGTTAGATAGCCCATTTATTGAGGAAGGCTATAGGCTATATATCATCACGCTAAAATCAATAGGAGCGGAGCACCACTATTCCACGCGGATGAAATCGCGGGCAGAAGCTAGTGTTGATTATAAACTATGCTATTTTTTTACATACTAAAAGATTTTTAACTTTAATATTGTTATGTTTATTTTAAAAAATTTTATATGAATTTCCTCACCAATGTATGAGTAACTGCTGTTATTTGTGAACATTATCAAATTAAATCAAAGAGTAAAATAAAACAGCGGATCTTGGAATATTTGACGGGACAAATGGCGTAGTGGCTGAGCAATTGGCTGCTGCGCTGCGTGTCGCGGGTTCTAGCCCGCCCGGGACAACTGAAATTGTTCCGGGTCTGGGTGTTTGTGCATGTGTAGTGAATGATTGTAAACGCACACACGACACAGGAGAAATTCCTAATAAAAAAATATATACCAAATTATAACACAAATGGCTGATGGGTTCAAATAAAGTGCTTCGTCCTGAATGACTGACGGATCACCGCACAGCCTAAACCGCTGATCGTAGAGACCTGAAACTTGGAGGGTGTGTTCTTTGTATGACGTAGGCATCCGATAAGAAAGGATTTTTCGAAATTCATATCTTAAAGGGTTGAAATAGGGCATGAAAGTTTCTATGAAACTCTGTCATTTTTAGTTTGAATTCGTATAGACCACGCGGGCGAAGCCGCTGGCGGAAAGCTAGTCTATACTAATATTATAAAGAGGAAAGATTTGTTTGTTTGTAGGGATTTAACTCAAAAACTACTGGACCGATTTTAAAAAATCTTTCACCGTTAGAAAGCTAGATCTTTACAAAGTGTCATAGGCTATATTTATTTCCAGAAATAATTAGGGATCCCTACTAAAACTTGAATCATGTAACCCAAGGTGTAAAAAAAATGTCGACGCGGGCTAAGCCGCGAGTAGGCCCCTGGTCTTTCCAGCCTCATAAGGTTTACTGGCTGTTTAAGCTAAGTTTTGACTGCAAAAACTCTTCAATCCTCATCTGCTGGGGTCAGGCAGCTTTCAAAGTGTCGTCTATCTCAGCGAGGGCCATCGCAGCCGACCGCAGCTGGTCGGCCTGGCGTCTAGCACTGTCGGTCAGCGCTGACAGGCTCTGTCGTAGGGTGGCTACCCTTGAGCTCACCCTCCGTCTCTCTGCTAAGAGTAATTCTTTAGCTTTTGCACCTGGAATGAAATTTTAGTATTATAACTTCGTAAATATTGTTGGAACCTTAGACGTATGTAGTGTAAGACGTATGTGGGGTATGTAGTTAACGAGGAACGAAAGACCAAGGAACGTAAGAACGAAAGACCAAGGAACGTAGGAACGAAAGACCAAGGAACGTAGGAACGAAAGACCAAGGAACATAGGAACGAAAGACCAAGGAACGTAGGAACGAAAGACCAAGGAACATAGGAACGAAAGACCAAGGAACATAGGAACGAAAGACCAAGGAACATAGGAACGAAAGACCAAGGAACATAGGAACGAAAGACCAAGGAACATAGGAACGAAGGAACAAAGAACATAGGAACCTAGGACCTTAGGATTGAGGAACATAGGCCGTCGGAACCTTGGACCGAGAACTATAGACCGTAGGAACTTAGGACCGGGAACTATAAGCAGTAGGAACGTAGGACAGAGAACCATAAGACGTAGGAACGTAGGACTTAGTAACCTAGAACCATAGGACCAAGGAAACTACAACACAGGAACCTAGGTCCGAGGAACATTAAAATCTAGGACCTTAGGTCTGAGAAACATATAGCGTATGAACTGTTATATCAAGAATTACTCCGCGGTTATTGCAAATGCATGCATTTTTTAATTACTATAAAAGTAATTGCAACCGCGTGGCGCAGTCAGTCTACCGGTGCCGTCAGTTCGCAAACTATTGAACTCCTGACGAGATTGAGACAATTCTTTCCTTGATGCTTGTAAAGTTCTCAAGTTTCAATTAAAAGTTTTTAGTGGTACTTGTGAGATTTTTTTAAAAAGACTGATACCAGCCACGTCCTAACAAGGACCTTAAGACCTTAAAAACTGACATTTACGTCTACCAATCATGTCGAAATTTCTGTCAGTCTAAAATTTGCATAATTAATAACCGTTTTCTACCGTTGTCGGGTAAAAAACATGATTTTCGCTTTAGGAAATTATTGATCTCACCTAATAGAGGCAAGTAGTCGCCGGCTCGCTCCGCTCGTATGTCCAGGGTGAACCAGTCGTCTAAATCCTCAGAGTCTGAAGACGGAAGCTCCTGGAAACAGTTTTACCTTTAATAAATATAAATATCTTTGGACAATTTCACACAACGCCATCTAGCCCCAAAGTAAGCAACTAATATGCTTGTGTTATGGGTGCTAGATTAACGGATATATTACTTATATACTTTGTTTTTAAATACATAGATATTATACAATACATAGTAACACCCAGACCCGCCATAGAAATTAAAATTCATCATCTCAATTTCTGCCCGGCCGGGAACAGAACCCGGGACCTCTTGCGTGGCATGTTGACCACTAAACCACTCAGGTCGTCAAGTTTAATCTAAACATACAAAATGTTTTGTTCTGAATGACTGACGGATCAACGCACAGCCTAAACCGCTGATCGTAGACACCTGAAACTTGGAGGGTGTGTTCTTTGTATGACGTAGGCATCCGATAAGAAAAGGTTTTCCAAAATTCTACCCCTAATTGGGTGAAAAAGGGAGGCAAGGTTTGTATGAAACTGTGTCATTTTTAATTTAAATTTGTATAGCCCACGCGGGCGAAGCAACTGGCGGAAAGCTAGTTTCATTCTTATACTTACATCATATAGACTGCCATCCTCGGAGCGGCTCTCAGCATCGCTCGGGACCTCTTCATCCATCATCTCTGGCTTCATGATGCGCTGCTTATTCGTGTCCTCGCCTTCTGACTCTTCGCCAAACTCCTGAAAAAAAAACATCCATTTTTGAACTTACAAAATCTGAAATCTTTAACAATGATACATCTATTCTATATATAAATGCATAAGAAAAATAGCATAGGAATGGCGTTTATGTCAATTTCATGCTATAAACATTATCATTCATCATTTAATGCCATTTTATTTATCTATGTGGGAAAATTAGAACGAAATAGGTTATGATTTTGTTTATATTTTTCGTAAAATCATCATAATCATCAGCCTAGACTTTCCCCAACTATGTTGGTCTAGCCGGACTAACCGGGTCTAACCGGATGCAGCTGAGTACCAGTGTTTTACATGGAGCGACTGCCTATCTGACCTCCACAGCCCAGTTACCGGGTAACACGGTACCCCTTAGTAAGACTGGCTTCAGACTTTCAGGCTTCTGACTACCAGTAACGACTGTCAAAGATCTACAAATGACAACCGGGACCAACAGCTTAACGTGCTTTCCGAGGCACGGAGGAGTCTCGCTATGACAAAGATGGTCACCCATCCACGGACCGACCGCACCAAGCGCAGCTTAACCTTTGATCGGTCGAACCGTGCGACTGTTACTTAGCCACGAGACTATACAAACTTACATCTTCGTCTAATTCAAATTCATCTTCCTCCAAGAACTCCTCTTCATCAATGATCTCGTCGAAGTCTTCATTCTTGACTTCGGACTTTACGACTTTTTCCCTCGGAGTCGGCTTCTCCAAAGGCTTGAAGGGCGCCGGGGTTTCGACTTCCACAGGCCTCGAGGGTTTCTGTGCGACTGGGGTCGGCTTTACAGACTTGTGATTGCTGAAC
This sequence comes from Pyrrhia umbra, assembly GCA_963891755.1. NCBI lineage: Eukaryota > Metazoa > Arthropoda > Insecta > Lepidoptera > Noctuidae > Pyrrhia > Pyrrhia umbra. The sequence goes on along the minus strand of OY982947.1, from coordinate 4,848,999 downwards.
GTGTGTTTGATAGATTTTGAATCAGTCTTTTCTGGAAAAGTGAAAAAATATTATCATCATCATCTATCTATATCTTATACTAGCTTCTGCCAGCGACTTCGTCCGCGTGGAATAGTGGTGCTCCGCTCCTATTGGTTTTAGCGTGATGATATATAGCCTATAGCCTTTCTCAATAAATGGGCTATCTTATACTCTAAGAATTTTTCAAATCGTACCAGTAGTTCCTGAGATTACTGCGTTAAAACAAACAAACTCTTCAGCTTTATTAGAATAGAATAGAATAGAATAGAATAGAATAGGTCTTTATTTGCTTAGAATGCAGGTACATACAAAATAGGATGGTAAATAACATAATAAGATCCGTGTACATTCTACCTTATTGGCATGCAAATACATTATACAAAGTTAATAGGCAGATAGGTTATTGAAATGTATCATCTAGGAAATCCTGAACAGAATAATAACATTTATCTACGAGTAATTCTGTAAAACATTTTTTAAATTTCATCAATGGCAAGTTTTTCATTTGATCAGGAATTTTATTAAAGATAACAGGAGCCATACAGATCACACTTTTTTTTAATAAGCTAGTTTTAAATGTGCCTGTGCATAGTAAGTTCTGATATTGTGATCTTAATGCTGTACTTCGTTTTCTGGATTCTGTTAATGTTGCAAATAAATTTCGGTTTGTTATTACAAAAATTGCTAATTCGAGGATATAGAGGCATGGGAAAGTTAATAGTTTCTGAGACTTAAATATAGGCACACAACTGTCAGTAACTTTGAGACCAAATATAGCTCTCAAACAGCGCTTTTGAGCTTTAAAAATGCTTTCTCGTTCACTACAATAACCCCAAAATATTACACCAAATCTTAAAATAGATATTACAAGACCATGGTAGGCCACTAATATTGTGGACAAATTTACTTTTTTGGATAGGTTATATAACATAAACGCGGCTGTGCTTAAACGTTTACAGATATATTCTGCTTGCGGCTTCCAAGTTAACTGGCTATCGATTAAGATTCCTAAGAATTTAGTGCTGTTCACTTTATCGATTGTTTGACCATTGTAGTTGATATCCATGTCGCCTATAGATATTCGTTGGTGAAAATGCATAGTTTTAGTTTTTTGTAGATTGATAACTAGGTTATTATTGTCAAGCCATTTTATTAAACTGCTGATTGAATTGTTGATATCATTTACGTATGAGTCTTTATTGATACATGAAACTATTGAGGTGCTATCGTCTGCAAATAAAACCATTGGATTAGACATATGACGTGGCAGGTCATTAATATATAATAGAAATAGTAAAGGTCCGAGGACACTTCCCTGCGGGACTCCATATTTTATTTCTTTAAAAGATGATAAAGATTTTAGTTCCTTTCTAGATTTTAAACACAGGCTTGATATCTCCGTACATTGTCTGCGACCTTTGAGGTACGTTTTTATTAAATTAAGAGCATTGCCACGAATACCGTATGCGTCAAGTTTGCTTAAGAGGATATCGTGGTCCACCCTGTCAAAAGCTTTTGACATATCAGCATATATTGCACATACTGGTATTTTGGAATCAACTTTAGACATTATTTGATGAAGAAAATCAAAGATGGCAATGTTTATATTTTTATTTTTTCTAAAGCCCTTTTGTTCGTCACATAGTATGTGGTATTTTGTTAGGAAGTTGTCAAGAGATTCGTAGATAATTTTCTCTATGATCTTTGAAAATATGGAAATACGAGCAATTGGCCTATAGTTTACCATTTCTTCTTTATCGTTTTTTTTATATACTGGTATGACTATTACGGTTTTAAGACTTTCTGGAAATACGCCAGACTGTATGCTTACATTGATAATATGAGCAAGGGGTTCAGCTATACAAGGTGCAACAAATTTGATAACTGTTGTTGAAATGCCATCGAGGCCAGAGCTCTTTTTATTTTTTAGGTTTTTGATTATACGCATTACATCTTGAGGTATAACTGGGGCCATAAATATTGTATGTGGGTTGATATTTATGTTAATTGTATCACATAACGTATGTTTAGGTATGCCGGAGGTTTGGTCAATGAAAAAGTTATTAAAAGATTCAGCCATTAAATTAGGGTTTGATATTATTTCATCTCCTTTTTTTATTTGATAAATGGGTTCTCTTACAATTTTGTTATCATTAATAATTTGCCAGGCCGTTTTGGATTTGTTTTTTGAGTTATTTATTAAGTGGTTATTCTGAGCTTTTTGTGTAAGTTTAATAATTTTCTTAAACCTCCTTGAGTAAATTTTAAATTTATTTTTATTTTCACAAGTTGGTTTAAGTCTCTGTTGCCATAACAGTTGCCGTTGTTTTTTGCTACATATTCGTATCCCTCGAGAGACCCATTTTAATTTTTTCTCAGATTTTACAGTAACTAGTTTGCACGGGAAACAGAGGTCGTGTAACAGTAGGAAAATATCAAGAAAGTTATCATAGGCTTTGTTAGCATCCTCTGTATTATATACATCAGAAAATGAAAGGCTTTCGAGGTGCGATCGAAATTTAATAAGGTTTTCTTGAGTTATATCTCGTTTTAATATTTTCCATGTTTTTATTTGACTGGTTTTATTCACTTTTATTTTCATCATTTGAGCAGTGTGATCAGATAATCCAAAGTCAGTTACTTCATGTTGGCAGTTCTGTTTAAGATTATGTGCAAAATTGTCTAAACAAGTATTACTGATAAATCTAGTTGGCTGATTAATTTCTAGTTTAAGGTTGAAGCTCCTGAGAAAGCATTCAAATTCTGAGGTGATTCTATTCCTGTTCAACACATCTATATTAAAGTCTCCGCATAAAATTACTTTTTGAAAGGGTTTTTTACACACATTTTTTAAAATGAGATCTAAATTTTCATAAAACTTACTTAGATTACATAGTTTAGGAGGTCTATATACACATATAATTATAATTTTTTGGGAAGGAAATTCTATAGCACAACATTCAATGATTCCTGATATCGAGTATTTCATTACGTCAGGTCGTTCTTTATACTCGTATCCAACTCTTACTAGGATACAGGCACCGCCACGTTTTTTATTCTGTCTAGCAAAGCATGCCGCTAGCCTGTAATTAGGAATATATAATAGTTTTTCTTGGCCTGACATTATAAAATGCTCGGTTATACATATTACGTCAACTACTTTTTGCTGACTCACCAATTCCTGAATGAAAATATTTAAAAGGTCTGATTTATTTATGAGTCCGGCAATGTTTTGGTGTAGAATGTACATAGAATCAAAGAAAAAACTCACGACTTGGGGATGCGACGACGTTGTTAGCATTTTCGTGAATTAAGGCATCACATTCTGTCGAACTCTCAGATATAGTTATCAGTAAGTTATTAAAGATATTGCGCATTCCACGGTCATTTAACTTTCTATTAATTCTTGAAAACATAGTAAAATCATACAATAGATCCAAGTTAGTGTCAAATGCAGTTGCGTAGCCATAAGTTTGAAGATCAAGATGTAGTAAATTATTAAAAGTCTCAATTCGCCAATTAAACATAGCTGAGAAATTACTTAATTTAAAGGTAGGAACACATAAAATTACATTTGTATGCTGAATTTTAAGCAAGGACTCTCTTAATTCTATAATTATATTTACATAGTTTTCTGTTTGCTGAAAGTCTTTTTCACCAATCAAGATTACACAATAGTCGGACATTGAAAAGTCCGCTATTTTCTTATCTAAATTATTAATAAGTTGAGATATACCGCAATTTGGCAAGATATAGTGACATATTTGCGAGTTTTTAAATGTTTCTTCAGCTATTGATGTAATATTATTCACTTTATTAGCACTTACAACACATAATTTATTTTTTACTGGTTTGTTTACAATTTCTGTTGTTTGGTTCACATGGTTTCTGGGTACAATAACAGAAGTCTTGCTAGAGTCAAGGTTTTCATTGGAGGGGAGTTTATTACAATGCTTTTTCTTGTTTTTCTTTTGAGAATTAATACGTGGAGTTGATGAGGTAGGTGTATTCTTGCTTTTGCCAGGAGTTCCCACTTCACTGGTTAATGTTTTTGTAGCTTTTTTTAAGATATCATATTTAGATGTCAGTTCAAGGACGGTCTTCTTTAGTGAAGTATTTTCAATATTTAGGTTCTGAATCTCTTCGTGTGCCGAATTTAGTTGTAAATTGAGCTGTTGTATTTGGCTTTGAAGTTGTTGAACTTGCACATCATTTTCATCGGTGGATATATTTGGTAAGCTACAGGTACTGCCATCTATCTTAGAACTGTTAGGACTAGTTTCTACCGAATTGGTCTGCGTCAAGGAACGACGTTTTGTATTTGATTTTCTGAACGTAATATTCTCGAAGAAATTCATTATTGAATTTAAATATTATCCTCAAACATTCACAAAAAGATAATCCGAATGTGGGGATCGAACTCAGACCGCACAAGATACTTCAAGCAAGGTTGGTTGCTGGGACACTAGGCCAGAGGGACGATTACTCAAGTCGATGAAATAGTTGATCAATAGACTTTTTGGAGCAGAAAGTTCGTTAAAACACCCGTCAAGTTTTAAAACAATTTGAATGTTTTCTTTTACCCACTATCTAAGCGTCACTTTTATAAAATTTAGTTTTTAAGCTTTATTATATTAGTATACATATAAAATGCTTTGTCCTGAACGACTGACGGATCAACGCACAGCCTAAACCGGTGATCGTAGAGACCTGAAACTTGGAAGGCGTGTTCTTTGTATAACGTAGGCATTCGATAAGAAAGGATTTTCCGAAATTTTACCCCTAAGGGGGTGATAAAGGGGGGCAAAATTTGTATAAAACTCAGTCATTTTTATTTGAATTCGTATACCCCACGCGGGCGAAGACGCTGGCGGAAAGCTAGTCATACATATCGTCGGCGTCAGTGCAGGACCTTCTAAATGCAAAAAAGTATGTTTTTGAAAAAAGTTGTATTAATTTGTTCGCATCGTTTTTAAGAAAGTTTTTAATGTCTACTGTAAAACATACTTTTTTTTGCATTTAGAAGGTCCTGCATTGACGCCGACGATATAATAAATCTTTACAGGAGTCGTGGTTGTGCGCGCTTATCTCAAAAAGGGATGAACCGATTTGAATGGAATTTGGTACGCACATATTTGACACGTAAGATACTTTTTACCCCAATTTGGAGTCCACGCCAGTTATAAATGCGAACAGTCGTTACGGGTAGTCAAAAGCCAGAAAGTCTGACAACCAGTCTTACCAAGGGGTACCGTCCATTCGAAGGTTGTCTGGAAGATATCACTTACCGCCGTTGCACCCATATTTTAGTTTTAAATTGTATCTGTCTTAATTTCTTTTGGTGTACAATAAAGCATAGCCTATCGTGCTACTGGGTGGTGGAGGTCAGATAGGCAGTCGCTCCATGTAAAACACTGGTACTCAGCTGCTTGCTTAGACTGGAAGCTAACCCCAACATAGTTAGGAAAAGGCTAGGCAGGTGATGATAATCAAATTGTGATATTGGCTACTTACGTGATCTATTCAATTTAGTATTCAGTTGGACAACGTGTTTGACTATTTTTTTCTGTGGTTCCGTTTTGGCGCCGCCAGATGTCGCCTTCTTCACCTCAAACATTCGTTGAACTGTCGAACCTTCGTCTGTGGACTGGAAAAAAACGCTTTTTACAAAAAAATTAAAACCAACTTCCAAAAAAAAACTGAAAAGTAAAAAATAATTTTAATTTAAACGCTTTACGACCAAAACATCGCTCTAGAAGTCGGTGTCTTGTAAGTTACTATTGTTAGTATTTCGCCACCGACTTCGAAAGCGATGTTTTGGTCGTAAAGCGTTTAAATTAAATGGGACCACACGGGAAGCACCAGCTTTCAAATAAAAAAAAAACTGAAAAGTAAAAAATAATTTTAATTTAAACGCTTTACGACCAAAACAACGCTTTCGAAGTCGGTGTCTTGTAAGTTACTATTGTTAATATTTCGCCACCGACTTCGAAAGCGTTGTTTTGGTCGTAAAGCGTTTAAATTAAAATTATTTTTTACTTTTCAGTTTTTTTTTTTTGGAAGTCGGTTTTAATTTTTTTGTAAAAAGCTTTTTTATTTTTTCGCTTTTCAGTGTCTCGGTCTTGCAATCTTAACAAAATAAACACACCACTTTTTTAGGTTGTAATAGTCGTAAATAACGAAATCATCTAAGTATTTGGCATATCAGCAAGTAGAGATAAATCGTTATTTTTGATATATTTATAAAAGGGCTGAACCGGTAGTGATAAAATTTAAATGGGACCACACGGGAAGCACCAGCTTTCAAATAAAAAAAGAATCATGAAAATCGGTTCACCCAGTCGCAAGTTATGAGGTAACAAACATAAAAAAAAAAAAAAAAAAAAAAAAAAAAAATACAGTCGAATTGATAACCTCCTCCTTTTTTTGAAGTCGGTTAAAAAAGAATCATGAAAATCGGTTCACTCAGTCGCAAGTTATGAGGTAACAAACATAAAAAAAAAAAAACAGTCGAATTGATAACCTCCTCCTTTTTAACCGACTTCAAAAAAAGGAGGAGGTTATCAATTCGACTGTATTTTTTTTATTTTTTTTTTATGTTTGTTACCTCATAACTTGCGACTGGGTGAACCGATTTTCATGATTCTTTTTTTATTTGAAAGCTGGTGCTTCCCGTGTGGTCCCATATAAATTTTATCACTAGCGGTTCAGCCGTTTTATAAATATATCAAAAATAACGATTTATCTCTACTTGCTGATATGCCAAATACTTAGATGATTTGGTTATTTACGCTTATTACAACCTAAAAAAGTGGTGTGTTTATTTTGTTAAGATAGCAAGACCGAAACACTGAAAAGCGAAAAAATAAAAAAACTTTTTACAAAAAAATAAAACCGACTTCCAAAAAAAAACTGAAAAGTAAAAAATATTTTTTATTTAAACGCTTTACGACCAAAACATCGCTTTCGAAGTCGGTGGCGAAATACTAACAATAGTAACTTACAAGACACCGACTTCGAAAGCGATGTTTTGGTCGTAAAGCGTTTAAATAAAAATTATTTTTTACTTTTCAGTTTTTTTTTGGAAGTCGGTTTTATTTTTTTGTAAAAAGTTTTTTTTTTGAAGTCGGTTTAAAAAATAATATTTTTATACCAATCTATACTCCATTTACTGTGAGATTAGACATTGTGTTGTGTGCTAACCAACATGTGGCAAAATTATTTACTACAATAATTAATTATGTTAAATATGATAATTACCTATTTTTCTTTAATTAATATTGTATAAACGGTTCTTCAAACCTTACAGACAGATATGTGTTGCTGGGGAGTTTTTTGCGCCACTTCTTCTTCCCAGCAAAAACACATAGGAAGTGGTGAAGGGCGGGCGTTTTGGGGGCTGTCTTTTGTAAATTTGACGTTCAAAAAGTGCTGATTTTCAGCCTAATTTAAATAAATGACATTTGAATTTTGAATTTAAACGCACCCTATTTACCGTTTCTTCAAACGATTTTGAGCTCTATTACTAAGGTGACAAGACAAAAACAGAATGCAGAATATATTTGTTATTGTAAACATTGTTTTGTTTTCAATACCATCCTTATCAGTACGGAATAGAACTTAAAATCGGTTGAATATACTGCAAGAGTTTGGAAGTTTTTCTAATCTTATTGTAAACCAGCGACTTCGTCCGCGTGGAACAGTGGTGCTCCGCTCCTATTGGTCTTAGCGTGATGATATAGTATAGCCTATAGCCTTTCTCGATAAATGGACTATCTAACACTGAAAGAATTATTTAAATTGGACCAGTGGTTCCTGAGATTAGCGCGTTCAAACAAAATGACAACATTTCCCTTCACTGCTCTGCTCCTATTGATTGTAGCGTGATGAAAAGTATACTATAACCATCTCAGGAGTATGACAAATAATTGTACCAAGTTTCGTTAAAATCCGTCGAGTAGTTTTTGTTTCTATAGAGTTTATACAGACAGACAGACAGACAGACAGACGGACAGACAGACAGACAGACAGACAAAAATTTTACTGATTGCATTTTTGGCATCAGTATCGATCCCTAATTACCCCCTGATAGTTATTTTGGAAATATATTTCATGTACAGAATTGACCTCTCTACAGATTTATTATAAGTATAGATGAAGTGTATATATATATATATAAAATGCTTTGTCCTGAATGACTGACGGATCAACGCATAGCCTAAACCGCTGATTGTAGAGACCTGAAACTTGGAGGGTGTGTTCTTTGTATGACGTAGGCATCCAATAAGTTCCATACAAACTTTGCCCCCCTTTTTCACCCTCTTAGAGATAGAATTCGAAAAATCCTTTCTTATCGGATGCCTACGTCATACAAAGAACACACCCTCCAAGTTTCAGGTCTCTACGATCAGCGGTGTAGGCTGTGCGTTGATCCGTCAGTCATTCAGGACAAAGCATTTTATATGTATAGCTAGAGATACTAGTGTTCTCGTCACCGGGTGATGTATTCCTTACCTGATCAGTTTCGTCGTCTCCATCACTCATGTCCTCAGGAACAGCTTTGGTGGCAGTTCTCTTGATCAGAGCATTCTTCGCGAGTTTCAAGGTCTTGACTTGACTTTGCTGTGAATTAAACAACATATCTATACTAATATTATAAAGAGGAAAGATTTGCTTGTTTGTAGGGTTTTAACTCAAAAACTACTGGACCGATTTTAAAAATTCTCTCACCGTTAGAAAGCTACATCTTTACGAAGTGTCATAGGCTAAGTTTATTTCTATACTAATATTATAAAGAGGAAAGATTTGTTTATTTGTAGGGTTTTAACTCAAAAACTTCTGGACCGATTTTAAAAATTCTCTCACCGTTAGAAAGCTACATCTTTACGAAGTGTCATAGGCTATATTTATTTCTATACTAATATTATAAAGAGGAAAGATTTGTTTGTTTTTAAGGTTTTAACTCAAAAACTACTCAACCGATTTTAAAAATTCTCTCACCGTTAGAAAGCTACATCTTTATGAAGTGTCATAGGCTATATTTATTTCTATACTAATATTATAAATAGGAAAGATTTGTTTGTTTGTAGGGTTTTAGCTCAAAAACTACTGGACCGATTATAAAAATTCTTTCACCGTTAGAAAGCTACATCTTTACGAAGTGTCATAGGCTATATCTTTTTCCAGAAATAATTAGGGATCCCTACTAAAACTTGAATAATGTAACCCAAGGTGTAAATAAAATGTTCACGCTGGTGAAGGCAATGGAGGAAAGCTATTGTACAGAGATAGAGGTGACCCTAGACACGGTTACAGGGTATTTTTTATCCGGGTCCGTTCAGTAATTTCCTCGGGATGTAGGTGAAACCGCGGGGAGCAGCTAGTGTTTCTAACCCCCCACGCAAAAAGAGGGATTCTTTAAGTTTGATGTCGATGTCTGTCTGTCTGTGTGTGTATCTGTCTATGGCATTGTAGGTCTCAAACGGATGGACCGATTTCGATGCGGTTTTTTTTTCATTCAAAAGCCAGTTTCCTTGCGGTGGTTCTTAGCTATGTTTGGTTAATATCGGTCCAGCAGTGTAAGAGTATCAGCTCTTTTCCAAAATGATGTAAGGCATTTTGCATAGCAGGTTTTTGAATATAAGTCTGTAAGACTTCTTTAAAACACAAAAAATAAGTATATTAAGCCACGAGCCCCTCACCTCGTAGATGAAGTCGTCATCATCGCTGGAGCCCCCATCATCCACCCTCGTAGCCTTTATCACCTTGAAGGTCTTCTTCTTCACTTTCTGATCGCCATCGCCTAACATGCGCTGTGAATTACAAAAGATTTTAACCAACTTCAAAAAAATGAGGTTCAGTTTTCGACCCGTATGTATATGTATATGTTTGTATGACCGCGATTTTCTCAAAAACTACTGATCTCAATTTAATAGGGTTTAAGTTAACTTATGAATTTATAAAAATGGATTGATGTTCGTAAGTCTCGCTAAAACTCGAGAACGGCTGGGCCGGTTTAGCTGATTTTGGTTTTGAAATGTTTGTTGTAGTCCAGGGAAGGTTTAAACGGTAAGAACAAGTTAAGATACATGTAGGTGATACGAAGAACACAAATCTAGTTAAAATATATATAAAAAAAATTTTTTTTTTTTTCAAGGAATGTTTTAGCCCATAGTATGTTATGATAAGTAAGTAAGAGTCTGACACTCCCTCCCGCTCCACCCTCAGCTGGGGTCATTTGATGGTTTCCCACCCCTTGAACATGTTTAAAAGAATAACCATGGAGTTTCTTGCCCGTTCTTCTCCATAGGAATCTACGCTTTGGAACGGGCAAATAGCTTCAATTAATATTCCATTATGACTAACTGACAGACTCATTATTCTTTGACAATTCAAAAGTGCCTGTAAATGGTCTAATTGAAATAAATGACTTGAATTTTGATTTATTTTTGAATTTTGAATTTTCTTAGACACCCAAAAGAGGTAACATACCAGTAGATCATCAGTATCGTTCCCATCATCTTCATCCTGCTTCATCTTAGCTATATCAGTCTCTTCTTGTAACTTCGCTTCCACAACATGCCCGTCTGTCTTTCTGTAAATATTTATTAAAATCTGAATATAACCTGGATGTCCACTCCAAATGCCAAAACAACCCTGAATTTATCTGATCATCACCACCAGCCTATATATAGTCCCACTGCTGGCTACTACATGCCAGGTTTCGAACCCGGACAATTGGTTACAAGAAGCAGGTGCCTTAACCACTAGGCCACCACCACCAGATGCAAGTAATCTTCTTATATGTATATAAAAATGAATTCGTTAGTCCTGCTAAAACTCGAGAACGGCTGGGCCGATGTAGCTGATTTTGGTTTTGAAATGTTTGTCGTAGTCCAGGGAAGGAGCTCGTGGCTAAGTTACAGGCACACGGGTCAATCGATCATAGATTAAGCTGCGCTTGGCGCAGTCGGTCTCTGGATGGGTTAACATCTATGTAACAGCGAGACTCCTCCGCGCCTCGAAAAGCTCTATATGCAATTGGTCCCGGTTGTCATTTGTACATTTTTAACAGTAGTTACGGGCAGTCAGAAGCCAGAAAGTCTGACAACCAGACTTACAATAAGACAACTGGGTTGTGGAGGTCAGAGCTCCATGTCAAACTCTAGTACTCAGCTGCATCTGGTTTAGACTGAAAGCCGACCCCAACATAGTTAGGAAAAGGCTAGGTAGATAATGATGTCGTAGTCCAGAGAAGGTTTAAACGGTGAGAAAAATTTAAGATGCATGTAGGTGAAATGAAGTACATCGGGATAAATACCTGATCAAGAACGCATCCAAGTCATCCGGCAATTCATCTACATTGTTTGTACTGTCCAAATTGTTCAACTGCTCCTCTATGTTCTGTGTGATATTGCCGACGGTCTCGTCTGCTGTCTCCGACACCGTTGACGTCTGCATCAGTTCTGTCTCTTCAAGAGCTGGTGCGGGTTCCTGTTCTTCTAGGCTTGTGGCTAGTTGAGGATCGTTCTTGTCGTGACCTTGTTCAGCCTGCAATAAGAATGACATTTCTTTACTGCTTCATGCGTGTCTTTAACCCCCGACGCAAAAAGAGGGGTGTTATAAGTTTGATGTTAATGTCTGTGTGTGTATCTATCTGTGGCATCGTAGCTCTCAAATGGATGGACCGATTTTGATACGGTTTTTTTCATATGAAAGCCTGTTCCTTGCTGTGGTTCTTAGCTATGTTTGGTTAATATCGGTTCAGCAGTGTAATAGTATCCGCTTTTTTCCAAAATGATGTAAGGAATTTATATAAGTAGTATATCCGTTCAGCTAGCACCCATAACACAAGCATATTAGTTGCTTACATTGTGGCTAGCTGGCGCTGTGTGAAATTGTCCAAAGATATTTATTTATTTCACTATAGTAAAAGAACTTACTGTTTGCACATAGTCATCGTCCGTGAGCACTCCTTCACTGAGCCACTCCTCCTGCCCTTCCTCCATGCATTCCTCACCCTCGGCCTCTGGCTCTAAGTACTGCAAAGAAAATTAAAACATTTAAATATAAAAAGGGGACCTTGTGGTTAAGTAATAGCCGGACAGGTTGATTAATCAAAGGTTTAGCCGCCCTTGGCGCGGTCGGACTGTGGATAGGTGACCACCTAGGTCATAACGAGACTCCTCCATGCCTTGGAAAGCATGTTAAGCTGTTGGTCTCAGCTGAAATTTGTAATTATTTGACCGTCATTAGAGATGAACCAGTCTTACAAAGGGGTATAGTGTTACCCGGCAACTGGGTTGTGGATGTCAGATAGGCAGTCGCTCCATGTACTCAGCTGCATTAAGTTAGACTGGAAGCCGACCACAATATATATTATTGGGAAAAGGTTAAGAAGATAAAAAAAAAAAAAAAAATTTGTTACTCTTTCACACAAAAACTACTGAAAGGATTTGGATGAAATTTTGTACACACATAGTTTATAACCTGGATTAACATGTAGGATACTTTTTACCCGGGTGCGCATAGTAGTTCGCTCGAGATGCGGGTGAAAGCGCGGGAATATAGATAGTTTACAATATAAGTTTATCATAATTATCTAAATTTAAGTGTATCTAAGAGCAAATAATAAATGCTGGCTATAATACAAATCTATATCTTAAAATAACTGCCGGTAGGTGGGTCATCTTCTCACAAAATTAAATAACACACATTTAAATTCAGAATAAGAACTAATCTATCATTATCATTGCAAAGAACTATAGCGAAGTTTGATTTAGAAGAACCTTAAATTTTTACAAGAAACACATTTGAATCAAGCACAGAAACTGTAATTAACATGTTTTTAAATAAGAAATTAGTAACAAAATCGAAAATTAATCGTTTACAGTAAAAAAAGAAAATATACGCTACTACACCTCTTCGTATTTCGACATCTTCGTCGGCGGTTCTTCAACATCAGACATTGTAAAACTATGAACTTTAAGTGTTTTTCTGACTATTTATAAGTAATATAACAATTAATTAACATAATTTATCTCATAAAGCTAAACTTTTCTCAATTCACAGAATTCTAACCTATATCGGTTTTAATCAATCAATTTGCTATCTTCCATTATTTGTATGCTTTATCTCATAATTTTACTAGTTTTAAAACGAGACAAAACAACACAAGGCTCGGGATATCGAATATTTGAAATCGTCGATGGAACGCACAGCGACGCTAGCAGAGATTTGACAGTTGTAGGGAAGTCCAAGACCAAGGTATAAATATATTTATAAATCGATCGATTACAGTTGTTGAATTCGAGCCTTGCCAAGTCAACGAATCGAGAAATTGGACTTTCCCAATATTACAGAAAAATGCAAACCAAACTGCCAGTTATTACTTAAAGACAGTTTATGTAAACTCAAGTAACCTCAGATGTGATTTTAATTTCATATTCATTCTTTCGATATTTACACGGTGTCCATATATTGATTAAATTTTAAGACAGATTAGTTCCAAAATTATATATTTTTAATTATTTACAATCACCTTTTCTTACTTTTGCATTTATAAATCAAATTCAGGAAAGTGTTCATGGGCCTATGTAATTATATGGTAAATTTAGTATAAATATGAATCTATTAGATTTGAGTCACACGTGATGACTTTCAAGGTTAATGTTTTTGTCTTCAACTGATTATAACATTGAAGGTCACACATTAAACTCAAGGTGCCTAATATAATGACCTAACGTGTGACTTATTCAAATGCAAAAATGTATGGTGGCAATATGACTTTTGCCAAAGTCTGAAGACATTGTTTAATTACTCATAAGTTTAAATTGGAAGCCATTAAAAAACGATGTAGGAACACATCGTGAGGAAACGGTGGCGTTATAAAGAATACAAGTTAATCACCATTCCGCCAGCAAGCATGATCGATGCACGTGCCCTCTCTGTATGAGAAGAGGCATTTGCCCAGCAGTGGAACATTATACATTATATTTTTGCTGCAGGATTATTGGAAATAGTTGAAGTGGTCATGGAACACATAGGGCAAAGAAAGGAACATGGGTTTAAGTCAGAAAGCCCTTTTCTCCCGCCCCGCCCACAGCGGCGGGAGTTTTTAAGTGATTACTCATCCCTAAAAAATCCCACTGTCCGGTTAAGCAGGTCGAATGCTGTTAGAAGCACCCTGCAAGAGGTCATGTAGGAAAAAAAAAAAAAATCTTTATTGTTATGTCACATTCATGCATGGCCTGCCTTCTGGCAATGCCGTGAATTTGCATGTGGCATTAATAAAATGTTGAATAAGTTTCACAAGAGTGACATAATTGGCAGTTCAGACTAGTGTGACCATAATCACTTTTCTGAAATTGGATTTATAAAGGAAAATAAAAGTAAAAGTTGAATTAATAAATAATACAATTTGCTTTATTAATTTAAGTCTATACACACTTTGTAAATTTTTTCGAATATCATTTCTCAAAAACCGTAATTCTTAAATTCATGGACATGAACTTTATCATAATTTTGCCTGGTTAATTTACTTTGTAGCAAGTTTCGGTTAAATATTCCATATTTGGTCTTCTTGACGCTAAATCGATACTCACTTTGGCTTTCAGATGTTAATCGATTTTTTGATTTCTGCTGAACATCGATACATTCACCTTATCCCAAACTTCTATAAATATACAGGAATTACTGTTCTTTGCACATTGAAATTATCGTTTATATTTAAAATAGTTTCTGCCCGCGCTTTATTTACGTGGACTACTAATTGGGCCTAGATACTCCACATTATAAACCAAATTTCAACAACAGACTCACTTTCGCATTATTATATTAGTAGGATATCTTGGGCACTTAAAAACTTTCATTTAAAACGTGAGTATTTCAGAATGAGACAAAATCTATATTTTTAGGGTCGTAATGTTCTTTAGATAGAATTTTAGACTTGGCGGCCTATCTTAACGGAGACTAGCTATTTGAACATTATTGTAATGCACCAAGTATGTGCGCAGACACAAGTGCACTCTCTATTCCCTCACTCTCACAGTTCTCAGGGATACAAACCACCACCACTGGGGAGAGACCCAAGCAGAACCGACGGCTTTACGTACTCGCAGAGGCATCGCGGGGCTATTGCTGTATAAATGGTCACCCATTCATAGAATGACCGAAAGCTTTACCTCTCACGTCAGCAGATCCACCTATCTGTTACTTAGCCATGAGCCCCCTTGTAGTAAATCATATATGTATCCGGCAAAAAATCTTATAACATAATTTCAAAGTTAAACAACATACGGTGAAGAGTTTCTACATATGTATTTCTTAATTATTTTTTTCAACATTTTACTCACGTCCTCACGATTTCCTGGTAATATGATCATGTTTTTTTCTCTTATCGTCTGCCTCGAATTGTTTTTTAATTTAGCGATCAGTGATTTCATGGATTCTATAGTTTTGGCCTGCCGACTAACTTTTTGCGCTAAGATTTTATTTTTTTTACGTAACCTCAGTTCTCTGGGGGTCGATATTTTGACTTGAATGCTTCTGTGCGCCATTATTATTTCGTCATCTGAGTCTTCCTCCTACAATGAAGAAAAAACGTCTTAATCCCAAGAATTTATGCTCGAAATATGTCCACTACTTTTTGAGGTATACTGCTTTACCACTTAACAGGATCGTGCCCATATTTTCAGAAACCACGTCTGCATAAGTAAAAAAATCAAATGTAAATGTTAATAAAGGGGTAAAGTCATCTTCATATTGATAGAAGACGCTAAAAAACCAAAATTATCCGAAGTATGACGCGGTGTATAATTGCAGACATATTTAGAGGTAAAGACCTGAATTTAAGAACAATGAAAGACATTTAAAACCAACTGTGGCAAGTACACATGTGATTAACATACTTCCCGAGTTTATCTAGAATGCCATTGAATTATGGAAAAAGGATTAATGGAGAAAACCCTGGATAATAAAAACATATTCTGAAATCGCCATTCCACCTTGAACAGGCGTTCGTATAAGACGTGTTCTTTACCCAACAGTGGGAAAGTAATACGCCAATGAACCCGAATTTACTATCCAAGATTCCTGAAACGTACATACAGACCTACCTCAGATTTTTTCTCATATCTATCGTGAAGAAATTTTGATACTATCGAGTTATTTTCAAAAACAGGTTTTTTTGTTGGCGCTAACAGCATATCCATTAGTAATGATTGCCTCTTTGGTTCTGGTATGTTTTCTTTGGACGATGTGTTTGTGCCGGTAGATTGTTGACTCTATAACAATACAAGTGTTCCTATGAATTAAGACAACCTTAGTCATTTTACTTATGCTAAGGCCCAAGCTCACCGACAAGGTAACGCTCCGATAAACTTAAAAAAACTGTTTACCATAAATTCAAACTTTCAACTTTCGATGGGTATTACGTTTCCTGAAACGGTCGATTACCAAACCAGGGTTGAACTAGAAGTGGGTAACACGAAAATTCCAAATTAAACATTTTCTTTTAACGAACCGATTACGAAACCATCAGTCGGTGAGCTTAGGGCCAAGTAAGGTATACAGATAGTTTCATAATCAGTCCGTAAAACAGAAACATTTTTTTTACCACGAAGCGAGAATTTTTCTTGTTACCCACTTCCTGTTTAAACTCGGGTTGGTAAGAAACTTGAGGGTTTAAATTTATGGTAAACAGCTGTTCTAGTTGATCGGACTATTATCTTATCGGTGAATTTGGGCCTAAAGATAGCAAAAGCTAAATTACCAGGTCTATAATATACAAGACATGAACAGCCGTGGATAGACAGGGGTCTATCTAACCGTACGGCTGTAGGTCTACCAATCCCCATGGCTGTAGGTTCGTCCATCCGCGAGGCTGTTTACTTAAACCTAACTTACATACTCTAGGTGTATGCATAATCAAAGACATCAGCACTTACGTTCGATTTTTTCTCTACATTTGTATCTTTTACAGTTTCTGTTAAACGTGATTTTAAGTGTTTAATTGGTTCATCTTCATCTGTAGAAGTATTCACATCACGAGCCGGTGACATCTGTGAATATAGTGTTCATAGGAATTAAGTATTTGACTGCCTACAAAAAGAGAGTGTTATAATAATAATAATATAATAATAAATCGTTTATTTTTCTCACCATAAACCAAGTAAAGAACAAAAATAACAGGACACCAGGCCTCCGCCTCTTATCGCATTAATTATAAAACTAGCAAATACAAGTGCAATGGCGCGTATACATTGGTTATATTTTCAGAGTTCATTTATGTTTTTTTTTTGTGTGGCTGCTGCGCTGCGTGTCGCGGGTTCGATTTCCGGACGGCACAACTAAAATTGTTCCGAGTCTGGGTGTTGGTGGATGTATAATAAATATTCGTAAACGCACCCTTTTACCAGGTCATGATGTCAACTGCCTGTGTTGTTTAATTTTAAAACACGTCTGCCATGTCAAAAACTAATAAAAATGTAAGAAAAGTAAGCGACAAAATTCCAATTTAAAACTAGTAAGTCGGTGCTCACCCCCGAATCGAAGGAATGATACAACTCGCTCTCACTTACCCCCGCATTTTCTTCAAAAGTCGTATCATGGAGAATTGTTGTTGAATGCGAGTTCTTCTTTTTAACTTCTTCAACTTCTTCATCAGAATATTTTTCCATTTCGCGAGACGATGGCATCTGTAAGTACTGTTTTTCATAATGATTACACGAGCGTCACTAAAAAAACTGAGAATAAGGCTTAAAATCGAGTAATTTTCAAATAAAAGTTTTTTTTTATAAGAACAAACACTGCCCCACACTAGGAATTTCTCCTGTATCGTGGTTGTGTTAACAAACATACATTACACATGCATAAACACCCAGACTCTGAATAATATTTGCTGTCCCGGGCGGGAATCTAACCCGCGACACGCAGCGCAGCAGTCAATTGCTCAGCCCACTACGCCAATCGTGCCGTAAAATTGGACTTTAGTTGCTTATGAATCAATAAATAGAATTGAGTTGGAAAATTAGTGACGTCACAGTCCACTAATCCCATACAAAATCTATGGAAGAGACGCGTTTTGACAGCTCATAAAAAGTATGTCAATTGATTGGTGTTATCTACTACCCAATATATGAACGCAACCAGCTCCAACTATACATAATGTATGTATATTATAGATAGGTAGAATATTCTTTATTGTACACCAAACAAATATGCAGCAGTACAATAGGCGATCTTATCGCTAAAAGAAATTTCTTACAGACATCATTTGGATGGAGTCAAATTGTATAAATAGAAAGATACAAAGATACATTAGAATATCATCATCATCTGCCTGGCCTTGTCCAACTATGTTGGGTTCGGCTTCCAGTCTAAACCGGATGCAACTGAGTACCAGTGTTTTACATGGAGCGACTGCCTATCTGAC
Source organism: Pyrrhia umbra (assembly GCA_963891755.1). Lineage (NCBI taxonomy): Eukaryota > Metazoa > Arthropoda > Insecta > Lepidoptera > Noctuidae > Pyrrhia > Pyrrhia umbra. The sequence goes on along the minus strand of OY982947.1, from coordinate 4,830,545 downwards.
CTCCACAACCCTGTTACCGGGTAACACAGTACCTCTTGGTAAGACTGGTTGTCAGACTTTCTGGCTTCTGACTACCCGTAACGACTGTCAAAGATCTACAAAAAAGGATAAATACGATTGTAGAAAAAAAAGTTTATACTCTGTACACACTTACCACAGTTTCCGTTTCCAATGACTGGTCATAAAACGGGACAGCCGAGAGCCTTAATCTTTTGTGAGTTTGATCATAGTCTTTACGTTTAAAATGTTTGCTACATATTTTAGCCGCACTGTAGTATTTACTTTTCAGCTTCAGCTCTTTCAACCATTGAATTCTTCTATCTAAATCTGATGGAAACCTTCAAATAAATGTTGTCATAAACATAATTATTTATTTATTAACCCCCGATGCAAAAAGAGGGGTATTATATTCAGCGGGTATTAATATATATATATAGTTTCTTTATTCAAGTATCCAGACTCATTTTTTTGTTAGTAATACAAACATCTTACCCTATGTTAGTAAAAAATAACAAGATAGTGCATGACACAAATCACTTCTGTGACATTCCATGTGAGATGGCACAGCAGCGATTCATGTACACACAGTCCAGCCTGTCTGCGATCATGGCCAGTATACAATTTGAACTAGCCCGCACCCTGCGTACCAAGGATGCCCGCCTTTTGCGCATTAATGATTGGTTTTATTTAAAATGTCCATTTCATTCAAAGATACTTTAGTGGTTTATCCAAAAAAAAAACACTTCTTCAAAATCTATTGAATACTATGTCAACAGGTTATATTATAGCTAATGTTGTTAAAAAAAATTACAATAAAACATTTTATTTTTATTTATTTATTTTATAGGTAGGAGGGAAATATTACATACATTTAGGCCCAAGTTCACCGACGAGATAAACGTCTGATTAACTTAAAACTCTACCCAGATAGGTAATTATTTCTGTCCTTGACGTAAATACATAAATACTATTACGATATAATGTCTCAAATTCGTTACACGAAATCTTAATTAAAATTATCTATTGTGTCCTAAAATTATAAAGATATGTGGCTACCCTAACTTCTACGAGCGCTAGTTGAACAAAATACAGATTTTGTAGCAAATTTATGTTTTTAGACATTAAATAAATAATATTTCGTTGCGTATTACTTGTTATTAACTTCTATGAGAGATATTTTAATTTATTTAACTAAAAATATATTTACGTGATACAAACTCAATTTTATAACCATTTTCTGACTTACCCATGGAAATTTATCGAACCTGTAGGGGACCACACACTTTTACAACCTTTAACACAACATTTATGAACCATGATTTGTTCATTTGCTTTGTATTTTGATAAATATCGTAAAAAACTGTATTGTAAACACACCTCGACTCGAGTCCGGGGAGCCGAGATTGACACTTGCTTGACAGCTAATTGACATTTATGACTTTGACATGACTATGACCACAGACTAGTTAATACAATTTTAATTGCATGATCGAGCTCTGCTGTGCCCATGGGACAGAGGTATCCCAAGCAAGGAGATTAATTATTTATTTATTATAATATATTGCCAAATTACACTATAATAATTCCATAGAAGATTCATGTTAATTACATATGTATTTATGCAATTTTTCACAATATTTTTAAGATACATAATTACAAACTATCCTGTGGATATAAATGTTATTTCTTCAATGGTCATTTTTAAGAATCATAATTAGATAAATCCCCGTATATCTAATTTAATTTAGAGGCCATTTTATTTAAATATAATTACCTACTACTACTACTACGGTTGCCTTGCCAATAGGATTACAAACTCTACTTCTTTAAAAATATGTCATGTCTCCTTAGCAGAAAGTATTAATTAATAGATATATTAATTAATAGCAGAAAGTATTAATTCATCCTAGTAAATTATTTTGCATAGCCCTACGTTCGGCGGGCGGGTTTTAAGTGAACTCGGCTACCGGGTGCTTGGGCATAGGGGTCCCGTTACGAAACCATCGCGCCCATGGACTCGACTGTCGGGTTGTTATGCAATTATGCAAAATATTTTTGGGCTTGCTAATTTTCTTATGTATTTTGAACTTGGCAGTGAAAGTGTTAATTTTGTAATGTTTTAAATTTTGCAATTCTGTAAATTTTATCTCGACCTTTTATTATTCGAAAAGTTGTTTTTAACGTGACGTAGATACCGTTCCTAAGTCACTTACAAAGTAGAAAGTAGTAATGACAAGTTGGTTAGCACATATTGGAGCCAGCTCTCAGACAGCTGTGAGATGTTTTGTGCCAACGGATAGTCAGATGTCAACATCCCTTTAATCTACACTAATATTATAAAGAGGAAAACTTTGTTTGTTTGTTTGTTTGTAATGAATAGGCTCAAAAACTACTGGACCGATTTAAAAAATTCTTTCACCATTCGAAAGCTACATTATCCACGAGTAACATAGGCTAAATTTTATTTTGGAAAAAAATAGGGTTCCGTAAGATATTTGGGTTTCCTACCACTATTCCACGCGGACGAAGTCGCGGGCAGAAGCTAGTACCTTATAATACTAAGACTGCCTCATTGGTCTAGTAGCTGCATAGTGCGACTGCTGTAAAAGTGGTCACGGGTTCAATTCACGGGTCGGGCCGAAATCCCTATGTAGAAAATAAAATCACAGTTTACAATAGACATTTATTTATTTATTAATAAAGAAATTTATATTATTTACAATTTCACAATATTTTTTTGTTTGTTTTATTTATAGATAAATTGTAGTTAGGTACAATATTACAAAATGATAAAGCAGTCTATTTAAATTTTATAATGATCTATCTTACGCGACACAGTAGCGTCATGGAGAGATATGGTACTAAAAGACGAAAATGTATTTAGATGTTTTTTTTTTAATATTAGTAAAAACAAAACGATAACATGGTATCTAGTCTAGGTAAGTTACTCCTTTTTTGTTAGACTATCAAACAGTAGGTATCGTAATGGGCTACATAAATATGTGTATTGCGCTTTGAAGTACCTAGGTATTGAGACTTCAAGAAATAAGTTGAAAAAAAAAACTCTATTATGTTTTACGCAACGGTTTAACGGTTATTAATTTTATTTTTTTAAGTCCCTGATGTTTCCTGTAGCCTGACTGAATGTGAGTAATTTTGAACGTTTTAAATGTGATTTTGAAGAAATTATTATTTCGTTACGTAACATCGACTGCCTATACATTAGTAGGAAGCAAATATTATAACGATTTTTTTTGGCTCACCACCTACGTAAACTGAGAAAATATGATTTAAAACTTTACTTATTCTAATAATAAATCTCTATTTTATCTAATAAGCGTAAGTCAGATTGTCCTGTACCTAGAATAATAAGTAAATAATAGAGAGTACCTATGTGTTTAAAAATATCCAAATACATGTTCACCTTCTCGACTCAAGCGCTTTACAATCGATATAATGATCCATAGCATCAAACGGCATTGCCCTTAAAAAAACTATATTACATTGTCATTTACAATCTTCCCGCCTTTTTTGCTTTACTAACTAACCCTACTTTTTACCGGAGAAAGATCTCTGTACATTTCATTTCGACTGGACTGTGCCTCTTCTCACATTTAAGTAGTCTTGTTTAATTAAAACTCCGAAACCGATTTACAATATTTGCAAAGGATTAGGTAGGTATACGTATTTTTATTAGATAGTTTTTCACTTTTAATGCCATCCTTATTGCTACGTAATAGAACACAAATTCGGTAAACGGTTGGCATTCAGAATTCATTTCTATTTACTGAAGATTTTTTCCTTGTAATAAAAACCTTCCCTTGAAAAATAATGCATTTAAATATCGAAAACTCTCATCGAAATATGATCAGTTTTTATAAAAATCACGGACATAAACATACATAGGCGGGTCGCATATAGAACCTTCTTCATTGAAGTCGGTTAAAAACGTATTAGGGCCGTATTATAAAAAGTCAGCGTTCCAGATTCCAGAGTAAGAACGAGCTATACAGTACGGATATCGAGGGTACCGGTACGTATTAAAAAGAGTAACCATGGAGTTTCTTGCCCGTTCTTCTCCATAGGAAAGTACTTTTTGGAATGGGCAACTAAATTATTTGACTTTCAAACGTGCTTATTATTAGACGCCATTGAAATAAATGATTTAAATTGAATTGGTTACAGAGTAACCGAATGACATGCCGTGACGGCAATCTGCATGACGCTCGCTTATGACGTCATGCCTCCCCCCATTGGTTGCTCTATCCTAGTTTGAGGCCTTTGATTCATCCTTCAGAAGCGTCCCGTTACAGTGCATTTTGAAGATTTTATGGCAAAAAAAATAAAGGAAAAAGGCGAAAAAAAACAGAAACCAATAAATAAATTAAATTAATTTAATTATAAACAAGCAATATATACAAAGATTGCGATAATTCGGTATTAAAAATATACATGATGCCTGTATTTTTGAAATTATATTTTATTCCATATTAATATTTATTAGCTATATGAGAACGGAAGGCACTTTTGACTCGGCAATTTAAGAGATAATAAGAAAAAATACGCAAAACTAGCCTTGGAATTTATCCGTTAAATCGCGGTATTATCTAAAGTCATAATGTATTTAAAATTATTACTATGATTTTTAAAAGCAATTTTTTAAACTTTTTGCAGTAGCCAACAGATTTAATATGGATTAAAATAAACCAAAAACTACTTTAACTGCAAACAAAACTGAAATTAAAAACTTAATTAAATACAATTTGAATTAAATTAACATAAGATAAAAGCTGGGGGGTTTACTAATAAAAAAATATAAAAAAAAAACGAATCAAGGAACTGGTAATTATCGCACACACTTAAAACAGCCATAGAGGACCACATTTTGCGAATACTTTTCAACCATAAACAGCGTGTTTTTTTTTCACATCTAAAATTATTGTCATATTTTTTTTTTCATTCTCGCACAACCAGTCTGCCAAAACGCGATGGACATTCATACAAATAATAATCTTAAAAATTAAATAAGTATCGCTGCTTAGAATTATATATTTTTTTTTATAAATTTTTCTAACATATTTTTTATACAATGCCAATGAAATAACCTTTATACAGTAACGCTGGTAAAATAAATATTTTGTGAACACTTAAAATCTCTCACTATACATAGAAAGGACTTTTATAAGTTTGTGAGTGTTATCCGTGAATATGCTGCCAAGTTGATCTTTAATCGGCAAAAAGACATTTTCGATTTGTAGGTACATAGATTGACGTAAGACAAACGCGTCATTTTCTATGTGCAACACACATTTTCCGTCAAATATCAGGGTGACACACATTATTATTATTGTTTTTGCGACATTTTCCGAAGAGATTCATCGAGCCCAGTTTTTATCACTGTATTTCTAGATATTTATACTAGACATATAACAAGGATCAAAATTCCGGAAATATCAACACGACTATTTGACTTTGACAAAAACAAAATGATATATATTTTATTGTTATTTTTATCATTTCTCACCTGTTTCGGACGTCAAACATATAAGTATATTTAACTTGCAAATTGAACAAGAAAGAGACGCAATAACAGTACCGGAGCCCAGCTAAAGTCTTCCGTCTCTTTCGCTTTACACCTGTTAGAAGGCGACAGCTAAGCTTTTGGTCGATTTTTTAGGGTCGTAAACCTTTTCGTCTGTCACAGATGATTATTTTTTAATTAAACAAGACCACTTTGATGCGTCCGAGCTTAACGCTATACGATTCAACCATCCCATTTTTTACATTATGGTATATTTGCTAAAGGTATCTAATATATTTTTTATATAATCTTTTGAACGCCAATTGGTGTTATTCACATCACATTTGTTTAATGGTACGCGTCGCTGTTTCAGACGCTTCCAGAGTAAAATGTACTTTATCACAACACTCAAAGGGTTTAATATTACTATTTTTATACAATTTTTAAGCTAAATTTACAATATATAACGCACAGGATACAGTACAAACGGATTTTTGATCGAAAGTTATGTTTAAAAGATCAATATCCTAATTTTAGTAATAATACTAGTTGTGTTGAGTTTTTTTAGACATAACTTCGAAGTTAATCATATTTAAAGATAAGTTATACAAACGAATTCAGAACCTCATATTATAAAGTCGGTTAATTAAACGGTTTTCTCAAAAAAACTAGTGCGTTAACAATAATTAAAAAGTCGATTTTGCTCTGAAAGCGTCAATAATAACATCTGTATTACACTTAGCCTAAATTAACTATCTAGCGCCGAGATAATCTGTTTATTTTAGTAAATCTAAAGCGTATATGTTTTTTAACCACTTCACTGTCCACGGCAGACATACTAGTAGAAACAATGGCCATGTATCACATATGACTCACGGGATAGTGAAGTTATAATTTGTACCTACCAATAGATTTCACGAAAAATGTAAACAAAGTCGTAACCTATTTTGTTCTAAATCTGCCACAGAAATTAACAAAATAGCGTAATGATGTCGCATTTATGTCAATTTCATGGTCTCAACATCATCATTCATCATTTAATGCCAATTTATTTATCTATGTGGGAAAATTAGAACAAAATAGGTGATAGTTTTGTTTATATTTTTCGTAAATTCATTTGGTACAGACTATATTAACTCTGATTTAGAACATGGCTAGTTCACAGGCTGAGTTTTATATGTCTCATTAGTATTTTCACTGTTACCAAAGACATTATTGTATATACAGGGTGTTTATTTTTTTCTCCAAAATATTTTTGCCTTATGTTAAATATCCTCAAACATCGGGATATATTACACATGCACACAGACTAGGAACAATTTAGTTGTCACGAGCTCGAATCTGATACGCCAAACGGAGTATAACAGCCCATTACTGGACTGAACCCAGTATCCAAAAAAAATACCCAGCCAGTATCCATAATCCACATCTGCATCACAACACATTGTTTCGTTTAGAATTATTTACGCACGCTTGGACAAACAACCTGTATATACAGACACTTAGTTTAAGTCCAACCACATCTGTCAGTTACAAGATGGATACTTACAAGTGGACGTAGTATAGCAGAAAGGACTCAACACACAATATGGTCACAAATCATATATATACCAAACGGGTCCTAACCGTTGTTTCTCTGACTCAGCAAAAAAGATCCGTGATACCACAAAAATAAGGTTGATTTTTTAGCACCAACCCAGATAAAGATGGGTATAGTTCTAAAAATCACTGTAATAACCCAAACTGCTCGTTATTCATTTTTTTGTGGATAGTCGTTATGTGTAGTCAGAAGCCAGAAAGTCTGACAACCAGTCTTACCGAGGGGTATCGAGTTACCCGGTAAATGGGTTGTGAAGGTCAGATAAGCAGTCGCTCCATGTAAAACGCTGGTACTCAGCTGTATTTAGACTGGAGGCCGACCCCAACATAGTTGAGAAAAGGCTAGGCAGATGATGAGTCTTTACTGCTAAACTTCGTCCAAATGCTATTAGCCTAACAGGCCCATGATACACTTAGGCACAATTATATTGCTTCAACCAGGCCTTGTAAGATTAACACTCAAAGCATTTATTGCCAGTTTCACAACCCCCTGACAAGTACCAGTTACCTTATCTAGAAGATAGTAAAAATTCTGTTCTATTTACGATATCATTTTGCAAGTACATAGTTCCTTTGCAGAAGTTGTAAAACCGGCTATTGGAAACGAAAATGTTCTCTTTTAGATGAAAAATGTATCAATACAAGGCTGTTTGATAATTATGAGCCTTATTTCAACACAATTAGAGATCATGTTTGATGTAAATCCATTTTATTTGCCAGTGACAATCAAATATGAATATTATACATATGCTAGGTAATAAGGCTGATATTGCTTTTAATATAAGAAACCATTAGCCAAGACCTCCAAGCAAGCTACCACCATTAAAATATCATTATTCATACAACTTTGGTTGAACAGAAAATTTCATTAAAAAACCTCGACTTTTTGATGTTTTATATAAAGAATTTTATATATAGTTCAAAATACAAAAATGTTAATGCAAAAAAAATATTTAAAATATTTTTTAGCAAGACCGATAAAAAATTAGCTTGTTAAACAAAACAAAGCTCAGTTAACTGACAGATAAATCGCAAATATTACGCTATGACAAGTTTTTGTTTTGACGTCATAGAAACGTCACGATACTGATACTATGACGTCATCTATTTACTTTTAAACATTTATGTAGACACGGTCATTAAAAGTGAGAATAACTATTTGTTTAACGAATCCTGTCAAATTAAGCCGGCTTCTGTATAATGTCGATAAATGCTTCAAGTTCCAAGGCTCGCTTCTTTCTTCTGTACAAAATAGACCATCTACACATCATTCCATTTTTCAGTGCAAGAGAGAAATGGTGCTATACAGGGTGTATATCAGGGTCTCATTTTCGCATAGAATCTGACGTCTTAATGCCCTGATCTAATGAAACGCGGGTTTTATTTTAAAGAAAGATACTTTTTTACTTAGTATTTATTTATGGGAATATTTTACTATTAACTGATAGAATAAAAGTAACAGATATGGACAGTTGCATTCATTCCTCCATTCATAAATTGGTCGATCAGCTGACGTCTTTTTTATGGGAAGTGAATTTTTTTTGCCTATTTTACAAACTCGTAGGACAAAAGTTGTTAGTTTCGGTGGTAGGCATCATCCCTCGTTCATCCCGTCACCCTGTATATATATTTTTTAAATCGTCAATGATTAAGAAGAAACTAAAAAAAAAACACTGACTACCATAAAATGATCTATTTTGTACAGATAACAATTATTTTATTTATACAATTAAAATGCGTGGCGTTCAAAAGACATCATCCGGTTATCTGAATATTATTTATTTATTTATATATATATTTAATCTAATATAGTTAGATTGTGTTACTAAATACTTTCAGGCAAGGCATTTTAAAGTTGCGGGTAGATGCGTTTTTTATTCTTTAGTTGGCAGTTACTAGCAATGGACGAAACTTATCCACATAAAGGTAAGTACTTAAAATCAACTGAAAATAACATAAATATATTTATTATACAATGTGATTTATTTATTTATTAAGTAGAATGAAATATTCACACATATTTACATATACATACTTGATTACTGAAATTATGACAGTTTTTGAGTCGTATAATATAGTCCGTACCTATTGATTTTACGAAAAATATAAACAAAGTCGTAACCTATTTTGTTCCAATTCTGCCACAGAAATTACAAAAGATCGCGCAATTATATCATTCATGCTCTAAACTTCATCATTCATCATTTAATTCCATTTTATTTACCTATGTGGGAAAATTAGAACAAAATAGGTTACGAGTTTGTTTTTATTTTTCGTAAAATTAATTGATACAGACTATAACACATCTAACATCCCTGCACAGGTGAGGATAAAAAGAAAATATCTCACAAACATCTATGGACGAGTAGACGTCTAACTACCAAAACATTTAACTCATTAGAATCACTTCGACTTTGTATGGGAAGATGAGAATATAATACATTTTTCTAGTAACGAAAAAAAAACTCCACACAAACGAATGTGTCATAAAAATATGTATTCATTAATTTATTTTGTTGTCTCTTAAGACCCGTTTACATATACCGTTTTGGGGTTTTTACGGATTTGCAACGGTGTATAATATAAACGGACCATAAGAATCGAGCTACACAAACAATATTCATGATATTTATTCCACCAAAGCTATTTCAATATATTCAGGTCAAGTTTCAGTCTAACTAGAATTGAATTTATTTCAGTATCATAAAAATACTGCACACAACTTTAAAACCCTTAGACAAGTTTATATTTTTTTAATTCAAAGTACAAAAAAAAAATGAGAACAGCATCTTCGTTTTAATTAAAAAAAAGAGTAAAAAACGCTCTACCCTAATTAAATTTACAATTAACATTACACCTACACTAATTCACTTTTTATCATTTATTTTTTACAAAATAATTAATAATTAAACCACTGAATATCGCACACGTAACACATTTTTTTAATTAAAAAAAACCAATATAATCTAGCATTTACTTTATCGAAAAAAATATTAACAGAAAAAGAAACTATTTTTTTTGTCTACGCTAATAATTACATTATGTCAGTACAGTCGGAGAAAAAAACATTGAGATATTTAAAAAAACGCATTCTTTAATCCACAGAGCCCTAAAAAAAATTCTTTTTATTTTGTTTTTCAAACTTTATTCCGATTCTAATATTTTTTTTCGTTCTAAAGTTACTTTTTGTATTCAAAACTTTACTATAGTCCGAATAACGTTCAAAATACAACAAAACTCCTTTAATTAGAGTGTAGAATAGATAAACCTAGTTTAATGAAAAGATCTGACACGCAAGTCGGGACAGTTAACTAGAGTTTCACAAACATCACAGCGATATCTACTAACTGACTTGACATACTATTATTTCCTCCGACTGCACTTTGATTCAGACATTTCTCATCAGTACGTTACAATATTATTTATATTTACAATATTCCGTCATAGTCCTTGATGAATACAGAGATTATTTTAGTGGTTTGAATACTTTGAGACCAACATATAAAAATGCTAAAATTATAAAAACGAACATACCAATCGATTTTGGTCAATAATATAGATAGAAGAATCCACAAGTAATCTTTATTTAAAAAAAAAAATTGCCCGGAACTTTAAAAAAAAACTACGGCCGTGGGACAAACGGGTATTCCCCGCCACCCTGTATACAAAAAAAAAATTCCAACCACTAAAATCACCCTGTATAAAATGTAAATCAGTGTATTATTATTGTTTATTTTTAATATAAAAATATCATAAAGCTAAGTTTAGACTACGACGCAAATGTCAGACATAAATGTCTATATTTCTTACAGTAGATAATTAGTGTAGCTTATGTCGGGACACCCGTATTCACAATTAATACCTTAATAAGTGTATAACCAACACTATGGTAAGTAAGACAGTTCTCATAGCGTTTGCAGTGGCCGGCCTTTCAATTCGTTTCCGACACTTGCGTATGCATAGTGTCGGAAACGGATTTGCGGTAGACGCAAGATGAACTAGCGTTGCTAAGCAATGTCTTATACATATTTAACACATGTCATTTTACATGTGTATGAATGTATATCAGACATTTTACATGTATGTAAGCACATGTAAAATGTCCGATAATTGTCATTTTGTTGAATTTTCTATACTTTAAATACTTTACTTAGCATAGCGTTGCTGCAATACATACTCAAGTATTGTGTTCTATGTAGCATCGTAGTGTAAACTTAGCTTTTAAAGAAAAAAATATTTTTCTTTAAACCTCTGTCAAAATCGAACCAGTTTTTGTATTTTAAACTCTATTCCACACACAGCAAAGTTTTTAACACAACACAGACTTTATAATCATATTTAAATCGACGTTTTTTATTAAAAACTTTAATAGTGTGGGAATAAAGTTCAAAATACATAAAACAGAAAATAAAGAATAATGGCGTTTCGAAAATGAATTGTTTAAGAGTCCCCGTAGACCTGACTTTCTATTTTTTAATCAGTATTAGATGTAAATCATTACAATGAGGGCTACCGCGCTTGAATTCGCCGCTAGAGGCGCTAGTGTAGAGTAAGGTCTCAAGAAATGTCAAATGTAAGGTCTTTCACTGCAAGCACTTTTATCGCGGATTTCTACAAATTAATTGATGTTTATCGCAAATATTGTGCTATTCCTGACGAATTATGGCAGTTAAACGTTATCACTACATAGTATAAAACAAAGTCGCTTTCTCTGTCCCTATATCCCTATGTATGCTTAAATCTTTAAAACTACGCAACGGATTTTGATGCGGTTTTTTTTTAATAGATAGAGTGATTAATGAGGAAGGTTTTAGTATATAATTTGTCAAGTTTTTGTATCCATTAGCTAAAATGCCGCTGGCGGGAAGCTATACAAGCTAAGAATAGATGCTTAATAAATGGGCCTTAAAAACAGCTAATTCAAAGTTAGCTGTATAGCCAGTGTGTTTACTTCAGCGTATATATGTATTAAAAGTATAGAGAATTGCAGAGTTTTGAGCTGTTTTTCTGTTGACTCAAAGGACCTTACTCAACACTGGCGCCAACTGGTGACTGCAAAAACGATTCTGATTAAGGTGAATGCTCGGGGGTAGCCCGCGAAATTTAAATTTTCGTAAGTGTTTTACAATTTACAGCTCGATATCAGATACCATGATGATAAAATATATATTCGCGGTTGTGAAATGTATGTGTTTACACAACAATACTTGTTAAAACCATCCACATAGCTCCGCAATTTAGTGAAGTTCTACAATGTACCATTTTATTAAAAACTTGACGTTGTAAAACTTATCTAAGTTACAGAGTTATGTTGATGGTATTAACAAGTATAACTGTGTAAACACATACATTTAACTACCGCGAATATGTATTTTATCATCATACTATCCGATATCGAGTTGTAAATCGCGCGTTAAAAAAACTTACGAAATTTCGCGGGCTACCCTGGAACATCCACCTCAAGAAACCGACAAACTATCTGCCGATAGAGATTCTATCGTCTACGGGGACTCGGGTACACTTTTACAAAGAACATTGTAATTTAAGCGTATATCATTTTGTCACAATTAAGTAGTTGACACAACTGATAAATGACATACTCATTACGAGCTGTCAAAACGCGATTCTGTCATAGATTTTGTATGGCGTATAGTGGACTGTGAAGTTATTAATTTTCCGACGCAATTCTCTTGATTGCAAACTTAATACAATTAAAAGTGATCACCTACTATACCTAACTGAATTACCTTGAGCAATTTTGTCTCCCTCTTGTGGTCAGTCTTTCTCTTTCTAGTACGAAAAGCCTTCATTTACAATAAGATTAGAAAAGCTTCCTCTTTTTGCAGCTTATTCAACCGATTTTGAGTTCTATTCCCTACTGATAAGGATGGTGTTGAGAGCAAAATAATGTATACAATAACAAATATATTCTGCATCTGTTTTTGTCTTGTCACCTTAGTAATAGAGCTTTAAATCGTTTGAACAAACAGTAAATAGGGTGCGTTTAAATGTCTAGTCTCATAATGGAGTATAGGTATGTTAGAAAGAGAAAGAGTGACCACGAGAGTGAAACAAAATTACTCAAGGTCCAGCATCAGTTACGTATGGTATTTAATTGTACTGTAATTAAAAACAATTGAAGTCATCATCGAATCACAGTCTGAACAAGGTGAGCAGGGGTGGAAAGCGATTGTCCACCCCCCATGCTAGCATGCATGCATGAACTTCAAGTCATCAAATCATAAAAGTTGTCACAAACTCATATTTAGTTTTCACAATCACATAAAATTAAAAGACGAAATTAAGGCCCTGTTCCACAGCTTCCAGACAAGTTCCGACTAAACTTATCTAGCAGATATTTACATACAAACAAAGTTACAATTATGAGATATCTGGTAGATAATTCTTATCTGGAAATAATGGAACATTGGCTTACTGTGTCCACGTCATAAAACATGTGGTTTAAACTCACGACCAGGCTTATACTTTGAGATCTTCAAGCTGGAGTTAAAAATGAGGTTATCTCCGAATATCCGCGAGCAAGTGTAGCGAGTCCTTATCTCGTCGTCATGGTAACGGTGTGAATAGTCCTAGCTGTGACGTCAGTCACTCAGCCACTTGGTAAGAAGTCTTATATTGTCCTTAAATAAATAACTGCGGAAGAAAATAAATAAGACTTTAGGTAATTCGGAATTTAGAATAGTGTGTGAGTGAGACGGAACTATAAGCAACGTATAGTACCGTCCCTTTTTCAAGACGATTTTTTTTAATGCTTTTATCCATCATGATAACGGTCACTGGATTAACGAAGCATTCCCGACCCTAGCTCGACGAGCCGGCCCGCGAGCTGAGCTAATAGCTTTAAAATTCCCGATTATATAATCATATGTATTCTGATCCAGCCTGTCCCTTGCTGACCTCCCCCAGCGACGCCCTAAGCCGAGGCCCGTACCCCACTAGGGGGTGCCCTTAGCGTGTAGTCGCTTAGATTTGTAAGTTAAGCCCTGGCTGGAGGCCCTAAACTCATTTAATGCACTTCACAGGCAAGCCCGGTTAAGCAGTCGACAACCTTCTAGGTTGGCCTGCGAGATGCCATACAAAAAAAATGGAGTAACGAATTTGGGTATGTTGAATTTCAATTATTTTTTATTTAGACGGTCCTTAAAGTTACTTTGTTTGGACACACTGTCGGTTACATGATGAGTGAGTCCTTATATGGTTAGTGCTCACCTAGTAGTTAAGGTCTAGTGACCAGTCCCTAGAGTCCCTATATGGTTAGTACTCACGTAGTCAAGGTCTAGTCACCAGTTATTGTTCACCTAGTGAGCAGTCCCTATAGTCCCTACAGTCCCTAGATGGTGCATGCTCACCTAGTCGTAGAGGTCGTGGTCGCGGTCGAGCTCGTGGTCGGGCGAGCGCGCGCGGGGGGCGGCGGGCGCGGGGGAGGCGCCGCCGTAGTTGAGGAAGTCCCACACGAGGATGGTGTCGTCGTGCGAGGACGACACGATCTGGAACTCGTCGAACTGCAGCCGGAACACGCGGCCCGTGTGCTCCTGTGGCAAGCGGGGATGGGTCACATTCTCTGTATGCATTACGATTTTTACCACGCAAACAAAAGTCGGGTCCAAATACCGAAATAAAAAGTAAATCCTACACGTTAAGCCAGGTTAAAAACTATGTGCGTGCCAAATCTCATTTAAATCTGTTCAGGCGTTTTTGAGATTAGTGCGCACAAAGACACAACTCCTCTACAGATTTATTATCTTTATTACATAAAAAGTTGATTTTTAATTCTTCATTTAAGTACCTTTATCTATATTTGAGTGGGTACCTGGATGGTTTAAAAATACAATTACATCTGGTAGATGTCGTCGTTTCCATAAAAAACGCCAGTTAGGACAGTACAACGTCTGTCAGGTTCACTAGTATATACTATACTAGCTTCTGCCCGCGACTTCGTCCGCGTGGAATAGTGGTGCTCCGCTCCTATTGGTTTTAGCGTGATGAAATATAGCCTATAGCCTTCTTCAATAAATGGGCTATGTAACACTGAAAGAATTTTCAAATCGGACCAGTAGTTCCTGAGATTAGTAGCGTACGCAAAAAAAGTAACTTTTCTGGTTGATTTCTTATACCTTGTGTCCGTAAAACCCAAATATCTTACGGAACCCTATTTTTTTCCAAAATAAAATTTAGCCTATGTTACTCGTGGATAATGTAGCTTTAGAATGGTGAAAGAATTTTTAAAATCGGCCCAGTAGTTTTTGAGCTTATTCATTACAAACAAACAAAGTTTTCCTCTTTATAATATTAGTGTAGATATACTGTAAATAAAATATATGATAAGATGTGCGGGTTCGAAACCTGGCAGTAGCCAATGTGATTTTTTTCCTTCTTTTTTCCTCCAAAAACCCTTAGAAGTGAGTCAAAGGCCTCAAAAGTTCAGCGGAATAGGAACTAATTTAATTATCAGCTGACAGATATTGTACTTCGTCTTCGTGCCTTCAAAAAGCGCTAGTTACTATCAAAAGAGCACCACTCACCACCAATGTTCTGAGACACAGCTCCTGGTGCGGCGTACGGACGTCCAAGGCCGCGGGTAGGTCCCACACTTTGATCTTGCCGTCGTACGCCCCGCTTACTATCCGTTTATTGTCGAAACTGTCAACAAAAAAGTTTGTTTTTTAAACATAATGTAAAATAATAAAAGGACAACACGCAAACACTTCAAAGTCAAAGTCTTAAGGTTTTTCTTTTAAGTGGACCAATTACAGGTTCTTGTAAAACGTCGAAGCTAGAAAGGTGCATGGTTACATAAAGTGGGTCCTATGGCGAAGAACCGGTAAGAAAACCATAAACACTCCAAAGGAGAATGATATTTTTGATATAGTCATAATAAAAACATAAAATTGATTACATTTAATTTGATTTTTTTAAGCTAAACTTTAACTTACTTATAATAAACAACATAATTTAAAATAACCCATACATATACTTCTATTTATGAACCCCATATTTTCTAAAACTAACTCCAATTTAACAAAAAAACATACACCCCATACTAATAAAAATGACCCCCGCATTTTATTTCAACTAACCCCTATTTCTAAAATATGAATCCCGACTCACCATACACACCTGACGAGCATTTGTATAAAATTTTACAAAACGTGAACCCCACTCCAAAAATGAACCCCGACTCACCGTATACACCTAACGAGCTCTTCGTGCCCTTCTAAGACACGTATACACTGCCCGCACTCGATGTCCCACAGCCGGATCGTGTTGTCTGACGAGCCGGACACGACCAGCCGGTCGCGGTACTGCAGGCACGCGATACCGCGCTTGTGACCGTTCAGCGTGCGGACGAACTCGCACGACGATGTGTTCCATACCTTAGGAAGAAAATTATATGCGATATTTGCTATTATCGCCGCTTTCCTTGTTTTCTGAGACAGCTATTTCATGTCCTAAGATGAAACTATAAATACAACTAAATATGTACTCGTATGTGTATTAAAAAGAGGAGTTCGTGGCTAAGTAACAGCCGCACGGATCGACCGATCAAAGGTTAAGCTGCGCTTAGCGCGGTCAGTCCGTGGACGGGTGACCATCTGTCATAGCCAGACTCCACCTTGCCTCTGAATGCACGTTAAACTGTTGGTCCCGGCTGTCATTTGTAGATATTTGACAGTCGTTACGGGTAGTGAGAAGCCAGAAAGTCTTACAACCAGTCTTACCATGGGGTATCGTGTTATCCGGTAACTGGGTTGAGGAGGTCAGATAGGATAAGGAGCATAACTCCATTCTTATTAATAATTATTTCCTGCGGCTTGAACTGCTTGAACTATTTCACCCAAAAGGATAAAAATCTCAATCAGTTCACCTGTTTTCCCTTAAAAGCGTGACAGACAGACAAGAGTTACTTTCGCGTTTATAATATAGTAAGGATTACCTTAATAGTACGGTCTCCACTCGCACTGACTATATATTTCTCATCAAAGTCCACCACGTTGACCGCGGCGCGATGCCCGACCAGTACTCTTCGCAGCATGATCTCTGTGGTCGACGTCATGTCCCATACCGCTATCGAACGGTCCTGAAACAATGCAAGATTAATTTTAAATATGGCATAAAATAAGTTTTTCTTTGAAAGAAACATGCTAGTTGATTAACATCTCTTTTAATAAAAACATTACAGAAAATGTTGTGCACTTATCCCTTGATATATTTCAAACCCTGTTTCGAAGAACCCCATAATGATACAACCAGTAATGATCTCGAGTGAGACCACCAAAATTGATTCAGTTAAATTATGAATCTTAGATGTGTATGTGTTTGTCTGTTCAATAGCCCTATCAAGCCCTATCATTTTCAACCGACCCATTAATTATGCACTACATGAACCCCATGCTCGTAACACCCCCATTGAATGCCATTGAAGACCCCCACATGACCCCACTTTTATTCACTCATCAATTACGTAAACGCACCCCACATTCTTAACACCCTTTCGAACACCCTAAAGTGTGACCCCCAAAAATGACCCCAAATTTTGACCCCTAAAAAATTGAACCCCTCCTCACCTTACTGCAAGTGACCATCATTCCATTACAGAACCTGAGATGCAGTACAGCCTCGCAGTGGTGTATGAGCGTGTTGAGCATAGCGCCTGTGTTTACGTCCCACACGCGAACCGTGCTATCTGACGAACCGGAAATTATTGCTCGCTCGTCGTATTGAAGGCATAGCACGGACCCTGTATGACCTTGGAGTTCCTGTGGAAAATAAACAGCCCTTTACAGACAGACAGACTATGTATCCTCTTAAATGTAATTAGTTCAATCATTTTTTTTTGTTCCTCTATCCCTCATGGAAAGGATATATATTGTATGTATGTTATTATTATATTCTTTATCTATGTATGTATAGTAAGTATTTGAGTATATTAGTATTGTATTTGTACATTATGTAAACAGTACACCATGGACTACCTACAGCATCATTACTCCTTTTATCAAAAATCCATCAAAAGGCTGTCTGTAAAAGATCGCTCCTAGCGATAAGACCGCCCATCGTGTCGCCCTATGTAACTAACTTTTCAATGTCATATGTTTTTCTTTTGGTGTACATAATAAAGAATATTCTATTCTATTCTTTATAGCATCCTTACGTAGAATAAATAATCTTTAGTGATGAGAAGCCCGCGGCTCAATAACAGGCGAACGGGTCGACCGATCAAAATTTAAGCTGAGCTTGGCGCGGTCGGTCCGTGGAAGGGCGAAATATTTATGAATTTATGAAAATTTTAATTGTAATTACGCATTGATAGGTCGTTAATTGTAATAGATCGTTCAATTTCGGAGCTTGCTTGAAACATTCAGCTTAGGCCAACACTTCAGTCAGTTTTGGTTGTTGACGACCTCCCCCCCCAAATATTAGGCTGAATAAGATTGGACTCACCCTGACACATTGTAACGTTTTCCTGTCCCAAATCTTGATAGTGTTATCTCTTAATCCAGAAACAATTTTATTGTCGTCGTATTGTAGGCAGTAAACGCCTTTTGAGTTTTCTGATCTGCAGTTTATCCTCTGTGGAACAAAAATACAGGTTAATAAATATCTTTGGATAATTTCACACAGCGCCATCTAGCCCCAAAGTAAGCAACTAATATGCTTGTGTTATGGGTGCTAGATTAACCAATATACTACTTTTTTAAATACTACATACATATTATACATAGTAAAACCCAGACCCGTCACAAAAATTAAAATTCATCATTTCAATTTCTGCCCGGCCGGGAATCGAACCCGGGACATCTTACGTGGCATGTTGACCACTAAACCACTCAGGTCTTCTATATATATTTCATTTATAATTATTTTCTTAATAGATTATTCCATTTATTTCTACACTTATAACTTAGGCCCAAGTTCACCGACAAGATAACGGTCCGATCAACTGAAAACAGCTGTTTAGCATAATTCAAACTTCTACCGTACGATGGATAACCTATCATTTGGGTTTTTTAGGTCCGTGTTCACCGACAGTGAAATAACCATTGGATTCGTAATCGGGCCGCTAAACAAAAACAGTTGTTTAACTATGATGTGGGATTTTTTATGTTCACCACTTCCTGTACAGCATCGGTTGGTTAATCAACTGTTTGACGAATGAAAGACCGAATGATATATTACCCTTCCAAAGAAAGAAACATCGAATATGACATTTTGTCTCATATTTAGATACTAGATAGGTCGAAGTGACACTGATTCTTAATTTAGCAGCATTACATCGTAGAACAACCACGAGTTTTATACTTATTTATTAGCAAAAAGTATTTATTCTATAAAATATAAATTGTATGTAGGTTGAAAACCAAAAAAAATAAGAAATTACTGAATGTAATAGATACAAAGCAGTATATTCCTAATGTTAGCTACAATTAAATAGAAATTGATTAAAATTCTGTCTAGCGCTTTTTTATTATTTTATATCGTGTAAAATATGCGGGATGTTTGCAACATTTGTTTGTTTGCAGGGTTTTCAAAATAAATAATTATGTTTCTTCAGAAAGTGATAAAGGACACCGTGAAATAGTGTAAAACAAGATTTTTTTGAAAATTCAAGACAAAACCTCATTTGTAATTGTGAAACGTCAAAATTCTCTGATTAAGTACTAACCGGGACTTAAAACAAGCTCTCCCACCTCGGTTAGCGATAACAGTTGATTACTGTGTTTAATCAGTTGATTTGCTTTGGTGAACATAAAAATTCATGGTAAACAGCTGTTTTCGGATAATCGGACTGTTACATTGTTGGTGAACTTGGCCCTTATTCCTAAAACGGTCGATTACCAAGCCGGGGTTGAACAAGAAGTTGACAACACGAAAATTACCGCTTCGTGGTTAAAAAACGTTTTCGTTTAAGTGGCCGATTATATAACCATCTGTTGGTGAACTTGGTCCTTAATATTACAAATGCAAAAGTGAGTTTCTTTATTTGTAACTCGTTCACCGTATGTAATCTTGTATATTGTCTCACTGCTGGGCACAGGCCTCTTCACACACAGAGAAGGCATGAGCATTGATCACCACGCTTGCTCAAGGCGGATTGGCGATTTCAGACTCTTTAGTCCAGGTTTCCTCACGACGTTTTCCTTCACCATTAGTCAGTGGTGATGACTTTAGTAAAGTCACATTGGTACTTGCCAGGTTTAGACCCCACCCACTCGTATACGAGGTGCAAGCCTTAACCACTAGGCCCTAGAAGCTATATGGACAAGAACAAGGTGGAGGATGATGATAGACCCTCACCTGCAGGTTATGTTTGCCCATCCTCCAGTTGTCCTCGATAGACTGTATGTCTTTGATGATCTTCGGGTACAGCTGTCTATAGAACGAGTGGGACGGATGCTGGCTACCTGGTTTTGGCTTGAATAGGTACTGTATCCTGTAAGGGAGATTAGGTGATCTTGTGCTTGAAAAAAAAAAACATCTTAATCTGCCTAGCCTTTTCCCAAATATATTGGGGACGGCTCCCTGACACGGATCCCTCTAGACTGGAAGCCGACCCCAACATAGTTGGGAAAAGGCTAGGCAGATGATGATTGGGGTCTGCTCCTAACTTAAGCGGATGCAGCTGAGTACCAGTGTTTTACATGGAGCGACTGCATATCTGGCCTCCTAAACCCAGCTAGCGGGCAACACGATACCCCTTGATAAGACTGGTTGTCAGTCTTTCTGGCTTCTGACTACCCGTAAATGTCAAAGATCTACAAATGACAACCGGGACCAAAGCTTAAGCTTAAGCTTAACAGCTCGCTATGACGTAATGGTCACCCATCCACGGATGGACCGCGTCGAGCGCAGCTTAACCTTTGATCGGTGGAGCCGTACAGCTGTTACTTAGCCACGAGCTCCTCTAACCAGCTAGTTATATTATCTAAAATATAAAAATGAATCGCTGAATGTGTTGCTAAGCGCAAATCTCGAGAGCAGCTCAACCGATTTGGATGAAATTTAGTACAGAGATAGAAGAGACATTGGACAAGGTTTTAGGCTTTTTATCCAGGTGCGTTAAATAGTTTCATTAGTTTTAGTCATTAGTTTTATTATTAAAACTAGCTTCCCGCCAGCGGCTTCGCCCGCGATAATATCGCGCTAATGGATACAAAAATTTGACAAATTATATACTTAAAACCTTCCTCATTAATCACTCTATCTATTAAAAAAAACCGCATCAAAATCCGTTGCGTAGTTTTAAAGATTAAAGCATACATAGAGATATAGGGACAGAGAAAGCGACTTTGTTTTATACTATGTAGTGATAATTAAGTCTCACTCACCACCCTCGTCGTTCCGCCAACCCCCGCCAGAGGGAGTCGGTGCGCACTTTCCTCTCAATGAGTTTCTTCCACAGCATACCCTCCGAGATGACCCTCAGCCACTCCCTGCAGACCAGCTCAGCGGCACAGAGCGAACTGGCGTCGAGGTACGAGAGGATATTCTCAGCTACGTGGTCTAAACCTTTTTCTGTGGACAAAATAAACAATGGTAAGATTTTACGGATTTTTTCGGATGGAAAAACATCACATGACTCCTCCCGCCGTCAATGTCAGACTCTAACCGTCTTACTAATAAAAAAAACTGTAATCTGCAGTTTAAAAATTTCTTACTTAACGTCGTAATCCAGGATTAAGCTACTAACTTAGATTCGGATCAACGGTAAACAGCATTTATGAGTGAGATTTGTGCTTATCTCTTGCTTAGCAGCAGATTAAAAATTAATCGAACTTTATAAGTAAGACAGTGACTAACTAAAACCCATCCATGTTCCTTCTTCACCCCTTTGTATTCCGGGGGCGCGGTATCTCTTACGAACATCCCGCAGCCCAAGTATACGGTTAGGTTAGGCTAAGTCTACGGTTAGACGGCGTTATTTTTTCCGACATTTTCTATATTAATAAAGAGGAAAGATTTGTTTGTTTGTTGGGTTTTACTCAAAAACTACTGGACCGATTTTAGAAATTCTTTCACCGTTAGAAAGCTACATCTTTACGAAGTGTCATAGGCTATATTTATT
Source organism: Pyrrhia umbra (assembly GCA_963891755.1). Taxonomy (NCBI): domain Eukaryota; kingdom Metazoa; phylum Arthropoda; class Insecta; order Lepidoptera; family Noctuidae; genus Pyrrhia; species Pyrrhia umbra. The sequence continues at coordinate 4,808,340 of OY982947.1, read as the reverse complement.
TCAAGAAATAATTAGGGATCCCTACTAAAACTTGAATAATGTAACCCAAGGTGTAAAAAAAAGTCAACGCGGGCGAAGCCGCGGACGGAAAGCTAGTATCGAATATAGTCAGATGAGTCTACACACTGGTACTCATCCGGTTTAGACTGGAAGCCGACCCCAAGATAGTTTGGAAAAGGCTAGGCAGATGGTGAGTCAGTTGAGTGTAGATAATATTATTAATTTATATTAATATTATATTTTATCATTTGTCTGCGTGGTCATATATACCAGGATAAAGGTTATAAACTATTTGTTTACCAAATTTCATCTAAATCTATTCAGTATTTTTTGCATGATACGTGTACAAACATACAGACATCATAGAGATTGTTCGACGTGACCGAAAATCGGTTGGGAGTTTTTTTTATATGGTTGAAAATTATATTTTAAAAGACCTAAATAAAAAACTAACTTACAGGTTTGTTTTTGAAGATTTGTAACCTTGAATATAAAATATTATTAACATATTTAGATATCTCCTGAAGTGTTTTCAGTGATTGAATATTATGAATAACAGATCAGTTGCGACATTGATGTCAATTTAAAAAAACTTCTATTGCCTTTTTACTGAATAGAAGTACCCACTTGGAATCACTCCTGTATCGTGGGTGCGTTTACAAACATACATTACACATGCACAAACACCCAGACCCGGTGGCCGATTCTACTATTTTAACACCGATACAAGTTCAATTCCGATTCGACAATATTCGATTCCGATTTTGTTTCGATTGTAACCTTAAAAGCTATTCTACTATTTGTATGGCAAAATCGCAACTGAACCACAACTAAACTTCTATCGAACATCAACAATCGTAGATCGAACTTACTCAGTAGATCCTTTAGATATTATAGATTATAAGACGTTTTTATACTCAAGTGCAATCTCGTTAATCTCGCGAGATCTCGCCCTTTTTACGACCGAGATCTCGCGAGAACGAGATTGCATTCCCTTGTTCAGTAGTTTCTGTGTGAAAGAGTAACAGACATCCGTACACAAAAACTTTCGTATTTATAATAATATACTAGCTTTCCGCCAGCTGCTTCGCCCGCGATATTTTAGTCAATGGATACAAAAAATTGACAAATTATATACTAAAACCTTTCTCATGAATCATTCTATCTATTAAAAAAAACTGCATCAAAATCCGTTGCGTAGATTTCAAGATCTAAGCATACATAGGGACAGACAGCGGGAAGCGACTTTGTTTTATACTATGTAGTGATTAGTAACTAACGTCGTCGTCTCACCTTTTTTTTTTTTTTACGCTAGACAAGTCGCGGGAACAACATGGGGTAGAGTGGCCATATAAAGGCCAGAATGGAGAAGATTGGAGGAGGCCTTTGCCACCTGGCAAACGGACACGCAAAAGTGGAACAAAAGAACAATCTACGAAAAATAAAGAAAAGAAAAAAAAAAAACTGTCATGTCCGAAAAGAGGCTATAAATAAATAAAATAAGTGATTAGTTAGACTTACTAGGTAGCATGCTGATGAAGTCTCTCTGCAGCATGGGCTTGAGGTAGGCATTGATGTGCCCATGCTGGTAGTGACACATCCGCGCCAGGAGCTGTTCCACAAACTCCACCTGGAGGAAACGAGAGAATTTCAATTAAACGTTGATAATATAGACACAGTTAGTTGACACCAATCAATTGATATACTTTTTATGGGCTGTAGACATGACCCCCCCCCCCAATCGTAAATCCTACAGATCAAAGGTTAAGCTGCGCTTGGCGCGGCCTGCCGTGGATGGGTGACCATCTATATCATAGCGAGACTCCTCCGTGCCTCGGAAAGCACGTTAAGCAGTTGGTCCCGGCTGTCATTTGTACATCTTTGACAGTCGTTACGGGTAGTCAGAAACCAGAAAGTCTGACAACCAGTCTTACCAAAGGGTGTCGTGTTACCCGGTAACTGGTTTGTGGAGGTCAGATAGGCAGTCGCTCCATGTAAAACACTGGTACTCAGCTGCATCCGGTTTAGACTGGAAGCCGACCCAACATAGTAGGGAAAAGGCTAGGCTGATGATGATGATTACGCATTGGTTTCAGATCAGTAAATTTTGGAGCTTGCTTGGAACCTGCGGCTTTGACCAACACTTCAGCTAATTTTGGTTGCCCCAAATATTTGGCTGCGTCCGCGCCTTTCTCGCATAAATTTTTTTTACGGATAAGCAAGCTGTGGCGTCACTTATTTTCCGACCCAATTCACTAACTATTTATTTATTCAAAAGAAACTAAACTAAACTTATTGTTAATTCAAAATGACATAAAAAAACCGCATCGAAACCTGTCCATCCGTTTGAGAGCTACGATACCACAAACAGATACACCAACAGACAGACAGACATCGACGTCAAACTTTTAACCCCCCTCTTTTTACGTCGGGGGTTAAAAATACATTTCAAGTACCTAATTCCAAAGTCCACGCAAAGTTGCGGGCAAAAAATAAGTAGTAATTAATATTTTCGTTATCAGAACTTTTGTTCGAAGGTCTGGGCCAATTACTTTAGTTAGAGTATAAATATTTTGCATGAATGAACTGGCATGTGACCTCTAAATACTGATAATACAAGGCTACAACAATAAATTGTGACATTTTAGGAAGTCCCGGGTGTAAAAACTAACACAAATACTCGTCTGAGAACGTAGGCCAAATTTTAGCCATCCGGTAAATACCAGAGGGTTTACTCTAACTCAACGAAAACGAAGATTCGATTGTAATTCGGAGCCTTTCCTTGTGAATTTTAGGGTAGTTTGGTTCAAATAATTGTTATATATGGATACTATAAGTATATGTACAAAGCATCAGATCGCACCACAAAAAAAGTTATCGTCTATTCTCGGTCGTTCTGAAGTTTCGTTTCGGTGAGTTAGAGTACGCCCCCAGACCCATGTCAGTTGGTCCCGGCTGTCATTTGTAGATCTTTGACAGTCGTTACGGGTAGTCAAAAACCAGAAAGTCCGACAACCAGTCTTACCAAGGGGTATCGTGTTACCAGGTAACTGGGTTGTGGAGGTCAGCAAGCCAGTCGCTCCATATAAAACACTGGTACTCAGCTACATTCGGGTAGACTGGAAGGATGGCGACATAGTTGGGAAAAGGCTTGGCAAATGAAGATATGTACCATACCTGATCGGTTTCGTTCCATCTCGTGAAGTAGTTGAGGCAAGCGTCTCTCTCGGCTGCGTACGCGGCGCTGCTGGGCATAGGACGCACGCCCGAGTCCACGCAAGTGATCGATGTGACCTGGAAATTAAAAAGATAAAATTTTGAGTATTATAGGGTACTAGTTTTCCGCCGGCGACTTCGGCCGCGTGGTTTATACGAATTCAAATAAAAAATGACAGTTTCATTCAAACTTTGCCCCCCTTTTTATCCCCCTTCGTGGTAGAATTTCGGAGAATCCTCTCTAATCGGATGCCTACGTCATACAAAGAACACACCCTCCAAGTTTCAGGTCTCTACGATCAGCGGTTTAGGCTGTGCGTTGATCCGTCGGTCATTCAGGACGAAGCATTTTATATGTATAGATAAAAGCTAATCGTCTAATAAGCCTCTTTTAGCTTATGAACTGTTTTGCCAAAATTAATTTTAAATTGACAGAAGAGGACAAAAAAAAACTCAACTAAAATAGGTTCATAAAGCGAATGGCTTTATTATGAACTAGCGGCCCGTCCCGGTTTCGCACGGGTAGCCTATGTTACTCGGGGTGAATGTAGCTTTCCAACGGTGAATTTTTTTTTGAAATCGGCACAGTAGTTTTTGAGTTTATTAATTACAAACATACACACAAAAATACAAATCTTTCCTCTTTATAATAGTAGTGCAGATAAGACGATAAGAATTGTACCTTAAAAAAAATAATGCAGAAAGAGAAATTGTCCCCACCAATAAATTTCAGTAAATAAAAAAAATGGAGGGGACTTTTACGCGAATTTTAATATGACTATGGTTAAATCTTGTGTGCTTATGAGAAAAAGGTTATGACCGTAATTAAATAAGTACCTAAGACATTTTATTATTATTCCTTTCTTTCTATTAACAACAATTAATTGTTATCTCTTATTAAATATGACTAGGGTTTAAAGTGCCTACTATTATTTATTCTGACTTGGGTTGTCTGGGGTTTTTTTATTATCATATTTTAGTGAGTTTTTTTAAACGTCCCACACTAAGAATTAATTTTCCTTGTATCGTGGGTGTAGAATTCGCTTCAATGACGCTCACCGACACGCAACAATGGTACGCTCAAATTGAAAAGGAGATGCTGGCAATCGTCGTTGCTTTGGAAAGGTTTCACCAGTACATATTCGGTAAAACGATATAGTGGTAGAAACCGATCACAAGCCACTGGAGGCATTGTTTAAAAAGTCACTAGACTCTGTGCCACCTAGACTTCAGCGAATGATGCTGCGCGTCCAGCGTTATGACTTTCAGGTGAGGTATAAGTCACCGCTGTCACCATGTAGTAAAACAACAAGATAGCTTGACATCGACCGATGTATTTCCACGACACAGATAATAAATATGCTACAGTGGGTGCTTTTACAAGCATACATTACTCATGCACAAACACTCAAACCCGGAACTATTTTAGTTGTCCCGTGCGAAAATCGCACCACTCATCCACTACGCCGTCAAGGACTGTCTTCATCAGCCTTTATATTGTCCCACTGCTGGGCACAGGCCTCTTCTCATACAGAGAAGGTATGAGCATTGATCACCACGCTTGCTCAAGGCGGATTGGCGATTTCAGACTTAAGTCCAGGTTCTCCTCACGATGTTTTTCCTTCATCGTTAGTCAGTCATATTGGTCGGCCAGGTTTTGAACCAGCACACTCGTACACGAGAGGCAGGTGCCTTAACCCCTAGGCCAGGACTTGTTCGGACTTTTTGTTTATGAAAGTGACCTGTTATTATTAAACCATGTCTGAAATCACCAATCCGTCTCAAGCAAGCACGAGCAAGACTAACAGCCGGTGTACCAAAAAAATATACAGTTACTTATACGTAAAACGTAAGAACTGTCATTCAAGATCTGTCAAAATGGAGGATAAAATTGAATAAATTTGCTATTATTTAACATATTCCGTCTAAATCCTTACTAATATTATAAATGCGAAAGTAACTCTGTCTGTCTGTCTGTTACGCTTTCACGCCAAAACTACTGGACCGATATAAATGAAATTTGGTACAGAGATAGAATAGACCCTGAGGAACAACATAGAACAACTACTTTTTACCCGGGTGCGCTAAGTAGTTCCCTCGGGATGCGGGTGAAACCGCGGGAAACAGCTAGTTTATGATATATGCTTTGTTAATTATTATAGCTATGTATTGATATAATAAAAAAATATGCTAATTATTGATATCGTGTTTTGTGATATTCATAAAAAAGTATAAATGATAAAAACTTAGGTACAACCGGCCGTAAGACGAGACCTTCTTCGTGTAAAAAAACTTTCACCCAAGAGTGGGAACAAATAGGTCATTGTTGTATGTGGACCATGTTGCCAGATTAAAAAATAGCCGGCCAAAAATAATCTATACTAATATAATAAAGCTGAAGAGTTTGTTTATTTGTTTGAACGCGCTAAGCTTAGGAACTACTGGTACGATTAGAAAAATTCTTTCAGTACTAGATAGTCCATTTATTGAGGAGGGCTATAGGCTATATATCATCACGCTAAAACCAATAGGAGCGGAGCACCACTATTCCACGCGGACGAAGTCGCGGGCAGAAGCTGGGTTATCATAAAACTGGCAGCCTTGTGACACAGCAAGAAAGCCAACAGACATGTTGACTCATACATTATAATATTTTCGTAATGCAACTTACGTTTTAAGACTCTTTGTTATTCAAGCCTTTTGAATTAAACTACCTGTTTAATGGTCTATTGTCGATTTATTGAACCAAACAGACAACTAATGAGATATTTATGCAACTGATTTAGAATGTACTTGAGGGATGGGAAATCAAGCTTGTGGACGGTGAGCTATAGGTTCTTATAAAATGTCAAAACTAAAAACTAGGTGCACGGTTCCAAAAAGTGGGTCCTATGGAGAAGAACCGGCAAGAAACTCCATGGATACTCTTTTAAAATTAATTGTTCTTGTTACAAGTAGTCGTTTAGTAGTAGTAGTATTGCAGAGAAAAGAAAAAAAAACTGAAAAGCAAAGTTGGAGAAGCCTAAATTGATTGCCATAGCAGCTAGAAGCTGATCAGTCCCGACTGACGGCACCCGTTCACGAGTATGACGAGCGCATCAGTATAGATGACGGGGCCCTCCCCAAGGGCCATGGCCAGCCTGCTGGGGCTGCGGGGTGTTCGAATGAGTTGTCGTGCTCTCAGAACGCAAAGGGCTGAAGAGTCGAGAGGCCCATTTGATGATTTCCCATCCCTTTTTTTTTCGGATGGGAAATCATATGACTCCTCCTGCCGTGGGTGGGGAAGGAGGGAGTGTCAGACTCTTACTGACTGAAACCCATCCGTGTTCCTTCCTTAGCCTACGTTCTGGAGCCCTGGCAGGCTATGGCCTTGAGAGAGGGCCCCGTCACTAATGCTAACAGCTCATTGAGGCGCGCGTGGAACACATATGCGCCGTCGACACGGGCTTGGTCCTTAGCGGACGGCGAGTCACGCAGGCGGGTGGCATCTCCCGCGGCGGCTGGGGCGTGAGGTCTGCTGCTCCCTCACGCGTCCCGCCACCTCCTTCACCAGACTCCTTCACAGAAGGAGGTGATGGCATACCATTCCCTCTCGCTCCAGACCATGGTCTGAACCATTTCTTTTGTGTGCATATACTTCAGAATTAGGACTAGATATTGTGATAAAAGTAGACTATGCATTAATCCAGAACATAATATATCTGTGAACCAAAATCCATTCGGAGTTCTTGGGTGTGCTATAAATACAAGTCTTGAGCATAGATATTTCCATTATTCCAAATCTAAAGGTACTATAGTCATGGAAAAATCAGCTGGCCTGATTGCATAAAATTTGGTAAAGACATAGATAGATTAACACTTAAGGAAGGACATAGGATATTTTTTGTTTCGGTAACGTTAAGTAGTTCCATCAGTATGCAGGTAAAACTGGGGAAAAAACTAGTAGCCGAGATTTAAAAAAAAATCATTATTCTTGTTTCTCAAATTCTTAGAAACATGAAGTGACTTTGCCTAACTCTTTAGCATAAAGTATGGGTAACACTCACAATTTACCTCAAGGAAAAGTCTGTGTTATACCACACATAGATTTTAAATACATTTTTAGCTACTGTTACATCCTAAATACATAATATAAAAAATGCGAAAATGAGTTAGTTCATTTGTTGGGTTTACTTTAAAATGCCTGAACCGATTTGGATGAAATTTGGTATGGAAGTAGATGGGAAGCTTAAGACTCTCATGAACCTGTGTATAGTCTGTACCAATTGTTTTTACGAAAAATGTAAACAAAGTCGTAACCTATTTTGTTTTAATTTTGCCACAGAAATTAACAAAATGGCATAAGGAGGCCTACGTTCAGCAGTGGACGGCGAAAGGCTGATATGATGATGATGATGATGATGATAAGGATAGCACATTTATGTCAATTTTATTCTCTAAACATCATCCATTTAGTGCCATTATATTTTATCTATGTGGGAAAATTAGATTTTTCGTAACATCAATTGGTACAGGCTATAAAACAGTATTTTTAATATGTATATTAAAATTGTTGTCAGTGTTTCGTGAATAAATCGCATATATAGAAACATTGATACAGTCAGTTTGAATAATTCAAATGTATTTTTTATGAATTAAAATACCTATTCTTATTTCCTTTTGTGTTCAGTTTTCTTGAATATTGTAGTATTTTATTTAGGCTGAACAATCTTGGTATATTGTATTGGCTTATAATACCCTAGACAAAGAAACTGCATCAAAGTTTTTGTTTAAAATAAATTGAATGGCCCTTTCCAGTATACAAACATACACTTAGGGATAATGATACTACACTGTTATGAAGTTAACGAACCGAACTATAGGTTTCAATTTAAATTTGTATAAAAAGTTGGAATACTTGGTTAAAATGTTTTTTTGAAAGGTAGGTGCATGTTGAACATTGATGGAGTTTTTTGGATTAGTCCATCAGTGTATATTTAAAGGCCATATGGTAAATTTGCTCACTACATAAAATGCTTGAGAATTTCATATGATTCTCTCTTCATGAAATGCTCAAAAATCACTACATATAGTATAAAACAAAGTTGCTTCCTGCTGTCTGTCTCTATGTATGCTTAGATCTTT